>CM036761.1:51391172-52591172 GCA_020796225.1 Arion vulgaris | reverse complement strand
ATTGGTAGATCTCTACATGTATCTGCGCAGAATAGAGAGGCTGAGATTGGTAGATCTCTACATGTATCTGCACAGAATAGAGAGGCTGAGATTGGTAGATCTCTACATGTATCTGCACAGAATAGAGAGGCTGAGATTGGTAGATCTCTACATGTATCTGCACAGAATAGAGAGGCTGAGATTGGTAGATCTCTACATGTATCTACACAGAATAGAGAGGCTGAGATTGGTAGATCTCTACATGTATCTGCACAGAATAGAGAGGCTGAGATTGGTAGATCTCTACATGTATCTACACAGAATAGAGAGGCTGAGATTGGTAGATCTCTACATGTATCTGCACAGAATAGAGAGGCTGAGATTGGTAGATCTCTACATGTATCTACACAGAATAGAGAGGCTGAGATTGGTAGATCTCTACATGTATCTGCACAGAATAGAGAGGCTGAGATTGGTAGATCTCTACATGTATCTACACAGAATAGAGAGGCTGAGATTGGTAGATCTCTACAGGTATCTACACAGAATAGAGAGGCTGAGATTGGTAGATCTCTACAGGTATCTGCACAGAATAGAGAGGCTGAGATTGGTAGATCTCTACAGGTATCTACACAGAATAGAGAGGCTGAGATTGGTAGATCTCTACATGTATCTACACAGAATAGAGAGGCTGAGATTGGTAGATCTCTACATGTATCTGCACAGAATAGAGAGGCTGAGATTGGTAGATATCTACAGGTATCTGCACAGAATAGAGAGGCTGAGATTGGTAGATCTCTACAGGTATCTACACAGAATAGAGAGGCTGAGATTGGTAGATCTCTACATGTATCTGCGCACAATAGAGAGGCTGAGATTGGTAGATCTCTACATGTATCTGCGCAGAATAGAGAGGCTGAGATTGGTAGATCTCTACATGTATCTGCACAGAATAGAGAGGCTGAGATTGGTAGATCTCTACATGTATCTGCACAGAATAGAGAGGCTGAGATTGGTAGATCTCTACAGGTATCTGCACAGAATAGAGAGGCTGAGATTGGTAGATCTCTACATGTATCTGCGCATAATAGAGAGGCTGAGATTGGTAGATCTCTACAGGTATCTGCACAGAATAGAGAGGCTGAGATTGGTAGATCTCTACATGTATCTGCGCAGAATAGAGAGGCTGAGATTGGTAGATCTCTACAGGTATCTGCACAGAATAGAGAGGCTGAGATTGGTAGATCTCTACATGTATCTGCACAGAATAGAGAGGCTGAGATTGGTAGATCTCTACATGTATCTGCACAGAATAGAGAGGCTGAGATTGGTAGATCTCTACATGTATCTGCGCAGAATAGAGAGGCTGAGATTGGTAGATCTCTACAGGTATCTGCACAGAATAGAGAGGCTGAGATTGGTAGATCTCTACATGTATCTGCGCAGAATAGAGAGGCTGAGATTGGTAGATCTCTATAGGTATCTTCGCAGAATATAGAGACTGAGATTGGTATGATAGGGTCACAAATGTGAAGCTTATGCAGACAACGGAACCGATTCCAGTGAAGTAAGGGGTGAAGAAAAGACGATGACGCTGGATAGAACACACATTGAAAAAATTCGAAGGATTATAACAAAGACCATTTCATGGAAGACGCAGGAAAGCGAAAGAGAAGAAAGCATAGAAATAGACAGAGAAGCGATTTGGTGGCCAAGATTAACGATATACGAAAGAGATAGAAGGAGCTGCAAGAGATAGTTAAAGATAAGAAATATTGGCATGAGTTTGTTGTTTACGATATATGCCCCAATCGGGGTTTGAGAAGCTCAAGCGAGAGAGAAGATAATTTTTCCGACCCAGAAGCACTTGAGCTTCAGCTCATCGGCTCGGTGCCATGGACACCGTAACCGTTCGGTTAAGTGCCACTAACACCGTAAATATGTAGAGTCTGTGGTTTTTCTGTCAGCACACGGAATTGAACCGCACTCACAGTGGGCTTTTCATCCGTCGTCCAACGCGCTACGAATACGCTGGGCAGGCGAGCAGTGATAGAGAATAGAGACAGACTAACCCTCTGCAACTAGTTATAAATAATAATAATAATAATAATGATAATAGTAAACATGATGTAAACAACAGTGACATCGTATTACTTATAATATTAACTACTAGTATTTTATATTATTGTAATACAGTTTGTAAACGCCCCCCCCCTCTCCCCCTTCTCTCCCGGTAATATTAATTTCACGACTACACCGCTGTTCAATCGGGTCAATTCCTTTCCTCTCTTGTGGAACGACGGTTATTTGAAATGAAACCACAACCATATTTTCTCAATTCATTAAAAAAGTGAACGTTCCATACTTTGCACCTGTCTTGTCTCATATGATGAATATTATCTTGAAACAAAAAAAAAGATGTAATATTTACAAGAGCAAATATCCATACAAGCATTTTTTGTTATTTATAAAACTGTCATTCAGCCATGTTTTTAATCTGCTGACTAATTCCTGCATTAACTCATTTCGGAAAGAATTTTATAAACGGAAGAATTTATAATTTAATTTGTATTTCCAATTTTAGATTTCAAATTGGCTAGGTACAGCAGTTTGTGACAATATGTACAGGAATAATTCGAGTTAGCTTTCCCTGATAAGAGGTAACTGACCAATCGGATGTGATAAGGTTTTCTTTTACACTGGACTTAACGGATTATATCACTTCCAGTAGCTCAGACTTAAGCTCGTGGTCCATGAGGGAAAAGTTGGATGTCCTGATACAGTTATATTGATTCAATTGACAAGCTAGATACTAGGCTAAGGGTAAACTGTGGAATAGTGTGATGATAAGCTGTACTATAGGTTGAAGAGTAAACTGGTGTGTAGTTTGAGGGTAATATATAGCCTAGGCCAGTGGCGGCTCGTGATCGTTTTTGTTGGTGGAGCCAGACACAAATTTTCGGTAAAATCATGGTTTTGGGTTAGGTTATATTTTATTTTATTAAATAATAAATACACGTTACATTTTATTTTTGGTGGGGCCCGGCCCCTCTGGCCCTTAATGACGAGCTGTCACTGGCCTAGGCTATAGCTAGACTGTAAGTTAATTTGAGCGTAAACTAGAGGAATCATAAACTGAAAGCTATGTTTGAATCTAAGCTGAGAGAAATTTAGAGAATAGTCTTTAGTGAATAGGTTGAGGGCAAGCTAGATGACAGACTGGGTTGACCTAGAGGACATTTCGAAAGTTAACTAGAGAACACGTCGAAGGTCAGCTAGAGGGCACGTCGACGGTCAGCTAGAGGGCACGTTGAAGGCTAACTAGTGGGCACATCGAAGATTAACTAGAAGGCACGTCGAAAGTTAACTAGAGGACACATCAAAGGTCAACTAGAAGATGGACTTTGGCGAAACGTCGAAGATTAACTAGATGACACCTCGAAGTTTAGCTAGAGGACACATTGAAGGTCAAGTCGAGGATAGACTGGGGTAAGCTAGAGGATACGTCAAAGGTTAGCTAGAGGGCACTGGAAGATTAACTAAATGGCACGTCAAAGGTTAACTAGAAGACATATTGAAGGTCAACTAATTATAGACTTGGGTAAACTAGAGGAAACGTCGATGGTTAGCTAGAGGACACGTCGAATGTTAACTAGAGGTCACGTCAAAGGTTGACTAGAGGACACGTCAAAGGTCAACTAGATGACGGACTTTGGTGAAACGTCGAAGATTAACTAGATGACACCTCGAAGGACAGCTATAGTACACGTTGAAGGTCAACCAGAGGATAGACTGTGGTAAATTAGAGGAGCATCAAAGATTAGCTAGAGGACATGTCAGAGATTAACTAGAGGACACGTTGAAAGTCAGCTAGATTACACATTGAAGGTAAACTAGAGGACATAGTAGAATAAGCTAGAGGCACGTTGAAGGTTAGCTAGAGAACAGCCTGTGAATAAGCTAAACGACAAGCTGAAGTAATGCTATCGGACTCTCCAGTGAATAAGCTAAACGACAAGCTGAAGTAATGCTATCGGACCCTCCAGGAATAAGCTAAACGACAAGCTGAAGTAATGCTAGCGGATCCTCCAGTGAATAAGCTAAACGACAAGCTGAAGTAATGCTAGCGGACCCTCCAGTGATAAGCTAAACGACAAGCTGAAGTAATGCTAGCGGACTCTCCAGTGAATAAGCTAGACGACAAGCTGAAGTAATGCTATCGAACCCTCCAGTGATAAGCTAGACGACAAGCTGAAGTAATGCTATCGAACCCTCCAGGGATAAGCTAGACGACAAGCTGAAGTAATGCTATCGAACCCTCCAGGAATAAGCTAAACGACAAGCTGAAGTAATGCTATCGAACCCTCCAGTGATAAGCTAAACGACAAGCTGAAGTAATGCTATCGGACCCTCCAGTGATAAGCTAAACGACAAGCTGAAGTAATGCTATCGGACCCTCCAGGAATAAGCTAAACGACAAGCTGAAGTAATGCTATCGGACCCTCCAGGAATAAGCTAGAGGATACACTGAAAAAACTATAAACTAGAGGTCTATTTCATTCTTTCCACACTCTTTTCACTTTTGTAAAAAACATTTTGTTATTAGCCATTGTTAGGTAAACATCACACAATATTGCAGTTGTTAGTCTTGATCGATGCGTTACCGTGACAACGATATGCTATCTATGTCTGTGTTTGTTCTTCGCATGACGTTAGAACAGCCTGACATATTTTTCTGCAAATGGCACGCTGTTGTGAGTGCTTCATGCTCGCCCGTTCTGCTGCAGCATTCAACCTATATAATTGCAGTCCATTATTGTCTCTCTTTCTCGTCAGGGTTGAACACAACAACACAGGACACCATCTTGAAGCCAAACTGAATTTCATGCGGGACAACCAACACTTAGTTTGAGGCTTAGTCCTGAAATATTTCTGGCAAGCAATCAACGTCATGAAAGCACAACCACATACCAAAATGGTGGCCAGTGTCAATGACTTGAACAGTGAATAACTGTCTTGTAACAAAGTTACCGGTGATCGGATCCAACTTGTCACAAGGGAATGTAATAGTGGCGAAATTTCTCTGCTGTAGGGAAATGAGTTTGGGAGCTATGCAGCCGCAGGTCATGAAAACCGTTTAGACTCAGAAAGCAATTGCGCGTTCCTTTCACTTAGTGCCGCCCAAAATTTGTTGTTTGCTTATTAGCTTTCATATTAGCCCCCCAATTGAGCCCCCAATTGAGCCCCCACTTGAGCCCCTACATTAGCACCATACAGAAATAAGGTTTTGTATGTAGACATCGCGCCAGTTTCAATCCGACATCCAATAGGAATTCGATTATCTACATCATTTGATTGGTTGAGAATGTGAACGCATTGTCTGGTAGAAATGAAGTATATATATATATATATATATATAGAGAGAGAGAGAGAGAAGAGAGAGAGAGAGAGAGAAAGAGACAAGACTGTGTTAAATGTGGGATGTATTTGCTTATAAAGTCGTTACTATAGTAACTGACACTTTCCACTAGTTAGGGACCAGACACATAGTCAAAAAAGAACGACTTTGATCCTATCTTTTCTTTTTCCTGAAAATATATGTAGCGTATGTAGTAGAGCTACGAATACACCCACTATTATTACTTTAAAATATAACAGTATTACAGTTGTAAACTGTACATGTACTGTTATTATAACTTTAAAATATAACAGTATTACAGTTGTAAACTATACATGTACTGTTATTATTAAATATAAGAAAAAAGGACTTGTGTCTATGGTTGAAAAAAGAGCATGCCTCGGATTCAATCTTTAATCCACAACCAAACAGTGAACAGTATTTACACACACACAAAAATTGAACAGAAAACTGACAGGGTTACATAACTTGTGTGTAACAAATACAAAGTCGAAAGAGGAAATCAAGCGGTCGAATATAGAGGTGTGTCTGTAATTAAACATTGTCCATATAGTGAATCGTCGAAAGTCGAGGCATGACTGTATAGGAGCTCCTGACTTCTACTACTTCTTCATCTTTAGTTAGTTACTAATGTTTATATACTTTATATATATATATATATATATATATATATATATATATATATATATATATATATATATATATATATCATCATCAAGGTGCGTATCCTTTATAGGACGTTGCCTCTTTGCAGCACATCTGAAATTCACTCTGTCTCTTGCCAGTTCATCCACTTCGTCGATGGTCATGTTCATGGTTTCTTTAATATCTTGTAGCCATCTTCTTCTTGGTCTGCCTTTGCGTTTTGGGACCCTCCCTCTAGTATTGTTCTTTCCAGGCCATCGTGACGCTTGATGTGACCAAAGTATGTAATTTTTCTGTATATATATGTTATATATATATATATATATATATATATATATATATATATATATATATATAGGAGAGAGAGAGAGATAGAGAGATAGAGAGATGAATAACCTCTGTGAATCCAGTCCTCAGCAAAAGCTGAGCTTATGAAGATTGTGTCCATTCTTGTTTCTATAACCAAACGAATCTGTTACCAAGGTGCCACGTGGTAAAGAATCGTTGTATCCAGGAAGTTTCCTGACCCTGCCTCCTCGAGCAAAGATCGAGTGAACTCTGCGTCTCCATCGCACCAAGGGCAGGACCCGTTGGTATTCTGCACAATCTATCAATATGCTCTTCCGTGTGACACATAAGGCTTCACAAAATATATTTCCATTGTTGTTGTTCTACCGTCTTATTATTAAAAATTTCCCACGTCAGGTCAGCATTTTACAATTCTCTTTCCACAGTTCTTCCCTGTTTCATTTAAACGTCAAACCTTCTTTTCCCATCCGCTGTCTATAGAAAAATCGTCTTAACCAATTACCCCCTACTGGCATATGCTATGCATGCCCAATGCATCTCTATCTTCGTCTTTTAATGATGATCTCCAATGATGCACAGTTTGTTTGTTTTAAAAGCTGATTCTGAATGAGTTTAACTAGTGATCCACACGAACAATTAACATTTCTACCCTTGCTCATTCATTCTGTCTTCTTCTTGTGATTACATCTTAATTGGTTACATAAAGCAGATGATTTCCAATGATAAACACGGTTGTTCTTGCTGTTGTTGTTGTTTGGTGCTCTTCTTCATTTCCATCAAGTTGTGTCTATAATATTATGTTATTGAGTCATTGTCCCTTTCTATATTGCATGTGAGCTGAGAAGCAACATGTGGCCACACCCAGTCGACCTGAAAACTAAGCTTTGGGGAAACCTGACAGATCTGAAGCTGACTGCCCAGTTTGTGGTCCACAGTAAATTAAGCGCATGACCAGAGATCGCTGAAGATCGCTGAAGAAGAAGATATTGCATGTAAACGGACAAGCAAGTAGAGCAGAATATACTCTATTGTTTATTCACTCGTGCCACAAGAGCAGAGTGAGAAAGAGCAGACTAAGGAAGTCGGTGCATGTTGTTAATCGTTTGTGGCTACGGGTTAAAGTTCAGTAAGGTTGGATTAAAATAAACAATAACCAACATTAGGTTTCATCTAGTAGAACATTTTCTGAATGTATATAAGTGAGGTGGGCGTCTGTAGCTTAAGCGATAGTGAGCTCGATCACAACCCAAACGTACCTGGTTCAAACTCCGCTGCGGGCAATTTGGAAGCAAATTTGTTCAACGGGGATGTTTTACACAGTAAACATAGACCTCGACGTTCAGAAAGCAATGGCAAACTACTGAACGTATAAGTGGTACCCAGAAAATCGACGACTAGTTTGCTGTGGTTGATGTCAAAGTTCTGTAAAAGATATGTCACGATTTTCATTTTTTCCTAGAAGGAGACGGTGTAGCACATGATTTGATTGCCAACGTATAGTGTTTAGTTCTTGTGTGCCTTTTTTGTGAAGTGGCCAAGTCGGTGTCTTGCTTTCTAAAAGTCGTACGTTCGAATTCAGACCATGTCGTTCTGTTGTTCATGATTGCACTTTTGTCTCCAAAAATCCCTAGGAGTGTTGTTGGATCTACGGAGCTTTTTGCAGTACTCTCGGCTGGTGACTTGTCATTTCCATGGAGGGGGGATCGAGCCATATTGAAGGAACCCGGTATAATAAAGTATATCTTTGAAGGACTTGTATTTACTATTTAGTTTCTGCTATAGTCGCACTTCTACTCTACCCAGACTGTTAAATGGATATTGGAACTTGTTGAATGTCATCAATAAAAAAACAACGGGCTCATAGAATCGTATACAATTGCAACAACATTCCATCAATTAAAAAAACCGGGGACTGAAAGAATCGTATACAATTGCAACATTCCATCAATTAAAAAACCATGGACTCACAGAATCATGTACAATTGCAACATTCCATCAATTAAAAAACCATGGACTCACAGAATCATGTACAATTGCAACCAAATTTCGACAATTAAAAAACCATGGACTCACAGAATCATGTACAATTGCAACCAAATTTCGACAATTAAAAAACCATGCACTCACAGAATCATGTACAATTGCATTAAAGCTTACCATGTTCTATCAAACATATGTAAAAGTCAGCACAAACCAAAAGGAGTTTCCGATTTCCTGACAGATCTGAACTGACTTCTATTACAGAGGACTGTTGTTGAATGCGAGATCCAATTCTGCTTATACATCACATAGCTAACATTTTGTCACTTTTATCTTCATTCTACTGTAGTCATCCACACTTTCCATTAACGCCCTCTTTTATTCATCTCTCCATCCTCTTACATTCTTATCCACATCTTACACATCTCTATCCCTGTCTGATGCTATTGTATCCACAACTCCATAACACGAGTTATCATACTCATATTTCTGGCATCAGTATCTAGGTAACAGGTCCATTAACTCATCTTATGTTTGACAGTTTCCTGTTGTTCTTCTTAAATTACAGCATGTTTGCTTTGTTATCTGAATGACTTATTCTCCATCCTTGCTGTCAATTCTTTGAGATTGTCAAGTTTGTCTTTATCTCGCCAGGTATGTCTGCCTAATTTTTATGTATTTCTTTTAATCCTGTTATTATTGTTAATATTAAAGCTGTTGAGCTGGTGTCTGTTGAGCTGGCAATGTCAAGTTTAGAAAATAACGCATGTTTTGCAACTGTTGTCTGTTGTATAGACTATTTGCAATTATTGGTGAGCTTAGTAGTATTGTTCTTCTTTCGTTGGGGAGTCTTGAACATGTGAGCTGTTCTACATAGAATATATTTTATATATATATATCTATAGTGTGTGTGTGTGTATACATAGATCAAATATTGGACAGAGTCGGTGAAACGAGTTAGTGGCAGCGATTTGTATGTAAATAGGAATCTTGAGCAATTATTCAATGTTTCAACACGGGATATACTCGTATACAAATATATTCCTCTTGTTCTCTTTCACCTTTGTAGCTCATGACGGTGTTGGGAAGAGATGTAATAATTCTATGTGCGCAATGTCTAATGCACTTTATAAGTTGGTATTCATGACTTTAAAGTTATTCTTGATTACTTCACTCCACCTTTTGCGTGGTTCTCCTCTTATTCTGTATTACTTATACTTTTCGATGTGGCTTTCTGTGGTAGACGATACCAGGACATTATTGTCATGTCACCAAACTATTTATTCTGTTATTTTATCAATTGAATGGTTACATATTAGACGTTTTCGTACTATTCCAGTTTCAATTGGTGAGCTCATACATCTCCATGACATGTAATTTACCTTCACAATCATATTTTACATTATTCTATTTCCTCATGTTCCCTTGTTTCGCTTAGTATTGTGCGTAACATATGAGTTCATGTCATCCTGATGTCTTTCTGATTATTTGCAATGAAGCCTGTCTCCGGTTCATACTAACACACGTTTACCTGTTAACTATCACCTTCTGTGACATCCTGCCAGACCGTTAAGATTCCAATAGATGTCATAGAATAAGCATATTCACAAAAACTCAATGTTCTCATGTAATCAAGAAACATGTAAATCCTGTTGACTGTAAGCAGCTGCCAGAATCATTTTACCAAACGTCAACATGTCAGATCATTTTCCTCTATTTCTTTCTTATTCTCGTGCATATTTATATATTTCATCATCATTTCTTATCATAATAATTTGTTGACACTGTTATTGTAAATATGAGAAGGTTTAGAGAGGGCGAGGGAAGACTGCATAATTGGTTGACCTTGTACTAAGAAAATAGCACTGCATGTTTGGGATGTCTAGTGTATAGACATGGTCACCATTCCATGGATTATTCTGTATCCTTAGATCGATAACGGTATTTTGGTCGAAACTTTGTTGTATCTTATTTTTGTACTTTGTTTTGTACTATATTGAGCAAAAACCTGAATGAATTATGGCGCGGGATACGATTCGGGAGACCCGGGTTCAAACCCCAGTAAGGTCGAGAAGTTTTTTTTTCTGTCGGGGACATAAAGAAAAAGTCATAACTTGAACAATTTCGCGACGATTGCACTAGCCATGTGACCATTAAATTCCCCAGGCTCATGTTCCCTGCCTTACACTGCCTTTAAAAAGCGGTATTACAGAGAGTAATGACAGTCTCCTCCTCCCCCACCTCTCTATATCTGAAAAAAACGTTACATGCTGTGTTAAGATTGGGGTTGTACTTACACAGATTGATTGATTGATTGATTGGACTATCATCATTGCACTTTGGTAAGTAACCTTGTGTGCTCTGATATCTTTCTTACTCAGAAATATCTCAGCAGCAGTGCACGAACTCCTCAGCACCGGCGAGGGTCCCTCGATTTAATTTTGAAGATGTTGAAAATATTTTTTGTAGCAATTTTATTTAAAATCTTTTTCTAATGAATGTTGTCCGGACAGCGGCTTTCCAGCCTGCTCTTCTCGATGTTGAACTGCCAAGGGTTCTTTTACGTGCTCAATTCCAACACGGAACCTACATTTTATCGTAGGTATCCGATAGTACTTGGAATTCGATCTCACTGAGATCAGGGATATCTGGACAAATTTCCTGATGACTCCACGGGGGAGCGAATCGGTTACCTTTGGTACGAGAGGCGAGCACCTAGCCTTTACGCTACAGAGACTTACACAGAGACATGGGTCAACTCGGACAGACATTGAGTTTGTAGTTACACGGAGACATGGGTCAACTCGGACAGACATTGAGTTTGTAGTTACACAGAGACATGGGTCAACTCGGACAGACATTGAGTTTGTAGTTACACAGAGACATGGGTCAACTCGGACAGACATTGAGTTTGTAGTTACACAGAGACATGGGTCAACTCGGACAGACACTGGGTTTGTAGTTACACAGAGACATGGGTCAACTCGGACAGACACTGGGTTTGTAGTTACACAGAGACATGGGTCAACTCGGACAGACATTGAGTTTGTAGTTACACAGAGACATGGGTCAACTCGGACAGACATTGAGTTTGTAGTTACACAGAGACATGGGTAAACTCGGACAGACATTGAGTTTGTAGTTAGACAGAGACATGGGTCAACTTGGACAGACATCGAGTTTGTAGTTACACAGAGACATGGGTCAACTCGGACAGACACTGGGTTTGTAGTTACACAGAGACGTGGGTCAACTCGGACGGACACTGGGTTTGTAGTTACACAGAGACATGGGTCAACTCGGACAGACACTGGGTTTGTAGTTACACAGAGACATGGGTCAACTCGGACAGACACTGGGTTTGTAGTTACACAGAGACGTGGGTCAACTCGGACGGACACTGGGTTTGTAGTTACACAGAGACGTGGGTCAACTCGGACAGACACTGGGTTTGTAGTTACACAGAGACGTGGGTCAACTCGGACGGACACTGGGTTTGTAGTTACACAGAGACATTGGTCAACTCGGACGGACACTGGGTTTGTAGTTACACAGAGACGTGGGTCAACTCGGACGGACACTGGGTTTGTAGTTACACAGAGACATTGGTCAACTCGGACAGACACTGGGTTTGTAGTTACACAGAGACATGGGTGTAGTAGAGACTGGTCATAATAGCGTAGAGGAAAGAAGACACAGTGAAGCTAAATCCTTATGAGAGCCAGAATTAAGAACGTAAGTACGAGAACTGATTAGCGATTAGGAACAGAGGGATGCATGTACATCTTATCGCTAATGTATACAAATCTATTGCAGGAAATAGATGACTTCTGTGTCCACCTTCGACACATTACCCAAGTAAAATTTATTCAACGTTTTCTTACTATAAATGGACTTTGTTTTGTTATTTTAATTTATGTCTCATGGTGAGATAGTTACCAGCAAATTCTGGAGAGCTAGCTGACTGTGTTCTTATAAAACGCTCGTCTGTATGGTTAGGCAATGGGTGAAAGCGCTCGTCTGTATGGCGAGGCAATGGGTGAAAGCGCTCGTCTGTATGGCGAGGCAATGGGTGAAAACGCTCGTCTGTATGGCGAGGCAATGGGTGAAAACGCTCGTCTGTATGGCGAGGCAATGGGTGAAAACGCTCGTCTGTATGGCGAGGCAATGGGTGAAAACGCTCGTCTGTATGGCGAGGCAATGGGTGAAAACGCTCGTCTGTATGGCGAGGCAATGGGTGAAAACGCTCGTCTGTATGGCGAGGCAATGGGTGAAAACGCTCGTCTGTATGGCGAGGCAATGGGTGAAAACGCTCGTCTGTATGGCGAGGCAATGGGTGAAAACGCTCGTCTGTATGGCGAGGCAATGGGTGAAAACGCTCGTCTGTATGGTTAGGCAATGGGTGAAAACGCTCGTCTGTATGGCGAGGCAATGGGTGAAAACACTCGTCTGTATGGCGAGGCAATGGGTGAAAACACTCGTCTGTATGGCGAGGCAATGGGTGAAAACGCTCGTCTGTATGGCGAGGCAATGGGTGAACATGAAAATCATGGCAAATTATTTACAGAACGTCGCCATCATCCTCTATAAACGTGTTGTTGATTTTCTAGGCACCACTTATACATTCAGTAGCTTGCCCATTGCTTTCTCAACGATGAGGTATATTTTTATAGTTCGTAAAAATCAACGGAACAATGTTGCTTCAAAATTACCCGACGTGGACTTTGAACCAGGTACTCTTGGGTTGTGGTCGAGCTCATTACCGCTAAGCCACAGGCGCCCATATTAGGCAACGGGTGCCGAAAGAAATCTTCTTCTTTGCGTTCGTTCTTTACAACCAATTTTAATCACTCTTTGTGATATGTTTGATCTTTGCCAAGAACGTGTATACGTTGCACATTGGTTTGGTAGGCCCCTAAACGCGTAGACTTCTACACGGTTAGGACAAGTGCATCCGATTTCAGCCGAACCACCTTAGTCGCCTCTTACGACATGCGTGGCAGGTAACAGTGGTTCTATTATTTACAACCCAAATTTGAGACCCGGTAACCACTCGGGCGGCCTTAAGAAATAAAGGTTTGGGGTTCGAATCCTGTACTTGATAATTTTTGTTGTCCGAAAGCCCCTAATACTTACATATCATGAACATTGAAAGAAGCAACATGAATATACAATATATAAAAATATAACTGTTGTATATGTATATTCTTTCCCTTCTCATTTACATTTTCTGACTGGTTGTTCGTTATGAAGAAAAGTTGTGTTCTGTTTTTCTTCTTCTTGAACATCTTTCGATTATTGACACTTTCTCTTATTTGTTTTAGATAATTTGATGATCTTGTTTACAAACCGCTTAAGTTATGACATGTTTTTGAAGGGAGTTCTGGATACGGTGTTAGATACTTGAACTTGTAAACGTATTGTATCACTGTCGGTCGTTAGAAATAATGTGAAATTGGGCTTAGTTGATGAATGATATATTGTGCAACTCTAGTTAGTTGAATGATAGATTGTGCAACTCTAGTTAGTTGAATGATAGATTGTGCAACTCTAGTTAGTTGAATGATATATTGTGCAACTCTAGTTAGTTGAATGATATATTGTGCAACTCTAGTTAGTTGAATGATATATTGTGCAACTCTAGTTAGTTAGTTGAATGATAGATTGTGCAACTCTAGTTAGTTGAATGATAGATTGTGCAACTCTAGTTAGTTGAATGATAGATTGTGCAACTCTAGTTAGTTGAATGATAGATTGTGCAACTCTAGTTAGTTGAATGATAGATTGTGCAACTCTAGTTAGTTAGTAGAATGATATATTGTGCAACTCTAGTTAGTTGAATGATAGATTGTGCAACTCTAGTTAGTTGAATGATAGATTGTGCAACTCTAGTTAGTTGAATGATAGATTGTGCAACTCTAGTTAGTTGAATGATAGATTGTGCAACTCTAGTTAGTTAGTTGAATGATAGATTGTGCAACTCTAGTTAGTTAGTAGAATGATATATTGTGCAACTCTAGTTAGTTGAATGATAGATTGTGCAACTCTAGTTAGTTGAATGATATATTGTGCAACTCTAGTTAGTTGAATGATATATTGTGCAACTCTAGTTAGTTGAATGATATATTGTGCAACTGAGGTTAAGCAAACGAGTTGTGTAGATATGGTTAATTGAATGATATATCATGTAGTTGAATGATATATCATGTAGTTGAATGATATATCATGTAGGTGAATGATCTACAGCTATGCACCCATGCCCATTCATTTATATATGATCATTTCTCTATCTGTGCTTTCCCAGTTATGCACCCGTGCCCAACTTATATCATTTCTCCATCCACGCTTGCACTGTAATGCACCCGTGCCCAACATTTATATATGATCATTTCTATATCCGTGGTTGCACTGTAATGCACCCGTGTCCAACATTTATATATAATCATTTCTCTCTCCGTGCTTGCACTGTAATGCACCCATGCCCAACATTTATATATGATCATTTCTCTCTCCGTGCTTGCACTGTAATGCACCCATGCCCAACATTTATATATGATCATTTCTATATCCGTGGTTGCACTGTAATGCACCCGTGTCCAACATTTATATATGATCATTTCTCTCTCCGTGCTTGCACTGTAGTGCACCCATGTAGAACCTTTAGATGTAACTATTTCAACAACTTTGTTAGCATAGCAATGTATTCTTGCTCAGCCGTTTGGTGCCGCGAATGCAAGCTAGTTTCTGAAACTGAGAAGACGCTAAGAAGCATGGCAGACTTTCAGCATCAACTTAAAAATGCTCAAATAAACAATTATAAGTTTGCCAAGTAACAGTTTGTTGTTTTGTTGATATGTACCGGTCGTTTACACAGAATATTTGAGTGTATCTGCTTCTGGCATCCAGCAGTTTCAAAATGAATGTAAGAAAAGTATTAATAATAGTTGAAACGTGAAACTGCGAATAGCTCTGTTTTTGGAGTAAGATAAGGAAAAGGAAGATAAGGAAGCCAACCTCACTTTTTCGGCAACCTCACTTTTTCGGCAACCTCACTTTTTCGCCAACCTCACTTTTTCGCCAACCTCACTTTTTCGCCAACCTCACTTTTTCGCCAACCTCACTTTTTCGTCAACTTAACTTTTTCGTCAACTCAACTTTTGCGTCAACCTCACTTTTTTGACCTGGTCTATCTTGGTTCAGTGATAACTCAAGTCATTAGAAATAGAGATTGGATAAGATGCAGTGGATGAGTAAGGCGTTCTGATGTTCTGTGCGTCTCAGGAGCGTTCGCTTCGATCACATCAGTCTGATATTAGTCTTTTTGTTATCAGTTGAATAAATTGATCCGTTAAAGAGCAAGAAAGATAAATTGACAGATAAATGGCACGATTTATAATATAAGGAGAGGTAGGGAAGGTGATAGAGAGTTGTTTGACAACTAATAAGGAAAAAACAATAAAAGAATGAATTGTGAAAGGTTAGGAAAGATGGGAAAATAAGATTGAGAGAATGAATTGTGAAAGGTTAGGAAAGATGGAGAAAATAAGATTGAGAGAATGAATTGTGAAAGGTTAGGAAAGATGGGAAAATAAGATTGAGAGAATGAATTGTGAAAGGTTAGGAAAGATGGAGAAAATAAGATTGAGAGAATGAATTGTGAAAGGTTAGGTAAGATGGGAAAATAAGATTGAGAGAATGAATTGTGAAAGGTTAGGAAAGATGGGGAAAATAAGATTGAGAGAATGAATTGTGAAAGGTTAGGAAAGATGGGGAAAATAAGATTGAGAGAATGAATTGTGAAAGGTTAGGAAAGATGGGGAAAATAAGATTGAGAGAATGAATTGTGAAAGGTTAGGTAAGATGGGAAAATAAGATTGAGAGAATGAATTGTGAAAGGTTAGGAAAGATGGGGAAAATAAGATTGAGAGAATGAATTGTGAAAGGTTAGGTAAGATGGGAAAATAAGATTGAGAGAATGAATTGTGAAAGGTTTGGTAAGATGGGAAAATAAGATTGAGAGAAGATATAGATAGACATTGAGTAACAGGAGAACGGTGACCAGGACGAGGTAGAATGTGAACATTATAGGAAGCAGATTTTATCGTCTAACATTGCCCGCCTGCCCAGCGTGTTCGTAGCGCGTTGGACTACGGGTGACAAGTCCTCTGTGTTTGCGGGTTCAATTCCACGGACTAGCAGAATAGCCACAGATTTCCCAGATTTACGGTGTTCGTGGCACCGAACCGAAGGTTACGATGTCCATGGCACCGAGCCGAAGAGCTTTCAGCTCAAGTGCTTCTAGATCGGGAAAAAAAAAATCGTCTAACATTCAGATACCAGGATATTATGCTGAGGAGTAAAGTGGGCGTTTGCAGCTTAAGCGGTAGTAAGCTCAATCACAACCAAAGCGTACCTGGTTCAAACTCCGCGGTGGGCAAGTTTGAAAGAGAATTCGTTTCCATGGGATTTTTACGTAAGGTAAAATAGACCACACCGTTCAGAAAGAAGTAGCAAACTACTGACCGTATAAGTGGTACCTAGAAAATCAACGACTCGTTTACTGTGGTTGATGGCTACGTCATGTAAAGGATATGCAACGATTTTCATTTTTCTTAGCTACTGACTCTGGAGATGTTCAAGACTAACAACCCTTTCAGAAGAAATAAATTTGTATAGGAAATGCTTACTGCAAGAATAATATATAATTACATAACTTGCTTGGGGTGTGGAGGGGGAACTATGACGCATTTATTCGAATTATAAAAGAAAAAAATCAAGCGTCAGATAACCAGAATATGACTAAGACCAAATTCCATCTCAATGTGGTGACCTGGTTACATATTGCAAGTCTAGCTAAACCAGTAGGGATCGAAGAGGGGAAGGGCATAACCAGTTCCGAACAGTGCTAAGACGGAAACAGATGTTTCAAGACGAAAACCTCATATATCTCAGCATTACTGCAAATTACGATATCAGGTTTAAAAAAAAAACACCTCAATTTTAGGACGAATAAAATGAAAGCTTCTTTACTCTCACATATTTCGTATGGGATATTTTTCAAATAAATTGTTGTTTTTGCGCTTGAAATCGATCGGATATATAGTTTGACAACCTGTGGTACAGACATGGTTGATGCTAGCTATAGACTAAAGATAACATCATGACAATGCGACAGCGTCACTATTCACGCTTATCATGATGAACAATGACTCTCTTTAGACAAGGTTAATGAGACTAGGACTACATCTTTGCCATCAAGTATACTTGATGAGACAAAGAGACGAAAGCCACAAAAATAGCTATTCGGACAGCATAAACTTATAGAGGCTGGTTAACATTGCTTGAATTGCTTGGTGGGTCGGTTCTGTCCTTCGGGTCATATTATGCACACAACAGGTTTAAAGCATTCTTTCAGTTGAACCTGTCTCTGACAAGTGATTCCCTGTTTGGTAGGTTCGAGCTAATCTCCTCCTGTATTGTGTTCTAAAGTGCTTGCAGAGAAGGAATGGTTGTCGTAAACTACAGTTCTGTTACTGGAAGACAACTCTCTTTACAAGATATCCTTATGTATCCACCGGTCCTGCATCTAGTATAAGCTATCAAACCATTTAAGACGGCATTATCAGACGTGAACTACTATTCGGTACATCCTGATATATATTATAAAACCTGGTTACTTGCTCAATCCAACAGTTGGAATCGAGTCAATAAGAAAAACTTGTTAACATCCCTAGTGATAGGAGGTTGTGGATGGGGTTATGTTAGCTTACACCAGGTTGTTGGAAACACGAGATAGATGCCAATATAATTGTATCAATATGCTGACCCTACGTGATCCGTGTCGCAGGTACAGACATATATTAGGTCTGCAGAGAACGCGAGGACCCATATAATTAATACAGAGCTCGATACGTGCTCCCGAATGATGACTACTCACTTTCTGGGAGTTTTTCATACATTCTCACGCGCGTGGCTCCCGCTTGCGAACTCAAGCCTACCTTCGCCATCCACCCTCGTCTCATATTTTACTCTTTCATCCGTAATATTTCTCTTATCTCATCTGTAGATCTTATTTGTTCACGCCTCGTTCCATCTGTCATTCTTCTCTCTGCCGGTGTGTGCGTTCCAAACACGAGAGAGGAATACTACCCGCGAGTGCACACCCTTGCTACCAGAAATATACAAAATTACAGCTGTCACTTTGATTACATGACGACGTGGCTGGGGTTCGAATACCCACAAACTACAACGTGATGTGTTGGGTTTAATATGGACATAATTCACTAACAGACATTACATTTCCAAGTTTGATCAAACAGTTTGTTTTTCATTTCTTTATTTAAACTCACAGTATGTACACACTTATTACTATTTTCTACCAACAAATATTTGCTTACAATCTGCATAAATATTCTAACAAAAATCGTTTGACAATATTCATATTTTCTGTGTTTACTAATATTATGCGTGATATCATTTCTGATAATTGTAGTGCGATATGTTTAGAATCATTTATTCAGGATACGGAAAGAAATTTGCTATGATCATAATTTTTTGTTTACCCAGGAACAGTGATGTGGATTCCAAGGACTATACAAATTATGTTTTTGATGTGATGTGTAAAATAATATACTTTTGGATTTAAAACAATTAATTTAAATTGATGTTCTTCATCTTCTCTATTCATTGGTGGTGAAATTGTGTCTTTATCAGCTCTGGTCAACTGGCTCTGACTTATGCTAAGGAGGTTGGCCGTGGGGCTAACTACCCCATCCCATAAAAAACACTAGATAGCTACAGAAATCGCAACCAGGAAAATTAATAGCTCGCCACCCGAGGAAGAAGAAAGACCCTGCAAGGAGGAGATCTGGAAAAGATGGCCTTGGATAGGCGGACTTGGAAGACCTTGGTTGAGGACCTATGTCTCCCTTGGGGTGAAGGGTGAAGAAGAAGAAGAAGAATATATGTTATAGTATTTCTAGCAGTAGGTATTAATTACAAAATACTGTCAAGATTGTGAAGTGTTTAGGGTCTCACAATGGTTAGTATTTGAAAAGATAAGATGGTCAGTTGTTTTAGTGATTAACATTTCCTTTCTTAAACTCAGCGAGTCAATTACTTGTTCAGCTAGCTATATTTTAAGAAAAATCCCAGTATTTTGACACGTTAAAATCACAATTGAAAAACCATGGAAGAGATCGAATTACACATCACTCTGGCACCTATCATCGTTATTATCAACAGTAGAAGAAGGATGCGTTGGATATGTATGGATAATGCCATCAAGCACATTTTCAAAGACATCCCTTACATGAACAGTAGACCGAAAGAGAAGATGAGTTCATTAAAAGAGATCTGTAAAAGAACAATTTGGACAAGAAATCAGATTGTAAATTAAAATGGGCTAATATTGGCAGTTTGGAAGACAATTTGTCCACGTGAATATTTACGAACGGTAAAAAATAGACTCCACCGTTCAGAAAGCAATGGTAAACTACTGAACGTATAAGTGGTGCCTAGAAAATCGCCGACTCGTTTACTGTGGTTAATGGCGAAGTCCTGTGCCGGATATGCTCACAATTTTCATTGTCATTATGGATATAGAAGTGACAGACACACAGCAATTGGGATCATATGGGAATGTCTTATCTCTCTTAACTACGACATGAAAAACATAGAGACAGACAGACAAACAGGCAGGCAGACAGGCAGATACTGACATGCGTTTTGGGAACAAAACAAAAACAAACGCTGTCTCCTTTGATAACAAAACAAGATGTTTAATTATTTGACAACTCCTGCTGTTATATTTCTATTAGATTCACATAAATACTGCGCTCAAGCCATTGTTACATTGCTGTATTGTTATCTTACAAATAATAATGTAAAAATATTCAAATATTTCTCAATTGTATTTATTCTTTCAATGATAATCATGATAACCATTTTCTATTGACTACAAAAAAGCAGTATTTTAAAATATTTTCAAAATTAACTTTGATTTTTAAAAGAATGTATAGTATTTGGTTATACAGTAATATCCAAGCACATTTTATGCTTGCACTGATAAATTGTCATAATAATAGATATGTGTAGATTTTGGAAACTGTGTATCATATACATATTGTTCGTTTCACAATATGAATGTTGTGAGGGTACTTCTTCTTCTTCTGCTTCAAGCGCCACATATTGACCATTTGTTAAACCACTCTTTGTGATTTTGTATGTGATCTGAGTCTAATAGCGATTGTACGTTGTGGCAATTATGCGCCTACAAGTAGGCGGGCACATCCGATTTCTGGCGACGTTTTTATTTACTAGGTAGCTTCCTAGGCCCTTACCCCAGTAGCCTCTTACGACATGCCTTGTAGGTCTCAGTGTTACTATTCTTTGCTCCCTTGCGAGTCCCGGCAATACACGGGCGACGTGGGGCACTGCTGTGAAGGATCTTCATACCAGCATCTACCAGGTCTGTGAACTTTTTTCTGAATGCTATTGAAACCTGTAAACTCCTCTACCTTGTTAATTCATTTCTTTCTTTACTAACTTACTTACTTATTCCACTCCACTCTTCGGAGAGCATAGGTCCTCAACAGTCGTTTGTCTCCAGGTTCTGGCTGTTTTATTTATGGCTTTCCAGGATAGTCCAGCATTCTTCAGTTTATCAAGAAGATTTCGTTTTCAAGTCTGTTTAGAACGTCTCCTTTCCGTTACCCTTGTGAGTTCCACTCAAGTGCTTGTCTAGTGGCACTCGACTGTGTCTACCGCAGGGTATGTCTGACCCATCGCCATTTCTCCTTTAATCTGGGTCATGGGTTCCTTTTCTTAAGAACACGTCTGTGTTTGCAACTCTCATAAAATCTCAGTCTGAGAATACGCCGAAGACATCTGTTGACAAGTCTCAATCTTTTTTTTTCTCCGACTCTCTTTTTTTTTAAAAATTTCGTTATTACGATTGATTCTCATAAAACCAGGAGGCATGGTCAAGTGTCCATACATCACCATAGTTTTGATCTTTATGATAAACAATAGTTCTTCACGTATTCTAGTTCTCACAAAAGCAAACTTACAGACTTATTGGATTGTAATTTGGTCCATGTGTAAGGTTCAGATATCTCACAAATAAATATCACGGACTTCTTTCTTTGTAAATCGGTCCCCATATATACTCCAGATCTCTCAACAATAAGCCTATAATAGACTTCATAATGTGTTACTCGATATGTGTATCACCAACCCAGATATTTCACAAATAAATTGATGGGTTTGTAATTTGGTCCATTTATGAAATATCTAATTAAATGACTTTTTCTAAACTTTTAATTTGTGTTGGATATTCAGTATAATATGCTCCTTTACTCCCTTATTCGTTTCATTATCCATGTACTTAAGGGGGGACTCTGGTCTGGAAACTATTTTCTTTGCTTTGGTATTAATGTAGAATTTGTATAACAATTTTGAAAGATTATGACTTAGAATAGTAGAAAAAAATTAAAAAAAAAAAATGTCAACGCGTTGCCATGGAAACAATACAAAATGGCCGCCAAGCACAAAATTTCAAATCCCTAAGGCTCTGAAGTTAATGAATATAAATGAATTCTGTTTTCACTCTAAGGTGCGCAATTGTAATATCTACAAAATTACTGATCCTTTTAGGATATATTAAATATTACATTTTTAATGAATTTTTGTGTAAACACACCCTCCAAAAACAGCTTTTTGACCACATTTTGAGGGAATTTTTACCCAAAATTTATAAAAAATAAAATATTTAATATATCCTAAAAATCATGTGTAATATTTTAGAAAGGCGTTTGTTCCTCTCCGACCCACCATTGACCACTACTTAACTCTTCAAGATGTGACTCGTTTTCACCTTGGCTTGCGCTTGAAATTTCACTTTCAGAACCAGGTTGACTCTGACCTATGTCCTGACACGAGTATGTTTTCCAAGTTTTCTACTCGTAAACATGACTGGACACCCAAACCTGGTGCCTCTAACGCTCTTGATCTCTACATCAATAATACTATACATGATATTGGACTGCTCCACCCAAAACGCCTTTGGCAGTCTAACATGTCACCGTCGGAGTTTCGTGCTCTATCACACCTCCGTCGACGTGATGACATTGTTATCAAACCCGCCGACAAAGGCGGAGCTATAGTCGTCTGGAGCAAAGATCTTTACCTTCAGGAAGGTCATACCCAACTGCGTGACACTCAGTTTTATAAAACCAGCCCTACTGATGTCACTCAGTCTAATAATAATAAGGTTCGTGAAGTCATTAAGAACTTAATTGCCACGAACGACCTTCCATCCAGTGCATCATCACTCTGTGTGATCGATAGCTGTTTGGGTAAACCCGCCTTTATATGCTCCCCAAATCCCGGTAGGCCTATCGTTTCTGCTTGCTCTTGCCCTACGGAACACATCTCGGAATTCCTTGATAGCATCTTTAATCCCATAGTCACCACACTCCGGTCATTTTTGAAGGATACAAACCACGCTTTGTCTGTCTTTTCTACCATTGAGTTGCTACCGAGAGAACCTACCGTCTCTTCCTCCTTGATGTGTGCTCATTGTACACTTCTATACCTCATCCTGACGACCTTATAGCTCTCCAGTTCTTTCTCAATAGGAGAACTAATCCACTTGTGTCAACTTCTGCTCTCCTTCGTCTTGCGGAACTAGTTCTCACTCTTAACTCCTTTCAGTTTAATGACCAATTCTTTGAGCAGATCAGTGGGGTTGCCATGGGTACTAAAATGGGACCTAGTTATGCTTGTCTATTCATGGGTTATCTTGAACACCTAGTATGGACTACATATGATGGCCCCCTTCCGTCTGTCTATCACAGATACATTGATGACTGTATTGGCATCACTGATATGCCTGAAGCCGATTTGTCACGCTTCATTAATTTCATTAATGTTTTCAACCCTTCTATTCGTTTTACTTCTCACATCTCCACTACTTGTGTCAACTTTCTTGACATTACTATCACATTACGCCTATCCGCTATCACTACATCAGTATATTACAAGCCTACTGATGCACATAGTTTCTCCTCTATACTTCTTCCCATCCCCGGGCTTGTCGTGACTCTTTGCCATTCTCGCAGCTCTTACGCCTTCGTCGCCTTTGTAGTGAGGACGATGATTTTCTTGAGAGAGCTCGCGAGATGCTTGATTTCTTTCGTAGGCGCCTATACCAGGAGAGGGTGCTTGTCTCGGCTATGCATCGCGTTCAGAAAATCACTCGCCAGCAGGCCCTTACCAGCCAGCATAGGACTACTAACTCTGACAGAGTAAAACTTATCTTAACTTACCACCCCCATAGTTCCCTGGTGAAAAATGTTTTATTCCGTCATCTGTCTCTCCTTAGATCAGATCCTGAGACCCGTTCTGTCTTCCCCCCCTATCCTTTGGTGTCTTACAGACGGGACAGAAGTCTTAAGGATATGTTGGTACACAGTCGCCTTAAGTCAATATCCAGACTCATTTTGGCACTGTCCAGTGTGGCCGTCGGCGTTGCAACACGTGTGCTTATGTGATACAGACGCGTACTGTATCTTTCCTTTAGGCACGTTTCTTATTGACGATGGGTTCACATGCGAGTCCCGTAATCTTATATATGCCATTATCTGTAAGCGGTGTAACAAGGCTTATATCGGCGAGACAGGCAAGAGGCTCAGTGACCGATTCGCCCAACACTTACGCGACATACGCCAATGCTCTGTGACCCTGTAGCCACCCATTTCAATGATACTGGCCATTTAGGTGCTCACGATGTCCAGGTCACAGCCATCCGATCATGTTCCTCGGATGATCGCAGTCGATTTGCTCTGGAGAATCGGTTTATTTCTTTGTATGGTACCTTGCGACCACGCGGGCTCAACGTATTACATTCTTATGCTTCTTAGTACTTTCTCTTCCCATGCTTTGTAATCTATATGGGTATATGTTGCATGTATTCATGTTATATTCCATTCTTATGCTTCTTAGTACTTTCTCTTCCCATGCTTTGTAATCTATATGGGTATATGTTGCATGTATTCCAGTTATATATTTACTAGATGTTTCATTGTTTCTTTTCCTTTCTATTTCTAGTTTTTATGTGTGTTTTTGTGTTACATTTATTTCGTTATTCGTTTTTATTCCAGATTTTCCTTAGATACGTTTGTATTTGGTCGTCCATTTGTGTTTCATTTTAATTTGTCACTCCTGTTTGTTCGTTTGCTTGATAAAGGCCTTGTTGGTCGAAACGTTGCTGTATTTTGTCATTGTTTTTGTAATTTGTAAAACTACAGTACTTTGTAATTACGTGTTTTGCCAATTTGTGTTGGGCAAGTTTTAAATTGTATAAATTATTGGACAGCTTTTAAATTATATACCGTTAGACTAATTCGAATGTGTGTCTAGTAGCGGTTACTTTCAAAATATGCCGCACTACTAGGCCCGTCGAAGGGTGGAGCTAAAAAGAAATCGGACCAGTATATTTCCAGTCTCTTCCTAGGCTAGTTAGAGCCCTGTTCGCCTGTGGCATTCCTGTCACAGGTACCAGCTCGCACTTCGTTGTAATTGCGTAGGGATGTCTTGGATGTTCTAGTGGTCAGTGTTAGTCTACTTAATTTTACTTTACACCCCTTTTAGAAGATGAATTAGCCAACCCTAGCACTGTTGACTGCAGTATCAGTCTCGAAAACAGTATAAAATAGTTTGTCCCCCAAGTAAGAATGCAGTCAGATCACAGTCTATAAAGCCTTCTACAGCAGAACATCAAGGTAAAGGGCGATGTGAAAACCGAGGAAAAGATGGATAGATATATTGTGACAAAAGATACATAAATCCTTCACTCATGCCATCCGAGAAGGGTAAGACAAACGTAGAAGAACACTACACTGTTGCTACAACCTCGAAAAATTGTGACAACAAAAGAAGATAATAATTCATCAATCTTAAAATGATTTACCCTTATTATTATTATTATGCTTCTCTCGTACTGTTATACGTTACATAAAGGCTTGCAAGTAATTTCTCCATACCGCTCTATACTTGACAACTCGCTCAATATCTATCCTCTATGGAATTAAATCCAATATTTCTCACCTATCTCATCAAAGTTCGTTTCATGTTTTCCCAAGGGTGTTCTTTCTTTCTGGAACTCGTTGCCTAGTCTTCTTTGATTACTTTGTGATTCTTTGATCATTTCTTCTCAGGCTATGTCCAACATATCTCTTTCTGATAACAGCTGTTACTAGTGGTTAACCAGATATTTCTCTCATTTCATCACCTCTCCTGAATTCTTCTCATTTTATGTTCCTTGTGTTTCCGCAGACATCTATTTTCAAATGCATTCAACTTACTTTCTATATCTATTCATTTTCCGCCTCTCGCTGGCATAGGTTGATATTGATAAACATTGGAACTGAACATTCGTAATTTAGTTTGAAAACTATACAACTTAGAGTTCCATATTTTATGTAGGCTTTTAAAAACCGATGTTGCCTATTTAACTTTGATTATTCGGTGCATAATTTAAAAAAAAATATTTTCTGTGCATTCAAAATTATTACCACAATAGGTGAACTGCTGTGTTATTTTTGACATTTTGGATTCCAGCATGATAACTGGATTACTTGTCATAAGTGTCTTCATTATATTTGTCTTTTCATAGCTTATCTGCAGTCAATCTTTTGATTCTATGGATAACATGTTATTTGTTTTTGTGTGTGCTTATCTTGATTGTTTTTACTTAGCACAGTAATATCATCTGCAAAATCTACATCTTCCTGTTGACTAATTTCTATCATATCGTTGTTAGTTTCGCCCATGTAACATTTTCTCATCATACAGTCATTGACCATTCCAAACAGTAGCAAAGCTAAAATACAATTTTGCTTTTTTTCGGTTTCAAACATAAACTAGTCGCTTTGGTCATTGCAAGTGTAGACTGCACACTTTGAAACGTTATACAAGCTTTTGATAATATTTATATTTTTGGCTGGTATTCCTTAGTATCTCAGAATATTCCACTAGGAAATTACTTGTAGGCTATCAAAAGCCGTTTTTTAAATCGATTAAATTTATCAGTATAATATAGCATTCGTAAATGTCGAAATTATTTACCCTTAAATGTATTCATAAATGTGGAAATTATTTACACTTATATGTATTCATAAATGTTGAAATTATTTACACTTATATGTATTCATAAATGTGGAAATTATTTACACTTATATGTATTCATAAATGTGGAAATTATTTACCCTTATATGTATTCATAAATGTGGAAATTATTTACCCTTATATGTATTCATAAATGTGGAAATTATTTACCCTTATATGTATTCGTAAATGTGAAAATTATTTACACTTATATGTATTCATAAATGTGGAAATTATTTACACTTATATGTATTCGTAAATGTTGAAATTATTTACACTTATATGTATTCATAAATGTGGAAATTATTTACACTTATATGTATTCATAAATGTGGAAATTATTTACCCTTATATGTATTCATAAATGTTGAAATTATTTACCCTTATATGTATTCATAAATGTGGAAATTATTTACCCTTATATGTATTCATAAATGTGGAAATTATTTACCCTTATATGTATTCATAAATGTGGAAATTATTTACACTTATATGTATTCATAAATGTGGAAATTATTTACACTTATATGTATTCATAAATGTGGAAATTATTTACACTTATATGTATTCGTAAATGTGGAAATTATTTACACTTATATGTATTCATAAATGTTGAAATTATTTACACTTATATGTATTCATAAATGTGGAAATTATTTACACTTATATGTATTCATAAATGTGGAAATTATTTACCCTTATATGTATTCATAAATGTGGAAATTATTTACCCTTATATGTATTCGTAAATGTGGAAATTATTTACACTTATATGTATTCATAAATGTGGAAATTATTTACCCTTATATGTATTCGTAAATGTGGAAATTATTTACACTTATATGTATTCATAAATGTTGAAATTATAAATCATAGTCATAGTAGATTTGAAGAGTCTCGCTTCAATGTTTTTTTTTCAAATCCAGATTTACATTACTGTTATAGCTTATTTAAAATTAATACAGTTATATTTGTTGTTATTATTTCTTTGTACATTATCACAAGTAGAGTGTTACTTAGTCAAATGGTTATAGCAGTTTGTTGTCAAGTGCAAGAGTGTTAATGCTGTCAAGTGTTAAGTGTCTAAACGTAGTCAAGTGTTGAACTGTTGGCGTAGTCAAGTGTTTAATTTTTGACGTAATCAAACTTTAAAATGTTGCTGTAGTCAAGTCTTTAAATGGTGGTGTAGTAGTCAGGTATTAAAGATGTGTCGTAGTCAAGTGTTAGTCGGTTGATTTATACAGATGGTTAGAGTACTGACGTAGTCAAGTGATTACAGGCCTGGTGTAGTCAAGTAATAGACTGCCGATGAGATTTTCATCTCATATAGTGAAAGGAAAATCGTGGCATATCCTTTACGGGATGTCGCCATCAGCACCAGGAAACGAGTCGTTGATTTTATAGGCACCAATTATACGTTCAACAATTTGCAATTGCTTTCTGAAAGGTGAGGTCTATTTTTACTGTAAAAATCCACTGAAGTAAATTTGCTTTCAAACTGCCCACCGCAGAGTTTGAACCAGGTACTCTTGGGTTGTGATCGAGCTCACTACCTCTAAGTCACATCGACCACATCTCATATTGTACACATGATAAAAACACTGTTTAAAAAACTAACTAGGAACTGTGAGAGTAGAAAATGAAACATCAAACTGGTTTGGCACTGGCCAAGTAGTTCGTCAGCTTCTTGCTCTAAACATTGGCGTAACAGTTATTAATTGTATAATTGAGAATTGATTCTTTAAATCATCATTATTCAATAGCTTGTCATGTGCACTACTTTGCCACCCAAACATTCCTTTATAATAAGACACAGGAAGCTGTCTTTCACTACATTGAGACTTTTTATCCCCTCATATGAAAATGTTTTAATTATGCGTGTAAATGTTTTCACCACACATGAACTGTTTTCACCTCACATGAAGCTATGTTTATCACATCAGCTCACCCTCTTCCAGAAACTCGTTCTTAGTCTTCCTTTACGCTGATAATTGCTTTCTCTGAAGCTTTGTTTGCATTCCCTGAGCCAGTTTTTAACCTCTCTAGCAGAGGATGACATTGGCATCTGTTTCAGATCACTTCTTCAATGAGGACAGTAAATAAAAAGCAAAAAGTATGACAGCTTTACAAAATACAGCAGCGTCATAATCACCGTATCGATGAAACTGTCTTCTTAGGCAATGGGATATATTAGTAAAACAAATATGAAAGTCACAAATTCAATTATCACATTAAATGAAACAATATCTCGCACATCAAAATCAAATCATCTCTTGCGTAATCATTGTATAAATGACAACTTAGAAAACGTTTTCTATGAAATTCTCATATTTTTTCCACTTCCAAGAAAACTAATTTCTTAGAAGCCAACATAATGAGTCATGTTACTTTTGTTTTGTTAATTTTATTATGTGAGCAGAATTTATGGCAATTCTTTAATTGTTCTCTTCACGCCCTTTTCAAGTTTTTGCTGTTTCATTTCGTTGTTATGCTGATTCTATGCATGTTTGGTTTTATGATCTAGGATAATGTTTTGTTATTTTATTAATATCTGTTATCAGTTTGTGCTTTTCTTATCTGATTTAGGAGGGGGAAGCGAGGGAAAAATCACAATTTCCAGCTCATTGGCAGTCAGTAACATTTAGGCATCAGTTAACATTGTTCAGTTTCATCAACAGTCAATTTTCTAAGTCACCCAGCTGGAAATGTGTGCCCGCATATAGTGATAAGCGGTTGGATGGGTTTAAGTCGTCACTGGTGCTAGTGTTTTGACTGTTGTCAGCTAGTGTTCAAAGCTACCAAGTCCATATGTAGACAACGCCTTTATGGTATATATATATATTGATTCTATCCAGTTATCAATTTCTTGTTTACTTGTTTTGATTTTAGTTGATTGTTATCGTAGACTAATCATATTTGTTCTTTTATGTACTTGTTTATTTGATTCTACTGTTTTGTCGCTTAGCAAGGGTGTAGTGGGATGCGGAGGTGGGTGGGGCAGCAATAGCTATATATATATATATATATGTGTGTGTGTAGGGAGAGAGAGAGAGAGAGAGAGAGAGAGACAGAATACACATTGAAGAAAATAGTTGATATCAAACGTCAAATTGAAATATCTGTAAATGTAGCGAACAAAAAGAACAAGTGAAATCAATTTCATTGAAAATATACATGAAAGTGTTGAATACCATAAATGGAGACAAAAAAACAGATGAAGACGTGAATCTGTTAAACATTATAAATGGGAAAAAAAGTAACGTGAAATTCTTGAGCACCATAACAGGAAGAGCAGAATGAGTACAAGCAACACAAACTTAAAAAAATTGTTATTTATGTACACAGGTGACCCCCTAGGTAATCAGTTCATTTCAGCAGCTGAAAGTATTAGCTACAGATCATTGACAAGTAACTCCGACTACTATTGCTAAGTTTCTATACATTCAGAAAATTCGAGTACCAATTTTCAAAGGGGTAACTGGAGAATCAAATGTACCAGGGAGTTGAACGTACTCAGTTAGTAGACAAACACTGTCACATATCTAAGACGACTCAGAAACAAACACTGTACGTAGAACATCGAGAGGTAGAGCAATAATATCTATTAAATGTGTGCCACCAAGACAAGGGGTAGTAATACTGTAGACCCATTATAACCAATGTCACATAAACTGACTGATGAGAGACAAAATCCTTTTATTATAACTAATGTCACATAAACTGACTGATGAGAGACAAAATCCTTTTATTATAACCAATGTCACATAAACTGACTGATGAGAGACAAAATCCTTTTATTATAACCAATGTCACATAAACTGACTGATGAGAGACAAAATCCTTTTATTATAACCAATGTCACATAAACTGACTGATGAGAGACAAAACCCTTTTATTATAACCAATGTCACATAAACTGACTGATGAGAGACAAAACCCTTTTATTATAACCAATGTCACATAAACTGACTGATGAGAGACAAAATCCTTTTATTATAACAACAGAGGCATTCAATGGACACTTACCTGAGTACTAGAAGATTTGGATTATGCAGATGATGGTAGTGTTTTGGTCAGCCGATATGAGGATGCTCAAACGTAAAATAGATACACTTTCCAGAGTAGCTCTACACAATAGATCTTAATGTTGCAAAACGGAAAGCATTGGTTAATGGTTACTGAACTGAAGTCACAGCACTCCGGGCAGACCCATAGCTGCTCAGTCTCCCCCCAACATATGCCGAAGATCATGCATGCTGGTGATTTACGTGGCTCGTTTGTTAAATACACTCCGCTCTAAGCCCCTAGAGCATCCAGCTCTACTTGTACAACGAGTAATTTCAAGCTCCTTAAATCGTTGAATTGATACAACATCAAGTTTAGTGTCCTGATCCAACAGTAGATCGCCAAGAGACCGAAGAACATCCCTCTTATCCATCCTAAGATCCCCTACAATCAATGCTTTCGGTTCAAGCTAGTCCGCTCTCTCGTTACAGAGTACACCTGCATGAACAGTACAATAGACTCCCATGAGACTACTTTCGGGGTTGAAAACATCTATCACAGAGCAAGTGGAAGTGTTTAAGTCACTACTTTCTTAGTGATATCAAACAACACTTCTACTTGCTCTGTGATAGGACACAACGCTTCTATCTGCTCTGTGATAGGAAACAGCACCTCCACTTGCTCTGTGATATCAAACAACACTTATATCTGCTCTGTGATAGGAACAGCACCTCCACTTGCTCTGTGATAGGAAGCAATACTTCTACATGTTCAGTGATAGGAAATGACACTTCTACATGCTCTGTGATAGGAAGCAATACTTCTACATGTTCAGTGATAGGAAATGACACTTCTACATGCTCTGTGATAGGAAGCAATACTTCTACATGTTCAGTGATAGGAAACACCACTCCTACATGTTCAAGTGTATACAACGCACACATGTGTACTTCGTCTGTGATAGAAAACAAATAAAAGGTTACCTGTTCTAGAATACAAAATAAACAAACAAATAAATCTTTAAATCACAGTGTTTTAAAATTGTTGCGTTTATTAATTGTCAAAACAATGAATCATATTTTTGTTGATAATACTAGCAGCATTTTTAGTTGTTGATATTCCCATCTTCACGGCTGTCTCGCTAAGCGAAGGTTTATCTTATTTCCTTGATAAATCCTGACAGCTGCTGGTAGATTGTTCCGCTCAAATAATATCACTTACTATTAATTATTTATTTGTAAGGTTTTGAATGATGTTTAGCCACATTTTCAGAGTTCTTACTTCCGACAACATAGCTAGATAAGAACAGAGTAATAAATAGTTCACTATTTTTCAAGCTGTGTTATTTTTCTTTACTACGGCGGTGAAGTAAATTCACAAAACATATAATGAAATCGTCGCAGTACAGTGTTAATGAGTCCGTTGAATTTTCCCATCAATTTACTATGTTCACTCACTGGTAAGTCTGCTCCCTGATAAGACTGCTCCCTCGTCTACACAGCTGTAAATTGATTTTGTGAATTAAAAGACAATTTTGAATCGTCGTCGCAGCTACTTTGAAAAAGCTCTGACATTGAAACTTTCAATTAACTGAAAGCGATTGTTGATGGTTATATAGACATTGTTTATACGTAATTTCCTGGTAAATTATGATCCATATATTCAGTTTACATTTCTCCTGGAAGTCATACTGTAACAACAACAGAATCGTGTCGTTTTATCAAGATGTTACTAATGCCTTCCATTTACACATGCGGTGAATTAAATACAAGATTCAAATATGAATATTCCTTCTTCTTACTCTCCACTCGAAGGGAGCGATTTCCACTTGTTTGGATCTTGTACTTCTTCTTCTTTGCGTTCGTTCTTTACGACCAATTTTAATCACTCTTTGTGTTTGATCTTTGCCAAGAACGTGTATACGTTGCACATTGGTTTGGTAAGGCCCTAAACGCATAGACTTCTACACGTTTAGGACACGTGCATCCGATTTCAGCCAAGATCTTATACTAATTCTACTGCCATAAAATGAATAAACAATAATCGTTTTATTTTTAAATTTTATTTGAGTTATGTACAGTTTTATTGGTTTTGAATTCCTTTTGAATAAACATCCAAATATCTGGAGACCACAGAGATGATGGTTTGTTTCGTGTAACATAACATCAAAATAACTGGAGACCACAGAGATGATGGTTTGTTTCGTGTAACATAACATCAAAATAACTGGAGACCACAGAGATGATGGTTTGTTTCGTGTAACATAACATCAAAATAACTGGAGACCACAGAGATGATGGTTTGTTTCGTGTAACATAACATCAAAATATCTGGAGACCACAGAGATGATGGTTTGTTTCGTGTAACATAACATCAAAATAACTATAATTTAGAGAGATGCGGTTTCATGCTATATGTAAACAAATATCAAACAAATCTGGGGACCACAGAGAAGTGGGTTTTTGTGTGTAACCGATCATCAAAATATCTAAAAGTCATGGAGAGATGGTATTACAGAAGAATAGTAAGAATCTCATGACTGGTGAACATATCAATGTTGATAGACTGAATAAAGGTCAACGAATAGATGTTCATTATCAAGATCAGAAAGAGATATGATCGTGTCATGACAAAAAAATATTTACTATACATGGTGAGATTCGACAACATTAAGAATAGAAACACAAGAGAAAACTACATGAACAAGAAAATGTTACACGACGTAATTCGATGACAAGATAAAGTTGATGTTATTTTTCTGTTGTTTGCGAGCGTTCTTTATGACCAATTTGATTATTCTTATTGTGATGTATAATTGATCCCGGCACTATACCTTGCATCCCGGTACTTAGGCCCTGCACATGTACCTAGAGTATACGTGTAGGACAGGGCATCCTAAATTTCGGTCTACGGGAAATGTTTTGAGTCTGTCTCGCTGACAGTCAGTTCCCCACACTTTCCCTTCCCTCGTGTGTTCATTGCTCCTTAACGATCATTTTTGTCGTATATTTGGGCTTTATGGTCTTCGTCTAAGAGAATGCCTACACTTTGCGCTCGTTCTGACTGTGTCAGGTCGTTCCGCATTAGAAACACCCTCAACCATTTGGGACGCATGGGCTTGTCACACCAACGATCAACTTTTGGCTGTTTAATTGACCTTTATATGATCTGAGCGGGGGACATCATGGATAAAGCTCAATACCCAAAATAATATTCAGCACACAAAATAATTTGTACAGAATCGTGTTCGCTTACATTGCCACATGATGATGATGGTAGATTTTACCGATTTTCACGCGACTTTGTAACAGACCGTATCCTCTTTAGTTTATTTAAGTGAGCAATTCTCTCCTCCTGTGCAAGATTTTCACCGCGACTTTGTAACAGACCGTATCCTCTTTAGTTTATTTAAGTGAGCAATTCTCTCCTCCTGTGCAAGATTTTCTCCACGACTTTGTAACAGACCGTATCCTCTTTAGTTTATTTAAGTGAGCAATTCTCTCCTCCTGTGCAAGATTTTCACTGCGACTTTGTAACAGACCGTATCCTCTTTAGTTTATTTAAGTAAGCAATTCTCTCCTCCTGTGCAAGATTTTCACTGCGACTTTGTAACAGACCGTATCCTCTTTAGTTTATTTAAGTGAGCAATTCTCTCCTCCTGTGCAAGATTTTCACCGCGACTATGTAACAGACCGTATCCTCTTTAGTTTATTTAAGTAAGCAATTCTCTCCTCCTGTGCAAGATTTTCTCCGCGACTTTGTAACAGACCGTATCCTCTTTAGTTTATTTAAGTGAGCAATTCTCTCCTCCTGTGCAAGATTTTCACCGCGACTTTGTAACAGACCGTATCCTCTTTAGTTTATTTAAGTGAGCAATTCTCTCCTCCTGTGCAAGATTTTCACCGCGACTATGTAACAGACCGTATCCTCTTTAGTTTATTTAAGTAAGCAATTCTCTCCTCCTGTGCAAGATTTTCTCCGCGACTTTGTAACAGACCGTATCCTCTTTAGTTTATTTAAGTGAGCAATTCTCTCCTCCTGTGCAAGATTTTCACCGCGACTTTGTAACAGACCGTATCCTCTTTAGTTTATTTAAGTAAGCAATTCTCTCCTCCTGTGCAAGATTTTCTCCGCGACTTTGTAACAGACCGTATCCTCTTTAGTTTATTTAAGTGAGTAATTCTCTCCTCCTGTGCAAGATTTTCACCGCGACTTTGTAACAGACCGTATCCTCTTTAGTTTATTTAAGTGAGCAATTCTCTCCTCCTGTGCAAGATTTTCACCGCGACTTTGTAACAGACCGTATCCTCTTTAGTTTATTTAAGTGAGCAATTCTCTCCTCCTGTGCAAGATTTTTACCGCGACTTTGTAACAGACCGTATCCTCTTTAGTTTATTTAAGTGAGCAATTCTCTCCTCCTGTGCAAGATTTTCACCGCGACTTTGTAACAGACCGTATCCTCTTTAGTTTATTTAAGTGAGCAATTCTCTCCTCCTGTGCAAGATTTTCACTGCGACTATGTAACAGACCGTATCCTCTTTAGTTTATTTAAGTAAGCAATTCTCTCCTCCTGTGCAAGATTTTCTCCGCGACTTTGTAACAGACCGTATCCTCTTTAGTTTATTTAAGTGAGCAATTCTCTCCTCCTGTGCAAGATTTTCACTGCGACTTTGTAACAGACCGTATCCTCTTTAGTTTATTTAAGTAAGCAATTCTCTCCTCCTGTGCAAGATTTTCACCGCGACTTTGTAACAGACCGTATCCTCTTTAGTTTATTTAAGTGAGCAATTCTCTCCTCCTGTGCAAGATTTTCACCGCGACTTTGTATCAGACCGTATCCTCTTTAGTTTATTTAAGTGAGCAATTCTCTCCTCCTGTGCAAGATTTTCACCTCGACTTTGTAACAGACCGTATCCTCTTTAGTTTATTTAAGTGAGCAATTCTCTTCTCCTGTGCAAGATTTTCTCCCCTTATTATATGTAATATGCCTGCTTTTCTTGAAACATAATCATTGGTCAATACAGTTTAATTTTGTACTTACGAAACTATCTTACTTATTCTTTTGAGATACATGATTGTTCATTGTTCATTTGAGGATCATCTTCATCGCACATCGGACATGTCCATAATTGTTCCGATCTCCTCCCAAGCATGTATCTCAGTGTGTTTAGGCTAACAACTCCCGTTCTGTGTTGATTGATGCATCTACTGGGTTTTCTCTCGTGGTTTTCCCGTCTTGCCGCACCTATCGGTATGCACAACTTGCGCAACCGAGATAAAGAAAACTCTTTATCTTCGTCGCTGAAATCTTCAGAGCGTATGTTATCTCTGAGAGCGTTGATGATGTCGCTTCTGTCCGTAGAAGATACATTCTCAATCGGAGCATTGCCCGCCAGTGCGTCTGCTCTCTCATTGCCCTTCACCAGAGCGTGACCCGGGATACATGATTTGTTATATAGTATTATTACAGTCTTTTCACTTACATTATTTATATACAGAACATTGTTTTGTTTTGTTGACATTTGGGCAGGTTTATGTCAGCATGGTTTTGTGCAGTCTTAGATTCAGGTTATGTAAGCGTCTGAGTTACATACGAGGAACGAATTCAGGAGGTGATGAAATCAGAGAAATGTTTAGTCAACCACTAGCAACAACTGTTATAAGAAGGAGAGGATGGAGATATGTTGGACACACCTTTAGAAGAAATGATCAACGAATATCAAAGCAGGCACTGAAGTGGGATGCAAAGGGTTCAAGAAAAAAGAGGACGACCTAAGGAGACCATGAAACGAACTTTGCAAGAAATATCGGTCTCAGTTCCATGGAGGAGATTGAGCGAGTTGCCCAGGATAGAGCGGTATAGAGAAATAGATTGCAGGCCCTATGTAACGTATAACGGTGTGAGAGGAATTATTACGCGTCTGAGTTATAGATACTCCGAGAGAAACAACACTCCCACTCTCTCACATCCAAGGCAAAGTATTCATTCTCCCCCACCCTTCCCTAGGTAATATAATGAACAATATAAATCGGAAACAAATTGCACTGCGGAAAATTTAAACGTAATTTAGCCGAATACAATTATGATGTACCCATACAGAAAAATACCATAATCCAGTCATGGTTTCTGTGTATGTGTGAAAGAGATAGGTGGGAATGGTAGAGAGATCGCTTGAGTTATCCCTGAATATATACGTGTCTCACCTAGACTAGATTATTCACCAACACGACAACGGAGAATAAGACACATTCGGAGACATGTTAATTGGAGGAGACACGTTGACAGATATGTAAACTCGAGAAGCTACATTTGCAGATTTGCTAATGAAGAAAGAGACACTTTTGGAGACATGTTAATTGGAGGAGACATCTTCTTTGCGTTTGTTCTGTACGACCAATTTAAATCACTCTTTGTGATATGTTTGATCTTTGCCAAGAACGTGTATATGTTGCACATTGGTTTGGTAGGCCCCTAAACGCATATATTTCTACACGTTTAGGACACGTGCATTCGATTTCACCCAAACCTCCTTAGTCGCCTCTTACGACATGCGTGGCAGGAAACAGTGGTTCTATTCTTTACACCCCAAATGTGGGTCCCGGTAACCACTCGGGCGGGAGGAGACATAATTGCAGAAGTATTTCGTATTCTTGAAAGCACACAGAAAAGACTAACACTGATACAAAAGTAGGCAATTTCAAATAACTCTTGCAGTAAATTTCAACAAGGAAAGAACAAGTGAGAACAGTGAAATAATCACTAAAACAAATATTGCTATATGTATGTCTATCTTGGATAATTAAGAGGATTATGCTCAATATTTCGCGTGAAGAAGAAGAAGACGAAGAGTCCCGTATATATATATAATAACTAGTGCTAGATAACGAACTATGTGATACTAAGAAGCACGTTGACATAAATGAGGTCGGTAAGAATGAAGATCTGACAAGATAGATCACTCTCTGCCTGATATCTCTACCTTGCAAAGATCACATTCTGTTGGTGTCATAACTTGGTGTGATAAACATTCCAATCTTAGAATTTGTAGGAGAAGAAGCAAAGTGGAAGACATGGATAAAACGCAGAATAACATATTCGAGACCGATGATACGGACTAAGGCATTCTCAAAGATAACTATTGAAGTTGCTTGTCTATAAAAGCTTGCAGATAACTATATACGGTTGCTTGTATATTATAATCTACGGCTTGAAAGCAACTATAGACGGGTTTTAAAGCCGAAGGTTTGACTTCATTGCATCGAGTTTTACTCCATATAATCCAGTCCCTCTCCGCAGAAATGGCACGCCATCTGCCGAGAGTATTGCACAAAGCACGAACTCCGTAGTTCCAGCAACAATCTTAGGGATCTCTGGAAAAAACTGCACTCGTGAACAGAACGGCGCGGTCCAGATTCGACCCCCGACTCACAAGGCAAAGGGCGCACCTACTTAGCCACAGAGACTATAGACGGTTGCTTGTCTAGTATATTCTTCAACTTGAAGGCAACTATAGCCGGTTGATTGTCTAGTATATTCTATAACTTGAAGGCAACTATGAACGGTTGATTGTCTAGTATATTCTATAACTTGAAGGCAACTATGAACGGTTGATTGTCTAGTATATTCAACGGCTTGAAGGCAATATGAAGGATTGGTTGCTTGTCTATTATATTCTGCAACATGAAGGCAAGTAAAGAAAATAGCATATATAGCCTAGTCCAGGGATTAGAACAGCAACTATATTTGATTATCTTGTCTAACTAACGGCATGGAGGTAATTAAAGATGGTTGTCTGTCTCGCCGCTCTAGGTCGAGGGTCCAAAGCCAACTATAAACTTAAAGTCAGAGTTGGCTGTGATCGGTCTGTCTGTCTGTCAGCTTGTTTGCCTGTTTATATATCTATATGTCTTTCCGCTTGCATGCCTGTCTGTCTATCTGACTATCTATTTATATATCTACCAGTCTGTCCTCTTGCCTGATTGTATAACTATCGAGCCTGCATAGTTTCCTACCTGTCTGTTTATGTTGTGTTTATGCTTACATCGGTCTTACTACAAAACTGTCTGAAGATCTACATGCTTACGGTGTGTCTGCCTACCCGTTTACACGAGCGACACCTGACATTGTACGTTTACTTTGTCTGTGGCATCCAGTGGCGGCTCGTGATCATTTTTGTTGGTGGGGCCAGACATTTGTTTCCTCGGATAAATCATAGTTTTGGGTTGCTATATTTTAATTTATAAAATAATAAATACACGTTATACATTATTTTGGGTGGGGCTGACCCCACTGGCCCTTAATGACGAGCCGCCACTGGTGGCATCTATCATATTGTCTGTCTACTGTCTATTGTCTACGTGTCTCTATAAATCAATCAATTCTTTCTGTGTCTCTCATATATACGTATGCTCATTTACCTGTCGTATTCACTCCCACTCTCATCATTTCACCTTATTCCATGGCAACGCCTTTCCACCTTACCTAAAGGTACTTACATCTTTACTCTGGCATCTACTGCTCGCGCTAGACCTTCGCATTTTCTCGCATCTGTTCGCGTCTGTCACGCGCTCACCTGCACCTGTACGTCATAAATTGGGCAGGAAGATTACCCGGCGAGGTCATGTAATGACATGACAGTCTGAGAAGCCCTCAACTTACAGTGATAGCTTTTGTTTCTGAGTCGCGAGTGTCAGATGAACCGAGAAATTGTTATTTGTATTCAGATCAAGTACCCTCGTAATATTTCAGTTTAATTGTAATAGATTTTTACCGTTTTCTGCCTCTTACCGAGATCAGAGCAGGTGAAGTTTGTCTTTCTTTTGTCCTTCAGCTTGTAAAAAAGAAGTATATATATATTATACTAGAAAACTAGTCACGACAGAGATGAAGTGTCTACGCAGAATGCTGGGTGTAACAAGAAGAGACCGGTTGAGAAATGAAGACATCCGGAAAAAGTGGGTACAACATCAGTACTAGACTTCATCAAGATACAAGAAATTAAATGGTTCGGCCACGTAAGCAGATTACCAACAGACAGTGTACCTCAAAGAACAATGCTGCTCCGATATAATGGGGACATAGCAAAAGGCCGGCCACGAAAAAGATGGACAGAGATAACAGAGGCGACGAAAGACACTATCTACGAAGCGCATACAAGGGCCCGTTTTAGAAATCTCTTCTTGACCTGACGCTGTGAGGCAAACAGGATTCGAGGAAAGAAAGAAAGAAAGAAAAATGTATACTTTCTTTTGGTTGTCAAGTGTGCAGCTTAACTGTTGTTGTCATGTCATGGCGTCTCAATGTCCAAGTGGTTAAGACATTTGCCTTGCCTCCAGCTGGTGTTATGAAGGTTGTAAGTTCTAATCCGGACCGAGTCACATGTGCAATTTTTCCGGACATCCCTAAAATTGTTGATGGAGCAGCGGAGCTCGCTCTTTGTGTAAACTATCTGCAGGTGGTGTGCCATATCCGCTGATAGGGCGCAGCCATATGGGGTACGCCCGGTGAAATGAAGTCAATCCTTGGCCTTGAAACGCTTTAGATCCTTCTAGTTGTCATGCTGAGTTTATTTAATATATCTTTGACTCGACCTATCCATTTGTGTCTGGGTGTTTCAATCTTGTCTTCTTTCCTGATGTTCTCATGTTCTATGCATGTACTACTGGTTGGTTTCATTCCATTCTAACCATAAGTTCGAACTATTTAATATATCTTTAACTCGACCTATCCATTTGTGTCCAGGTGTTTCAATCTTGTCTTCTTTCCTGATGTTTTCTTGTTCTATACATGTACTACTGGTTGGTTTCATTCCATTCTAACCATAAGAACGAACTATTTAAATCGTTGATGTACGTTGATGAATCGTTGATCAACTCGCCGACTGGTGTTGTTGCTGACCCTATACTGGTTCTTAGCGTTTTCATTTGATATTCTATCTCTTGTTGTTTTTGTCTGCTACACTTCATATTCATCTTATTTCACATGCCCTGTTCTTACGCTTTTGACATTTTTTTACAACTGTCCATGTCTGGCATTGGTAACATAGTAGGATGTAGGAGTGGTTATGACACATATTAGCTTCCGTTTAGTTTACATGTTTAACTTTTGGTTTGTTTCAGGATTAGCTCTAATTGATAGTTCATTCGTCAGATTAAGTACCATCTCCGTATAGAAGGTTGGTTGTAATGGATCTAACACATTTTATTTCTCTTGTTATGATGATATGCTTTCATAGACTGGTAATTGTCCACTTCTTGGTGCTGGTAATTGTCCACTTCTTGGTGCTGGTAATTGTCCACCTCTTGGTGCTGGTAATTGTTCACCTCTTGGTGCTGGTAATTGTCCACCTCTTGGTGCTGGTAATTGTTCACCTCTTGGTGCTGGTAATTGTCCACTTCTTCATGCTTCTTTTGCACTTATTTCGTTGTCAACCGTAATTTGATGACTTTCAACTTTAAGAAACTATACCACTAGGGCAAAACATTACCATAACCTTGAGGTCACCATCGCCTTTGTAATGCTGTCTACACAAAAGAACAGATCAATGGGTAATGAGAACTTTGCAGCTTCATCATGAGAACGTACCTTCCCATTATTCCTATGTTATTCAGATTTTCTTAGTCAAACACAATATTTCTGTTGCTGGTCAGACTTTTTACTCTTCCAAAATGACTCTCCTTGGGATTCTTGGCTGTCCCTCAAGATGAAATACCACTGAATGTGACTCGATTTGAGTCACGAGAAGACATTATACGCAACGCGACGTTCAAGTCAAAGGGATATTTTTGAAATGCTTCCACCAATGACAGCATCTCTGGAATAAGTATGTACCGCCCAAAGAAGAGTACTTTAAATCTGATTACGGTTTAAGATCTCTAAAAATTAGTAATTAAATTTTCCCCACGATAGGTATGATACTTTTTTTTAAAACAGATCCCGTACATATTGTTTATGTGTATATATGTGTGTGGGTACTCTCGCATGTGCTTTTACATTTGATTTCTGATATGTTCCTGTTTCATTCCAGAATCCATGGTAGAGTTCTGACAGTTTTACAAAGCTAGGTACCAACCAACTGTCAAACTGTCGTTCACACAGCAACTGCTGCCTGGGCAGGTGTGGATCACGACTCCGTCCCTGAGGTAAGACCCGTCGAAACCAGGAAAACAATTGTTCTTGTTTAAATGGCACGTTACGAAAGTGGACGTTGCTTACTGTCATTGTGTGTTAATAAGATTATGTTGTCATTTTCTTGACATGTCATTAGAGTTACGTATCATTCGGCCAGTGTCATTTAATATTGATGTCAATTGGTTGCTGCATCATTCAGTTTGTGTCATTTCTTGTAAGAGTAATTTGGTCATGGGGATATTTGATTGCTGCATCATTCAGAATGTTTCATTTTGTTGATGTGTTATTTGATGAATGTGTTATTTGTTGATGTGTTATTTGTTGATGTGTTATTTGTTGATGTGTTATTTGTTGATGTGTTATTTGTTGATGTGTTATTTGTTGATGTGTTATTTGTTGATGTGTTATTTGTTGATGTGTTATTTGTTGATGTGTTATTTGATGATGTGTTATTTGATGATGTGTTATTTGATGATGTGTTATTTGTTGATGTGTTATTTGATGATGTGTTATTTGATGATGTGTTATTTGTTGATGTGTTATTTGATGATGTGTTATTTGATGATGTGTTATTTGATGATGTGTTATTTGTTGATGTGTTATTTGTTGATGTGTTATTTGTTGATGTGTTATTTGATGATGTGTTATTTGATGATGTGTTATTTGATGATGTGTTATTTGATGAATGTGTTATTTGATGATGTGTTATTTGTTGATGTGTTATTTGATGATGTGTTATTTGTTGATGTGTTATTTGTTGATGTGTTATTTGTTGATGTGTTATTTGATGATGTGTTATTTGATGATGTGTTATTTGATGATGTGTTATTTGATGAATGTGTTATTTGATGATGTGTTATTTGTTGATGTGTTATTTGATGATGTGTTATTTGATGAATGTGTTATTTGATGAATGTGTTATTTGTTGATGTGTTATTTGATGAATGTGTTATTTGTTGATGTGTTATTTGTTGATGTGTTATTTGTTGATGTGTTATTTGTTGAATGTGTTATTTGGTTGTAATGTGCTTGTATGTTGGCGCAGCAAAAGTGGTTTGTTTTATTAACGAATGTATCAAAGTTTAACTCCCGGTACAATCAATCCCCAGTCTGCTCAAATGAATACTTGCTTTCTGAATGTAAGAAACATTGGGTATATTCGCCAGAGTTACTGTGCTTTTTTCTTCTTTCTTTTCTCGAATTCTGTTTTGCCTCACAGTGTCAATATAAGAAGAGATTTCTAGAAAGGGCTTTTGTGTGCGTATCATAAATAGTGTTTTTCACCGCCTCTGTTATTTCTGAATTACTGTGCAATAATTGATAAAGAACTCAAAATCAAAGAAAACTGGATAATGCTACAAATAAGAATGAGAAAATTGAAATATTTTGTACACGAAGGCTTGGAGAAGATAATTATGGAAGAATGCATCCCGGCAAAGAGGAGAAGAGAAAGACCACGGCGAAGATAGATTCATGATGTAACTGATGGTTTGAACGGGACGACTGCAGAGGCGGACATTTGACCTATGAGAGAGAGAAATTCAGAAAGACTGTTAGAGTGACAACGTTCTGCTCACAACAAGCATATTTTATGTTGATAATGTGAATGCCATTTGCAGCTGATTCTTTCAGTTTAATAAAAGTGATTGAGCACCTATCTGATGTCAGTTTGACAACCCCTCGCCATATTTATATGTTTGTTATTGTTCTGTCCTGTTATTGTCTATTTGACTATATTTTTTTTATATATCGGATCAATAAGTCTGTCTAAATATTGAAACTGACGTGTTCTGTCAAATTGATGAGTCTGTCTAACTATTTAAATATTGTTGATCAGATTGATCGATATCTTTAATCATTATCATGCCTGGTCGAGCTTAATGACACATAAGACATAAACCAAAATTGTTTACTCATTTCAATCCTATCACTACAACAGAATCGTCATCAGAAATTTCTGTTGTTTCTGTCTCTGTTTCTGTCTCTGTTTCTGTCTCTGTTTCTGTCTCTGTTTCTGTCTCTGTTTCTGTCTCTGTTTCTGTCTCTGTTTCTGTCTCTGTCTCTGTTTCTGTCTCTGTTTCTGTCTCTGTTTCTGTCTCTGTTTCTGTCTCTGTTTCTGTCTCTGTTTCTGTCTCTGTTTCTGTCTCTGTTTCTGTCTCTGTTTCTGTCTCTGTTTCTGTCTCTGTTTCTGTCTCTGTTTCTGTCTCTGTTTCTGTTTCTTTTTCTACAGTCTCCGGACATACACCAGCTACTCTTGGTTCTATTTTACCCCATGACAGAGGAAAGAATGGTTCGTTTTGGGTTTTTTTTTCCGATCCAGAAGCACTTGAGCTTTCAGCTCTTCGGCTCGGTGCTATGGACATCGTAACCCTTCGGTTCGGTGCCACGAACACCGTGAATCTGGGGAACCTGTGCCTTTTCTGCCAGCCGCGGAATTGAACCCACACTCACAGAGGGCTAGTCACCCGCAGTCCAACGCGCTACGAACACGCTGGGCAGGCGGGCGTTCTATTTGTTGCTACCTGGAAACCACACAGGGTATCGATCTATTTGCATATCTACGTATCTGTCAGAGAGAAATGCCTGTCTACTTATTTAAACATAGAATTGTCTGTCAGACCGATCTGCCCTATTGTATTCCTACGACATTGTGTATTACCATGATCACGAGCTATGTCAGTAATGTTATCTAAACTCATGTAGCAAATGTCTGTCACCTGTTTGAACTAGTCAAATTTCACCTCATCGAACACTTGTCTTCTATTTTATTAAATATCTACAGTTTTTTTAATCCACTTTTGTGAGCTCGTCTGCCGAGCTAATATCTTTCTCTTTATTTATATAATTTCATTTGCTTAATCTTTCAGTTCGTTAATCTTTCTGTTTATTGTCGTTGGCCTAACACCATTAGTATGTCATATTGAAAAATATCAATACTGTTGATTACTGTTTCGGCTGGCTAAGACGTTTATTGATCTCTCTCCACAAACTTGTGTTCTGAGAACTGACTGTCAAATCGGTGATGTACGAGAGTCAGAAGTTCTGATGCAATGTACGAGAGTCAGAAGATCTGAGACAATGTAAGGAAGTCAGAAGTTATGAGGCGATTATATCAAAGGAAATCTAGAGCAAACCATAGTATGGCTGCGTAGAAAACTTAATAAATAATTGATATCGATAAAAACAGGTAGTAAACATTTTTACATGAGCAAGGAAAAAATAATAAATTATGAAAAATAACAATCAACGTTTCGACCAATAGTTCTTTATCAGTACAAAACACGTATCAAAACAAAATATTTAACTAAATAACTAAAACAATGACAATAAGTAAAATGGTGACAAGAAATTTTTTTTAAAGTAATTTAGAATGTTTTCATATAAATCTAATTTAGGAACCAAATGTGTTGCATCCAAGAGTCCAAAGAGAATGAATTGAATGAGGTGAATCCACGTGGTAGGTCAATCACCCACCTGATGATAAAACAGTAGAAGCTCTGATTGGCCACTATGACCTTTGTTCTACTGTAAGAACATGGCACACGACCCAGCGGATGCCATAATATGTTCTTTAGTGTAGATGGATTGGATGATGGAGTAATGCACAATGTGCGTGAGGAGGGGGAAGGACGGAGACTATGGGAAAGACGAAAATGGGTTAGAAATATGGATAATCAAGCGTTCATTTATGGATTGTGAAATAAAAAAAAAGAAAATCGTGGCATCAATCAATCAAGTGTCATGCCTGCCGGCGTAGGCGATCATGTCTCTCCACAACTCTCTTTGCTTGGTGCATGTAATCAGTTCTGACGTCTATATTTTGTCGAACCATGATGTCAGGCCATCCAACATCTTCTCCTCTGTCTTCCACGATCTCTCCTTCCCTGAATTTTACCTGTAGTCACCAAATGTTCTAAATTTTCTCTTCGCATTATATGCCCGAAGAACCTTGATTGTCTGATTCTTATTCTTTTGATAAGGTTTCTTTGTGTGCAGGCCTGATTTAAAACCTCCACATTTGGATAATCGTGGCATATCCTTTACAAAACGTAGCCATCAACCACGGTAAACGAGTCGTTGATTTTCTAGGCACCATTTATACGTTCAGTAGTTTGTCATTGCTTTCTGAACACTCGACCGAAAACTGACTTGGTGTCCCCAAATCGAAAATGCTACGGCAAAAGCAAGACACAGGCTCATGATGATGCGCAAACTCGCAGGTTCCACGTGGGGAGCAAACACCAGAGTCCTCAAAACACTCTACTCTGGAAGAGTGCGACCGGTCCTGGAGTACGGCATTGCAGCGTGGAGTAGTGCAACCAATGAACAATTCGCCAAAGTGAGCAATAGCCAGAACCGTGCAATGCGCATTATCACAGAAGCCATCAAGGCAATGGAAACAATCACAGGCATCCAACCAATGGCATATCGAAGGACGGAAAAGTCTTGGTGTTGGCGGAAAAACTTAAATGGCTCGATTCCCACCCTATCTACGAAAGACTGAACGCATTCGGAAGGTGCAGGTTACAGAGGACCAGCTTCACAAAAACCGCCAAAGCACTTACCGCATACCATCCGGTCCTAGCAAACTGCACAGCTAAATCAATCCCGGCAACCGATAAGTGCCCGCCGTGTACAACAAAAATGCCGGAACTAAAGGAATCAATCCCAGGCATAATAAAAAAAAGGGCAGCAAGAAAACTTCGAAAGAAGAGCGGCCACAGAAAAATATATATCGACCGAATACCCGGAAAACAAGTAGACACATCTGTACACTGACGGGTCGGCAAGGAACGCAATCAGCGACGGTGGAGGAATAGTGCTTAAACTCTCAAAGAAAGTGACGGTCACAAAACGATTGCCTCAGGCAAATACTCAAATAACTACAGGGCAGAGGCAATAAGAATAGCGGCCGAAATGATCCTAGAGAGAAGAGGCACCTCTCGCAGCAAAGTCGTGATAATCACCGATGCTCTATCGGTCATCACGGCACTCAAGGGCGTAGGCAAAACAGAGCTGAATGAGCTCAAAGCGACCATCGATGAACTAGCGCGCTCTCTCAAACGCACCGTCATTCAGTGGATACCATCACACTGTAACTTAAGCGGAAACGAACAAGCAGACAAACTAGCTAAAGAAGGCAGGCGACTACCTCAAACTGATCTCGAGGTCAGTTATGAGGAAGCCAGAACAACTATCTGCTGGCACTATAGAGACAAAGGGACAAAAGATCATCCTTACCACAACAGCGACGGATACTATGGTCTGTCTCGTAGTGAACAAGTTGCCATACTTCGCCTCTGTACCGGCCACAACAAGCTCCGCGCCCACATGTTTCACAAATTTCAAATTGGCACAACTAACTAGCCTGTGCCCCTGCAAAAAGGCGGACATGATGGCAGAACACGTTCTGCAAGACTGTCAACTGATAGCAGGTATAAGAAAAGAAACCTGGCCCCAAAACACAGAGCTTCACGAGAAGCTGTACGGAGGAACGGAGTCCCTTAAAACACAGTAAAACACAGTAAAATTCATGAAAAAGTTTGTTCATCAGTCTAGGCCGGGATCATGAGAGAGATAGAAAGAGAGAGAGAACGGTGAGGTCTATTTTTACCTTTGGTAAAAATCCCATGGAAACAAATTTGCTTCCAAACTTGCCCACCGTGGGATTTGAGCCAGGTACGCTTGGGTTTGTGATCAAGCTCACTACCGTTTGAGCTACCGTTGTACATAAATATATATATATATACATATCTATCTGTAGGGAAAGAGAAATAGAGGGATGTCTAGAAATACATATAGGAGAGATTTGGAGGTATATATTAAAGATATACGGAAAGGAAGAGCTGGAAGGAGCTGCGAAAAATAGTTAAATGATAGAAAGACTTGGCAGGAATTGGTTGAGGGCCTATGCCCCAATCGGGGATAAAAAGTCACAAGAGAGGGAAAGAGAGAAGGAGAAGAGAAATATAGGTAAATGGAGACTTTGTTCCATCTATCATTCGCTAGTCCATTTATTTTATTTTCTTCCCATACCTCGTCCCACATTTGAGTCGTTGGTATATTCCTCATTTCCGTTTCTACTCCCTCCTCCCTCACGACTGTATTATTGGGTATACATAAGATTGGTCTATTAATTACTTTGTTCCAGTTGACCATGTCTGGCTTGTTGTGGCATTGTATTTTGGAAGAGTTAATCCTCTCGTGATGTCCTCACTACACATGAGCAGAGCGGAACTCCTTCCCACTTATATGTACTTCTTCGTCCACATCCTTTCTTTTTCTCGCACTGCACCTTCTCTCGTATAGCACTGCACCTTCTCTCGTATAGCACTATAACTTCCCTCTTATGAATGACCTACACATTCCCTGGTATGAATGACCTACCTGAAACTTCCCTGGCATGTATGACCTACACTTTTCCTTCTATAACACTGCACATTCCTATAGTACTGCGCCTTCCCTCCTATAGCGCTACACATTCTTTCATAGGAATGACCTGCACCTTCCATATTATAGAACTGCACTTTCCCTTCTATAGCACTGCACTTTCTCTTATATAAATGACCTGCACATTTCCTCGTATGGATGACACGATCCATACTGCTTACAACCAGGGTCTAACGTTATCATATTGTATTATGGATGTGGCCATGCTTTCGGACGTCCGTAATACATAGTTGCCTAGTATGCCTAATGCCTGAGTTTGTGTTGGTCGAACTACCTGTCCCTACGAATGCATAGTTAATTTACATTCTGTCTTCTTGTCAACTTCACTTCATCATAGTCAATCCATCATTTGAGTCACACTAACAGCATAGCTCGCCAGCATGACACCAGCCTTGGGACATTAGATTGTCTATTTGCCCGTGCTCTCGAAGAATCCTCAATTCATATGTAGCAACCATATCTCTTCGTGTTAGTCTTGTCCAGCAATTTATTCCTATATATGTATGCTCATTCATTCACATTCTGTCTTCTTGCGTTTCTCCTTCAGAAATTGCTCATATGTGTATCACGATCAGCATTGCTTGGTTTGCTTTGAGATATTAAATTAGGTGTTTGTCCGTGCTCTTATATCGTCTACAGTTCACATTAGCTTGTCAGGGCTTAATATCTATATTTAGGGCAGTAATGACTGAGCGTTTGTCCTCACAAATGTATCATCAGTCCACGTAGCGTACGTACAGTAGCAAATAAGGTGTAGACAAAAAATTTTCTAAACAAATGAGCAGTATTGGTTTTTTTTCTGTTTATGTTTCTATTTTTGCAACTGTTTGATTTTTTTTCAGGGTGGGTTTGTCGACTGCACACTCAACCCTTCCTGTCTTTTATGACACGTACGAGGAGATACTGGTTCGAATCTTCTCTGGCCCGACAACCATAAAAATAATAAATCCTCTAGCTTTTTTCAGACATCAGAATATAAAGAACATGTCACTTCCCATTTCTAGGTCCTAGTGTGCATGAAGTAGTAGAGCCAATTACTTTCCTCATATTGTAGAACGTTTGCGTGTGGGATTGAACCCATAACTCTCTCGTGTCCGAGTCGATAGGCGAACGCTTACTCATTACGCTAACCGTCCCACTGTAGCCTCGGCAACTATACTTCCTCAAAATATGCATACTCCATAATTAAACACTTACTTATCCATATTTCTACACCATTTCCCCCACTACTTCACTTATTTATTGTTGGTATTTTAGTTATTTATTTTAATATTTTATTTTAATGTGTTTTGTATCTTGATAAAGGACTATCTGTCAAGACGTCGATTGTTATGCTTTATAAAGTAATGTCTAGGAGGTATACTTTGTTTAGCAGAAAAAAATGTTTCTTCTACCCAAACATGAGTGATCTGTAGGCTCACTGATATCAACATCGAACTGGTACTGTTAGTCGCTGAACTCTGTTGAAGATATTGCGAAAGATTTTGGAGCACCTATGTACATGTCCGTGGGCGTACGTAGCTTAAACGGTAGCGAGCCCTACCACAACCCAAGTGTAGCTTGTTTAAACTCTGCGACGGACAATTTGAAAGCAAATTAGTACCCGTGGATTCTTAAGAACGGTAAAAGTAGACCTCACCGTTCAGAAAGCAATGACAAACTACTGAACGTATAAGTGGTGTGTAAAAAAAAATCAACGACTCGTTTACTGTTGTTGATGACGACATCCTGTAAGGGACAGGCCACGATTTTCATTTCATCTGGAACATGTCCGGAGTGTAGTGACTGAATTCATGTGTTGCATGTCCGGAGTGAAGTGACTGAATTCATGTGGTGCATGTCCGGAGTGCAGTGACTGAATTCATGTGTTGCATGTCCGGAGTGCAGTGACTGAATTCATGTGTTGCATGTCCGGAGTGCAGTGACTGAATTCATGTGTTGCATGTCCGGAGTGAAGTGACTGAATTCATGTGGTGCATGTCCGGAGTGCAGTGACTGAATTCATGTGTTGCATGTCCGGAGTGCAGTGACTGAATTCATGTGGTGCATGTCCGGAGTGCAGTGACTGAATTCATGTGGTGCATGTCCGGAGTGCAGTGACTGAATGCATGTGGTGCATGTCCGGAGTGCAGTGACTGAATTCATGTGATGCATGTCCGGAGTGCAGTGACTGAATTCATGTGTTGCATGTCCGGAGTGCAGTGACTGAATTCATGTGGTGCATGTCCGGAGTGTAGTGACTGAATTCATGTGATGCATGTCCGGAGTGTAGTGACTGAATTCATGTGATGCATGTCCGGAGTGTAGTGACTGAATTCATGTGGTGCATGTCCGGAGTGCAGTGACTGAGTTCATGTGGAACATGTCCGGAGTGCAGTGACTGAATTCATGTGATGCATGTCCGGAGTGCAGTGACTGAATTCATGTGGAACATGTCCAGAGTGCAGTGAGTGAATTCATGTGGAACATGTCCGGAGTGCAGTGACTGAATTCAACTAAAATTGAAATTGTGATGAAAGGTAAACATCTGATTTTTTTGTGTCATTCTCCATCATTCTGATTTGTATAGTAGAACTTGTCAAATATGTCTTCGATACAATCTTAACTTGATTTTCCTCAAGTATTTACTGGATTTTAAGATTGATCTGATCCTTGCACAGACTTTATCCACACGTTATTTTATATATTTTTCTCTGTTCTACCATGAAGTATTACTACACTGCCTTGATATGTCAACGGTTCCACAACGTTCTACTTCTTGCTATCCTATTATGATGTTGATTTAAATTATTTGTTATATTTTTTTATTCTACATACATTCATTATAAATCACAACCCTGTTACAGTACTGATTTAGTGTTATTTGTCTGAAGTGTATTTGTATTTATGTGGGAGAAGAACAATATCGTCTTCAAAATCCATATCATCTATCTAGCTCGTTATGAAACGTTTCCATCTAGTGTCACATATTTGTGTTTGTGAGTGATCCCCAATTTCCAACCAGTTGTTTATCAGAGAAAATATCTGATCATCAGATACATCAGATTTCAGCTAGAATGTCTAGCTTGAGTTAGCTAGACTACAGAAGAAGACCTTATAGAAAAGTGATATGATGTTGACTATCTTCTGTGATATACTACAGTGTCATTCTATCCTCCAGAGGTTATCTCTGTGAGATGCTATTAAAACCCTTTCTCGAAGTCGACAAAGTTAATATATATATAATGTTACTCTGCTAGGTATTACATTGTTCTAAAATATTCCAAACATTAAATATATGTTCTTTTATGAAAACAAATGAAAATCGTGGGATATCCTTTACATGGTGTAGCCATCAACAACAGTAAACGAGTTGTTGATTTTCTAGGCACCACTTATACGTTCAGTAGTTTGCCATTGCTTTGTGAACGGTGATGTCTACTTTACCTTTTGTAAAATTCCCACGGAAACGAATTCGCTTCCAAACTTGCCCACAGCTGAGTTTGAATCAGGTACGCTAAGTTTATGATCGAGCTCAGTACCACTTGAGCTACAGACGCCCACTCTGTTCCTTGACCTTGTTAAAAATGTAGCTATTCTATACGTATACTTTTCTTGACGGTTTCTTGTAATTGCATTATAATATTTGTCAAGAATACACCTTCTTAAATTGTGCTGGAGGAGGGGGAATTTAAAGCTATTAAGAATGTAAGCCATAGAACACAAAAAATAGTAATTTCTTATCTGTACACATCGGTATTATGTTGTTGGTGTTTATGTTGATTTTAAAAAATATATAATTTTTGTTTCCGTTTGTGTGTGTATGCGTACGCGTATGTACGTCTGTATGTGTGTTTTTAACATTATGTTTAGCCCCAGGTCTGAAGTGTATTGTAATTTTTCAATCAACTCTGTCGGTCGATCAAAATTGTTTGACGGTCCGTGGGTAGTCCACCTCTGTTCAACACTACCTTTAGATCCTTTCAATAACAACACAAATTTATGTCTAATATTTTTGCATGAGAGAAAAATGGAGACATTCACCGCCCTGTGATCGCTCTGTTTCTGTGTGGTTATTAAAGCGTTAAATTGCGGCGGTGTCTAGTCATAATTTAGCCATCAGTTTCAAATTTCCAGACCTGTTTGGAAAAGTAATAAATTGGTTGTTTGGAATTTTTATGTGATAGAGGTTGTTGCAGGAGAGTTCAGGTTGAGAGAGCTTGCATATAAGTTGAGAGTTATTTAGAGACAAGGATGACGGAAGGGCGTGTCTGTGCAAGTTTTTGTTGGAACGTTGAAAAATGAGTGGATGTCAGAGAAATGATGTGGATGACTATTGGGGAAGTTTATGACTAGAATACTTAGTAGGGTGGTGGATACGCGGCTAGATAAATACACACTACAGACGGGATGGAAGAGAGAAAGAGAGAGATTACAGACAGTGAGAGTTGGAAGAATGAGGGAGTTTTAGATGAGATTGAATGCAAAAGAAGAGAGAGAGAGAGACGAAATAAGAAAGATAGAGATGAGAGAATATCATTTCTACTATCATCTAATATCATTACCTATCATCAAATAACGTGTCCTGAGCAGAACTTTGCCACCCTAACAGTCCTTCAGAATTTCTCTCTCATATACAAGATACGCCTCTGCAGCTGTCATGCTCAAATCATCAGTTACATCATGAATCCTTATTCTTGGTGGTCTTTCTCTTCTCCTATTTGTCGGGATGCCTCATTCCATACTTTTCTTCTCCAACCGTTCGTGTCGCTTTATATGTCCAAATACTTCAATTTTCTCATTCATATTTGTAGCATCAGCCAATTTTCTTTGATCTTGTGTTCTATATGGATATATCTATTTGTTTTTGTCTCTGTCCATAATATACGTAAGACTCTTCTGTAACACTTACATTCAAAAGCTTATGCATGTTTTTCAACTGCCTTATTAAATGTCCTAAACACTGGAAAACCATATATGTGCTTTCGAATATAAGAAATATATCACTACTATTATCACCTAATATCATTTAATGTCATTTCTACTATCATCTAATTCATTTACTATCATCTAATATCATTTCTACTATCATCTAATATCATTTCTACTATCATCTAATATCATTTCTACTATCATCTAATATCATTTACTATCATCATATCATTTCACATCATCAATATCATCTACTATCATCTAATATCATTCTACTATCATTTAACATTACGTGTTTTGGTTTATCTGTGACAGGTAAATGAATACAGAAATTGCGTCTATAAATATATCGTGATGATCTCGGTACATATTTCTGACTTGCTGGAGTTAGTGTTGAAACGATTCGACTGATGACATCACTTTATTTGGAAATGTTTTATTTGGGAGATCAGTTCTACTTGTACAACGTATAATTTTCAACACCCCAAATCGCTGGATAGATTCAACATCAGTTTTAGTGTCCTCATCCAACAGGAGGTCGCCAAGAGACAGAAGAACACCCACCTTACCCATCCTAAACTTTTCCACCATGTTAGAGGGGAACAAGCATAAAGAACAAATGTAATAATATCACTGGATCTCAAACTGACGTGAGTAGAGAAGATTAAAAAGAAGTGTGTGCTGGTGTCAGATAACACAGAAAGAAATCATGTTGAGTTAGACTTTGAATAAATCAATCTAGTTCGTCCACTATTCATTGAAATATAATATGCATGTCTAACTTCAGAGAAGAAACAGGAATGACAGTCAATGTACAGAGTGTTTGTAAAGTCTCACAACACTTCATATGTAGGTCAGCTTGAAAATGTAGTATATGACGTCGTCAAAAAATGTGCTAAAACAAAGTAATTAAATTAGTCAAAATAGTGACTTGCTAAAAAGGGAGCAGAGTGTGAACAAATAGATAATGAAATCACATACTTTGAGTAAGACAAGGTTGCGTACTATCCCCGCTGCTATTCATCACGTACATTGACCACATTTGTAAAATAGCCAACACCAGCGAAGGAAACAACCTCGGAGAACTCTTAAATGAATTTCTTTTTGCAGACGATCAGGCAATCATATCAACAACAGAAGAACAGCTACAACAACACATCAACAGACTCCAGTTAGCATGTAACGAATACAACATGAGAATTAACATCGACAAAACAGAAGTAATGACATTCGCCAGAGAGGAAAACACTACCAACATCTCCATCGATAATCATCTACTAAATCAAACAAAAGATTTCACATACCTGGGGAGCATTTTTTCAGCAAATGGAAGAATAACTAATGAAATTCAACACAGATGCAACAAAGCAAATCAAATGATAGGGCAAATGGCGCCAATTTTAAGATGCAAACACGTCACCATGAACACAAAAAGAGCAATGTTCAACACAATCTTTCTCCCACATTATGTTACCAGTGCCAAACCTGGACGCTGACAACAAACGATAGAAGAAAACTAGTCACAACAGAGATGAAGTGTCTACGCAGAATGCTGGGTGTAACAAGAAGAGACCGGTTGAGAAATGAAGACATCAGGAAAAAGTGGGTACAACATCAGTACTAGACTTCATCAAGAAACAACAAATTAAATGGTTCGGTCACGTAAGCAGATTACCATCAGACAGTGCACCCAAAGAGCAATGCTGCTCCGATACAATGGGTACAAAGCAAAAGGCCGGCCACGCAAAAGATGGACCTCAGAGATAACAGATGCGACGAAAGAGACTATCTACGAAGCGCATACTAGGGCCCGTTTTAGAAATCTCTTCCTGACCTGACGCTGTGAGGCATACAGGATTCGAGAAAGAAGAAGAAGAAGATACTTTGAAAAAAAAGAGCTATCATGGACATTAGAAAAGAACCTAAACCATCCAACGATGACTACCCCACACTTGACAGACAAGGACAGACTATCATCTTCCGACTCAGGATAGGTCATAACAGACTGAACAAACACCTACACAGGCTGCGATTGTCCCCAACCCCTCTGTGCCCCTGTGGCTCCGCTGAACAAACCACAGAACATGTCCTGCAAGACTGCCCCTGTATGTCCTCCCAAGAAAGGAATGCTGGCCCTACAACACAACACTACCTTCAAAACTACATGGCACTAGAGATGAGCTCAGACAACAGTCGATTTCATCATAAGAACGCGTCTAACGGTATAATCATCAAAAAGGCGATCGCAAAGAAGAAGAAGTCACAATAGTACACTATAGTCGAAAGGAACAAAAATTTATGCGAAAATTTCCACCGCGGGCTTCAATATATGTTTTGTCCACGTTTCTCCACCAGTTATCAGTTATATAGTTATCAGTTATATCAGTGTCTCCATATTGTTAAATATTATTTCTTCAGTTGAAAACTACCATTATGGTTTGAATGAAAACAAGTACCCTAGCAGACAACAGTCATTCACTGCATATTGCACCACAATTAACTAAGGAACACATTTTTTGATGACGCCATGTACTTTCTTTTTCACATTTGTTCTACATATGAAGTGTTGTAAGATTTTACAAACACTCTGTACAATACAGGAATAATCTAAGATATGCTGATGATACATTAACCATGGCGACAAATGAACCTCCGATCTACTAGAGAAGACTTGGATGGGGAAAATAACATCAAGTGAGGGAGAAAGGGAAAAGAAGGGATTGAATATGAATATAAAAATAGGTAAGGGTTATTTCTAAGAAACTGGAAAACACTCCAAAGCATTATCGAAATAAGAAACACAACACTGAAACAAGACCATCGATTCAAATATCTAAGAGCATTCCGAATAGTTCAAGCAAAAACAGCTTTTATGATAATGGGAAAATAAACTATGCCAACGACAACGTCACTCCTGAAAAAGAATACTACAGTGTTATATTGAAACAATACTTATGTATGACAGCGAATAATGGACAATGAACAAGCAATCGATACGCTCGCTAGAAGTCACAGAGATGTGGTTTTACAGAAAAATGTTGAAAATCCTATAGACAGCAAAAAAACAAATGATGAAATTTTAAGAGGCCTGCACAAATGAATCCTGGTCAAAAGAATAAGAATTCGACAAGCAATGTTCTTCGGACACGTAATGAGAAAATAAAGTTTGTAAAAATTGGTGACAACGGGTAAAGTATAAGGAATGAGAGATCCCAAAGAAAGCCGAGGGAGAAGATGTTGGATGGTCTGACATGGGGGTTCAACAAGAAATCGACATCAGAACTGATCAAATGTAACAGAAAGAGAGAGAGAGAGAGAGAGAGACAGAGAGAAAGAGAGAGAGAATTGTAAAAGACATGACCCCTACACCGGCAGGAATGGTACTTGATTGATTGAACATCAAAGATAGAGAAATAGATAGAGAAATACGCACACACGTACTTCATGGTCCCGAGATAGAGAGGGAGAGACAAAAGTACTATTTAGTTTAGGTTATCTGTCGACTAACGTGTGGATATGTCTTTCTCACATTGAATTATGTCAGCCTAGATTTTGCATCGTCTCAAATACCTGGTACAACACAGCGCTGACTCCACGCTTGCTATCATGGTTAACCTGCACGTGCATTTACCGTGAGTAAACATACACTCCGCATCTTTTCATTAATGCTAGGGAACTATCATTTTGTGCTTGCGTTCTACTCACACGCACGTGTGTGATTTTTTCTCGACTGAACGACCTTCTTTCGTTTCTCCTAGCCACTGTGTCTCGTCTTAGCCTTGGGCGGGAGTAGTGAGTTTAGAAGACTCATGACTTCGAGTATATTTATATATTTCAAGAATTTTCCCTACTGATATTTGGTAGTAGAATTAGTGAGTATTTAGATCAGTGACTAGTTATATCTGTGTATTGCTAGATCAGTGTGTAGTTGCATCAGTATGTAGCTAGATCAGTGTGTAGTTAGATCAGTGTGTAGTTAGATCAGTGTGTATTTAGATCAGTGTGTAGTTAGATCAATGTGTAGTAAGATCAGTGTGTAGTAAGATCAGTGTGTATTTAGATCAGTGTGTATTTAGATCAGTGTGTAGTTAGACCAGTCAATAATTAGAGCAATCAGAAATTAGATTAATCAATAATTAGAACAATCAATAATTAGAGTAATCAATAACTATTGCAGTCAATGTACCGTGTTGTTTTCACAGTAAATAGGTATTCGCGAAATGTTTGCCAGAGCTGGAGTGTAAGTGCTATGACGTCAATTCTTGCATCTATTTGAAGCTGCCCGTACACATATAATGACACCCGGTGTGCATCATATAATATACATTGAGATTTCATTAAAGTTTGAACAGTTATACCCACAAACTCGCATATTTCTTATTCAAATAACAACTGTTGAAATAAACATAGTTTGAGAACCGTTGTTTATATTGTAGGACAACGACCATGATTCAGTTTTTGTGTATAAAGACTGTTTAAATGTTAAATGTTCATATCGAAATAGATATTAGATGGATAGATATACGGCTTCCAGCTTGATCTCCAGTCAGTTTGTTAGTTGTTAGACTGCAAGAACAGGTAAGGTATTTTGTAAAAAGTCTAGTAACGCCAGGACATGATACGCAATTTAACTGTCCTAGTTTATAGTGTGGGAGAGGGGAGGGGTAAAGGTGAGATGAAACGCGGTGTGATGCCAAAAATCGAATGCGGTAGAGACTGCAAGAAAAACTAGCGGTAGAGACTGCAAGAAAAACTAAGTGCAAGTAGGTGGATGACTCATCATCATCATGTGCCATTCAGGCTGGCGTAGACGATTATAGGTATTCAGAAACTTATTTAGGGTCTCTGTGGCGTAGACGATTATGGAGTTATTGTCTCTGGTCAGAGATTAGGTGTTTTCCTGGAGTTTAGGTTTTCTCGTGGCGTAGAGTTTAGGTGCTTGTCTCTCGTGCCAAAGGTATCAGGTTCGCTCCCTTGTGGAGACATCCGGATATTTTTCCAGAGATCACTGATCTCAGTGTAGGTAAGGTCGAATTCCTAGTCCTATCGGAGACGGACGCTAAAACGTAGGTCCCGTGTTCAATTTGAGAACGTAAAAGAATCATTGGCTGTTCAAAATCGAGAATAACAGACTGGAAAGCAGCTGCCCGTGCAAAATTCATTAGTAAGGATTGAAAATAAAAATATCTACACAAATCTCTTCACCATCTTCAAAATTACACAGGAGATCCTCGTCGGTGCTACGGAGTTAGTGCACTGCAGCTGAGATCTTCCTGTGTAAGGAAGAGATCAGAGCACACATGGTTACTCATCGAAGTGCAATGGTGGTGGTCCTATCAATCAATCAATCAGAAACCTATGTTACGAGTACAGAATATCAGTTCGGATGTTTACATTTTTCCTCACCATGAAGTTAAGCTATTCACAATTTTTGTCTCTATCTCATTCCTCACTGAATTTATCGAATCTTATTATATGCTAAAGAGGTATTTTTCATGACATGTTCAAAAATTATGATTATTTTATTCTGAAGTTGATCATACTGAGCTGCTATGTGAGTTGACCTATTTTAAATCAGCAACATTTATCTTTCTAACAATCTTCAGTATTCTTCCCTATGACTAAATTATTTTTTTGTAAATGGAGTTGAAGTGCATTTTAGAAATAAATAACAACACAAAAATAAAGTAACGACTTTAGATCAGAACATAATTATCAAGATATGAACAAACAAACACAGACTAAGTGGGTGAAGGTAACATCAAACATACCAGCAACATAAACAAGGGTTCTTAAACTACGCTTATTTAAACAGTTGCATTTTAATAATAAATATTAATTTGTGAATACAACTGCACAAACTGTTATTGAAATAGATGTATATAACATACACACGGCGTCTGTGTGTGTTACATTGGGTTTTTTTATGCGACATGTAAGGAAATGAGATCATATGGGGAACATAATATTAACATGACAATTTAAATTACAGGAGAGACATAATTCCAAAATGAGAAATCCGACAACTTTGATTAATTAATTTAAAATTAAAGTAAATCATAAAGAAACATTCCTGCTAATTTAAGTACTGTTAAAGGAACACCTTGTAACTATTCAACAAATGTTTAGTTAATAGACAATAGGAATAGAGAGTCAAAAAGGTATATTATCGCTTTCACCATCTGGCATGTGATAGTGATGGTGAATGGTGGAGAAATGTTACCTAAAGTATACCCATTATCTATACTAAAACTAACCATACAAAGAAAGACTGCTGTAAGACTATTTACAGTAAAAATCAAAGATAAAATATATCAACACGAAGTAAAGCAAGATACTTTTACCAAGCACAAAAACAAGATGCAGCGATGTTTCTACCAAACGGTCTTTATCAAGCAAATGATACAAACACAACACGGAATACAAGATAATAGACCTATACAACTGACATCATATACATCTTGAAACAACAGAATTAAAATATATGACGGACAAACCAAAAAAGTAAGATTATTAAATAAAATTGTACATATATATATATATATATAATGTGCTGTGTCTAATATGTGACAAGGTACCATATCAAGATATCAAACTATGTTCAAGAGCAGATCTACTCCTGTCATCAGAAGAACACTATCAGATGGAAGTAAGGGCGTCATGAACATCCAAATGACATTAAAAATAGTGACTACAGAGATCACGGAACGTTTGTGTATATCATGTAAATAAATGTTCGTCGAAACGGTCACTAAAGTTGTTTGCCCAGTTTCGACTATATCAGCATTACCACAGCGTTTATAAAGGAAGAAGAAAGACATAGATAAAGTTGCAAGACTCACATGTAAAACTATGTTTAATAACAAATATGGTGGTAGATAACGATACAATACGGGTCTGCCACATCAGATAATGCCAAAATGATGGTTTTATGGCGACTGTGTCCAACATATTCTTAAAATTCCTGTCCCATCTATAAGTCACCAAAGGAAAAGATTGAACGACTAAACATATCTCAGAATCATATTTGAGAATTGAAAGATGATGGAACAAAAGTATCATTGAACTGTTTATATGGGTGGAAAGTCCAGATTTTCAACCTGTTAGAGGAGCGAGTTCTTTGTTGATTTGTTAGAAAATTCTAGAGGGAAATTTTCTGCATTCAAAGTCTAGCAAATGCTAGAATATTCACAGTGTATCGACGACTGTGAAGGGAATCGAGCATCTCGTGGAAACTGTCAAGAAAGTTATCATCCTCGCTGTACATGCACCGAAGGTTCAAAAGTTTGATGAATGACAAAATGTGCAGACTAGCCTATGAATGGGAAGAGGAGTAGAAGAGAAAGCTATGCACACAAGTAGTATTGCATTATCAGTTATCAGTTATATGACGACTATCATCGTTGCATGCTCACTTCGTATATAGCAGAACTAAGAAAATCTGGCAAAGATGATGTCCCCATAGACGAACTGTTGAAAGCTTGCAAAATTCTAAATTCTTACCAGAACTAAGGAAATCTGGCAAAATAACGCAAATTTGTGTTTAAAAAATGATGTTTGTTACTAGAAATATGTCTGTATTGTTGTCAGTGCGGTAGTGCTTGAATGATGCCATGACACAGGTCAACATGAGGGATTCTAGGTTTGAAAACATAATGTTTAGACAGAACAAAACATTTTTTAGTTCAAGCGATTACCTTTTTACACGGACAGAATTAAGTTTACATCAACAGAAGTGTTTTTATATCGGCAGAAGTCTTTTTATGTCAACAGAAGTGTTTTTATATCGACAGAAGTGTTTTTATATCAAATAAAATTATTTTTATTTAAACATAAGTGTTTTAATATCAACAGAAGTGTTTTAATATCAACAGAAGTGTTTTTAGATCAACAAAAGTGTTTTTATATCGACAAGTGTTTTTATATCAAATAAAATTATTTTTATTTAAACATAAGTGTTTTAATATCAACAGAAGTGTTTTAGATCGACATAAGTGTTATTATATCAACAGGTTTAATAATACAACATAGATCAATAGATCCGGTTCTAGATCGAAAGAATAGTTATTAGATCTATATCGCGAGTTGTCGATCGATATAGCAGGTTGAACATCGAATGAGTAGATTGTTTATTTGTAGAACGATACAAGTTACTAGATCAATAAGACTTGTTTCTATATATCAATGAAAGTGCAACTAGCTTGAAGACTATAAGACTGAGGAAACAGCGTAAAGATGAGCTTGTGCGGTCCACATATTTGGAGCCAGGAATAGATTTGTGAAAGGTAAGTTAGGCGTATTGATGTGTTTTCAGTTCAGATCAGTGAGTTAGTAGATGGGCATGTGCGAGAGGTCAATGGAAAAAGTGAGAGATTTTAATGCGAGAATGAGTGACCGGGTAAGTGTAGTGAGAGTGGAAAAGAGGAGGAAGATTAGTGGATGGATGAAGGGGTAATTAAGAAAGTGTGGTGAGTGAGATTAGTATGGGGGAGAGTAGGTAGACTAGTGAGTGAAATAAGAAAGATGAGTTAGTTCATACGAATTAACGATAGAATAAGAAAGATGAGTTAGTTTATACGAATTAACGATAGAATAAGAAAGATGAGTTAGTTTATACGAATTAACGATGGAACAAGAAAGATGAGTTAGTTCATACGAATTAACGATAGAATAAGAAAGATGAGTTAGTTCATACGAATTAACGATAGAATACGAAAGATGTGTTAGTTTAGATCATAGGTTCCCAACGAGGGTGGTATCGCCACCGGGGTGCGCTGAGAAGTTGGAAGGGGGCGCTGGGTTGAAAAGTAGATTGTGGGGGGCGTTGAGGGCCATTCATCGCCCCCTTAAGCTGAAAATTCAAAGTCAAGCGGGACCTGCCCACGCGCAACGATTAATAATGCAATAAACAGAATCTATACATTTTGTGCCAGGTTGTGTCGGAATCAAAGAACAATTTCAGACAATATGATGTCGAGTGTTTGAAATATGTTTTTTTCAATCACCCACAAATAAGACGTTACCAATGTATCTGAATTGCCACATGATGTTTTCAAGTAAAGCTATGAAACCTTCAAGATTAGTAGAACATGTGAGCAAAATACAACCTGGCAGAAAAGATGAACATGTATCTTACGTTCAAGCTTAGATATCAACATTAGGGACGTCCAACTTTGGCTGGTATGTTTTCGGCGGCAACAAAACATGATGGATTACCTCTTCATGCAACATTTTCTTACTTATTGCTAAATCTGAAAAACCGCACACTATTGGCAAGAATTGATACTACCAGCTGTGAGTGAGGTTGTGCGTTATGTACTGCATACGCTGCGGTCTTAAATTTGTTCTAAGTCTCATTGAGAAATAACACAGTGTAGAGATGAATTGTCGAAATGATGTTTTGTTGACTGCTTTTGAAGCTTTCTTCATAACTCGATGCATCTTCTTTACCAACAAATGAGTCTTTCCATCTGGCGCACGTTTGCTTTATAAAAGATGAAAACAGTTGTCAAGAACTATTATTTGCAAGAACATTAGACACGGACAATAAAGAAAAATCTATATTTGACGTATTGGAATACCAATTTTAAGAAAAAAGTTATCCGCTGAATAATATTTTGTCTGCTGCCGATGGTGCTCTGGCAATGGTTGAACGCTACAGCTAATTAATTTTATATTTTTACAAAACTGTCCCAAATGGAGTCGCCGTGCATTGTGTGATTCACCGATAACGTTTTGTCACAAAAAATCTTAGTAATTGCCTTCATCGCTCCATACAGTATGTAATTACATCAATTAACAGGACCAGAAAAAATACACTTGATGAAAGATTATTTACAAAGCTTTGTGATCAAAACGACGAAGACTTCAATAGTTTACTATTGCACACAGAAGTTCGTTGGCTGTCAACAGGTATCTCTCTAAAAGAATGTTAGGAGCTTTTTGAATCAATTACAAAGTTGTTTTGGAAAACAAAATGATACTTTTGATAGATTTTATTGAAAGGTTATAGCAATATTGCTTTTATGACAGATTTATACAACAAATTTAATGAAACGAACTTACAACTGTAAAGAAATTATTCTAATTTGATCAAAAACAAAAGCAATTATTTCTGCGTTCATGTCATAACTTGCGCTGTATTAACATTTGACAATTTTATTAGTTTTCAAATCTTTTTTCAATGGAAACAACTGATGTCGATATTCCGGTTTATAGCCAGCATTTGGAAGCACAAAAAGAGGATTTTACAATAAGTTTTCATAATTTACTCAATATGACCACTCCAGATTGGGTCATAGAACTTTCTTCAATATTACAAATGCATTCCGGTTTTCAAAACGGTGGCTGACTGTTGTGTCTAGTGACTGCGGCCGTAAAATTCAGAAATTCTTGTCTGATTCTGTATCGTGGTTTAAAAATATTTGCATGGAACGCACATATTCTATAGTTAATACAGGATTATTGTGTTTTTATGCTTTTTTTTCCATTCGGGACGCGATGCAGATGGGTAGAATCTGCTCCCTTGCAGGATGATTGCGAAGCAATCAACGACTAGGGAATGCTAACCCGAAACAAATGTTTGCAAAACCAGATACACCAGCCGTAAGGGCGCATAACATGGTGCAATGACCCCTCAAAATGAGGAATTGGATAACTGATTCTATAGTCGCCGTTCTGTCTCCGAGACTTAACCACAGAGAAAGAATATTTGATCAACCATCACGAGGGTGGCCAAAAATAACTGCTGGTGATCACGCTATCACTGGCGCTAAAGCAAAGGAGCGGCAGAAAAATCTTGCAGATCAAATCTCACCAGACTCAGGAGACTCAACATAATCCGCTGGAACACCGAGAACATTTACACCAAAAAAGCAGGCGCCAGCAGTGTTAAATAGGCGTTGCATGTATTCAGGAAACACACGTCAACACCCCACCCCCACCCACACACAGATTCTCTGACCGAGGTTATCAGTTATAGGTAGTATCTGTAGAAGGAAGTTGTTTATTGTATTCCCATCACCATATTTAGCTGAAAGAGGATTTAATATGGTCACAAGAATATTCACAAAGAAACGAAACAGATTGTCAATAGAGGAATGCGGCCATTAAAAATTATTGATGACAAAAATGACACCAAACATCGACAAATTAGTTTCATCACATCTAGCTCAGCTCTAATTAATACATTATAACATAAATTATGTCAATGATACTGTGAGCAATACAGTATTATTGGTATTATCATCTAATAAAATAACTGAAAAATGTGTCCTTATTTTTCCATTTGTAGTATATACAATATAGTTTACCCAAGGGGGGCGCTAGCGAATTATTCACTGAAAAAGGGGGCGCTCATTCAAAAAAGGTTGGGAACCTATAGTTTAGATGTACTGATGAGTGAATGGTTACATTTGGGAGAGAATAAAAGATGATCAATTCTGTGTTAATATTTTGCGCTTCCACTGTCAAATATCTTTAATCATCATCAACATAATCACCATCAACATAATGATCATCGCTTGTCAGAAACGACATTGTCAAAACTCAAAACTTCAGATTTTGCTTACATTTTGTATTAGCTCTATTATCGATGCTTTATTCTGTCAAATTAATATTGTTGTTCATTGTCTCTTGTCCTTCAAATAAATCTCATCATTTTTACAAAGATGTTTCTAAATATTGGCATATTCTTATCTGTATGATGTTTGTAAATATTGTTTACTATATCCTGAACATGTTTATTTACACTACACCGTATAAATCTGTTTACAGTACCCCACACAATTGTGTTTACCATACATCTTACAAGCTCATTTACGTTAAAAGGTGCAAGTTTGTTTATCTACCGTACATGTCTGTTTACCGTACCCCGTACATGTTTACTGTACCCTGTACATGTCTGTTTAATGTACCTCGTACATGTCTGTTTACTTACCCGTACAAGTCTGTTTAATGTACTCGTACATGTCTGTTTAATGTACCTCGTACATGTCTGTTTAATGTACCTCGTACATGTCTGTTTAATGTACCTCGTACATGTCTGTTTAATGTACCCCGTACATGTCTGTTTACTGTACCCCGTACATGTCTGTTTAATGTACCTCATACATGTCTGTTTAATGTACCTACATGTCGTTTAATGTACCCGTACATGTCTGTTTACTGTACCCGTACATGTCTGTTTAATGTACCCAGTCATGTCTTACTGTCTCTATCGTTTAATGTCAGTACATGTCTTTACTGTACCGTACATGTCTGTTTAATGTACCCAGTACATGTCTGTTTACTGTACTCCGTACATGTCTGTTTAATGTACCCAGTACAGTCTGTTTACTTACCCGTACATGTCTGTTTAATGTACCAGTACATGTTGTTTACTGTACTCCGTACATGTCTGTTTACTGTACTCCGTACATGTTGTTTACGTACTCGTACATGTCTGTTTAATGTCCCAGTACATGTCTGTTTACTGTACCCGTACATGTCTGTTTAATGTACCCAGTACGAGTTTGTTTAACGTACCCGTACATGTCTGTTTACTGTACCCGTTGCATGTCTGTTTACTGTACCCCGTACAAGTCTGTTTACTTCCAGTAAGGTTTACTGTACCCAGTACGAGTTTGTTTACTGTACCAGTACGAGTTTGTTTACTGTACCCAGTACGAGTTGTTTAACGTACCGTACATGTCTGTTTACTGTACCCAGTACGAGTTTGTTTACTGTACCCGTACATGTCTGTTTAATGTACCCTACGAGTTTGTTAACATACCGTTGCATGTCTGTTTACTGTACCCTGAGTTGTTTAACTCCCGTACATGTCTGTTTACTGTACCGTACATGTCTGTTACTTCACAGTACGAGTTTGTTAACGTACCCGTCATGTCGTTTACTGTACCCGTACATGTCTGTTTAATGTACACATACATGTTTTTACTACATGTCGTTACTGTCCCGTACAATGTTGTTTACCATATCCCGTGCATTTCTGTTTACTGTACCGGGTGTATGTCTGTTTACTGTACCACGTACATGTCTGTTTAACGTACCCGTACATGTATGTTTACTAAACCCCGTACAAGGTTGTTTACTGTACCTAGTACAAGTATATTTGAGGTACCCCGTACAAGTCTGTTTAATGTACCCCGTACATGTCTGTTTACTGTACTCCGTACATGTCTGTTTAATGTACCCCATACAATGTTGTTTACCATATCCCGTGCATTTCTGTTTACTGTACCGGGTGTATGTCTGTTTTCTGTACCACGTACATGTCTGTTTACTGTACCCCGAACAAGGTTGTTGACCGTACCCGGTGTATGTATGTTTACTAAACCCCGTACAAGGTTGTTTACTGTACCTCGTACAAGTATATTTGAGGTACCCCTTACAAGTCTGCTTACTGTTTCCCGTACTTGTTTACGGTACCTCTTACAATTCTGTTTACGTTACATCACACGAGAATGTGAATCAATGTCTTGGTCAGTATATTTCTCTACATTGACGTCAGCTAAAGAACTGTGCACAATCACGTGTCTGTATGTCCGAGATCATGTGATAGTACACAGCTTGCCAGATTGCGTGTTCATTTTTTAGAAATATTCTGTTTGGTCTTCCCGCCATCCAAAATCTTCCTTTGTCGTTTTATTTGATCGTTCTTGATCATGTTTAGTAGTCTGCAGTAATCATATATTTTCCTCCATAAATCTAGACAACAGAATCCACACTAATAATTTATTATGTATAATTTATCCTCGTTAAGAAAAACAATTCTTTGATTTGAGACACGCAACAATTTTACGTTGAATTTTGGCTCAAAATAACTAACATTTTGATTCCGACTGTTAATGCACTTATTTTAATGAGGATCCTACAAATTATTATTTTATTGCTATCTTCAGATTTTAACTAACTATATTTTTGTTTTGTATTTTTGTTTTTTTTTTATATAAGACTTGCTGTTAAAAACTATTTTAAAACTGACATTTGTGAAAACAAAATTTTTTCATTTCATAATATTTGACACTTTGGATAAAAAGACTTGTGTTGTTGGTTTTTTAAACATTCTCGTTAAAGCGTATTTTCTTGCATAAACTTATTTTAAAGAAAAAACCAAAACAAAACTCCCATATATAAATGTCAACACTCTGAAACTGTATGATAGATCATTTCTGTCTTCTTAAATTAAAATTTGCTATCATTCATATAGTTCACGTTTAACTACAGACAGCAAGCAGACTTTATGGTGTTAAAACGCTTATTCGTTTTGAGTGCTATCAATGTATATCTAAGTATGGGCGATCATCCTGTCATGTTATTCTATTAGTTTGATTATTGTCCCTTGACGTGATACGTGAACTAAAAACCACTCTTTCTTGTTAAAAACTATCGTTACTGCCTGTAGTACAGCTTTTTAGGGCTGTGTCGGACAGGTGGGACGAGAGCCTGAGGAATTTAATGGCCGCATGGCTAGTGCAGTCGCCGCGAAGTTGTTCAGGTTAGGATTATTCATTTATATCCACAACAGAAAAAAATCCTTGCCCTTACCGTGGATTGTCTCCCGCATGGGAACCACTCTCTAATCCATTCGACCAGATGCTTCTCTATGCGATTTGACTGATTAGTCCTATATTCTATTCCATTGATCTTCTTTCAGGTTGTCTACATGTATATATAGGGACAGTGAAAGAAGGGGAGGCCGAGAAATACATGGAGACGAGATTTGGAGGCGGAGATCGACAGTGTAAAGAAGAGCTGGAGGGAACTGCAGGAGATAGCTAGAGATAGGAAAACTTGGCATGAGTTGGTTGAGGGCCTATGCCCCAACCAGGGGTAAAAGGCAAAGAGAGAGAGAGAGAATATATATATATATATATATATATATATATATATATATATATATCATACACACATATATATGCCTGGTGCTGGGAAGTGGAAGAATGCATGGTTAAGATACTATTGTATTTTGAAACAAACAGAGAGCTGGTCTTCATAATTAGCTATTTGTCTATCTATTTATCTGTATACATACATGGTCTTTTTCATCTTTACAGACGGTCAATTGGCAAATACTTTACTGTGACAACTTCTGGGTTTTCGCTTTTCTCTCTTGTCTTTCAGGATTGTCTTTCAGGAGGAGGGTGGGGTAGGGGGAAATTCGTAGTGTGGGGATCATGAAGCTATTTTCGTTGTCTTCCATTAATGTAAAATTTGTATAACCATTTTGAAAGATTATGACTTTAGAATAGTAGAAAAACATTAGTAAAAAAAAAATGTCAAAGCGTTGCCATGGAAACTACAAATGGCGCCAAAAACAAAATTTCAAATCACTAAGACTCTGCATCTAATGAATGTAAATGAATTCTGTTTTCACTCTAGGTGCGCAATTGTAATATCTAAAATATTAAACATGATTTTTAGGATATATTAAATATTTAATTTTTTATAAATATTTGGGTAAAAATTCCCTAAAAATTCGGTCAAAAAAAGCTTCTTTGTTTGCGTTTAGGCGTGTGTTTACCCAAAAATTCATTTAAAATGTAACATTTAATATATCCTAAACATCATGTGTAATGTTTTAGATATTACAATTGCTCACCTTAGAGTGAAAATATAATTCATTTATATTCATTACTTTCAGAGCCTTAGGGATTTGCAATTTTGTGTTTGGCGTCATTTTTATTGTTTCCATGGCAACACGTTGACATATTTTGTTAAAATTATTTTTTTCTACTCTTTTAAGTCATAATATCTCAAAATTGTAATACAAATTCTCCATTAATATGAAAGCAACGGAAAAGTTTCAGATCAGAATCCTCCTCTTTCAGCTCGCAAACACAGTCATGCAAAAAACTGAACTATCTGCTTGACAAACACAGTCTTATCACAACTGAACTATCTGCTTGGCAAACACAGAGTCTTATCACAACTGAACTATCTGCCTGACAAACACAGTGAGTTTTGTCACAACTGAACTATCTGCTTGGCAAACACAGAGAGTTTTGTCACAACTGAACTATCTGCTTGGCAAACACAGAGAGTTTTGTCACAACTGAACTATCTGCTTGGCAAACACAGAGAGTTTTGTCACAACTGAACTATCTGCCTGGCAAACATAGAGAATCATGTCACAACTAAACTATCTGCTTGGCAAACACAGAGAATCATGTGACAACTGAACTATCTGCTTGGCAAACACAGAGAGTCATGTCACAACTCAACTATCTGCTTGGCAAGCACGTTTGCGAAGTGTCACGTGCAGAGAAGGGATGTCTGGTTGCTAGAGTGAAATTCGTTAATTAATGCTAATCTTCCAGAACGAAAGGTTGGCGCGAGGATTACAGCACGATCTCTCTCGCTCTCTTACTGTGGCTCTGGGACTTCCACTTGGACTTTCTGTCGTGTCGTCTGCAAGTGGCAGCTGTACATCGCTTAAATTGATACATTCTAGACAGGGGCGGCTATTTGAGAATACGATTGTTCAGTTGTAGAAACATTGAGAAACATGGTTCAATATCATAATTGAGAATGTGAAGTCTAAATGTGCTGGCTATAGAAGTGAAATATGTTGTGATTGCTTACAAGTGTTGAAACTTTCATTTCAAACTTATCTGCAACTGTATATGACTTGTTGAATTAAGGAAAACAATGCTATAGAATACGAGACTACTTTCAGTGCCTCTAAATGTTATAAGTCTAGTCATGTGAAATATCTTATCACTATAGATCATTGCGTTTGTGTATGCTGTGAAATTACAGTTACCCTCTTTAGATCTATTATTTTATTTATTCACATATATCTTCAAGAGACGTGAGATGCTTAAGTTCGCATTGTTGGGCCACGTATGTTGCAGAGTGGGTTCTGGGGTTATGTTGCGTCCGTATGTTGCCACGGCCCGAAAGGAAGCAAAGAATAGTACCACTTCAACCTACAAGGCATGTCGTAAGAGACGAGCGAGCAAGGGAAGCAAAGAATAGTACCACTTCAACCTACAAGGCATGTCGTAAGAGACGAGCGAGCAAGGTAAGCAAAGAATAGTACCACTTCAACCTACAAGGAATGTCGTAAGAGACGAGCGAGCAAGGGAAGCAAAGAATAGTACCACTTCAACCTACAAGGAATGTCGTAAGAGACGAGGCAGCAAGGGAAGCAAAGAATAGTACCACTTCAACCTACAAGGAATGTCGTAAGAGACGAGCGAGCAAGGGAAGCAAAGAATAGTACCACTTCAACCTACAAGGAATGTCGTAAGAGACGAGCGAGCAAGGGAAGCAAAGAATAGTACCACTTCAACCTACAAGGCATGTCGTAAGAGACGAGCGAGCAAGGGAAGCAAAGAATAGTACCACTTCAACCTACAAGGCATGTCATAAGAGACGAGCGAGCAAGGGAAGCAAAGAATAGTACCACTTCAACCTACAAGGAATGTCGTAAGAGACGAGCGAGCAAGGGAAGCAAAGAATAGTACCACTTCAACCTACAAGGCATGTCGTAAGAGACGAGCGAGCAAGGTAAGCAAAGAATAGTAACACTGCAACCTACAAGGCATGTCGTAAGAGACGAGGAGCAAGGAAGCAAAGAATAGTACCACTTCAACCTACAAGGCATGTCGTAAGAGACGAGCGAGCAAGGTAAGCAAAGAATAGTACCACTTCAACCTACAAGGAATGTCGTAAGAGACGAGCGAGCAAGGGAAGCAAAGAATAGTACCACTTCAACCTACAAGGCATGTCGTAAGAGACGAGCGAGCAAGGTAAGCAAAGAATAGTAACACTGCAACCTACAAGGCATGTCGTAAGAGACGAGCGAGCAAGGGAAGCAAAGAATAGTACCACTTCAACCTACAAGGCATGTCGTAAGAGACGAGCGAGCAAGGGAAGCAAAGAATAGTACCACTTCAACCTACAAGGCATGTCGTAAGAGACGAGCGAGCAAGGTAAGCAAAGAATAGTAACACTGCAACCTACAAGGCATGTCGTAAGAGACGAGCGAGCAAGGTAAGCAAAGAATAGTAACACTGCAACCTACAAGGCATGTCGTAAGAGACGAGCGAGCAAGGTAAGCAAAGAATAGTAACACTGCAACCTACAAGGCATGTCGTAAGAGACGACTGACGTATGGGGTCTAGAGAAGCTACCCTAGTAAATAAAAAGGGTTGCAGAAATCGGATATGCTGGCCTACCTGCTGTAGGTGCGTAACTGGCACAACATACAATCGCTCTTAGGCTCAGATCACATACAAATCACAAAAGTGGTTTAACAAGTGGTCGATATAGAGCGCTCAAAGAAGAAGAAGAAGACTTTGATGTTGTTGTGGTGTTCCTTTGATGTTGTTGTGGTGTTCCTTTGATGTTGTTGTGGTGTTCCTTTGATGTTGTTGTGGTGTTCCTTTGATGTTGTTGTGGTGTTCCTTTGATGTTGTTGTGGTGTTCCTTTGATGTTGTTGTGGTGTTCCTTTGATGTTGTTGTGGTGTTCCTTTGATGTTGTTGTGGTGTTCCTTTGATGTTGTTGTGGTGTTCCTTTGATGTTGTTGTGGTGTTCCTTTGATGTTGTTGTGGTGTTCCTTTGATGTTGTTGTGGTGTTCCTTTGATGTTGTTGTGGTGTTCCTTTGATGTTGTTGTGGTGTTCCTTTGATGTTGTTGTGGTGTTCCTTTGATGTTGTTGTGGTGTTCCTTTGATGTTGTATGTCTTGTCTAGCCCCTTCTATAGTGAAGAAAAAATCATTTGAATCTAAAGTAGTCGATTTTGGACCAAATACCGTGCAGATATTGTCTCAGTCCATGTTACTATATTTCGTTCGTGTTGTTTATTCACTTATTTCTGACCGTCCTGGGGCTGTCAGGTCAGACTGTACGAGGCGTGTTCAAATGAAAATGGGACTTGTGGATTTATTTAAAAAGTATCATATGCAAATTAACAGTTTCAACGGAATTAAATAAAGCAACCACTTGTGAATAAGAATGCACCTGGGTTCATCAGAAAAATCTCCGTATGCATTTAGGCAAGCATCCCACTGTTTAGGTAGACGTCGAATGCCGTCCGAGAAAAAGGTGCGTGGCTGCTCACTGAACCATGTGGTCACCGCTCTCTTCACGTCTGCGTCGCTGTTGAATCGCTGTCCCTTTAGTGCTTTCTTCAACGGTCCGAACAAATGGAAATCACACAGGGACAAATCGGGACTATAGGCTGGGTGATGAAGAACTTCCCAATTCTTCTTTGCCAATGTTTCCTGCACAATTTTTGCGACGTGCGGACGAGCGTTGTCAGCAGATCTTGCACGGCCAGGTCAGGCGCATATTGTTGCAACAGAAGAAGCCATAGCCTTGCTTGATAAAGCAGTACTGACTGACCGTCGTCGGAGCATTCGTTCGCTTGCAGAAGAATTCCATATGTCAATTGGGACAGCCCACATGGTTGTTCGGAAGAAATTGAACTATCGGAAGGTGTGTTCACAGTGGGTCTCACGGATGTTGACTGACCACCATAAGGAAGAACGGATGGGGTGGAGTTTGAACCACTTGATGCGTTACAGGACAGAGGTTGATGCATTTCTGTTGAGCATTGTGGCAGGTGATGAATCGTGGTGCCACCACTATGAACCGAGCAGCAAAATTGACAGCATGCAATGGAAACATCCAGGTTCACCAAAACCCAAAAATTCAAGACACAGGTTTCTGCTGGGAAGGTTATGGTGACCGCATTTTTGACCATGAAGGGCTTTTGTTGGCCGATTTTAAGGAACCTGGTGTCAACATCAATGCCGCCCATTATAAAGACACTTTAGACAAGCTGCATAAGGCCATCAAGGCTAAGCGACCAGGCAAGCTTTCTCAAGGTGTGATTCTTCTCCACGACAACGCTCGTCCGCACGTCGCAAAATTGTGCAGGAAACATTGGCAAAGAAGAATTGGGAAGTTCTTCATCACCAGCCTATAGTCCCGATTTGTCCCCGTGTGATTTCCATTTGTTCGGGCCGTTGAAGAAAGCACTAAAGGGACAGCGATTCAACAGCGACGCAGACGTGAAGAGGCGGTGACCACATGGTTCAGTGAGCAGCCACGCACCTTTTCTCGGACGGCATTCGACGTCTACCTAAACAGTGGGATGCTTGCCTAAATGTATACGGAGATTTTTCTGATGAACCCAGGTGCATTCTTATTCACAAGTGGTTGCTTTGTTTAATTCCGTTGAAACTGTTAATTTGCGTATGATACTTTTAAATAAATCCACAAGTCCCGTTTTCATTTGAACACGCCTCGTACCTTCAGAATGATAGTCAACGGCTTCATTACCATAAGATGTATTCCCAGCAATTTTATTGTGTTTCTTTGCACATTTGTTATGGCGAAACACATAAAAATAAAGTACTGTAGTTTTACAAAATACAAAAAACAATAACAATACACAGCAACGTTTCTACCAAAAGACTTTTATCAAGCAAAAGATACAAGAGAAGTGAAGAATTTCACTTCTCACACAGCACACAACATGTAGAATCAAACAATAAGTTTCTAACGGACCTAAAATGATCCATATGCTCCAATGCTTACAGGACGGTGTAGTAAATGAAGGTAAATGATTATGGTTTTCATCTAACTGTAGATTTATCAATATGAAATATTCCGAAAGGAGTCCGGACTTCAATCTTTGCAAAGGATATAACTGTGTGAACGTCTGAAGAATATATTAGCACAGTCAATAGCAGGATCAGACAAGCTTTAACAGCGCTATGATAGAAAGTCAATTCTTGTAGTGAATAGTAGAAATAGATCAAGAGATAAACAAAGTGTGCAGTACTCTCTCTCTCTCTCTCTCTCTCTCACTGTCTTTTCCTCTCTCTTTATACCCGCAACAAATAAACTACTGAGCTACAAACTAGTTTTAAATAGGCATGATAAATAAATATCTATTGTCAAACAGTGTCATCGAGCAAATAGAATGTTGAAGATTAGTTATGTTCAATCATCGATGAAAAGGCGGCACTTTATCTCAACTATCTCAGATAAGCTCGGGACTAGGCCCGTGATACAGTTCACTTGATCCGCCGTTATCTACAAACTTGTAACCGCTTATCATTATTTATTGTCTCAGTTATCGTCTCAGTTATCGTGTGAGCCTGGTAAACGTTCCATCCAGATACCGAACACGCAGACCATTTCAAGTAGATATTACTCGTTTATGGAGGAGCAAGGGCGGGCAATGGTTTGTGATTGTTGAAATTTGAATCTTTACTTGTGAATGATGGTATTATATATGTTGTTTAGACAATCTTTCACTTGTGAATAGTTGTTTTCTAAATGTTGTTTAGACAATCTTTCACTTGTGAATAGTTGTTTTCTAAATGTTGTTTCTATGTGTTGTTTAGACAATCTTTCACTTGTGAATAGTTTGTTTTCTATGTGTTGTTTAGACAATCTTTCACTTGTGAATAGTTTTTTCTATATGTTGTTTAGACAATCTTTCACTTGTGAATAGTTGTTTTCTATGTGTTGTTTAGACAATCTTTCACTTGTGAATAGTTTGTTTTCTATGTGTTGTTTAGACAATCTTTCACTTGTGAATAGTTTGTTTTCTATGTGTTGTTTAGACAATCTTTCACTTGTGAATAGTTGTTTTCTATGTGTTGTTTAGACAATATTTCACTTGTGAATAGTTGTTTTCATATGTGTTGTTTATACGCCAAGAATCGACAATATTCTGTGTATATATATATATATATATATATATATATATATATATATATATATATATATCTTTTATATAAAGAGTCACAGTAACTAAAATGTGGACGTCATGTTCGGTTGAAAACAGTGCTGTAGGTAATCGATTCATTCCACGTATTTCTGATCAAATGTGCATTTTCGTTCAACTTAAATATTCTATCCAAATAAACTTATAATATATTTTTATTCCCAACTTTTTCTTTGTTAACTATTATATAGCTATGAATATTCTGAGATGCTATGGAATACCAGACAAAATAATAAACATTATTTAAAGCCTCTATGATGGTTCACCGTGCACAGTCCGCACTGATGGTGGACACAGCGACTGGTTTATGGTTGAAACCGGAGTAAAGCAAGGCTGTATTCTATCTCCGCTATTGTTTGGAGTGGCCATTGACTGGGTGATGCGAAAATGTTGCAGGGCGAAACTGGCATCGATTGGGTAGAAAATAGTCAACTAGAAGATTTGGATTTTGCAGATGATATTGCCTTGTTAAGTAGAAACAACCAAGATATGCAAAGAAAAACAGACAACTTTGTCATCTATAGCATCAAAAGTTGGACTGCAAATAAGCTATGAAAAACAAATATAATGAAGACACCTATGGCAATTAATACAGATATCACACTGGAATCTAAAATGATAAAAATAACAGAGCAGTTCACCTATTTAGGTAGCAATTTTGATTGCACAGGAAATGTTAAAAATAAATTATGATACCAATTGGCAAAGCAACATCAGCTTTTAAAAGTCTAAATAAAATATGGAACTGCAAGTTATATAGTATTAAAACTAAATTACGAATTTTCAATTCAAATGTTGTATCAATCCTAACATATGCCAGCGAGATTGGAAAATGACTAAAGATATAGAAAGCAAGTTGAATGCATTTGAAAATAGATGTCTGCGAAAATAATGAATATAAAATGGAACGAATTCAGGAGAAGTGATGAAATCAGAGACATGTCTGGTCAACCACTAGTGACAACTGTTATAAGAAAGAAAGATGGAGATATGTTGGGCATATCTTGAGGAGAAATGATCAACGAATATCAAAGCAGGCATTGAAGTGGGATGCAAAGGTTCAAGAAAGAGAGGTCGACCTAAAGAGACCCTGAAACGAACCTGATATCGGTCTCAGTTCCATGGAGGAGATTGAGCGAGTTGCCAGGATAGAGCAGTATGGAGAAATTACTTTGCAGGCCCTATGTAACGTATAACGGTACGAGAGGAATTATTATTATTATTATTATTTATATAGCTATGGCAAATAACAGAAGAATACCAGTTTGTTTGCTAGTTTGTTCTGTGCAATCAGTAGTTGACAGTTTTTAACATCACAATCTATTAATTGATATACCCCTTTAGAATTTCACTATTTTCACAAGTTGAAAAATGTGATAATTTGGGAATACCTTTCACACAGACTGGTAGTTCGTTCTACTAGACCTACATGGTTATCATACACTTTTTTTCTAAACTAACGAAATCAATTGTTATTTTGAGAGAAAATGCCAGTGCTTTCTTCTTTTCTCGAATCCTGTTTTATCTCATAGTGTTAGGATAAGAAGAGATTTCTAGAACGGGCTTCATAAATAGTGTTTTTCACGCCTTTTTGAAGTCTGCGGTACACCTTTAGCTTGGACAGCCTATTACTTTGTATCCACTGTTTCTGAGTAGCATTGCTCGTTGAGGTCTGTTGGTAATCTGCTCATGTGGCGGACCCAAATACCACTGTGGCCAGTGCTGTTAAAGATCATATAGCAATAGTTTGATACAATAAACGGTATAATAATAATTGCATACTTGGTAACCAGAACATCATACAATGGTTTATTACTTACTTACTATGCATTGATGTGCCTGGATTCTGCCAGAGTTCTATATTTTGTATTTCTACAGTAAATCTGTATTCTGATGTTGGTATACTTTGTTGAAAGTTGTTTTATTTAATATCACAACAGCTGCTCAGTCTGTTCTCATTTGTTTCGTTGAATGTTAAATCCAAGAAACAAGTTGTAACGTTTTGTGAATGGTTGTAAAATGATAGCCATGTTGATGGATTTATTACCACAAACATAAATATCAGATTAACATAAGTATGGCTGGCATATGTTTTATTTTTAAACGGTTTTGAATATATTGGTTCATTAATAGCAAACATTGGAGATGTAATGAAAGAAAGTAATAGAATACTAAACATCGTTTTACGGGATCTTAAGCAACCTTTAAATTTTGATTGAGTGGAACAGATGGGACAACAGCAACAACAACAAACTCACAGTACTAAGAGCATGCATATTCACAGTAGCAACTTCCAGATGTGAGATTTGGACATTTATCAAATTGTGGGAAAATCTCATCAGTGAGATGACAAATATCAATTATATACAAGAGTTTAAAGACAAGAACAGATCTGACCAATAAAAACTAAGAATAGAAAAACATATTTGTGGATGAGATAAATCATATTAGGGAAAGATTCTACATAGGCGAATGTCCCTTTGTCTGATCTCTAAATATCGGGCGCAAAGTTTTTTTCTCTTGTTGAAAGCGCCAGTCACAGCACTTACATAGTGGCTCCGGCACAGATAAGTATGCTGTAGATAAATCGTTTTCGTTCAATTGTTTCTGATTTGGTTTGTTATTGTTGGTATCTGACAGTTCTTGCTTCTCTCAGCAAAGTTCACTTCAGGGTCTCCCTAGATTATCCTCTCTTTCTTGAACCCTTTGCATCCCACTTCAGTGCCTGCTTTGATATTCTTTGATCATTTCTTCTCAAGGTGTGTCCAAGGTATCTCCATCTTCTCCTTCTTATAACAGTTGTTACTAGTGGTTGACCAGACATTTCTCTAATTTCATCACCTCTCCTGAATTCGTTCCATTTTATCTTCATTATTTTTCGCAGACTTCGAAAATCACATCAATTTGCATGTCCGTTATTATGTAATAAAACATAAAACGATGTAAGAAGTATTCTTCGAAATATTCTCATTCGCAAGTTTCAATAGAATAGATGTATTTGGTTGTCAACACAACTAGGCGTGGCACATGATAATGGTGGTGGATATGATGTGATACAAAAGTTAGGGTGGGTAATGCTAATGTCATATTCATATCCGCTCAATACTTTCCATCAACGAAGTGCCGCGTTTTTATCATAGATAGATTGGATTATTTCATGCATGCAGAACATAATCTGCTTACCACACACGACAAGCAAAGCGGATCACAACAGCAGAACTGAACGCCCTTACGACTGTAGACTTATTATCTTCATCAAAAAGTGTCATACTAGTGCTGACCTTACAGTATTTCATATTCTTGCGGTTTTACCACCTATCTAGTAATTAGTAATACTACTACTATTATTAATGTTACTATAACTACCACTACTACTACCATTACTACTAACCCCTCTCTCTCTCTCTCTCTCTCTCTCTCTCTCGTCTGTGACGCCCCTGGCGCTCATGGCAGCAACAAATGCATACTATTTTTCTCTATTCTTAGTCGTCCTCTGTATCGTGTTCCAGCTGTGATTCATTTCTTTCAGTTCTTGTTCTACTGGTCTCCTCTGTATCGTGTTCCAGCTGTGATTCATTTCTTTCAGTTCTTGTTCTACTGTTCTCTTCCATGTCGTTTTGGGTGTTCCATGTTTTCGTTTACACTCTGGTGTCAATCTCAATGCAGTTTTCATGACATTCTTCATGCGTATACCATGTCCAATCCAACTCCTGCGCCTCTGTTTACATGATGATCATCATATTCTCTGGTTGACAATTCTCTGGTTGACATTGTGCAAGCAGTTCTTGTTTGGAGATAGTATTTGGCCAGAACACGCGTAAGATCTTTCGCAGATAAGTTGTATGAAAAGTGGATAATTACTGATTGAGACACGAAGCATATGATAGATCTACGAAGTATATGATGGAGACACGAAGTATATGATGGAGTTACGAAGTATATGATGGAGTTACGAAGTATATGATGGAGTTATAGAAATATATGATGGAGTTACGAAGTATATGATGGAGTTATAGAAGTATATGATGGAGTTATAGAAGTATATGATGGAGTTACGAAGTATATGATGGAGACACGAAGTATATGATGGAGATACGAAGTATATGATGGAGATACGAAGTTTATGATCAAGATACGAAGTATATGATGGAGATACGAAGTTTATGATCAAGATACGAAGTTTATGATGGAGATACGAAGTTTATGATGGAGATACGAAGTATATGATCAAGATACGAAGTATATGATGGAGATACGAAGTATATGATGGAGATACAAGTATATGATCAAGATACGAAGTATATGATGGAGATACGAAGTACATGATGTAGATACGAAGTATATGATCAAGATACGAAGTATATGATGGAGATACGAAGTATATGATGTAGATACGAAGTATATGATGGAGTTATAGAAGTATATGATGGAGTTATAGAAGTATATGATGGAGTTATAGAAGTATATGATGGAGATACGAAGTATATGATGGAGATACGAAGTATATGATGGCGATACGAAGTATATGATGGAGATACAAAGTATATGATGGAGTTATAGAAGTATATGATGGAGTTATAGAAGTATATGATGGAGTTATAGAAGTATATGATGGAGATACGAAGTATATGATGGAGATACAAAGTATATGATGGAGTTATAGAAGTATATGATGGAGTTATAGAAGTATATGATGGAGTTATAGAAGTATATGATGGAGATACGAAGTATATGATGGAGATACGAAGTATATGATGGAGATACAAAGTATATGATGGAGTTATAGAAGTATATGATGGAGATACGAAGTATATGATGGAGATACGAAGTATATGATGGAGATACGAAGTTTATGATCAAGATACGAAGTATATGATGGAGTTATAGAAATATATGATGGCGATATTTGTTGATGAATGTCTACTATTTGAATATGATATTAGTGGTCGTAATATGTCACAGAACCATGCACCGTGACTATAATTTACATTGCTATTTCTACTACCTGACTGTGGCATTCCCTCCCGCCCGACAAAGTCATTGGCTTCGATCATATCTTTTATTTCCTATTCTGCCTCTCTCTTTCTCTCTCTCTCTTCTCTCTCTCTCTCTCTCTTTTCCGTCTCTGTTTATCATCAATTGTTACATTTATTACAAATATTCATAGAATATTCTTTTAATTATGCTCGGTCAAGTATTGTTTGTATCTTTATTTTCTTTCATTTAGCATTGTTCGTTTAATATTGCATTCATTGTTTTATTTCCTCTCTCTTTTGATTCAGTTCAGATAGCAGATATATTTCGCTGCAAGCTAGTCTTTTTGATTCTGTTTATTCATTGTTTATATTTCAATGTCATGAATTAGTAAATTAAGTTGTGGATTGTTTTTTGGTAGCTCATCATGTGCTGTATGGGCTGACGTAGACAAGCATGGTTCTCCAGAACCGTTAGCCACGTGTATTGACTGTCAGTTGTTTGCTATTATTATTATTATTATTATTACTAGTATTATTATTATTATTATCATTATTATCATTTTTTATTATTATCATTATAATAATAATAATAATAATTATATTATTATTATTATTATCATTATTATTATAAATATTATTATTATCATTATTATTATCATTATTATTATCATTATTATTAGTATTATCATCATTATTATTATCATTATTATTATTATCATAATAAAAATTATTATTATCATTATCATTATTATTATAAATATTATTATTACCATTATTATTATCATTATTATTAGTATTATCATTATTATTATCATCATTATTATTATTATCATTATTATTATTATTATAACCAGCAAATGAACGGCCTGAACTAATAGAAAATATCTTTGCTGTAAGACTATTTGATCTTGACTTTGCCGATGACGTGGCCATATTGAATTCAACCACACAAGCAACCCACAAACTAACGAGCAATCTTTGCACACTTGCAGAACAGGTTGGTCTCCAGATTAATTCTGCCAAGATCAAAATTATGGACCTCACAAACTCGACAGACAACATCGTAATAAATGGCCAAACACTGGAGAAAGTTAAACATTTTACATATTTGGATAGTAAAGTGTCAAACAACGGAGACACGATGAAGAAATAAACTCTCGTATTGCTATAGCAGCTAGTGCCTTCACTAAATTAACGAATATCTGGCAATCTCAAGACCTTAGTATATGCACAAAAGTTAAGTTATTTAGGTCATGTGTGATTCCTGTACTGACCTACGGTTGTGAAAGTTGAAATCAACAAAGAAAATTGATAAGAAACTGGACAGCTTTGAGAATGAATGTCTACGAAAATTATTAAAAGTCAAATGGAGTGATTTCGTTTCTAACAACGCAGCGAGAGATAGAACACACCAACAACCCGTATCAAATATTATAAGAAACGAAGGTGGAAATATTTAGGTCATGTTCTTAGATCAGACGAAAAGAGACTAAATCGACAAGTCCTTATGTGGTCACCAGTTGGGAAAGAAAACGTGGAAGACCAAAGACCACTCTTCGAAGAACAATCCAACAAGAAAGTAAACTATTGGGATGTAAAACCATACAAGATCTCCAATTGCTAGCAAACAACCGTATCACATGGAGATCTAAAACCTCTGCTCTATGTGCCGCCTTTGGCACGAAAGAACAAATTAACTAACTAACTAATACTTTTGTTGCTGATTGTTTACGAAAGTGAATATCATTACACTGGGATTCACTAAATGATATGTAGATTAATGCAACTAGTCCTCCTCCTAGGTACTGTTATCTTACTATTGTTGTAACCTTTGACCCTGGCCTATGATTAGCTTAAACGTTTTCAATCAAGTAGTCCAGAGTAGAAATCTCATTGGTCTAAATAAAATATGTTACGTGTTTTATCTTCCTCTTTTTTAAATTTCTATTCATGTTATGTGCTAGCAATATCGATAACGAGTTATCACAACTTTCTCCAAGCACTTTTCACCAAATTTCTATTCATGTTATGTGCTAGCAATATCGATAACGGTTATCCACAACTTTCTCCATGCACTTTTCACCAAAATTTCTATTCATGTTATGTGCTAGCAATATCGATAACGGTTATTCACAACTTTCTCCATGCACTTTTCACCCAAATTTCTATTCATGTTATGTGCTATCAATATCGATAACGGTTATCCACAACTTTCTCCATGCACTTTTCACCGACATTTCTGGTAAATTCATGATTAATAAACCTGACAAATATTCCCTGAAACAGGTTATCACATTAAGCACTTTTCACCCAAATTTCTATTCATGTTATGTGCTAGCAATATCGATAACGGTTATTCACAACTTTCTCCATGCACTTTTCACCCAAATTTCTATTCATGTTATGTGCTATCAATATCGATAACGGTTATCCACAACTTTCTCCATGCACTTTTCACCAGATCATTTTCTCGGTCGAACTCTAACTCATGATTAAATAAACCTGGAACAAAATATTACCTGCAAACATGTTTGTTATATATATATATAGAAGTCTTACACCTTTAGGATCTTACCTGTATCGTCTATACACGCGTTGTAATGAACAGCGTCTGTTACGTTGTTGTGTTGTAATTGTTTGTTTATTTGTTATGTAGGTGATAACAACCACTTTAAACTGAGGCATGACCCTTTCAACCTAAGATCGAAATTTTTTATTTGTTATATCGATGCGTGCAGGTCAACAAACATGAAATATGAGAATTAATTCCTATCGGAGAATCCAAGTTATTATAACTAATATCATGTTATTTGATTGTGTCGTACTTTATACTGAGGTTATAATATATCGTCTTTAGCTTCAACTATTACCCGTTTTCAACATGATATTTTTGGGACTAGTTTTGACTTTTTCACCATCTCTATCACTTGGTCAGACTGTAATAATGCAGGTTGTTACCATGATCACTACTTTTAGGTAAGGTCGAATTTTGGTTAGATATTGTTCGCTGATCTTTGTTTACTCATTCATCGTGTCTTAGATACGAAACTTCGGGTGGTAGCAATAGTAATAAAACCTCACTTAGGTTGAGCATTAAAGTGATACCTTAGATATGGATAAAATAAAAATGCTGACGTTATTCAACGACTTACTATACTGATGGGTCGGTTCAACGTGGTGAGAAATCCGGCTGGGGTTTCTTGGCTAATGCGCATGGTAGGGTTGTTGCAGAGCGAAGTGGGGCATACAGGACAACTATTTCTAGTATGAGGATGGAGGTTGAGGCCGTTACTGCTGTCCTCCATTGGATCTCTGGGACTTCATTTACTGGGGCAGTTGTGTTATCTGACTCTCAGTCGATGCTTCACAAGATCCAGAAGGGCAGGTTTCGGTATGAGTGGATGTCGTCTATAAAGTTGCAAACCTACAGCGGCTTACTGTCCTGGGCATGCTGGTGTGTACGGTAATGAGAGAGAGGACAGGCTTGCACCAACAGCATCGATTGTTGGGGAGTTGGGGATGGATAAGGGGGATATTCTTCGGTCTCTTCGCGACTGTCTGTTGGATGAGGATACTAAAATCGATGTTGAATCGATCAAGCGATCAAGTTTGGAGTTACCCGTTGTTCAAGTCGAACTGGATGCCTGAGAGGCAGAGTGAGAGGTGTATTTAATCAGCGAGCCACAGGAACCATCAGTATGCATACTCTTCGATATCTTTTGGGGAGACTGAGCACCTATGGGTCTGCCCGGAGTGCAATGACGTCAGTTTAGTAACCAATAACCAATAACCAACGACTTACTGTTAAACGTTGACAAGGAAATATATAAAACAACGATAGCGTATGGATTTGATATCATAATTAGAAAAAGTCAACTACAAAAACGGATGAGAAACTTTTTTTTTCGATCCTGAAGCACTTGAGCCTTCAGCTCTTCGGCTCGGTGCCATGGCCATCGTAATCCTTCGGTTCGGGGCCACAAACAACGTAAATCTGGATAACATGTGGCTTTTCTGCCAGCCCGCGGAATTGAACCGCACTCACAGTGGGGGGCTTGTCACCTGTCGTCCAACGCGCTACGAACACGCTGAGCAGGCGGGCATGAGCAACATATATACCCAGAGAACCACGTCAACAATCAGCAAGCACGCAAACTCTTCGCCATCTTTGCTGAAAGAGATCTTCTTCTTCTTTGCATTCGTTCTTTACGACCAATTTTAAACACTCTTTGTGATATGTTTGATCTTTGCCAAGAATGTGTATACGTTACACATTTGTTTGGTAGGCCCTAAACGCATAGACTTCTACACGTTTAGGACATGTGCATCCGATTTCAGCCAATCTGAAAGAGATGAATGAAATATTGAGTCGTTGGTTATGTTAACCCAGTAGTGGTCACGTTGGTTATGTTAACCCAGTAGTAGTCACATTGGTTGTTAACCCAGTAGTTGTCACGTTGGTTATGTTAACCCAGTAGTTGTCGTTGGTTATTTAACGTATATCACGTTGGTTATGTTAACCCAGTAGTAGTCACGTTGGTTATGTTAACCCAGTAGTTGTGACGTTGGTTATGTTAACCCAGTAGTTGTCACGTTGGCTATGTTAACCAGTAGTTACGTTGGTGATGTTAACCCAGTAGTTGTCACGTTGGTTATGTTAACCCAGTAGTAGTCAAGAATTGACTCATAATTAAGATCAGTCTTTTTCTTCATCGTTCATATTCAGATGACAGCTTGAATATATTCACATAAAACAGTGGTTCGACTCAGGTTGTCCCGATCTCCTAACAAAATTAGCATCCAATGGCACTGGTAATGCGATCTCAGTATTCTGTGCTAATCGCAAACTGAACAGCTTTGTAAAAATTATTTAGAAATGATATTATCACTGTAACGAAAGTTCAAGATGGAAGGAAAGTTTAATGATCGATGAACTTGGTGATGAATTAAGTGAAAATATACAGACTGTCATAATGTTTGTATTATTAAGAACGTTGATAGAAATGTCAATGTTCTTGACGACTTCTTCTTATTCTTTGTTTGTCTTGTGAATGAGACGATGGATATTTGTCACTTTGGGTGCTTCTAAACTGCAGTTTTCTGCACAACATTTGGAGACCTGGTTTTCCTGCCCTCCTTGTTATATATTTAGCCAGATTTTAATGCAACATTCTTGTTTTCAAGAGCAAGACAATCATTTGGAGATAGAGTAGAACCTTGATAATCACTAATTCACTGACCATGATGCTGACTAGTGTCTGCTTCTTCGAATGCTCCATATCGACCACTTGTTAACTACTCTTTGTGATGTCTATGTAATACGAGTCTAATAAGTACATTGTGCCAGTTATGCACCTACAAGTAGGCCAGCACATCCGACTTCTGCGACGCTTTTTATTTACTTGGGTAGCTTTCCTATACCCCTACCTCAGTCGTCTCTTACGGCATGCCTTGTAGGTGGCAGTGTTACTATTCTATGCTCCCATTGAGAGCCCCAGCAACACACGAGTGTCTGACTTGTGTAACTTCCTTCTTAACGTTGATGTATGTATGTTCTTCTACTTTGTCAATGTACATTTTGCTAACCGACATAGTACTGTAGCAATGGGCAGCATGACTTGCTCACTAAATCCGCAACATTATATTCATTCTACAGCCAAATCTTCAGTCATCTTGAAAAGTTGAAACTAGGAGCACAAACTTTGTGAGTTGGTATAAAATTTGTAATTATCTTCTAAGCCACTTTACAAGTACTATGCCGCTGAGACTTTCATCTAACTGAATAGTACTGAACACCTTTCTGTACATATAGATCAGAGATTGTATCCAGTTTTGCTAACCGTTCTTATTTCTCATGTTTATCCTTTCTCTCTTTGTAGCAGATTCTCACAACTGTGAGAATCCAACAGGTAACTTGTAGTAGATTATCCAACAAGTAACTTGCTACAACGCACTATAAACCACTGTTACAGTTATCCTATGCTCAGTCCGTTGCAATATTTTACATGTCAAACTCGGCTCGTAGGCTCGTCTATCTATTCCCTACTGATAACTGTAAACATAGCTGACCCTTAATTTTCGAGAATTATCAACCTTCAACTATCTTAATTGAACTATAACCCTTCACCCCGGGGAAAGAAAGAAAGAAACGATCTGACTTAATCACAAACTCCAAGGGAAACAATTCAACGCTATCGTCTTACGTAGAGAATTAGCAAAGATAGCGCCTTTCTGAAACAAACCCATGGTGTTATCAGGGCGCATAGATAGCCTTCGCCACTAAGTTCCTAGGACCTGAGCCTAGAGATAATACAATTGGGTCTGGCTGTATTGTTGACAAGGCTCTCTTATTAGACATACGCATTCTTACCACGTACATCGTGCGCTAGACACAATATGGTCTAGCTTGTTTAATATTCAACGTTTCTGCGCTATTTTCATTTTGGGTTGACAGTGTACAGGAATTTATCAATGTTCTGCAAACAAATATATAACAGTGATTACACACCTTGTTGTGCCAGTATATGGTAGATATTACATGCGTGTTAAATATAGTGTGTTGTGTTCTAAAATGGATGTGTAGTTCTGTTAGCTGTGTGTATATAAATATATAAAAGCCACGATAGCATTGTGGTTAGTGTACTTGCGTTGTAAATTCGTGATTATATTTATAATATCCAATTTTGCAATGAAGGTATACATTTTTTTCCGACTTTACGGGCTCTCATGTAGACCCAGTCTCAATTGGGTACCTAGAGGAAACAGGGAATATGTTTCTTTGTAGATCCTACAAACAAAACACTGGTCACTGTATTCCTTTCTCCATAAGCACTAGACACTGTTAATTTCTTCATAAACACTAGACATTCTGTTCTTCTCTTCATAAACACTAGACATTCTGTTCTTCTCTTCATAAACACTAGACATTCTGTTCTTCTCTTCATAAACACTAGACATTCTGTTCTTCTCTTCATAAACACTAGACATTCTGTTCTTCTCTTCATAAACACTTTACATTCTGTTCTTCTCTTCGTAAACACTTTACATTCTGTTCTTCTCTTCATAAACACTTTACATTCTGTTCTTCTCTTCGTAAACACTAGACACTGTGTTCTTCTCTTCATAAACACTAGACATTGTGTTCTTTTCTTCATAAACACTAGACATTCTGCTCTTCTCTTCATAAACACTAGACATTCTGTTCTTCTCTTCACTAGACACTGTTCTTCTCTTCATAAACACTTTACATTCTGTTCTTCTCTTCATAAACACTAGACATTGTGTTCTTCTCTTCATAAACAATAGACACTGTGTTCTTCTCTTCATAAACACTAGACATTCTGTTCTTCTCTTCATAAACACTAGACATTATGTTCTTCTCTTCATAAACACTAGACATTCTGTTCTTCTCTTCATAAACACTTTACATTCTGTTCTTTTCTTCGTAAACACTAGACACTGTGTTCTTCTCTTCATAAACAATAGACATTGTGTTCTTTTCTTCATAAACACTAGACATTCTGTTCTTATCTTTATAAACACTAGGCACTGTGTTCTTCTCTTCATAAACACTAGACACTGTTTTCTTCTCTTCATAAATACTAGACACTCTGTTCTTCTCTTCATAAACACTAGACATTCTGTTCTTCTCTTCATAAATACTAGACACTGTGTTCTTCTCTTCATAAACACTTTACATTCTGTTCTTCTCTTCATAAACACTAGACACTGTGTTCTTCTCTTCATAAACACTAGACAGTCTGTTCTTCTCTTCATAAACACTTTACATTCTGTTCTTCTCTTCATAAACACTAGACACTGTGTTCTTCTCTTCATAAACACTAGACATTCTGTTCTTCTCTTCATAAACAATAGATACTGTGTTCTTCTCTTCATAAACACTAGACACTGTGTTCTTCTCTTTATAAACAATAGACACTGTGTTCTTCTCTTTATAAACAGTAGACACTGTGTTCTTCTCTTTATAAACAATAGACACTGTGTTCTTCTCTTCATAAACAATAGACACTGTGTTCTTCTCTTCATAAACAGTAGACACTGTGTTCTTCTCTTCATAAACAATAGACACTGTGTTCTTCTCTTCATAAACAATAGACACTGTGTTCTTCTCTTTATAAACAATAGACACTGTGTTCTTCTCTTTATAAACAATAGACACTGTGTTCTTCTCTTCATAAACACTAGACATTGTGTTCTTTTCTTCATAAACACTAGACATTCTGCTCTTCTCTTCATAAACACTAGACATTCTGTTCTTCTCTTCACTAGACACTGTTCTTCTCTTCATAAACACTTTACATTCTGTTCTTCTCTTCATAAACACTAGACATTGTGTTCTTCTCTTCATAAACAATAGACACTGTGTTCTTCTCTTCATAAACACTAGACATTCTGTTCTTCTCTTCATAAACACTAGACATTATGTTCTTCTCTTCATAAACACTAGACATTCTGTTCTTCTCTTCATAAACACTTTACATTCTGTTCTTTTCTTCGTAAACACTAGACACTGTGTTCTTCTCTTCATAAACAATAGACATTGTGTTCTTTTCTTCATAAACACTAGACATTCTGTTCTTATCTTTATAAACACTAGGCACTGTGTTCTTCTCTTCATAAACACTAGACACTGTTTTCTTCTCTTCATAAATACTAGACACTCTGTTCTTCTCTTCATAAACACTAGACATTCTGTTCTTCTCTTCATAAATACTAGACACTGTGTTCTTCTCTTCATAAACACTTTACATTCTGTTCTTCTCTTCATAAACACTAGACACTGTGTTCTTCTCTTCATAAACACTAGACAGTCTGTTCTTCTCTTCATAAACACTTTACATTCTGTTCTTCTCTTCATAAACACTAGACATTGTGTTCTTCTCTTCATAAACACTAGACATTCTGTTCTTCTCTTCATAAACACTAGACACTGGGTTCTTCTCTTCATATTACATTCTGTTCTTCTCTTCGTAAACACTAGACATTGTGTTCTTCTCTTCATAAACAATAGACATTGTGTTCTTCTCTTCATAAACAATAGACACTGTGTTCTTCTCTTCATAAACAATAGACACTGTGTTCTTCTCTTCATAAACACTAGACATTGTGTTCTTCTCTTCATAAACACTAGACACTGTGTTCTTCTTTCATAAACACTAGACACTGTGTTCTTCTCTTCATAAACAATAGACACTGTGTTCTTCTCTTCATAAACACTAGACATTGTGTTCTTCTCTTCATAAACACTAGACACTGTGTTCTTCTCTTCATAAACAATAGACACTGTGTTCTTCTCTTCATAAACACTAGACACTGTGTTCTTCTCTTCATAAACACTAGGCACTGTGTTCTTCTCTTCATAAACACTAGACATTGTGTTCTTCTCTTCATAAACACTAGACATTGTGTTCTTCTCTTCATAAACAATAGACATTGTGTTCTTCTCTTCATAAACACTAGACACTGTGTTCTTCTCTTCATAAACAATAGACACTGTGTTCTTCTCTTCATAAACAATAGACATGGTGTTCTTCTCTTCATAAACACTAGACATTCTGTTCTTCTCTTCATAAACACTAGACACTGTGTTCTTCTCTTCATAAACAATAGACATGGTGTTCTTCTCTTCATAAACAATAGACACTGTGTTCTTCTCTTCATAAACAATAGACACTGTGTGTCCCTTCTTCATAAACAATAGACACTGTGTGTCCCTTCTTCATAAACAATAGACACTGTGTGTCCCTTCTTCATAAACACTAGACATGGTGTTCTTCTCTTCATAAACACTAGACATGGTGTTCTTCTCTTCATAAACAATAGACACTGTGTTCTTCTCTTTATAAACAATAGACACTGTGTTCTTCTCTTCATAAACACTAGACACTGTGTTCTTCTCTTTATAAACAATAGACACTGTGTGTCCCTTCTTCATAAACACTAGACATGGTGTTCTTCTCTTTATAAACAATAGACATTGTTTTCTTTCTTTTATAGAATCTAGACACACTGTACATATGTCCTTTTTTCTCCAGCATAATATGCATTATATAAGAATAATATAGGTAATTAAACAATGTAAGCGTGTGAAGTAATTGAGTTCAGCAATTCCTCTCAATTGTAAAACTGACTTCATAGCTTGTTGATTTGTTTCTATGTACAGTTTATTGTTTTATTTTAATGAATGGATGTTTTCCTGGCTCAAACAATTTATTGTGTCTCTTGTTAACTATGAATAAATAGACCACTGCGCAAGTCAGGAAGAAGCAATCAACATTTGTGTACATGTATGTGTGCGTGTATGTGTAGTTGTTGTATGTTTGTGAGTGTGTATTCGTATGTATGTAGAGGCTCCCTCGTGGAGTCATCTGGATATTTGTACAGAGATCCCTGATCTCAGTGTAGCTGAGATCGAGTTCCTAGTCCTATTGGAGACGGACGATAAACACGTAGGTCTCTTGTTCAAAACAGCACGTAAAAGAACCCTTGGCAGTTCAAAAATCGAGTAGAGCAGGCTGGAAATCCGCTGCCTGGGCAACGCTCATAAGAATAGATTAAAATTAAAATTTATACGAAAATATCTTCATCGTCTTCAAAATTACATCAGAGACCCTCCTGGAGATGACGGTTCCTGCACTGCAGCTCAGATCTTCCTGTGTAAGAAAGATCAGAGCACGTGGTACTTCACCGAAGTGCAATGATAATAGTCATATCATCGATCAATCATCAATCAACCATCACTCAATCAACTTTGGGAATTTTGAAAACAAACAAAAAAGAAGGAAAAGGGAGTATAATGAACATTATCATCAGTCCTCGTGACCTCATGGCACATAAGCAAAGGCAACACATGTCCACTCAGAGCAGTTTCAATTATTATATGTTTCTGTTACTTTTTTGACAGTGATGGGTCTCATGCCCCAAACTGACCCCTCTTAGCCTCCTTTTACAACATGCGAGAAGAGACATATTATAAAGCAAAAATAAAGAATACTTTTGTCATGATGTGACGTATATTGTGTTATACTGTGTTAGGCTTGTATTTTTCTACAACCAACAACACACGATGTGTAATATGGTCAACATCTGACAGACCAGTCCTTCTTTACTTTTCTAATGCTTCTCTGGTATCTAAATTGAAACTAGATCGACCTGGAAGCCGTTATGGTCACTTAGATAATCCTACTTTAGCTAGAGAGAACATGATTCAGTGACTACGCGTCTATTAAACATGTCAACCAAGAACTACTCTCGTTATGATGGTTCTCAGTACAGAATTATGTTATTAAAGAAAGTCAACATAGAAACCGGTTTATAAATGTAATGCATATAAGCTCGTCAGGTACATTATCGTAAAGGTCAGCTGGTACTGCATTTCTGATACATACATATATATATATATATATATATATATATATATATATAATAATAATAATAATAATAATACTCTCGTACCGTTATACGTTACATAGGGCCTGCAAGTAATTTCTCCATACCGCTCTATTCTGGGCAACTCGCTCAATCTCCTCCATGGAACTGAGACCGATATTTCCTGCCTCTCTCAGCAAAGTTCGTTTCAGGGTCTCCTTAGGTCGACCTCTCTTTCTTGAACCCTTTGCATCCCACTTCAATGCATGCTTTGATATTCGTTGATCATTTCTCCTCAAGGTGTGCCCAACATATCTCCATCTTCTCTTTCTTATAACAGTTGTCACTAGTGGTTGACCAGACATATCTCCGATTTCATCACTTCTCCTGAATTCATTCCATTTTATATTCATTATTTTTCGCAGACATCTATTTTCAAATGCATTCAACTTGCTTTCTATATCTTTAGTCATTTTCCAACTCTCGCTAGCATAGATTGATACAACATTTGAATTGAAAATTCGTAATTTAGTTTTAATACTATATAACTTGCAGTTCCATATTTTATTTAGACTTTTAAAAGCTGATGTTGCTTTGCCAATTCGTATCATAATTTTTTTTAACATTTCCTGTGCAATCAAAATTGCTACCTAAATAGGTGAACTGCTCTGTTATTTTTATCATTTTAGATTCCAGTGTGATATCTGCATTACTTGCCATAGTGTCTTCATTATATTTGTTTTTCATAGCTTATCTGCAGTCCAACTTTTGATGCTATAGATGACAAGTTGTCTGTTTTTCTTTGCATATCTTGGTTGTTTCTATTTAACAAGGCAATATCATCTGCAAAATCCAAATCTTCTAGTTGACTATTTTCTACCCAATCGATGCCAGTTTCGCCCTGCAACATTTTCGCATCACCCAGTCAATGGCCACTCCAAACAATAGCGGAGATATATATATATGCTCTTCTTCTACATTTTCTTCGTTCAAATTGAGAAAGTGGTTTGTTACTTTATTTCACAGTTTACTGCGATATCTGCGTCTTTCAGCCCGATACATCTGTTTTCATAACGTCATGTTTGGAAATGGGGTTTCCTTCCCTCTTTGATCCCAACTAGTTTTACCTGACTGCAGTTATTCAGCCTGTAAGACCCCTACTTGGTAGTAGTCTAGGGTATTGGTCAGTTATAGTTCACTAACTCGTGACTTGTCATCCCATGTACTGAGACACTTACAAATCTTAGACATATTTGATAAATTATTCAACTGTTCAATGCTGTTATAGTAATGTTTGATTTTGTAAACATATTTGATAAATTATTCAACTGTTCAATGCTGTTATAGTAATGTTAGATTTTGTAAACATATTTGATAAATTATTCAACTGTTCAATGCTGTTATAGTAATGTTAGATTTTGTAGACATATTTGACAGATAGATCCCATAGACCGTAACCGGATAGATTATACAGTTTACTCTGTGATTACAGCATGAAACTAATAATATGATCGTGGATGTAGCCTCGCACGTAGGGAGATTTGACTAACTTATCATGAGACGCTAAATATCAGAGAACCTCCATAGTCTGTCCGCACCGTAATCAGAACAGTGTTCCAAGTCTGCTTTGAAATGAAATCTGTCCTAGTAAACTCTCTGTCCTGGTAAACTCTCTGTCTTGGTAAACTCTCTGTTCTGATAAACTCTCTGTCCTGGTAAATTCTCTGTCCTGGTAAACTCTCTGTCCTGGTAAACTCTCTGTCCTTGCAAATCTATATCCTGTAAACCCTATGTTCTTGTAAACCCTATGTTCTGGTAAACTCTCTGTTCTAGTAAACTCTCTGTCCTGATAAACTCTCTGTCCTGGTAAACTCTCTGTTCTGGTAAACTCTCTGTTCTGGTAAACTCTCTGTCCTTGCAAATCTATATCCTGCAAACTCTATGTTCTTGTAAACTCTCTGGTCTGGTAAACTCTCTGTTCTGGTAAACTCTCTGTCCTGGTAAACTCTCTGTTCTGGTAAACTCTCTGTCCTGGTAAACTCTCTGTTCTTGCAAACTCTCTGTTCTGACAAACTCTCTTTCAGTCTTCCTCTACCCGGCATACGTGACCCAGTAATGTTAAACAACTTTAGAAAATATGCAAATCCCAGCAGACTCCGATTCTTTATTACACTGTCAGTTCAGGAGATCCCCCAGTATACGCCACAGGCAGGTCATGTCAAGTGCATGCCATTTTTGTCCAGTCATATTGCATTATCAAGGACTCTCTGACATGGAGTAAGGTGTTCAACACACAGACTCTGTACACATGTACCTGATTTTGATCGACAGAATGATATTTACCCACATTCTCTGTCAGGACATAACTTAGAAAAATACAAACAAGACACACACACACTCCACGGTAATCTACTTATGAAAATAAACTTGATATCTGAACAAAAATTTTATGTAAGTGATATTAAATTATTTCATTCTCTAGAAATATAACAGAAAGTTGTGAAGTACCATACTCACCTACGCCTGTGCAAATATATCATAATTGTGAATGAATTATTTAGATGTGTGATTTATTCTATTTCCTAATTTTAACATGTGGTAATGTTATTAACGTTGCAATCTTGTAAATTGTATGTACTAAAACATTTCATTTACTTTAGTACTTATATTCTTTCTAAATCTTACTTGACTTGAGAAAGTTACTAGTAATAAATAAAACTGTCTTTAGTGACTGTCATTCTCTTGTCTGATCTCAGAGGTCTCGACGTCTAATCCTAGAAAATCGAACCCCATGACAAGTATGAGAACGTAGCTAGTTTAGTAATTGTGTGCTTAGTGTCTGTCGTTGTACCTTTGTTTCGAGAATGTCAAACATGCAGAAAATCATATATGGTTTTTTATAATGCCGTGGAAATAAAAAGAAACAACTAGATTCTCTAGACAATTTGTGTGGTCTTACTAGGAGATATTAAGTAGCAGATTATGAGCTGATTACTGTCTGTTGAGATCTGTGCTTGTATTGTTTAGACATAGAACTGGCACGTGATAAGTAAAAGTGAAGCTAACTTGTGTATATCTTAACACAGGTATCGCAATAACTGGGCGAAAACTAATCGTCCGTCCTCATTGTGTGTCGCTAGACAAGGCAGTCGGTGTCAGTCACGCATTCTTGTGTTGTCTTATAGTCTCTTGACAAGTCAGTAACAGTCACGCTCTCTTGTCTTGTCTTATACCATCCTCTCATCTTGTGTCGCTTGTCATTAATTAACAGCCAAGGCAGTCGGTGACAGTCACGCATTCTTGTGTCTTATAGGCTCTTGACAAGTCAGTAACAGTCACGCTTTCTTGTCTTATACTGTCCTCATCTTGTGTCGCTAGTCATTAACAGACAAGGCTGTCGTTGATAGCTATGCATTCTTGTCTTGTAGACTCTTTATATAAACACATGCACATGAGGACAACCGCCAAAGACAGATGTACCTGCATAAAATATATGTGGAGTGGGCTGTTGCAGTTTGAGCACAGTCTGATCAAACAAACACAGGAAAAGAAGCTTTATTCAAGGATTCAATTCCATCTCGAGAGACCTGCGTCAGTATTTAGGTATGAAAATTGTGGCAGAGATTGTCACAAAAGAAACTGCGAAGTACCTAACCAGCGGCACGGCTCTTTGTTCCCTTGGGACTGAAACAAGTCTACTTGTATGGCTATTAACAACGTTCTCTACTGTCTTTAGTCTGTGGTCATCGTGTGACAAAACAGCCAGGGACAGTCACACTTCCTTGTGGTATCGTTTAGGGCACTTGTTGCTGTTTCAGGAAACTATATTATTTACATTTACATTAGTGTTATAAGTCTGTCCATTAATTCGTGAGCACGTTTGAAATTGATTTTCTCGAAAACTACCTGTTGGATCTCAGTGATTTTTGCATGCAGCCTTAGAATATCCATGACGCTAAAATAAAGCTAACCAGTAGTCCATAGATACTACGGATTTTGCACATCGGCGAATTCCTTTGATCTTTTATGACAATTGCAAATACGGGGCTCAAATTTTAGATTTTACAGTATCCCAGAATTTGTCCATGTCAATTCTATTCATAGGTGTATCTCCATATTAACTTGATAGGTCAAGTAATTAAGTGTGTTGCCCTTTATGTGCAATCGTGAACTTGGATACAATATGCAACAGTTAGTCCTCCCCTTCGGTCACCATTAGACCCCAGGGTGTCTTAACTTCACCACAAATTGTATGATGGTAGACGCATTTGGATATGGAAATGTATACGTTACTATTTCTCAGTCTGTAATCAAAATATGATTTGTATCATCCCGAATCTGACGATTCCATGAGGTTGATAATTGTTACTGGCTGGACAAATTGTAATCCATCTCGGTGCCAGTACTCGTCTTCCTCTCGGAGCACATGTTCAACACACTTCTTCCAGAACTGCATGTCTATCATTGAGAGGGACTCACGTGTCAGAACTTCAACATCACACATTTTAAACGTCCTGTTCTTTTCGGCAACTTGCCCTTTTACTTTAGCCCAGACAAGCTCTATCGGATTGAGGTGAGCATGATATGGAGGTAGTCGCAAAGACGTGTGGCCGTATTCCGCAATGATTTTGTCAATATGAAACACCTTTGTCTTATTTGTCATCCTCACCAGGTGCAACAACTCGGGTTTCAAATATGTATCATCGAAGCTGACATTTTCCTTAGCAAGCCAAGTCCTAATTTGATCTTTTGTATTTGATGCAGTCGGTACTTTGTCTTCCGCTGATACTGCGTTGTGATAGGATGCATTATCCATTACCAAGCATGATGGTCTGTTTAGAATTGGAAGTAGATCTTTCTCCATCCAGTGCCTGAAAATATGTCCATTCATTTCTGTGTGGTAGTCCCTACCGTCGGTACTTTTGATTGGAAAATAAGTCCAGCGTCATGGACAAGACCTTCTTCACTGCTTCCTGCATGTGTTAGTATAATACGCTGGCCTTTGCTGCTTGGTATTTTTCTTTTCTGTTCACCGTCTACTGATTGCCATTCTTTAGCATTGGTGTGGTGAGCATTGACCCAGGATTCGTCCAAATATACAATATCATAGCCTTGCTTCCGCCGCTCACGGATCTGCCTCAGGTATTTACTTCGGGCAGCAATTAAATGTGGCTTTTCACAAATAATATTCCTGCCGCCTATAGTTTTCTGAAGGTGAAGCCGGCGGCTCTTACAATTTTTTATAGAGTACTTTTAGAAATGTCTATGCTGCAATCTGATTGCAGTTTTAATTTCAGTTTCCTGAGAGTAACAAGTTGATTTGTCGCAAACATTTTCAAGAGCTCCCGTCTTATGACATCTATGTCAAAGTCGTCAATTGTTCTTTTCCGTCCTTGCTTGACATTAGTGCACTTTGTGTCCTGTTTAATCCATCGGGAAAAGGATTCTCTATTCAGACCAAGCGCCAGTTGCGTTCGTTTCTCAGGGTTATGAATATCGCAATATAGATGACCTCTCTTAGATTCCCTACGGAAGTGTTGGTATAGTAAAACTGTAACCTTCTGCATTGTTATAAATGTGCACTTCAGACTCATTATGAATGTGATATCAATGTCAGTTTTGATAAGCCAACAAATATGATACAATAGCTTCATACAAATAGCGAGATACGCCTATAACTATACAACGGTATCCCAATTATAACGTCATATGCTTTCCGCTTTCAAAGTCGACTGGGTTAGGTGCACGGGATTTCGTGAAATTGTTGTATACTCACGATATTTCTATGTTACCATAATGTATTTTTAGAACAACGCGTCTGTGTACCGTAGATCTGTTACTATTGTGTACAATCCGGTGAGGTTGATTTTAATATAACCTGAAGAAGAAATATTTCAAACTACATCAAATTTTCTTGGAAAAAAATATTTCTCTAGCGTCATGGATATTCTAAGGCTGCTTGCAAAAATCACTGAGATCCAACAGGTAGTTTTCGAGAAAATCAATTTCAAACGTGCTCACGAATTAATGGACAGACTATAGTTCTATGTTGAAACTACCGATTTGGATGACTAAATATTATGCTTTAAGTCTGTAAACTACTCACACTGATCTATCCAGCATTTGCACTAACTGTTGGTAGTAAAACTCCTATTGGCATAGTTCTTTGTATGATTAGGGCATTCAAGCTACCACCACCTCCCCAATGTGAAGATACAAGTGATTGCAATCCTTAGTCTCCAGGACTTCATTTGTTTCCTTGCATTTCAATGAAATGGACCCAATTCTCCTGTATAATCATAAATCAATGCTCAGATTTTCGTCTTTGAACATCTTGTTCATTTTAGATTTAATCTTTTTCTACTGCCCTCAGTTTTCTATGTTCGAAGTTCAAACATTGAGACGAGTTGCCTCCATGAATTCACGATGATCCACAGCGACAGCCGAATTAAGTGTAAGAAATATGATCATATTCACAAACTGTATGTTGAGTACGTTATGTTCTATTTTTATTATTAGATAACCACGCATATTAGATCCGATATGTTGCGTCTTCGATGGGAAAAGTTATGAAATTTTCTTGTTCATGTTCTTGCGAGTAATAACATTTCTCACAGCAGATTTGGAGCTCGTTTTATTCATTGTGTGCTCGACAGACAAGTCTTGGTGACGATCGGGACATGTTGACATATTGGTGAGTCCAACAACAGTCGTTTCTATTGAAATATCGCACTCTGTCAGAGGGTTATGTATGGTTACCTCATCCATGGTGAGTTTAAACTCAGTTGAATTTGTGGAGGGAGTGGTTCTGAATTGTTGGTGTTAGGTGCCTGCACGTGCCAGAGACATGTTTTTACAAACAGGAGAAAATAGGGTCAAGTAAGTGTACCACACGAGACGATGTGATCGACTTGATTGTAGGAGACATATCTCATTGTGTTAGACCTATATTGTGTTGTGTATGACCTATAGTAGCCATTTCTCTAATGAAATCTTCTTCATAATTTTGTCTAGACTTCAGTTCTAGACATTTATTTATTTGTATTGTGTTGTGTTTATCTTCCTAATATCAATATAAGCGTACATGTGTTTTATATGATGGTTATCTTTGTTATAATCGTTTATGTCCCTTGTGGATGGCAAATCATAACACGGTGTGCGTCGATATTCTTAATCTTTCATCAATTGGTTTTTTTGTGTGTGTTTTTTTAAAACTAAGCCCTTATCGATATAAGGAAGACCGCAGTTAAAAAAAAATTAAGCCCTTAACCATTCTTAGAAATATGGATATCAACTGGACTTGGTTTGAATGCCTCAGAATATGTCAAGTAATAATTATTATACAATAGCGAGTGGTGGTTGGGGGACAGCAGATAGGACACACTATTTAGAGACTTCACACAAAAATGTACTAGGAGATTCATGGGAATATTATGACTAGAAAAGATTACAAATTCGAAGTTGCAGAAGAAAACAAATTGTACATCTCTGCAACCATGATCAGAGAAATAAGATGATTTGTTTGTTTGTTAATGTATTCCGTGAATATGTATGTAGAGTGCCACATGACGACACAGACAGCTCTTCGATGAACAGATTACGAAAGGAGGAGACAAGGACAGACCAAAGGAAACGTGGAGTATGGAGGAAGCATGTTAGAAACCATAAGACTGACTGATGATGTGATTGGTCCTCAGTTGTACGCCACTAAAAGGCTCAATAGTATGGATTGAGTTAACCCTTTCGCTCTTCTGAGACGGTATACAGACTTGCTGCACTTTATAAGATGACGTAAAGTCAGTGTACGGGTTAGTTCAGTTTACACTGCAATAGAAATGCATCAGGAGGTAAAACAAAATTACGAAGTGTAATGATTAAAGATATCTTACTTTTTCTTGTCATAGTCCACCATTATGTGTATAGTTTTACTGTCATTAATACATTACTACATTACTGTCATTAATACATTACTACATTACTGTCATTAATACATTACTACATTACTGTCATTAATACATATACTTACTTTGTTAGACGCCGTAAAGAATGCTTACACACAATTGTACGTAAATGTTATTAAAGTTGTCGAGTATGTATCACATGTCTTTGACATGATAGGGTAGTGGTATTTTATCATATGTTTCATAGCAAGTTTCAAGGGCATTTAGGGAACAGGGATCGACTTATTGCACCGGCTTTTTCCATCTGACTCGGTTCCTCTCAACAGAAATGACACGCTGCCTGATGGGAGTATTTCACACATCACGAATTCCGTAGCTCCGGTAAACAATCCTAGAAAAAAAATATATGGAAAAAATGCACTTGTGAACTGAACGAACTACGTGGTCCGGATTCACTTGTGAACTGAACGAACTACGTGGTCCGGATTCACTTGTGAACTGAACGAACTACGTGGTCCGGATTCACTTGTGAACTGAACGAACTACGTGGTCCGGATTCACTTGTGAACTGAACGAACTACGTGGTCCGGATTCACTTGTGAACTGAACGAACTACGTGGTCCGGATTCACTTGTGAACTGAACGAACTACGTGGTCCGGATTCACTTGTGAACTGAACGAACTACGTGGTCCGGATTCACTTGTGAACTGAACGAACTACGTGGTCCGGATTCAAACCCATGACCTTCGAAACACAAGACAAACGGCTCAACCACTTTACCACAGACTCCTTTCATTGCAAGTAGTGGGCTTGTTCGTTCCTCCCAACTAAGGGGGCCCCGTGGTCAGTGCACAGATAGCATGTTGATAACCCTACATTTATTTGTATCAGTTATCACAGATCTGTCTCCCTGGTTTTTACTAGAAAGAACAATGCTTGTGAAATCTGTTGATATATTTTCTCACGGAAATTTGCTTTCTTTGACGAGAAGATAAAAAGTGTGAAGTCATCTCTCTCCTCTGTCTCTCTCTTTCTCCTGTCGTCTCTTTCTTCATAAATCACTTCTTCTGTACCTCTCCATATATTATCACCCATAGCATTCTCATTATGATTAAGTTGCTTTTCTTCTCATTCTTGCTCTATCTGTCACTTTCTGTCATCTCTACACTCTCCACCCTCATTTTCTCCTTGTATATGTTTGTGTGTCTCTGTTCATCGCTCTCCTTCTTTTTCTCTATGTTTTTTCTGTCACTTCTACACTCTCCACCCTCACTGTCTCCTTGTATTTGTTTGTCTCTCTGTTTATCGTTTTCCTTCTTTCTCTATGTTCTCTCTGTCACTTTCATTTTATCTCCTGTCCTTTATTTATTCTCTCTCAATCTCTCTCTTTCCCTCCTCGTTATTTCTCTCTCTCTCTCTCAGTTGTCACTCCCACTTATTATGTATGTAACTTGAGACTATCACGACTGTACGTTCTTATCTATATTAACTAATTCCTTTGCTGACTTAATGCGATAACCCTAATCTGTTGATAATCGTCTCCTCTCCTCGTCGTTGTTCTTAAATTTCATTAATTGTATATGTTTTCACGACGTTATCCAATCCACATCTCACCATACGTTCAGATAACAACGTTGAACTGTCTGAACTGTTGTACGAACTTCTCTTTTTGTTTGTTCATTTTCTATCTATATCTAATACGATTTAGACCTTTATCAACAAATGTCTTCGCCTAACTCTCACATTGAGTTGCTATGATAAAGTAGCAAACATAGACCTGTGTTATCAACAAATGTCTTCGCCTAACTCTCACATTGAGTTGCTATGATAGAGTAGCAAACATAGACCTGTGTTATCAACAAATGTCTTCGCCTAACTCTCACATTGAGTTGCTATGATAAAGTAGCAAACATAGACCTGTGTTATCAACAAATGTCTTCGCCTAACTCTCACATTGAGTTGCTATGATAGAGTAGCAAACATAGACCTGTGTTATCAACAAATGTCTTCGCCTAACTCTCACATTGAGTTGCTATGATAGAGTAGCAAACATAGACCTGTGTTATCAACAAATGTCTTCGCCTAACTCTCACATTGAGTTGCTATGATAAAGTAGCAAACATAGACCTGTGTTATCAACAAATGTCTTCGCCTAACTCTCACATTGAGTTGCTATGATAGAGTAGCAAACATAGACCTGTGTTATCAACAAATGTCTTCGCCTAACTCTCACATTGAGTTGCTATGATAAAGTAGCAAACATAGACCTGTGTTATCAACAAATGTCTTCGCCTAACTCTCACATTGAGTTGCTATGATAGAGTAGCAAACATAGACCTGTGTTATCAACAAATGTCTTCGCCTAACTCTCACATTGAGTTGCTATGATAGAGTAGCAAACATAGACCTGTGTTATCAACAAATGTCTTCGCCTAACTCTCACATTGAGTTGCTATGATAAAGTAGCAAACATAGACCTGTGTTATCAACAAATGTCTTCGCCTAACTCTCACATTGAGTTGCTATGATAGAGTAGCAAACATAGACCTGTGTTATCAACAAATGTCTTCGCCTAACTCTCACATTGAGTTGCTATGATAGAGTAGCAAACATAGACCTGTGTTATCAACAAATGTCTTCGCCTAACTCTCACATTGAGTTGCTATGATAGAGTAGCAAACATAGACCTGTGTTATCAACAAATGTCTTCGCCTAACTCTCACATTGAGTTGCTATGATAAAGTAGCAAACACAGACCTGTGTTATCAACAAATGTCTTCGCCTAACTCTCACATTGAGTTGCTATGATAGAGTAGCAAACACAGACCTGTGTTATCAACAAATGTCTTCGCCTAACTCTCACATTGAGTTGCTATGATAGAGTAGCAAACACAGACCTGTGTTATCAACAAATGTCTTCGCCTAACTCTCACATTGAGTTGCTATGATAAAGTAGCAAACACAGACCTGTGTTATCAACAAATGTCTTCGCCTAACTCTCACATTGAGTTGCTATTATAAAGTAGCAAACATAGACCTGTGTTATCAACAAATGTCTTCGCCTAACTCTCACATTGAGTTGCTATGATAGAGTAGCAAACACAGACCTGTGTTATCAACAAATGTCTTCGCCTAACTCTCACATTGAGTTGCTATGATAGAGTAGCAAACACAGACCTGTGTTATCAACAAATGTCTTCGCCTAACTCTCACATTGAGTTGCTATGATAGAGTAGCAAACACAGACCTGTGTTATCAACAAATGTCTTCGCCTAACTCTCACATTGAGTTGCTATGATAGAGTAGCAAACATAGACCTGTGTTATCAACAAATGTCTTCGCCTAACTCTCACATTGAGTTGCTATGATAGAGTAGCAAACATAGACCTGTGTTATCAACAAATGTCTTCGCCTAACTCTCACATTGAGTTGCTATGATAGAGTAGCAAACACAGACCTGTGTTATCAACAAATGTCTTCGCCTAACTCTCACATTGAGTTGCTATGATAGAGTAGCAAACACAGACCTGTGTTATCAACAAATGTCTTCGCCTAACTCTCACATTGAGTTGCTATGATAAAGTAGCAAACATAGACCTGTGTTATCAACAAATGTCTTCGCCTAACTCTCACATTGAGTTGCTATGATAGAGTAGCAAACATAGACCTGTGTTATCAACAAATGTCTTCGCCTAACTCTCACATTGAGTTGCTATGATAGAGTAGCAAACATAGACCTGTGTTATCAACAAATGTCTTCGCCTAACTCTCACATTGAGTTGCTATGATAGAGTAGCAAACACAGACCTGTGTTATCAACAAATGTCTTCGCCTAACTCTCACATTGAGTTGCTATGATAGAGTAGCAAACATAGACCTGTGTTATCAACAAATGTCTTCGCCTAACTCTCACATTGAGTTGCTATGATAGAGTAGCAAACACAGACCTGTGTTATCAACAAATGTCTTCGCCTAACTCTCACATTGAGTTGCTATGATAAAGTAGCAAACATAGACCTGTGTTATCAACAAATGTCTTCGCCTAACTCTCACATTGAGTTGCTATGATAGAGTAGCAAACACAGACCTGTGTTATCAACAAATGTCTTCGCCTAACTCTCACATTGAGTTGCTATGATAGAGTAGCAAACACAGACCTGTGTTATCAACAAATGTCTTCGCCTAACTCTCACATTGAGTTGCTATGATAGAGTAGCAAACATAGACCTGTGTTATCAACAAATGTCTTCGCCTAACTCTCACATTGAGTTGCTATGATAGAGTAGCAAACATAGACCTGTGTTATCAACAAATGTCTTCGCCTAACTCTCACATTGAGTTGCTATGATAGAGTAGCAAACACAGACCTGTGTTATCAACAAATGTCTTCGCCTAACTCTCACATTGAGTTGCTATGATAGAGTAGCAAACACAGACCTGTGTTATCAACAAATGTCTTCGCCTAACTCTCACATTGAGTTGCTATGATAAAGTAGCAAACATAGACCTGTGTTATCAACAAATGTCTTCGCCTAACTCTCACATTGAGTTGCTATGATAGAGTAGCAAACATAGACCTGTGTTATCAACAAATGTCTTCGCCTAACTCTCACATTGAGTTGCTATGATAGAGTAGCAAACATAGACCTGTGTTATCAACAAATGTCTTCGCCTAACTCTCACATTGAGTTGCTATGATAGAGTAGCAAACACAGACCTGTGTTATCAACAAATGTCTTCGCCTAACTCTCACATTGAGTTGCTATGATAGAGTAGCAAACACAGACCTGTGTTATCAACAAATGTCTTCGCCTAACTCTCACATTGAGTTGCTATGATAGAGTAGCAAACACAGACCTGTGTTATCAACAAATGTCTTCGCCTAACTCTCACATTGAGTTGCTATGATAGAGTAGCAAACACAGACCTGTGTTATCAACAAATGTCTTCGCCTAACTCTCACATTGAGTTGCTATGATAGAGTAGCAAACACAGACCTGTGTTATCAACAAATGTCTTCGCCTAACTCTCACATTGAGTTGCTATGATAGAGTAGCAAACATAGACCTGTGTTATCAACAAATGTCTTCGCCTAACTCTCACATTGAGTTGCTATGATAGAGTAGCAAACACAGACCTGTGTTATCAACAAATGTCTTCGCCTAACTCTCACATTGAGTTGCTATGATAGAGTAGCAAACATAGACCTGTGTTATCAACAAATGTCTTCGCCTAACTCTCACATTGAGTTGCTATGATAGAGTAGCAAACATAGACCTGTGTTATCAACAAATGTCTTCGCCTAACTCTCACATTGAGTTGCTATGATAGAGTAGCAAACATAGACCTGTGTTATCAACAAATGTCTTCGCCTAACTCTCACATTGAGTTGCTATGATAGAGTAGCAAACATAGACCTGTGTTATCAACAAATGTCTTCGCCTAACTCTCACATTGAGTTGCTATGATAGAGTAGCAAACATAGACCTGTGTTATCAACAAATGTCTTCGCCTAACTCTCACATTGAGTTGCTATGATAGAGTAGCAAACATAGACCTGTGTTATCAACAAATGTCTTCGCCTAACTCTCACATTGAGTTGCTATGATAGAGTAGCAAACACAGACCTGTGTTATCAACAAATGTCTTCGCCTAACTCTCACATTGAGTTGCTATGATAGAGTAGCAAACATAGACCTGTGTTATCAACAAATGTCTTCGCCTAACTCTCACATTGAGTTGCTATGATAGAGTAGCAAACATAGACCTGTGTTATCAACAAATGTCTTCGCCTAACTCTCACATTGAGTTGCTATGATAGAGTAGCAAACATAGACCTGTGTTATCAACAAATGTCTTCGCCTAACTCTCACATTGAGTTGCTATGATAGAGTAGCAAACATAGACCTGTGTTATCAACAAATGTCTTCGCCTAACTCTCACATTGAGTTGCTATGATAGAGTAGCAAACATAGACCTGTGTTATCAACAAATGTCTTCGCCTAACTCTCACATTGAGTTGCTATGATAAAGTAGCAAACACAGACCTGTGAATACGAACAGGGTAGGAACCCATGATGTCCCAGGTCAGGTGGATAAGATGAATGGGGAGAGGGGGAAGGAGTCGAGCATAGACTGCGGAAGACACAGTTGAGTGTCTCTAGACAAGCACAAAAGTGGAACCTGTAAGGAAGACGAGAAAAGGGACGCACTAAACAGACCTAGAGATGGAATCTTCTTGAGGAACTGAAGGATTCTAGACTATCATGGAACGTCATAAAGAAACCACTCAGACTGTTAAATGTGGAATAAAACTGTTGATGTCCTATGCTTCATAAAGAGAACGCGTAGAACATTAAGTAAGATAGTAACTATCTATGACAAACAATTGAACGTCGTGGCATATCCTTTACATGGCTTAGCCAAGAACCATAGTAAACGAGTCATCGATTTTCTAGGCACCACTTATACATTCAGTAGTTTCCCATTGCTTTCTGAGCGCTGAGATCTATTAATACCGTTCGTAAATATCCACGTGAACAAATTTACTTCCAAACCACCATCCGCGGAGTTTGAGTCAGGTACGCTTTGGTTGTGATCGAGCTCACTTCCGCTTAAGTTACAGACGCCCACAGTAACTATTTTAAATATTCTGAAAACATTTGTTTAGTTCTCTCCACTTGATTAATCTCCGTGTGTGTTCAATTATAACTACACTATTAGGAGACCAAGAGTCAGTGAACTTAACCTTCAGGCAGAACCAGACAGAGTAGGATAGAAGAACAATATTGAATAGTGCCTGAAATACCGTGGCTTTTACTGACACCGGTACAGAAGAGAAACAGCTGTTAGTATCCTGTGATGATCACTCTGAATAACCTCTACACCACTGTGTAAAATAAAAAACGTTCCGTTCGTATCGTGCAGTGTTCTCTCTGAATGACCTCTACACCCTGTAGGAAAAGAAAAACATCTGTTAGGATTGTGTGATGTTCTCTCTGAATGACCTCTACACCCTGTAGGAAAAGAAAAACATCTGTTAGGATTGTGTGATGTTCTCTCTGAATGACCTCTACACCCTGTAGGAAAAGAAAAACATCTGTTAGGATTGTGTGATGTTCTCTCTCAATAACATTTGTTCCCATAGTGAAAGACAAAAAACTATCTAAATGCGAATGATTGATTTCTTCTTCTTCTTCGATCGTTCTAGGTCTGTTTTAATCATTCTCATTGTGATATATAAACAGCCACACATCAGAACGTGATGTACGTGCACCAGCCTTCAGCACCTATTGGAGCTCAGTTGCTTATCCTTCGGTGGGGTGTTCGTTTTCAGCGAGCTTTTGATTTACTAGGGTGAGCTTTCCCTAGGGTTCGATCAGCTTTGCCGTATTTTTGGGCTTTGTGATCTACGCCGGGACAGTGAGTTACGCTGTTTATGCCCGTTCTGACTGAGAAATATTTCTCGGGGCTTGTAAGCTTATCCTCGGACGGCGTCTTACTCGTATAAGACACCGTGTAAAGTATCGGCCTTCGCCAATGTTCAGACCCGAACTTCCTGTCTGGTCCGTACATTGTCGGCCTTGCTTTACCGTACATTTTGAGTTTGATCCGGAGAAGGAACATTCTCAGCCTTTTCTAAACGCGCATTGGTACGTGGCAATTTGCAATTAACCTCGAAAGCACTGGCATGGGGTCGAGTACAAACAATGTAGAGGGTCATTTCAGTCGGCACTATCAGCGTAACTGAGGTTTTTGCGCTCGCCGCCATCACCCGCCCCAGTTATTCCGGGGATGTTAGTTACGATTGCAATCGAACCTTGCCCGGTTGCCCCAAGGCTGGCAGTTCCGTTAGGCATCACCAACCTCAGTTCTTCCGGGAAAGTTAATTTTTAATCGCACAGTACCTTGCACGGTTTCCCAGGGCGGGTAGTTTCGTTATGCACTAAACGCAACTTGTTCTTTTGCGCTCGGCAAACCTTGCCCAGTACATGTATCTGCACCAGGCTACCAATGCGGGGTCAGCTGCAATCTTCTCTCGCACCAACACGGGGGTAGACTTTTATTCGTTACGGTCCTGTCGTATTTATTCTTACCGACGGGCTTGGCAGTGTTGCCCCTCCTCAGGGCTTCGATCTACGTGGGCATACGTTTGGTCACTGGATGCACCTCTCATCCATGTCTGAGACGTTTCGTTGCTGTTTCTTTGCGTTCAGGGACTTAGACAATATCTTGATGGACATCGGTCAGGAGATTTGTGCATTTTGTTTGTATGTATCTTTATCGTATTTCCGTAATTGCACTGCTACCACTACCAGTAGTTTTCTCTCCCCGATCCCTGCCCTCTTAGCCAGACCGGAACCAGAGTCTGTTTCCAGGGTCACCGCGTGGAGGTTAGGGCAGGGTCTTGGTTAGCGTGCCCCCTCGCTAACCCTGGCTCATGTTACCACCATGACCTCATGAGCCTTTTGACCCCGAATGATTGATTTCAACGCAACTGATGTTTCTCTAATCATTCGGTCTTTTTTCTCAGAAATAGCACGTCACCTACCGAAAGTATTGCATAAACCAGGAACTCCGTAGCTCCAGAAAAACTCTAATGATCTCAGAGAAGAAAATGCAGTGTGAAGCAAGCGACGTGCCCGGATTCGAACCGTGACTTCCAAAATATAAACGTCTTGACCACTTCGCCACAGTGACCCCAACAGAGAAATAGCTTCTAAGGTCATGTTTTATTTCTTCACCATAATTTTTAACCCAATGGTAGAAGCGTAACGCCTACATCAAAGAGACCTCAATCAATCAAGTGTCATGCCTACCGGCGTGAGCGATTATGTCTATCCACAGCTTTCTTTCCTTGATGCGTTTAATCAGTTCTAACGTCGATCTTTTATTGAACCACGATCCAACATCTTCTCCGTCTTCCACGATCTTTCATTCCCTGAATTTTACCTGTTGTCAGCAAATGTTCTAAACCTCCCGAAAGAGCCCGAAGAACGTTGATTTGTCTGATTCTCAATATTTTTTAGCAGGTTTCTTTGTGTGCAAGACTGACTTAAAACCTCATCATTGGGTTTTCTTTCACTGTCCATGGAATTTTCAGCATTCTTCTGTAAAACCATATCTCTGTAGCATCCAATTATCTTATTAATTTATTGTTCATTGCCCATTATTCGTTGCCATACATAACTATTGGTTCAATATATCACTTGAGTGCTCGTTTCGGCAATGTCATTGATGGTGAATTCACGCGTAGTATGTTCATATCAAAGAGAACTATGCTCAATTATTGTCCATGTTTTTCTTCTAAATAACAGAATTGTCTTTACATAACTTGTAAGACCTCTTTCTTATTCTTATTCTTCTTCTTCTTTTCAAACGTTCTTCACGGCCAATTTTATCATTCTTTTTGTGATATATAATTGGTCCTTTGACAAGAACGGGTGATCTACGTTGGGTTGATTATGCGCCCATGGTGACTAGGCCCGCCCATCCGGTTTCAACCAGAGACCTCTTTCTTACTTCCATTAACTCGACTTGCTGCACACTCCTTTCTATATTTTCTAGAATTCTAGTTAGATCTTACAAGACACGTACAATCTAACAGAGAGATGCCTACATTCACAAAAGTGTGCATTCCGCCATACAGCTTAACGCAAACACGTGCATTGCACGTGACCGATTTTCTGTTTCTCGCTGAAATAATTTAGTTGGTATTTTATCGACTAGAGAAGATAACGAGGTCATGGGATGAAAGAACGTCATTGTTTGCTTGATAATAGCCGTCGTATCAGATAACAGTGGCGTAGATGTCCTCGTTGTTGTCGTTACATTTAGGTACTAGGACGTGGATCTTGTGTGTATCCGCCCCTTTCTCTTGTTTCAAGTATTGATTAAATATGATTTCATATACATTACATGTGTATTGTTTTATTTGTTTCTTCTTCTTTATTTGTCTTGAGAATGAAATTTGTTAGGTTCGATCGGAGTTGCACAGCGATGCTGTTGGATTCTGTTGGAGTCAAGCTGCAAGACTGCTAGGTTCGGTCGGAGTTGCACAGCGAAGCTGTTCTGTTCTGTGCTGTCGAATTTGCGCAGCAACGCTGTTAGGTTCTATCGGAATTGCACAGCGAGGATGTTGGATTCTGTTGGAGTTGCACAGAAGCTGTTCGGTTCTGTCGGATTTTCATAGCGATTCTGTTAGGTTCTGTCGAAATTGCGCAGCGAGGGAGATTATGTCGATCTGCTCAACGAGATTTAGATTATTTCGGTGTTGCGTAGCTAGGTAGATTCGGTCGGAGTTGCACAGCAAGACTTATATTATGTCGGAGTTGCAATGCAAGACTGTTAGGTTCTGTCGGTCTACACAGCGATGCTGCTAGATTCTGTCGGTCTGCACAGCGATGATGTTAGGTTCTGTCGGTCTGCACAGCGATGATGTTAGGTTCTTTCGGAACAGCACAGCGAGGCTGCAATATCTGAGACTTTCGGCCCGAAACATTAAATTACAATCAATCACTAATAGGGCAGCCTGTTAACAGTGCGATCATGTGAAGGTGAAATAGGGTCCAGACCTGTTTAGATTTGCTGCTCCTGACTTCTCATTTATTGCTTCTTAAGCTTCAAACTTTGACTTGAGTCTCCTTATTCCCTTTAATTAAACGAACTTGAATCTACTGCTGGTACTAGTTATTGGTTACTAAATTGACTACACAATAATCCAGGCAAACCCATAGGTGCTCAGTCTTACCCACTAGATGTCGTAGGGTATGCATACTGATGGTTCCCGTAGCTCGCTGATTAAATATACTCCTATCTTTGCAGCTCAAGCATCCAGCGATTTTCAGCTTTGAACAGAAGATAGAATGCAGATTTCTTTATTACATTTATTTGTATTTGTTTCATTTCTAAAATGTCATGATTTTATCGTTCAGTGCGGTTTAAAAACCAAATAAATTTGTCGACCCCATTCTCTATAGGGACCTCCATGACCAGTAAGGGAAATAACTGTGACAATAGCTGTACGGCAATATATGTTTCTGTATTTTATTAATTGAATAACATCTAATCGTGTGTTACTTGCAGGGTTTTCCCGGTTGCTGACTCTGTGAACCTAGAATGAGGATGCTAAATGGTATCTCATGTGAGCAGATTTCAGGTTTGAATCCTTACCCATTTGGAGTTTCCTTTGTTCAAACTTAGACACTGACATAGGAGTTTGAAATTTCCATTGTTCAAACTTTGACATTGACAGAGGAGTTTAGTGTTTCCAGTGGTCTTACTTAAATATTGACAGAGGAGTTTAGTGTTTCCATTGTTCAAACTTAGACATTGACAGAAAAGTTTAGTGTTTCCATTGTTCAAACTTAGACATTGACAGAGAAGTTTAGTGTTTCTATTGTTCAAACTTAGACATTGACAGAGAAGTTTGAAGTTACCATTGTTCAAACTTAGACATTGACATAGAAGTTTAGTATTTCCATTGTTCAAACTTATACATTGACAGAGAAGTTTGTTTAGTATTTTATTAATTGAATAACATTTTAATTCCCTTGTTCAACTTGACATTGCGGTTTTTTCCGTTGTTGATCTGTGAAGACTAGAAGTTTGGAGTTACAATGGTATCTTCATTGAAGAGATTTCGAGGTTTACATCCTTACCATTATGAGAGTTTTTTGTTAAACTTAGACATGACAGAGAGTTTGATTTCATTGTTCAAACTTGACATTGACAGAGAGTTTGAGTTCCAGTGGTCTAAACTTAGACATTGACAGAGAGTTTAGTGTTTCCATTGTTCAAACTTAGACATTGACAGAGAAGTTTAGTGTTAGCATTGTTCATACTTAGACATTGACAGAGAAGTTTGAAGTTACCATTGTTCAAACTTAGACATTGACAGAGAAGTTTGATGTTACCATTGTTGATACTTAGACATTGACAGAGAAGTTTGGAGTTACCATTGTTGATACTTAGACATTGACAGAGAAGTTTGAAGTTACCATTGTTCAAACTTAGACATTGACAGAGAAGTTTGGTGTTAGCATTGTTGATACTTAGACATTGACAGAGAAGTTTAGTGTTTCCATTGTTCAAAGTTATACATTGACAGAGACGTTAAGTGTTAGCATTGTTGATACTTAGACATTGACAGAGAAGTTTGAAGTTACCATTGTTCAAACTTAGACATTGACAGAGAAGTTTAGTGGTTCCATTGTTCAAACTTATACATTGACAGAGAAGTTTGGAGTTACCGAAATGAGATTAAGGAAAACAATAGAAATACTTGTACTCATTTTGATGATCGGAATAGTAATCACATTCATTTCTGATGAATGATTTTAGTTTAAACTTTGCCTGTTGTACTTGTATTTTGGTATTTAGCTATTTGATATATATAGTATTGCTATAGTCTCCTTCCAGGCGTTAAGTTGACCACATCTTTCATCATATGACGATGGTCAATGAAAAATGCTCTCCTAACACTGTATTTCCCAAAAGACCGCATGGTATGAAAAGGGGTTTCTTTCCCTTCTAGCCCCCTACACAGAGTAGCGATAGCGTACTTCACAGGCGTGTGCTCCCAGAATCAAATCTATTAGTTGATGTGGCATTTTTCAAACTAAAACGTTTTTGAGGTTGATCCAACCTCAAGTGGAGTACTAGAGAAACACTGTGAAGTAAGTCGTGGCCGGCGAGAAGATGGTCATATCATCCATCATGTAGTTTTGGTCAATCAACAAATACAGACCTAACATCCTATTTACAATATACCACAGTTTACTCAAATCTTTTTCTTCTATGCAGCATTTTTCCTGAAAGAATATATAATAACTTTTATTGTGATATTTTTTTGACATTCTTTCAAGCTTTGAAAGCTCATCAGAAAATGGACGAATTGTGTCTGTTTTACAGTTTACCTGTTATAATAATTACCTGATATCTGTTACAGCTTGTACCGGTTACGTTTCTCAAACATGTATCCGCTTGCGTTATCTCATCAAGTCAATCAGACTATCTGAAGTGTCTTACAAGATGGGGGGACAAGACTCATTTGTGAGATAACGAAGCGTTAATAGACACACAGTGGAGAGTAATTCTGTCCTACGTGTTTGGACTTGCCCAGACAAGAGAGAACTTTGTCAAGATGGAGTTTAGTAACAAGCGGAGATTCAACTATTATAGATAGTAATGGGACATAGAATACTGTCACATTGTTTATATTTTTAAATTTGTATGATATATAAATCTAACGTTTCTAGTTATATTTGTCATGAGACACTGTGAGAAGCTTATGTTTCCTTTGTGGATCTAGATCTGTTACAGATGTTGCTGTAAGTCCATGAGATCATAGTATATTTCTTATGTTCCTCGCTGTAGTATATTTCTTATGTTGTCTATCCATGACATTCTTGGTATTCCTAGCTACACAAGATCAATTCTACTGATACATGCACAACGTTGTAATGCGCTATTTTGTTTAGCCAATTTTGTCGGTGTTTTGAGCTGCTTAATTTCTCGTTATTGAAACCAGATGTTTTATAGATGTTGTTGCGAGCTCACATTGTAATAGTATTTCTTTGATGGGTGCCTATCCATGTACCTCTTGAGATTCCATCTTCTATTGCTGCAGGCATAGCATTGTAACTATTTATCTCCATCCAATTGTATCTTAATGCGTTGTGAGTTTCTTAAGTTCATGTTGGCCGAGATGCGCGCTAGTTTCAGTCAACAAACGTGTAGAAAGTTCAATTCCCGGTGCTATCATTCCTTAAACTACCCTGTTTAAATTTGTTAACAGACTATCGGAGTTAATGAAAAATTGGGATTCGTTTCCTGAAGCTCCCGTGAGAGTGTTCTGTTGCTGATACTTTCAGCTTGCTGAAAGGTACTGAGCACATATGGGATAGTTCAATATATCTAGACGACATCACATGTTGTTGTGTGTGTGTATGTGTGTATTTATACCTACATTTTCTTTATAGAAATATGAAGTGTGACAATTCATGTTGGATGTGATCTAGTACTTTAGTTAATGAGAGCCTCAAACGTTGACCAGTGACACACAACTTGCAGATACGCATTTGATTGTTTAGAATATTTCTCAACATAACATTGTGGATAGCAAAACAAAAACCGTGGAGAACTTCACATATTTCGGTGTACCTGAAGGTACTAGACTTCAAGTATTACCTACACAAGAAAACATGTTTCTCTCAAACATGTGGGCAGTGCCGTTTGATGATGGTTACACGTAGTAAGTTTTTCTTCTTCATGTTTGTGTGTGTGTGTTCATTTCTTCTATTATCTGACTTGCTTATTTAACTCTGCCTATACTCTATACTTTATTATTGTGTTTCTCTTCATTTGCTTATTTGTATGCTTGAGTTTATATCTCTTGTTGTTTGACATATTTTATATGATTGTTTATGTGTTTACATTTGTGTATTATTTCTATTATCTAGTTTGAATTGCTTCCTTGTGTTTCTGCTCTTTTTTAATCTTTGTGTTAAGCTTCTTTATTTGCAACAAACATGCTTCGTCATTTCTTCTCTAGACTGATGTAATTCTATTGATTATTTCCCAGGATAACATTACAGATATTTCTCATCTTTATTTTCATTTCACTTTGTAAACAAACATTGATTTAAAGAGGTATTCTACTTTCATCTTTCTTTCTTTCTTTTGTCGTCACACTGCTACCGGGTTGTTGCCCAGTGTTGTGGTTTTTGTTTTGTCTTGCGCTGTTCTGATGGCTTGTGTGATTGTTATCTTTGCTCTTTCACAGGATTCTGCTACGCCATCTAACCATCTTTTCCGTGGTCTTCCTCTTGCCTTCTTTCCCGATGTTCTGTTGTAGAAGACTCTGTATCTTTAACACTGAGATACGATTAGACTTGAATAAGTTGTCACTGTTCACATTCCATTAGCAAACGACACTACGGCAGCAAGTACCACTACACAAACTACAACAACACCAACTATCACAACACCGACTACCACAACACTAATTACCATACCAATAGCAGCCACAACACAAACTACTACATCACAAATAACAATAGTACCAACTGTATAATTAATTACAAGCCCAACACTGACTACAAAACTAATATGATCAACAAATAAACAGTGTACAGGTATTAAGAGCTTCTGAAAAAACAAATAGACAAATACGGGACCCGAACCACTTGCCCTCATTTCTTACGACACCCATCGCCTAGCCTAGCAATACAAGCGTCCTTACGAACACAACCAAGCACTAACTACACTAGTACTAGCTACACTAACACCACTTACACCAACTACATTAGCAATCACCAACAACACTGACATCAGTAGTACTAACTACCACAACAGTGATTACACCATCACAAGGTACCACAACAATATCTACAACACTAGATACCACAACACTAACTACAATCAAACTAGCTACAATAACCCCAACTACATTTACAATTACCAACAACACTGACAATCAATAGTACTAATACTCACAACACTTAACTACCATACCACTAATGACAACACCAACTACCTCAACAGTAACCACAACAACACTAACTACCCCAACACTAATTACACCACTAACTATCACAGTACTAATTACACCAGTACTAGCTACCACAACTCTAGCTACTGCCACACCCTACAACACCAAGCCACCCACCGACCATCATACCACCAACTAACACAAGAAGGTATAAATACAACACATCACAAATACACATGTAATTGTTGTGTAATATACCAGTCTCGGTTCACTACTTTGCCAGATCATCTTCATCATATACCTTCCACATCAAAAAACTACAATTCTGAGAAAACAAATAGTACATGGTTAACGCCCTCATTTCCTCTGCCATCATTCTTCTCAACTACTGGACAGTTGAAATTGCGATCTCGGGACGTAATGATTATGTGGTAGAACATCATTAAATGAATACTACCTGGTGGGTGATACCATCTGCTAACGTACTGAATACACACAGATATGATGGGAATGTACACGAATAGACAAGAAGAGGAAAATACAGTCGAAGCATGAATGCAAGTGTGTGCAATGGCTTTGGATTACAAAACAGAGGGCGTAGAAAGTAAGAGTTATATAGTGAATTAAATAATGTGGGATGATATAGAGGGATTTAACTAGTGAGAAAGAAAAGATAATGTGGGATGATATAGAGGATTTACTAGTGAGAAAGACAAGATAATGTGGGATGATAGAGGGAGATTTACTAGTGAGAAAGACAAGATAATGTGGGATGATAGAGAGAGATTTACTAGTGAGAAAGACAAGATAATGTGGGATGATAGAGAGGATTTACTAGTGAGAAAGACAAGATAATGTGGGATGATAGAGAGGATTTACTAGTGAGGAAAGACAAGATAATGTGGGATGATAGAGAGAGATTTACTAGTGAGAAAGACAAGATAATGTGGGATGATAGAGAGAGATTTACTAGCGAGAAAGACAAGATAATGTGGGATGATAGAGAGAGATTTACTAGTGAGAAAGACAAGATAATGTGGGATGATAGAGGAGATTTACTAGTAGAAAGACAAGATAATGTGGGATGATAGAGATTTAACTAGTGAGAAAGACAAGATAATGTGGGATGATAGAGAGAGATTTAACTAGTGAGAAAGACAAGATAATGTGGGATGATAAGAGGATTTAACTAATGAGAAAGAAAAGATAATGTGGGATGATAGAGAGAGATTTACTAGTGAGAAAGACAAGATAATGTAGGGATGATAGAGAGATTTACTAGTGAGAAAGACAAAGATAATGTGGGATGATGAGAGAGATTTACTAGTGAGAAAGACAAGATAATGTAGGATGATAGAGAGAGATTTACTAGTGAGAAAGACAAGATAATGTGGGATGATAGAGATTTACTAGTGAGAAAGACAAGATAATGTGGGATGATAGAGAGAGATTTACTAGTGAGAAAGACAAGATAATGTGGGATGATAGAGAGGGATTTACTAATGAGAAAGAAAAGATAATGTGGGATGATAGAGAGAGATTTACTAGTGAGAAAGACAAGATAATGTGGGATGATAGAGAGAGATTTACTAGTGAGAAAGACAAGATAATGTGGGATGATAGAGATTTACTAGTGAGAAAGACAAGATAATGTGGGATGATAGAGAGAATTTACTAGTAGAGAAAGACAAGATAATGTGGGATGATAGAGGGAGATTTACTAGTGAGAAAGACAAGATAATGTGGGATTGAGAGAGATAATCTCATCTAGTAAGGGAGAAGAGGATAATGTGGGATTGGAGAGAACAATTCATCTAGTAAGGGAGGAAGAGTGATAATGTGGGATTGAGAGGAACAATTCATCTAGTAAGGGAGGAAGAGTGATAATGTGGGATTGAGAGGAACAATTCATCTAGTAAGGGAGGAAGAGTGATAATGTGGGATTGAGAGGAACAATTCATCTAGTAAGGGAGGAAGAGTGAGAATGTGGGATGGAAAGAAATGGAGTATCTAGTGAGAGAGAATGTAGGACGGATACGGTTGGTTTCTTTAGTAAAGGTGTATGAGAATTCTCTATGAAAAAATTGAAGAAATAGATATGAAGAGTGTGTGAGAAGAAGACAACTGGGGAGTGTGACAGAAGAGTGTAAGGAGAAAGAAGACAACTGGGGAGTGTACAGAAATAGATAAATGAAGAGGTGTGAAATATAGTTCTTGAAGGAGAGATAATTGATAACTGAACAGTGTGGAACTTATTTTAAGTGAACGCTGGGGTGGGTGGGGAAGAGAAATTGTAATTGTAGGTGGTGTAATAAATAAGTAAATAAGAAGAGCATGAAATGTATATACAGCTACATCCCAATGAAACACACATTTAAGAGTGTATTAGAATATATAATTAGGAAGAGTGTATTAGAAATAGATAATTGAGGAAGAGTGTATTAGAAATAGATAATTGAGGAAGAGTGTATTAGAAATAGATAATTGAGGAAGAGTGTATTAGAAATAGATAATTGAGGAAGAGTTTGAAATAGATAATGAGGAAGAGTTATTAGAAATAATATTGAGGAAGAGTGTATTAGAAATAGATAATTGAGGAAGAGTTATTAAAAGAAATTGAGAGAGTGTATTAGAAATAGATAATTGAGGAAGAGTGATAGAAATAGATAATTGAGGAAGTTTATACAAGAGACAATGTTCAATATAAAGACAATATGTCAAGAGGAAGAAAGGAAGATAACTGAGAAGAGTGTTTAGAATTGTGATCGAGTCAAGAAGAAAATGGGACATAACTACGTAGACTAACAGATGTATGTGTTTAATAGTTTATTATTGTTGATCTTGAAATGTGCTTAAGGGAAGAAAAAAGAAACACTTGTTAATATCGATGGACAAATGCTTATTTCAAAATTTCGAGAATCAATGACCGAAGAAAACATGGGCGCACAATTTATCAACATGAAGAGATGAACTATTAACATTTAACTCTCTGAGAAGAAAATATATTGCTTGAAATAATTCAGTCTACTTGGGATTGCAAGCGAAATGTGATATCAAGTTGGGGTTTTTCCCCATGTCTAAGTCTGTTGTAATTAAAATAAACAGATAGTCACGGGGTAATCCCATCATTCGTAGATTGTTATAATGAGAGAAATATAAAATGAATAATTCGATAGAGAAGACAATTTGTCTCAGTTTAGAACATATTTTTCCCATGACAACAGAACATGATATTTTCTTATCGTTTCAGCATCAACAGTTTCAGTTTAGAACATATTTTTCCCATGACAACAGAACATGATATTTTCTTGTCGTTTCATCATCAACAGTTTCAGTTTAGAACATATTTTCATGACGACAGAACATGATATTTTCTTATCGTTTCAACATCAACAGTTGTTCTAAGTTCACGAAGAGATGTTCATCAGGCGAGATAATCTATTGTAACAGTTTTTCCAAAATAAATTGACAGTGTATTTGTGGACAATAAAATAAAGGGACAGACCAGACAGTTCAATCGGTCCCTGTGAGAGTCCTGATAGGCTAGAGCATAGGTTCCCAAAGTGGGCATTCACCCCAGTGGGCGCTGAAAACTTTTATGTGGGCGAAAGTGGGTTCAGAAGCATTGGGGGGTGTTCAGGCGATTATGGGTCGGTGGCTCCTTAAAGAAGAATTTAATAATATATATTTTTAAATAAATTATTTTCGTGATTTTGTGATTGAATAATCATTTAAAATTTGAATTCTGCATTTTAATTCATCTTATACCCGTCTTACACGATTCATATATTCATCAATTTTCTATTTCATTTATATAATCATTTGAAAATTGACCATGTATGAAAGAAATGTGTATATCAATTTTCTATGTCAAAGAGAAAAAGAGCAGATGGGGGGCGTTGGCAAACTGATTTAATGGAGTGGGGGGGGTACAAAAATTATGTCGTGCAAAGTGGGCGGTGGGCCGAAAAAGTTTGCGAACCTATGGGCTAGAGAAAGCTGTTCCTAGGCTTAGATAGTTAGTCCCCCAAAAGTTTGTTCAAAGAATTTCGGTAGAAGTCGTACTTAGAAAGTTAACTAGAAGAAGTTTACTAAGAGAGTAACCAAATATGAGACAGGTAGTTAACAAACTTGAAAGTTAGTTCCAGGAAGACAGTTGAAACGTGTAACAGTTAGTTATTCCATGGGTTATTCACTAGTCGAGCTCGAGTGCTAGCTTAAGAATTAGTTCCAGATAACAATTAGTTCTAGTGCTAGTCTCATAGCTCAGGAAATGCAAGGCCTAGCCAAAATATTAGCCGATACAGGGCTAGGAGACCTTCAACCAGAGAAAGATTATAACCGATACAGGGTTAGGAAACCTTCAACCAGATAAAGATTGTAGCCGATACAGGGTTAGGAAACCTTCAACCAGAGAAAGATTATAGCCGATACAGGGCTAGGAAACCTTCAACCAGAGAAAGATTATAGCCGATACAGGGTTAGGAAACTTTCAACCAGAGAAAGATTATAACCGATACAGGGTTAGGAAACTTTCAACCAGAGAAAGATTATAGCCGATACAGGGTTAGGAAACCTTCAACCAGAGAAAGATTATAGCCGATACAGGGCTAGGAAACCTTCAACCAGAGAAAGATTATAGCCGATACAGGGCTAGGAAACCTTCAACCAGAGAAAGATTATAGCCGATACAGGGTTAGGAAACTTTCAACCAGAGAAAGATTATAGCCGATACAGGGTTAGGAAACTTTCAACCAGAGAAAGATTATAGCCGATACAGGGTTAGGAAACCTTCAACCAGAGAAAGATTATAGCCGATACAGGTTGAGGAAAGAACGCACGAGTCATATCTATCCAGACAACAGACACGAGGTGAAGAAAGAACAAAGAATGAAGCAGTGGCGGCTCGTCATTAAGGCGGTGGGCCTCACCAAAATAATTTGCAACGTGTATAAATTAAAATATAATCTAACCCAATACCATGATTTTCCACACAAAATATGTCTGGCCCCACCAACAAAACTTAGCACGAGCCGCCACTGTAATGAAGTATCCACTCTTTATAACCTCTTATTTCGTAAGTGGGCGTCTGTAGTTTAAGCGGTAGTGAGCTCGATCACAACCCAAGCGTACCTGGTTCGAACTCCGCGGCGTCAGTTTGGAAGCAAATTCGTTCCAGTTGAACAGAACAGTAAAAATAAACCTCACCGTTCAGAACGCAATGACAAACTACTGAACGTATAAGTGGTGACTAGAAAATCAACGACTAGTTTACTGGGGTTGATGGCTAAGTCATGTAAAGGATATGCCACGATTTTCATTTCGTAGAAGCAAATTTGCTGCAGTTTACAGTCTTCTGAAGTTATCATTCAGAAGTATCTTCTGTAAGACAGCCATTCTAAGAATAATTGAGTCTTCTACCTACACAATGAATCCTATAGAAGGAGGCAGTGGCGGCTCGTGATCATTTTTGTTGGTGGGGCCAGACAGATATTTTCCGAAAAATAATGGTTTCGGTTATGATATATTTTAATGTATAAAAAAAGAAATACACGTTACACCTTATTTTTGGTGGAGCCCTGCCCCACTGGCCATTAATGACGAGCCGCCACTGGGAGGAGGTTTCTCAAACATAATAGTTGCATTAATTATCAAATGGACTAATCACCCATGTTTATGTTTGGTTCATGTACGCTGTTCAAGAAACTTGAGATTGTGTTAGATACAACCACATGAAAGTAATGTATCATTCTTAATTTACGTTTAACTTTAAAAGTTTTAAAATGTCTCCGTATCTAGTCGTCCATGTGTAATTGGTTTCTTTTAATTCGTCACTCCTGTTGTTCGTTTGCTTGATAAAGGGCTTATTGGTCGAAACGTTGCTGTATATTGTCATTGTTTTTGTAATTTGTAAAACTATAGTACTTTGTGATTACGTGTTTCGCCAATCAAATAGTTTTACTACAGTCTCATCTATATTAAGATTATACTACAAGTGCAAGCTTATTCATAATTGTTTGTAAAAATCAGAGACGGTTTTACTTAATACATTTATTATATACCTTTTAAATTGTTGTATGTTGAAATATAAAAACTTGTCCATGTATTATATTTTCTTTGATCAATAGTCTGCTTACTTAGTGTTTATCTTATTTCTATCTCCACATTCTCTCTTTTTTTTCTCTCTCTCTCTCTCTATGCCACTGTCCGCTCATTCATTCGATACTTTCCCGTGCCCACTTCTATCTTCCTGTCTATTCCCGTTCTACTTTCTTTCTTCCTGTCTACACTCTCACTCTCGCCAAAATTCTCTCTCTATTCTTCCTAAACTCACACTGGAGAACGATTGAACACACTAACAGCTGAAAGCCTAATCCTCAGCGCATGTGCATAGCGTCCACTTCCGGTCGCACGCACTATTTTGTTGTATATTTATAGATTGGTTATTGATGAGATCAGGCATCTCCCTCCCCCACACTCACTCTCCACTCCCTTTATATCCTGTTCCGCTCTCTACATGAAAAAGACAGAATAAATGGTAAACTATGGACTCATTGAATTCGAACATTGACAGAATAGGACAATCTGAATGGACGCATTTGTCAATATGTTGAATGATGAGAATTGGTCTTGTGGAAGAAAACAAGACACTAACCAATACAGCTAGAAAGTAACTCGACGTATACGCACACGCTAGAATCATGTTTTTTACACATTGTTCTTTCTGTCTAGAATCAAATTGTTGAATGGATGGTACTCTGAGAAATCTGTTACATGTTTTATTTATGTGAAGCATTATTTCATCGATGAGAATCTGCACAGAATGTAAACATCTATTTGATAAATACATCGGTTGTATTCTACAAAGATTTATAAACAATTAACATCACATTGATCTTATGTATAATTCTGTTACTATTAATATGTTGTTTCCTGAGTTGACATCTCAGAAAATTGGTACTGATAGAGCGGTTTGTTATGTGGATTATCGTATTGTAAGAATTGAAGAAATAATAGCAAACATAGGCTCGTGGAAGAGAACAAATTTTAAAATGTGCATTTACAGATAAATTGGAATTGTTTTATGGACACATACACAATCAAATAAGTCTTCAAACAATTAACAAAACCACAAGGCAATTGTTAAAAGAGATCAGAAAAGAAAATCGAATGATTTTTGCATAGATAAAGAGACATAACATTCTGTTTAAACAAAAAAATCGTATTAGAAGAAAAGGATGCAAGCAAGAGAACAGCAACGAAATCATTTGAAGAAAAATATTAAGAGATCGGAAGAGAACAGCTTGACAGAATGTATTACTTTTTGAAAGGATGATGCATACTACAGGGTGTTCAAGATAATTGCATCCCCATTGACAATTCGAAAGTTGCCAGGTACAAATTGAGTTGTGTTTATTTACTATTTAAACCGGTTCTGACCAGCTCGTCCTACGTCACATTTGTTCATCGCACCTTCCAGCACTACAATTACACACCGTCACACAACCTTGACCTATGCTACGTCATAACTGAACCTTCCCATTCCCACACATATATGCCAGATTAGCTCCATTCACGGGCTGCTTTTAAGTTGAACACCCTGTACCAACTCAATAAGAAGAACAGTTGTCATTTTTCGACTACGAACAGTGAACATTACGATGAGGTACAATCTTTTTAACAAGTATAAGATAGACCCTACTGACATATGCACATGTGGCACCAGCAAGGTGACAGAGACATATCCTACAAGAGTGTTCAACATACAATGAGCAGAGGAAACACATACGGCCAACCTCCATTTCAGTCCAAGACAAGCTATGTGGAGATGTACACGGACTCTGGTTTACCACTAAACTAAACTTTAGAAGTGAGATGTCGATGTCAAAATTCAAGCACAAGCTATGTGGAGATGTACACGGACTCTGGTTTACCACTAACTACTTTAGAAGTATACAAGTCTGTCGAAATGTTACCTGAACTAACTACTTTAGAAGTATACAAGTCGATGTACGAAAATATTGGAAGAAGAAGAAGAAGAAGAAGGTAAGAAATAGAAAATATTGGGAAATCTATTACAGCTGAATTTGCACGTGGGTCACTTGACTTGATCGAAATATTTTCTTTTTGAAGTCATGATCAATGATAATTAGTAAACAAGCAGGAATATACATTTCATACATATAGCAGCTTCCAACGGTTACAGATTGTTGTCTGTTAGGGATCGACGTGTTTTTTCTTAGGGGTCGACGTAATACCTGTTAGGATATGTGTGTTAACTTCTAGGGATCGCTGTTCTTATTCTTTGCGATCGCTGTTTTGATGATTACACCGTTAGATGCGTTCTTATGATTATACCATCAGCCGACTGTTGTCTGGAGTTCATCACTGGTGCCATGTAGTTTTGCCATGTAGTTTTGCCATGTAGTTTTGCCATGTAGTTTTGCCATGTAGTTTGCCATGTGTTTGCTATGTTGTGTGTAGGACCAACATCCTCTCTAGGTGGGACATACAGGGACAGTCCTGCAGGACATGTTCTGTGGTTTGATTAGCAGTGCCACTGGGATGCAGAGGGGATGGGACAATCGTAGTCTGTTTAGAAGTTTATCAGTCTGTTATAGCCTGTCCTGATTCGGAAGTTATCAGTTATATGAGGACTATCATCATAGCACTCTGGACATGTCCATAGGCGCTCCGATCTCCGCCTCAGCTGATAATTTGTCCTTTTGTAGCAGTGTGCTATCTTCAGTCTGCAATATGTAGGAGTCCAATTCCTGATACTATTCAATAACTAACCTGCACTTGTGTTCCTTATTGGGACAACCCTAGCCTTTCTCATTTAACGATTCTTGATAAACGATAACATATCAGATGAAGAAGACTAGCAAGCAGGGGAACATTTACTAACATACTTACAAGTGAATACGACGGAACTCAAGGTATACATTGACTAAGATAGTGGGACAGAACAAGACTTGTAGACATGTGAACATTGACTAAGACAGTGTGACAGAACAAGACTTGTAGACATGTGAACATTGACTAAAACAATATGACAAAACAAGACTTGTTGCACACATGTGAACATTGACTTATACAGTATGACAGAACACGACTTGCACACATGTGAACATTGACTAAGATAGTGTGACAGAACAAGACTTACACACATGTGAGCATTGACTAAGACAGTGTGACAGAACACGACTTGCATTACATTGACAAATAGTGACACAGTTCACACATGTGACATTGACTAAGACAGTATGACAGAACACGACTTGCACACATGTGAACATTGACTAAGACAGTGTGACAGAACAAGACTTACACACATGTGAGCATTGACTAAGACAGTGTGACAGAACACGACTTGCACACATGTGAACATTGACTAAGACAGTTGAGAACAGATTGCACACATGTGAACATTGACAAAGACAGTGACAGAATAAGACTTGCACACACGTGAACATTGACTAAGACAGTGTGACAGAATAAGACTTGCACACACGTGAACATTGACTAAGACAGTGTGACAGAACACGACTTGCAAACATGTGACATTGACAACATGTGACGAATAAGACTCACATGTGAATATGACAAGACATTGACAGTAAGACTTCCCATGTACATTACTAAGAATATCATACTAAACTTTGAAACAAGTAAACTGAGAAACCTATATATAAACAAGACTTTCTAGAAGGTATGCGGTGAACATCGACTTAAAACTAACTACGGCCCATTTAGATAATACGAGTACACTAGCTTCATATACCTATATATTGAACAATCATCGAACAATCATGTTCACTTGATTGACTGCGCACAGAAAGTTATTAAAAATGTTTCCTGTGCTTCTTTTAGGCCCTCGACAAACCTCAGCCAGTTCGATAAAACGCCTAGCGGCTGCACGTGTTGACGAAACTTCACGTGTAAAGTCCACCACAAGCGAGCGGACTCCCGCGCCGACCCCCAGCCCTCACGTCTACCTGTCGCTTACACCGCTGTATCTTGCGCAGCTGCAATCATGTGTGCCTGTGTGAAAGCTTATTAAGAACTCAAAGCACGTCCATCGAGTTATAGTTATATATATATATATATATATATATACACCTCGTCAACCCAATAAACATGCTAAATCTAAACTCCAGCCACAGTTCAGACATGTTTCATTAAGACATGTTTTATTAATACATGTTTCATTACTAGTTGGGATTTCAAGAACACAACTCGTGTGGGGTTTGTTTGTTTTTTTGGTAAAAATACTTCACTTGTTGGATTAAATATTCTTCGAGATAATTAATGTGTTTATTTCGTTGGATTAAAATTATGTGATGTCGTAAACAGATGTGCAGTCAAGTGGTTGACTTGAATAATAATGTTATATAACTTTCATATAACTGTATTCTTTTTTATATAATATTGTTGTCATTACTTGCTATTCTTCTATTCTGGAGTGGAGCGGTTGATCAAACAGAAGAACACGTTCACAATACTAACAGCTGTTTCTTTTCTATCACATTCAGTTCTTTATTTACTTAGTCGTTACGTCTCTTATCTTCAAGCATAGAGGTTCACCATTACTGAATATTTAACCTAATGTGTGACAATAGAAATTTCATGTAAGAATGTACATATAGCATTGTTCGTTACCATTCTAGTCCTACTATTGATACATCAAAATACTGTAAATGATCTAATAAGAGGTCCTGTACTAAATTATTAGATCTGCCACTAAACGTGTATGATGTTGAACAATTTTCATTTCTTACTTCATAAAGAGACTTAGTCCCATTGACAAGATTTCTCAGTTAATAACATTTGATAAATGTAATATTGTATGCACACAACTATCTCTTTAATGATCAGTTGGTTGGTTCGCTAGCTGGCTGGTTGATTGGTTGGTTGGTTGAAATGACCAAGTCTGCTCCGATCTCTTTCTTACACAGAAATACATCAGCGGCAATGCACTAACTCCGTAACATGGCCGAGGGTTTCCATTGCAGTTTTAAAGATGGTTTAATTTTGCAGAAATTGGTTTTTAATGCTTTCCAGCCTACTCTTGTTTAATGTTCAACCCACAATGTTTCTATTATATGCTCAACTTGAACACGGCACCAACGTTTTATCGTCCATCTCCGATAGCCCTAGACATTATACGTCACATACATTAAGATCAAGAGTCCCTGGAAAATAGCATGATCGTTCCACATGGAATGTGACCCTGGTACTTTTGATCATGAGTTACATACGATCAGAACTATGATACAGTCAATTCTATTTCACAGTAATATACATAGCAATGAAGAGTGGACAGATTGGATAAACAAGTGGCAAAACTACCACAACCTGTTATCACCATCAACTATGAAACGGCAAAGAGATTTGTCTAAAAGAAAATACACGACGAAATGGGAAGCAGTGTTCTGGTATGCGCTTTCTTCGTATATACCAGAAGTGTTCAGTCTTCTTCTTCTTCTTCTTTGCGTTCGTTCTTTACGACCAATTTTAATCACTCTTTGTGATATGTTTGATCTTTGCCAAGAACGTGTTTACGTTGCATATTGGTTTGGTAGGCCCCTAAACGCATAGACTTCTACACGTTTAGGACATTGCATCCGATTTCAGCCCAAAAAAAAGTGTTCAGTGACTCAGATAATACATCAGTCCGGCTCTTGCATGGTCGTCCTCTCTCCATGTTTCCATTTATTCTGTGTATCATTCCCTGTTATGGTATACTAATTGAAGACAATCAAATATGTTGAACATATAAAAAGATGCTGGTACAAACCCAGAATAGTCTCTGTCAAGACACCGAAAGTTTCAGATTGAACGTTCCTTTCTTTGAGCGTATTCAAGCTGACGTCTGAGACGAGTGTACACAGACGTAGAAGATCGTGAACAGCTTTTTATTTAAAGAAAATGTCACGGAGCTATCGTGCGTTCCTGTCCATGCTCTTACACGTCTTAACACTGCCTTCAAGACATGGTCGGGTTGAAAAGTAACGCTCTCTTTACTTCCTCCCATTGTCTTAGAGTTTATATTCATGCAGTTGTTTCTGTTAGGTTACTTTATCCATAGTCTTAGAGTTTATATTCTGTCAGTTGTTTCTGTTAGGTTACTTTATCCATAGTCTTAGAGTTTATATTCTGTCAGTTGTTTCTATAGTTACTTTATCCATAGTCTTAGAGTTTATATTCTGTCAGTTGTTTCTATAAGATTACTTTATCCATAGTCTTAGAGTTTATATTCTGTCAGTTGTTTCTGTAAGATTACTTTACCCAGTCTTAGAGTTTATATTCTGTCAGTTGTTTCTATAAGATTACTTTCCCCAAAGTCTTAGAGTTTATATTCTGCCAGTTGTTTCTGTAAGATTACTTTACCCATAGTCTTAGAGTTTATATTCTGTCAGTTGTTTCTGTAAGATTACTTTACCCAGTCTTAGAGTTTATATTCTGTCAGTTGTTTCTGTAAGATTACTTTATCCATTGTCTTAGAGTTATATTCTATCAGGTCTAGTTTCTGTAAGATTACTTTATCCATAATCTTAGAGTATATTTTCCCCTGTCAGTCTAGTTTCTGAAGGATTACTTTACCAATTGCCCTTAGATCAATATTCTGTCAGTTGTTTCTGTAAGATTACTTTACCCATTGTCTTAGAGCATATATTCTGCCAGTTGTTTCTGTAAGATTACTTTACCCATTGTCTTAGAGTGTATATTCCACTATACTTCATGGGTCTAGTTTCTGTTAGGTTACTTTATCCATTGTCTTAGAGCATATATTCTGTCAGTTGTTTCTGTTAGGTTACTTTATCCATTGTCTTAGAGTGTATATTCCACTATACTTCATGGGTCTAGTTTCTGTTAGGTTACTTTATCCATAATCTTAGAGTTTATATTCCACTATACTCCATGGGTCTAGTTTCTGTAAGATTACTTTATCCATAATCTTAGAGTATATATTCCACTATACTCCATGGGTCTAGTTTTTGGCAACAGTCGTCATTCACCAAATCGGTATTAGCTGAAATATGGATCCTTAGATCCAATAATCAAAATACTGGAGAATATATCAATGACTTGGTTACAGACATTTCATGCAGTAATAATAATTTAACAATAAATATATATATAAATGGCCTTTTTCGTCTTTACAGACGGTCAATTAGCAAGTGTTTGACTGTAACAACTTGTGAGTTTTCGCTTGTCTCTCTTGTCATTAAGCTCAACCCTAAGTCTTTTTTCAAAAGATTCTGCACCTTTGCGTAATGTTGTTTTCCATATATCTCGATCATCAGCTAGTTTTTCTCATTTGCTGGGACCGATAGAAAAGTTATTCATTGAGGCCTTGCAGATATTGAAGAGATTTACTTTTCATTTTCCTGAGTAACTGTTTCTTTCTGTGTTGTGTTCGAGCTGAAAGCAATGGTGCCTCTTCATTTGTGCCTAGCCTGGGCAACTGATATGGGGAATGTGCCTTGTCCATTTTGCACATACCCCTTTTCTACCCTACTGTTTAATCCAAAGTAAAGACAAAGTCAATACGTTTGAAATCAAGCAAGATTTGCTTGGGATGTCAGAAGATAGAATGGAATACACACAAACCATCAACTGCCTTAGGGTCCCTCCCTCCAGATTTGTGATCAAGGTTTACTCCTCTAGCCCTCTGTGTAACCGTGCTGACCCACATGGCAGTGGGGATTTTCGATTATGGTTTACTCCCCTAGCCTTTAACTCTCCTGAGCCCCTCCACAAGGCACTGGGTTTAACAGTTGCAGATGGTACCATCTACTGTCATACAGTAGCAGGTGAAACATGATCTGACAGTGGGTTTAACAGTTGCAGATGGTACCTTAACAATAAATACGCAACACTTATTCAAATAAAACACACAGACACTTTAAATTATCTGAAAAACACACGTCATATTTCTAGTTTTATGTCATCTTCCTTTTGTCGTCACACTGATACCGGTTGTAGCGCAGTGTCGTCGACTTCTGTGTTAGTCTTGCATCTCAAATAGCTTAACTACATAACAAATACTCATGATGTATTCCTCATATTTGATCATACCATTGATTGATTACCTCTGTCAGCGAAGGAGATGAGCAGCCTGCATTAACACCTGCAGAAGTGTTCGGTTGTATAAAAACTGTGACTGTATTTCGTAAAAACTGAGATCAGAATTCATGTGTATCGGATAGGAAAACGAAACAATATTGCATGTGGAATTATCCTCAAAATATGAGGTTCGCTTACGATAACCTTGTATATGTTCAACATGGAAACAAGTAAGTATGTGTAAGGTAGTGGTGACACGTAGTGATTATTATTTACAATCAGATCCTTATCATAATCATTTCATTCATTTATTTCTTCCAGTTGAGAATATCAAATTATGGAAGTACATATTCTTCTCTAAATCATACGAATGTGAAAAAGTGTTGTGAAAAGACGATGGAGTGAGGGTTGAGGAATATTTTTAAAGTGTACACATTCTCAAATAAATTTTAAAAATATTTGTGGTAGTGTTTTTAGGACTGCTTTAAAACAGGGATGGGGTGGTGGTATATAGGAATATTAAATAACGAATTTTAATATAATATTTTTATGGAATTTGATCCTGGGACACCGCACATGTGAAGCAAGTGTACTGACTATTAAGCTTTTGCAGCTCTTCTGAATTTGTAGTGTTAGATTATATTTTATTATTTGTACGTTAAAAAACTATACAGTCAATACATGCAAAATTTGATTGTTCACATAGTGATAATATCACAGCCTACGTACATTCATTTAGATGCTGTTATACACTTATTGATAACCATACAGTCTACATTCATTTGATATTTCCGACCTGATAACCGTATTGTATACATATTATACAATTAGTAACAAGTAGCGATCTGTACAATAATTTTGTTTTAAAAAATAGTTTGCTATCTATTAGCTACTAGTCTGTGATAGCATTGTGTGCAATCTAGTGGTTTTTTGTAGTTTTATCTGAATGTCATGTTGGTTTGATGTTACTCATTTTCTTATGTATCTGGTCGTACTATATTATATGAGAGTACACAAGAATCACAATTAGTGTCGTTTTGTTTTTGTTATAATTATGTATGATCTTCATCTCAGATATTTTTGCAAAAGCCTTTATTCTGTGCATTTGACTACCAATGTCTCACAGACTTTTCTAATATTACCTTGTGCTATAGTTGGTGTTGTGCTATAGTTGGTGTTGTGCTATAGTTGGTGTTGTGCTATAGTTGTTGTGCTATAGTTGGTGTTGTGATATAGTTGGTGTTGTGCTATAGTTGGTAGCATCTTATTGCGTTTTTAATCATTTTACAGACATTCTATCTTTCTTGATTCACGTCAACTTGAATGTTCTAAAGAGAACAATGATCCGCCTCTGGTTCTCGAGATCTCCAAAAAGCGTGTCATGAAATAACACTGTAGACGAACTCATTAGTTTATTCTGCTCCATCATACATTGGGCGGCTTTGTAAAAATTATTTAAAAGCCATTTTGTCAGTACCAGACATACTCATCAGAGCAACATATCTTTCTTAGAATACGAAACGCCACCTGACAGACCATTAAGTTAGTTCCCATTTTACGACAAGCCACTTCACGGACCATATGGTTCTAACCAGTTGTTAATATATCGTAGAGGACTTTAATGCTTTAAGTGTATTTTTAAAATTCAAATACAGCAAGTGGGTGTTTTGTAATAGATCTTTCAATTGCGCACATTTTGGTGTATACAGTTTGTCTCTGCTGTTGAATGTAATAAAGTTATAACAAATTTTGTAAGGACATCTTCGCCTTAAAATTTGTTCCTCCTAAACAGTGCGTAAAAAGGCGGTTTTAGTACGCGTACTGTAAGAGTTAAAAAGAGTGGTATCTCAATCTGTTGGAGCCTCTGCGGAATCTGAATAACATGATTTTATATGATAATATGGCTAGTTTGTCCCTTTCTCGTGTATTTTCTTGTGACAAATCTCATTGCATCTTCATAGTATATGGTGATATCAGTTTCTTGTAGTTTTGCCCCACTTATCAATCTGCCCCACTTATCAATCTGCCCTACTTATCAATCTGCCCCACTTATCATTACCATGTTTGTTGCAATTAAATTTAATCCACTGTATCATGGTTCTGTGAAACTGCTGGCGTAGACGGAACATTGTCTCTCATGCTTCATTTAATTCTATAATTGTATGGCTCTATAAAGCTACAACAACAGACAGTGCATCAGATAGTTTCCCCTTTCGTTAGAATCTCGTTTACAATATTTAAAGCATTTGATTTTGTTCTTCTTCTCTTCCACCATTTACTTCTTTATGGATTATATTCTAAACACTAAAAATAAACTCAACACAATTTCCTGACACGCAATATTATACTTGAACGCACAAAAACGTGAAGTACATCACAATAAAAGACAAATGCAGGTTAGAGAAGGAGAACTGGCTCAATCTGAGATGCAGCGAAATTGAGAAACAGCATAAAAAAGATACAAAATCTTTGCACAAATAAATAAATGACATCACAGGAGGAAAGACACGCACGCGAACTGGATGTCTGAATTCCACAGAAGGTACGATATTAATGGGGGAAGAAAACATAATGGGACGATGGACGGAATACATCGTAGAGCTCTACGATGATGACAGAGCGGAACTAACTATACAAGACACATGAAAGGGACCATCAATACTTGCAGCAGAAGTTGAAGATGCCATAAAACACATTAAGTCTCCATGTCCAGATAACATAACACCAGAAGAAATTTAAGCTCTGGGAAACCTAGCAACCGAAGTGATAACAAAGCTTGTAAACGACATATATGACAGTGGTTGTATTCCAAAAGTTCTACTGAAGTCCATATTTATTTCTTTCCCAAAGAAATCAAGAGCAATCGAATGTGAAGATCATCACACTATCAGTATTATGAGCAATATGACGAAGATATTACTGAGGATAATGATGAGAAGGATGAGAAGCAGAATAAGACCAGAAGTCAGTAATGAACAGTGTGGATTTGTTGAAGGCAAGGGCACTAGCACCGCTATATATAACCTAATAACACTAATAGAAAGATCAATAGAAGTAAAAACAGATCTATACTTTTGCTTTATAGACTACACCAAGGCTTTCGATAAAGTAAACCATCAGGAATTTGTTAGAGAGCTTAAACAACGACAGCAAAGATCTAAGAATCATTCAGAACATATATTGGCAGCAAACGACAGCTATAAGAATAGACAAAAAGATAGCAACTTTCCAGAAGATCAAAAAGGGTGTTAGACAAGGATGCGTATTATCACTAGACCTGTTCTCACTGTATTGTGAAAGCATTTTTAGGTCTATAAAAGATATTCCTGGAATAGCTGTGGGAGGACATATCACAAATAACCTGAGATACGTTGAATGTACTGTCTTAATATCAAGAAATGAAATGGAGCTACAGAAATTAGTTGATAAGGTTGTGACAGAAAGTAACAACAAAGGACTCAGTTTGAGTATTAAAAAGAAAGAAGTTATGATCATATAAAAAAGCAGACTTTGACAAAATGCATCATCACAGTAAATAGTACTGAGTTAAGACAAGTGCAGCAATTTAAATATCTCGGAGTCCTGGTAACATCAGATGGCAGATGCCGATCACAAAAAAAAAGAGCAGAATAGGGCAAGTGAAAACATCGTTCCAGAAAATGAGAAGCATTATATGCAACAAGTCCTTGTCGATGCGAGTTATTCAGTGCTACATAGAACCAATACTGACTGACATGCGGATGCGAGTCATGGACAATAAACACGCAGATCGAAAAATCTCTGAGGGCCACAGAGATGTGGTTTTACAGAAGAATGATGAGAATCCCATGGACTGCTAAAATGACTAATGTTGAGGTGTTGAATGAGGTCAAGACACAGAGAAATCGTATCATCAATATAAGAAAGAGGCAGTCATCATTATTCGGGCATGTGATGAGGAGGGAAGGTTTAGAACACATTGCGACAACCGGTAAAATCGAGGGTATACGAGACAGAGGAAGACAGAGAGAGAAATTTTTGGATAGCCTGACTTCATGGCAACGGTAAAGCGTCAACATCTGAGATAATAGCAAACACCAAAGACAACGATTTGTGGAGATCCGTGATAGCCTACGCCAGCCGGCACGGCACCTGGTGATGATATGACAATTAGTGTAGACTAATACAGTGTACTAACTCGTCCATGTTACCCATGTACAAGGATACATAAATTACTAGTTTTACTACCAAGCTTCGAATGCTATGTACGTGTGGAATGTGTTTCTTACCGTAACGGCTCACAGGTAGACATATCTTCAACTGGGTATCAGAGAAACACTGGGAACTAAATGCAGCCGGTGCACCACCTACCGTGTGTTGTAAGTCAATGAAAAACACAATCCTAATATCATATTATTCAATCTAAACTTCTTGGTTTAAAAACAGGTTCATTTACATTTGTTATTTATAAATTATATACTCCATTATATTTGACAGACAAACAAATATATAATTGATGTTTAATAGAAGGGAAAAAAACCCTCATAAATCGATAAAGAAAGCACGTAAAGAGCTGAGTATGGTCGCGTTGACTAACACATGTCTTCAGGAATAAGCTATCCATATTGCAAGAGTTTGACGTTTTTTAAATTGCTCATGTGACACATAACCAGACAATCAGCTTTATAATTAAGATATTATCCCAAACATTTACTGCAGACTTTAACATTACTAGCTTATATATATAATACATATTATTTGCTTTTCATTAGTATTTTTCTACATGAAATTTCACTGAGAAATCTCTCATCCTATTTGAATGGTATAACGATATAGTCATCTCTAACCAAAAAAAATATAACTATCCTGGATACAGCATCTATTCTCTAATCTATCTATCTATTCCAGTGGCGGCTCGTGATCAATTTTGTTTGTGGGGCTAGACAAACATTTTCAGAAAAATCATAGTTTTGGGTTAGGTTATATTTAAACTTATAAAATAATAAATACACGTTACACATTACGTTTGGTAGGGCCCGGCCCCACAGGCCCCTAATGACGAGCCGCCACTGATCTATTCTCTAATCCTGTTTTGACTTTCAGCGTCAGGTCGAAAAAATGAGACACCTGGAGCGAGCCTGCTATCGATGCACCTTGTCTCTCTTTCTCTTCTTCACTCAATGGGTCATTAAGGCACTGTGATAACAAATACGTAGATACATGGGAGCTATTAATAGATCAAAACGATTTCAGAAATTAATTTTTTTTAATGGAATCAGATCAGGTACCATCTCCACATTTAAATTCGGTTATAATACATCTACAACGTGTTTTTATATTTGTAATGTTTGTGTCTTGTACCAGATTCAACTTTTGCGTTTTCTACATGTTTATTTCCAATCTTATACCATAACTACATATATATTGGTGTTATCTAGTTTGTTTCTATGGATTTGTGAGTTGGGCACTCCCTGCAGACACTGAAAGAAGAATTCTGGTTTTTATGTGGACGAAAAGTTGGACGCTCACTGCAGACACTGAAAGAAGAATTCTGGTTTTTATGTGGACGAAAAGTTGGACGCTCACTGCAGACACTGAAAGAAGAATTCTGGTTTTCAACAGGAGTACTGTCATATACTTGTTGGAAATTTGCTTCGAAAATTTGCTTGCTTCGTTATATAAAACAAATATATATATATATATATATATATATATATATATAAGACAAAATAAATATGCTCGCAAACAGACAGACATGAGCCACTTATGGCTATGCTGAAAAGATGTAAGCTTGCATGGTTCCGACATATAATAAAGCACGACTTACTTTCTGAGACTACTTCACACGAGACGAGGGTGGAAGCAGAAAAGAGGACATTTAAATATCATGAATTGACAACATCAAGTGCTGGCCAAGGCACAACTTCTCCATACTTATTCTAAAAGTTAAAGACAGATAATAATGGCGGACTTCATGTGCTGATGTCTCCATCATGACATCCATATGACGCTAGTGTGTTATGCGTTTTATTATTATTATATCATTATTGTTCCCTTACTCACAACCTTTTCTTCTGAGAAGGAATATCAACAAAGTGATTGTTCATTATGTGTCGAAAATATTTTTACTAATTCTCTTGTCAACCCTTATTTGTCCAGGATTTCACCATCAGTTCACGGACCATTAAGGCGTAGACAAAAAATATCTACTCAACTCGATCTTGTACCTTACTTCGTTCTACCTCAAACCTAGCCCTATGCATGTCTGAGCTCTGCCTTAAAAGTTCACCTGATGTGCCCCTAGGTCTTTCTTTTTTCTTTTATCCCTGCGGTGACCACTAACTTGTATGTCTTGGCCGCTATTATTTATTCATCATGAGGACACGCCATCATCTTTTTTTTATTTCTCATTATTTCAGTCTTCAAGACCAGTTAGTTTTATTTTTCAGTCTTCTTCTACTTTTGTCGTCACACTGCTATCGGGTTGTTGCCCAGTGTCGTGATTTGTTTGATTTTTGTTTTGTTTTGCGCTGCTCTGTGGGATTTGGTGATTGTTATTTTTGCTCTTTGACAGGATTCTGCTATGGCATCTAACCATCCTTTTCGTGGTCTTCTTCTTGTTCGTGGTTTTCTTGCTCCTCCGTGGTTTTTTAGAGTCTGATATTGTTTAATCTTAAACTCCCAGTTATACCCAAGTATTATAAGAAGTCTTCCATTGAAACATTTAAACATATTCTTTTTTCTTATCTGTTTTCTAAGTTTCATATCCATAGAGAAGGATTGTCTTAACGCATGTTTTGTATATCCAGAGCTTTGACTTGGTACCATAACTGTTACCAGATGTTGCGAAGTCTGCTGTAAGCTGCATTGCCCTTACAATTTGTTGTTTAATTTCCACCATAATGATCTCATCTGATGAATCACTACTGCCCAAGTAGTTAAAATGTTACTATCTCTAGTTTGATATCTTCTGTCTTCAGGTTTATCCCCATTACTTTGGTTTTATTGTGTCTAGTCTGTTTTGCTATTTTATTGATCCTGGCGATCTTTTGCAGCAGATGTTCCTTGTTATGGTATGTTATGTTATACGATCGACGTCATGGCACATTGGTCATTTCCATGCGTGCTCTGACCTCTGCTATAGCAGCCATCCTAAAGTCCATTTGCTCACCGTACCCGTGAGAAGTTGCTTTACTTTATCTAATGACACATACATCATGTGCAAAGTCTAAGTGTTCTAGATGCTCCAGGAGATTCCACTGTAGTCCCGTTTGAGTGTTATTTGCTGCCTTCTTCATGACATAGTCTATCTCAATAAGAAATAGAAAGTGGGATAAGGTGCATCTCTGCCGCACTCTTGATCTTACTTGGAACTATTCGGTGTCTATGAGTCAGGCTTAACTTCCATCATTTCTATATTTGTTTATATATATGTTTTACTGCAGACATAGACATATTTCATGTGTCTTTGGAATATGTTCAATTCTTCAGTGATTCCATATCTCAAAGCTTCTATCTTGATTTTTTAGTACGTTTACAGTCAATATTTCTCCCTCATAGAGTAATAAAGAACAGAAAAATGTTGCACTTAATGACTCTACTGAATAATAGAAAAATGTTGCACTTAATGACTCTACTGAAGAATAGAAAAATGTTGCACTTAATGACTCTACTGAAGAACACCAAAATGTTGCACTTAATGACTCTACTGAAGAATACCAAAATGTTGCACTTAATGACTCTACTGAAGAATAGAAAAATGTTGCACTTAATAACTCTACTGAAGAATGAAGTTACTAATGACTCTACTGAAGAATGAAATTTGCACTTAATGACTCTACTGAAGAACACAATGAACATTGAAGACAATGTAGGAGAAATAAGAAATACAAGAATTCCAGGGAAAATACTAAGCTACTGAACATTAATTATAAATAATGAAATAAACAAATGATATACAGGTAATGTTCAGTTTTAAGCAAACATAAACAAACCAGAAGGAAAAACAGAAACAGACAACCGACAAATGTACAAAGCTTATCAGGCATGGCAGCTCACGAAATGACAATCGTTGGTTTTTTGTGCTTTTAATGAGAACACTTTGTCACACCAGGGGGTCAATAATGAAATATTGAAGTACGTAGTCACAACAAGCAACATTAATACATTATTGGAGTATGTTGTTACAGTAGACAACATTAACGACAAAAAAAAATACATAAATCTGCAAAGATAGAAGAGAATGGACATCTTAACATCATTCAAAGTGATCATGCGATTGACGTAAATGGGATTACATGTAATGACTTCTTGTGTCAGATATTCATATATTTCGTATATGAGAGATATCATCTTTTTGTTTTATATCATAGTCTAAACTACCCTCTATCTATCTATCTATCTATCTATCTATCTATCTATCTATCTATCTATCTATCTATCTATCTATATCTATCTATCTATCTATCTATCTATCTATCTATCTATCTATCTATCTATCTATCTATCTATCTCCTCTCTCTCACTCTCATCTCCTCTCCTGCTCTGCTACCTCCTGCCTCCTGCCTGCCTGCCTGCCTGCCTGCCTGCCTGCCTGCCTGCCTGCCTGCCTGCCTGCCTGCCTGCCTGCCTGCCTGCCTGCCTGCCTGCCTGCCTGCCTGCCTGCCTGCCTGCCTGCCCTGCCTGCCTGCCTGCCTGCCTGCCTGCCTGCCTGCCTACCTGCCTACCTACCTACCTACCTACCTATCTACCTATCTATCTATCTACCTATCTATCTATCTATCTGACTATCTACTTTACCAACGCTTGTAGCATGCACTGATGTTTATGTTTATTACATATACAACTTTCCTATTAGTTAGCTAGTTAGTCACTGTTCCCACTTCACATCAACAGATCGCCCCGTAATTTTTACGCTTCTGTGTCAGTGAAAACCACGCTGAATGCTCATCATTGTCTCATGTGCTCGTAAAGGAAACATAAGTCCGGAAACAGACCAGCAGCTTGCACACGCACTAAATGCATAAGGTAGACGCCAGAGTGTCAACACCAACCGTCCACCCTTAGATTTTTACTTCACGTTGGTAAAAAAATGTCTTATTGAGAAACGGGAATAAGATGCAGTAAATTATATTAGTCAGCATCAGAACTGACCAAAAAGTCCTTCTGGTGGTCCTGATCACAAGCTGCATCACTGCAATCTGACTACTCGTGTAGGGAACGAAGAGGGAAGATAAGTTCGGTTTAAAAAATATCATACTACAAATGAATGTGTCAGATGTAACGTTGCAGATATTGTTTCCTAGCTATAATATTCTGCACAATGTGGCAAACGTTATTAGCATGACTAACGAAACAGAAGATAATGAGATATGAAGATATAGAGAACGAGAGAAAGAAAGAGAATGATAATGAATAGTTGAAGACAGTGATAGACAAAAACAGATAACTTATCACAAGAAAATTATTTATGTGTGTTGTTTTTTTTGTGTGTCTAAATCCAAAATGAAAATTGTAATTGGAAGCGTCAACTGTCTATTAATATCATCATCATTAACGACATTGTCCTTTTCACCGCTATATCATCATTAGCTATGCTGTCATCATCATTAGCTATGCTGTCATCATCATTAGCAATGCTGCCATCATCATTACCTACACAAATGTAATCATTAGCTATGCTGTCATCATCATTACCTACACAAATGTTATCATTAGCTAGTCTGCCATCATCATTATCTACACAAATGTTATCATTAGCTAGTCTGCCATCATCATTACCTACACAAATGTTATCACTAACAATGCTGTCATCATCATTACCTACACAAATGTTATCACTAACAATGATGTCATCATCATTACCTACACAAATGTTATCATTAACAATGCTGTCATCAACATTACCTACACAAATGTTATCATTAGCAATGCTGTCATCAACATTACCTACACAAATGTTATCACTAACAATGCTGTCATCAACATTACCTACACAAATGTTATCATTAGCAATGCTGTCATCATCATTACCTACACAAATGTTATCACTAACAATGATGTCATCATCATTACATACTTCACCGTCATCCTCAGCACAATCACAGTGATTGCAAACATTTCATTCACAATATTGTCATCATCATCATCATCATCATCAACACCACCATCATCACGAGTATCCCGCCAACCTCAGTTGCAATATCATCATCAACATCACGAGGATCAAATTTAGAAACACTACCATGTCAACGGCTTACTCAAATATATCTTCAATATGTGTTGTTCTCTCGCTACGATTGGATAGACAATTATGTACTCATCTCTTAATGTTTCCTGCGTTTAGCTCAGTCTTTATAGAATAGTATAAGCATCTTTCTATTTCTCTCTCATTCCGTCATTGTATCTTCTTCTTCTTCTTCGTTCTCACTAGATTGGGATTTCGGATTCTTTAATAAAGGCAGCCGTCTGCCTCAGATTATCAGCACGCCATACAGTTTGTCTTGGACGCTAGTGTAAGTGGGCCACCTCTTTCTTCTCAAGTTTGCATACTGGGGCAGTTCTGTAGGATATAATTTCTATGATTTCTGCTTCCCCGTTTGTGCTGACCTCTTCCAGCAGTAAGTTTTGTCCAACCTCGTGATGGTAGTTCTGACATTCTTACTGCGTGGCTAATCTCCGAGGCAGATTGGCAACCGTAGAATCCATTATCCCATTCCTCATTGTGAGGGTCGTTGCACCATGTTATGCGCCTTACGGCCTGGTGCATCCGTTTTCTGCAAGCATTTGTTTCGGGTTAGCATTCCTAGCGGACACATGCATCCGATCTCATCCAGACCTCCTTAGCGCCTCTTACGACATGCGTGGCAGGTAACAGTGGTTCTATTCTTTACACCCACATTTGGACCCCGGTAACCACTCGGGCGGTCATTGTATCTCACTGTTTTCTCATACTCACTAATAAGATGTATACCTTCAGTGTTTTCTCATACTCACTAATAAGATGTATACCTTCAGTGTTTTCTCATACTCACTAATAAGATTTATACCTTCAGTGTTTTCTCACTCTAACACATTATGATTTACTTCTCAATGTTTTCTTCCTCCCTCTCACTTATATTTTCATACTCCAAGTTTTCTTTACTCTCACTCATCATTTATCTCTCATTGTTGTCTTCCTACTCACTCATTACTTTTCTCTCATGTTGTCTTCCCGATCACTCATTACTTTGCTCTCATTGTTGTCTTCCCATTCACTTATTATTTAGTTCTCGTTGATTTCTTTCTTCTAACTCATTATTTAGTTTTCAATGTTTTCTTCTGTCTCACTCTTTATGTTTTCTTCCTCAATATGTTCTATCTCTCATTCACTTTATGTTTTTAGTCGTTATTTGTGTCCTTTCACTCTGTACATTTTTCTCTTCAGTATGCTACCTCCTTTCACTAATCATGATTTCCTTTTCAATGTTTTCTCTTTCGCGGTGTGATATCATCCCTAATGCTTTCTCTCACTAATGCTTTCTCTCACTAATGTTTTCTTCCTCTCGCCGTTTTCCTCACTTTTCCTTCCTTGTCACTCATTATGTTTTTATTCTGAGTGCTTTCTCTCACCCATTCATTACACTTCATCCCTCAATGTTTTCTTGCTCTGAATAGTTGTGGTTTCTCTTTATGACCTCTTTAATGTCTTTTGTTTTATCCCATGCATTATATTTTACTTTTCAATTCTATTCTAACTCATCATGATTTACTTTTCAATTCTATTCTAACTCATCATGATTTACTTTTCAATTCTATTCTAACTCATCATGATTTACCTTTTAATTATATTCTAACTCATCATGATTTACTTTTCAATTCTATTCTAACTCATGATGATTTACTTTTCAATTCTAATCTAACTCATCATGATTTACTTTTCTATTCTATTCTAACTCATGATGATTTACTTTAAATTGTCCTCTTATTGTTACTTATTTATCTCCTCAGTTGTGAATACGGTGCTCTTCGCGCACCTCCTCTACAGTTTCCACAAATGCAGGAGATCCAGGATATGGCTGAGGCCAATATATATGTCGCTGCTAACGGTTCCACTATCACCACCAGTCCAAACCACCTTCACCCCCATCATCATCACATCCACAACAATAATAGCATCACTAACGGGACGATGGTCCAGCCGGATGGAACTGCCCTAACACCGGCGAACACTATGCTAACGGTCAGGATGATCATGCAAGGAAAGGTAACATCTCATTTATATTTCATTTTTCTTTAGTTCCCCACGAAGAAACTATAATCGAAACGTTGATTACACGTCGACCGTGTGAAAACACCCTTACCTTATGTTCATATTTTTTAATCTAGCAAATGTATGCACTATTGTGATTTACATTTATCTGCCCTTGATATTGGCAGAATATTTCACCGTTGCCATCCGTTGTCAAATTATGATAACAAAGTTAATTTGTATTTTCTTTGAGTTATAGAAAATAATGACGGCAAAGATTGACTTTAACAAAGACACGGTAAATCAACGTTCTAGCTGAAATAGTTTTCGTTGGAGAACATTGCCGACCTTAAACTAATCAACAAGATATATCGACATTAATAAAGACTGAGACAAGATAATGAGATAAAGAGGCGTTGTCGTAACTTTTTTTTTAAATGTCTGTTTTATTTGTAATGTTTTAATATATCTGAACAGATCAGGTATCACCAAATACACATTCAAAGTCGGCAATAATAGATCTTCTACATTTCTTGTCTCTTATCATTGCGATGTGTTCTGCCAAATTGTTCTTTGTGCATTTTTTCCATGTTTCCTTACCACTTTTTTTGTTGGCTTTCTATTCTCCATATCCCTTCTTTCTATGATAGTTTTTTTTTGGACAGAATAACATGTATCTTTGTATGTTCAAAGTATTTGATTTGATATGTCATTGATTCATCATCATCATCATCATCAAATAGTTTGTCCTGAGCAGAACTTTCCTACCCCAACAGTCCTTCGGAATTTCTCTCTTTCTCTCTGTCTCGTAGGCCAGATGTCCCGCCTCTGCAGCCGTCATGCTCAAACCCTCAGTTACATCATGAATCCATCTTCTCCGTGGTCTTCCTCTTCTCTTTGCCGAGATGCCTCCTTTAATGATAGTCTTCTCCAGCCCTTCTTGTCTCTTTATATGTCCAAAATACTTCAATTTTTTCATTCTTTTTATAGCATGAGCCAGTTTCCTTTGATTTTGAGTTCTTTCCAAGCACATATATGTTTGTTCCCCTGCCTTGTTAAATGTCCCTGCCTCACGTCCATACATTGATTACTTTCAATAATTATCTTAACATCCCTGATTATTATTTCATGACTATTTTAATTGCTTCTGTAGTAATGCAATACGTCTCTTATCTTTATACATTCACATCTAACATGTTTTTTTTTTTTTTACAAGTATTTGTGTATTATTATATTATTATTATTATATTCCGCTCCTACTGTTATACGGCCTGCCAGCAATGTTTCCATACCGATCTATTCTGGGCAACTCGCTCAGTTTCCTCTATGGAATTGAGTCCGATATTTCTCGCCGCTCTCAGTAAAGTTCGTCTCACGGTTTCCCTAGCACGTCCTTTCTTTCTTGAACTCTTTTCCTCCAATTTAAATGCCTGCTTTGTGATTCTTTGATAATTTATTCTCAGTGTGCCCAGAATAATTCCACTTTCTCTTTCTTATAACAGTTGTTATTAGTGGTTGACCAGACATTTCGCTGATGTCATCACTTCTAAATTCGTCCCATTTTATGTTCATTATTTCTCACAGACATATATTTTTTAATGCAATCAACTTACTTTATATATCATTAATAACTTTCCAACTCTTGCTGACGTATGTTAGGATTCATAAAACATGGAATTTGAAAATTCGTAATTTAGTTTTAAGTCTACTGATGCTATTTTGCGACCGCATTTCACAAGCGTTTGCCAGTCCGACATAATAAAAGCCTGAAGACAAACTGATGGACGAGCAGACAGACACACAGTGGATAGACAAATCAATGAATTAGATGAGATTAGATTACCTCAGATATATATATATATATATATATATATATAAACGAGACTATTGGAGAAATGTTAGGAACAATACCAGAGCTAGAGAATATTCAGAAACAAAACCAATAAGTGGGGGATCTCTGTGTCTAAATGGTTACGCCCAGAGCTAGAGAATATTCAGAAAGAAAAACCAATAAGTGGGGGATCTCTGTGTCTAAATGGTTACGCCCAGAGCTAGAGAATATTCAGAAAGAAAACCAAAAGCGGGGATCTCTGTGTCTAAATGGTTACGCCTAGAGCTAGAGAATATTCAGAAAGAAAAACCAATAAGTGGGGGATCTCTGTGTCTAAATGGTTACGCCCAGAGCTAGAGAATATTCAGAAAGAAAAACCAATAAGTGGGGGATCTCTGTGTCTAAATGGTTACGCCCAGAGTTAGAGAATATTCAGAAAGAAAAACCAATAAGTGGGGGATCTCTGTGTCTAAATGGTTACGCCTAGAGCTAGAGAATATTCAGAAAGAAAAACCAATAAGTGGGGGATCTCTGTGTCTAAATGGTTACACCTTGCATTCCGAAGGTCGTGAGTTCGAATCTGGATCAAGCCTACTGTTCACGGAGCTTTTTTCCAGAGATCGCTAGGATTGTTGACGTAGCTATAGAGTTCATTCTTTGTGCAATACTCTCGGCAGGCAGCACACCATTTCTAAGTAGATGATGGACCGAGCCATATGGGAGCTGTAGACACCTTTAAGAAACAATAAACCAAATGGTTTAACCATGTAACACGATTACCACACATCCAATATTGCACTACAACGAGCTTCTACTATTTAGATACAATGATGTTAATGCCAAAGATCGCCTACACAAACGATGGTCCGCAGAAATATCAGAAGCGGAAACATACTATACAAGTCGAAATAGGGAAGACTGCAGAAACTTGTAAATAGTGAAACACGTACAAACAAAGTACTATAGTTTTACAAAATACAGAAACAGTGACGATAAACAGCAAGTTTCGACCAACAAGCCTTTATCAGCAACGAACAAACAGGAGTGACAAATTATGAAACAAAATGGACGACAAATACCACGTATCAAGGAAAATTGAATAAAATGAATAACGAAATAAATGAACAAAAACACACATAAAAACTAGAAATAGAACGGAAAGAAACAATGAAACATCTAGTAAATATATAACTTGAATACATGCAACATATAGCCATATAGATTACAAGCATGGGAAGAAAGACTAAGAAGCATAAGAATGTAATACATGCAACATATACCATATAGATTACAAAGCATGGGAAGAGAAAGTACTAAGAAGCATAAGAATCGTTAACCCAGCGTGGTCGCAAGGTACCATACAAGAAATCAACCGATTCTCCAGAGCAAATCGACTACGATCATCAGAGGAACATGATCGGATGGCTGTGACCTGGACATCGAAGCTTCCGAATGGCCAGTATCATTGAAATGGGTAGCTACAGGGGTCACAGGCATTGGTATGTCGCGCAATGTTGGGCGAATCGGTCACTGAGTCTCCTGCCGGTTTCCCAATATAGGCCTTGTTGCACCGCTTGCAGATAATGGCATAGATAATCGGATGCGTGAAACTGTTTCAACAACGAACGTGGCTTTGGAAAAGACACCGTGCGGGTCTGTATTACATAGCACAAGTGTTGCAGCGCCGACAGCCACACTGGATGGTGCCAAAATGATATTAGGCTTGAGGCGACAAGTTCAATCTTCCAACACTATCCTTTGGTGGCGTACAGACGGGACAGAAGCCTTAAGGATATGTTGATTCACAGTCGCCTCAAGCCTAATATCCAGAGTCATTTTGGCACCATCCAGTGTGGCTGTCGGCGCTGCAACACTTGTGCTTATGTAATACAGACCCGCACGGTGTCTTTCCAAAAGCCACGTTCGTTGTTGAAGACAGTTTCACGTGCGAGTCCGTAATATTATCTATGCCATTATCTGCAAGCGGTGCAACAAGGCCTATATTGGGGAAACAGGCAGGAGACTCAGTGACCGATTCGCCCAACACTTGCGCGACATACACCAATGCTCTGTGACCCATGTAGCTACCCATTTCAATGATACTGGCCATTCAGGAGCTTGCGATGTCCAGGTCACAGCCATCCGATCACGTTCCTCTGATGATCGTAGTCGATTTGCTCTGGAGAATCGGTTGATTTCTTTGTATGGTACCTTGCGACCACGCGGGCTTAACGTATTACATTCTTATGCTTCTAGTACTTTCTCTTCCCATGCTTTGTAATCTATATGGTATATGTTGCATGTATTACATTCTTATGCTTCTTAGTACTTTCTCTTCCCATGCTTTGTAATCTATATGGTATATGTTGCATGTATTCAAGTTATATATTTACTAGATGTTTCATTGTTTCTTTTCCGTTCTATTTCTAGTTTTTATGTGTTTTTTGTGTTACATTTATTTCGTTATTCATTTTATTCCAGATTTTCCTTAGATACGTTGGTATTTGGTCGTCCATTTGTGTTTCATTTTAATTTGTCACTCCTGTTTGTTCGTTTGTTGATAAAGGCCTTGTTGGTCGAAACGTTGCTGTTTATCGTCACTGTTTCTGTATTTTGTAAAACTATAGTACTTTGTTTGTACGTGTTTCACTACTATACAAGTCGCACTCGAGAACATATTTGGAAACTATTCGCTTACACTAAAAGCTAGAAGATACAACACGCATGTATATACATTGAAAGAGAGAGAGAGAGAGATATTTTAGAGATAGATATAGAATAGAATAGTATAAGTTAAATAGATTAGACAGCCAGTCATACAGATAGCTAAACAGCGGATGTACAAAGAGAGAGATAAATAATTAATAGTTGAACCTTGTTTGTCGCCTCACCTACTTGTAGCGTGTATAAGTATCGACGAAGTGATTAACCTTCGATTACATTCACTCATTTACGATTTATCATGATTTAGCGCGCGACAGAGCTCTACATTACAAATCTAGCATAACTTGTTTTGTGGAAACATTCACTACTCAATCAATAGGCCAGTATGCACGCACATATTTCCCAGCATGCATCGGAGCAGTAAATAATGAACGGATTCAAAGTGCACCACATCGGGAATTTCCGTGCATAGAAAGATCGACTGAAAGCACCAAAATGGCGTTTGTTTAATCTATTGATAGGAAATCTTTTTTTTTTTTCACTAGCAGCTCTTTGTTGTCTTTCATTTATTGAAATGAGAATTAATGAAGCTGAACGTAGGTGATTGAAAGCTGAGAATTATAAAGTGCTACATATATATATATTTATAATGGAATATTTGGTGTGCGGTGCAGAGATATGTTTAGTTTAGTCGTCGGATCACCATCACTGCACGTCGAACAAATTAGTCCATAAGTGCTCCGATCTCTCCCTTAGTATGTCCATCAGAGTGTGGCGACTAACGACACCGGTTCTTTGTTGGTTTACAATTCTCCTTTGTCTGCCAGCATAGCGTTCTTGTCGAGATATGTACATCAGAGATATGTACATGGAACAAGTAGATGGATGACAGAATAGAGGTATATATCTAGATACATACGACTAAGTAGAATAACCAATGCACTGAGAAACAGGAAGGGGGGGGAAGGAGAGGAACAGAATTAACATCTTGAAAATATAGATGAACATAGGAATGTACCACATTTCAAGTGTGTAGTTGTTTGTTACTGGTCGGCGTAGTGAGTTAGTCAGCTCGTGTAGTAGTGGATTTGTACATTACTAATATTCTTGGTGACGGCTTCAAGCTTGTAATAGTGATTTGCACATTACTAATATTCTTGGTGACGGCTTCAAGCTTGTAATAGTGATTTGTACACTACTAATATTCTTGGTGACGTTCAGCTTAATAGTGATTTGTACTACTAATATTCTTGGTAGCTTCAAGCATTAATGTGATATTTGTACACTACTAATATTCTTGGTGACGGCTTCAAGCTTGTAATAGTGATATTTGTACACTACTAATATTCTTGGTGACGCTTCAAGCTTGAATAGTGATATTTGTACTACACTTCTTCTATCCTCGTCTTCTTCTATATCCCTATTATCCTTAGTTAAAGCACCAGCTTGTAGTCGTGTATCCTATATTCTTGCTATTTCTATCATTTGGTCATGGTACCACCAGTAAGAGTCTGTGTCACTAGTCACTAATATTATCTCAACGTTTATAACATAAACACAAGCAAATTAATATATATATAAACAAACATTTAACACATAAAAGAACGTCTCTAACTGAAGTATTTTCAAATAATTTTCCCATATACATTATTCTCTACACAAACGTACCTATAGTCCAACCATAACTTATCTCCACTGGAAGTAAGACACAACTTGATTTGGCTAGCTGGAGAGTCTCAAAACTATCTCTTCGATGATGCTGGAAACCAGGGGTAGCTCGTCATTAAGGGCCAGTGGGGCCTGGCCCCACCAATAATCGAAAGGGGAATAACTTCCCAGAATAGACAAATAATAATAAATACTCCAAAAGCCATGATTTTTCCGAAAATTTGTGTCTGATCCCACCAAGAAAAATTACCACGAGCCGCCACTGCTGGAAACGTTAAAGTCATTGGGAAACGGTTGTCTCAGATCGATGGTATAAGTATTTGTTCTCTATATGGGTGGATTATTTGGTGAGGTTGAAGACTTCGCAGTGAGTAGGGAGACGGTTGTCTCTAACTATAGCATAAGTGTCTTCTGTGATCAGACTTCTAGCCTCTGTGATCAAACTTCTAGCCACTGTGATTAGACTTATAGCCTCTGTGATTAGACTTATAGCCTCTGTGATTAGACTTATAGCCTCTGTGATTAGACTTATAGCCTCTGTGATTAGACTTATAGCCTCTGTGATTAGACTTATAGCCTCTGTGATTAGACTTATAGCCTCTGTGATTAGACTTATAGCCTCTGTAATTAGACTTATAGCCTCTGTATTAGACTTCTAGCTACTGTAATCAGACTTATAGCCTCTGTGATTAGACTTATAGCCTCTGTGATTAGACTTATAGCCTCTGTGATTAGACTTATAGCCTCTGTGATTAGACTTATAGCTTCTGTGATTAGACTATAGCCTCTGATGTCAGACTTACACCTCTGTGATAAGACTTATAACCTCTGTGATTAGACTATAGCCTCTGTGATTAGACTTATAGCCTCTGTGATTAGACTATAGCTCTGTGATTGACTATAGCCTCTGTGATTAACTATGCCTCTGTAATCAGACTTCTACTACTGTATGACTTCTAGCCTCTGTGATTGACTTCTCTCTGATGACACTGGTGTCTATGTCTCGTGACTGTCTTAGACCATGTCCTGGGTCTGTTCCCGGTGTCTCCGTCTTGTAGACTCACTTCTGACTAGTCGAATCTTTCCTAATGTAACTGTCTCTGTCTCAGACTACTCCTGACTGTTCCTGGGTCTGTCTCTGAATGATCTCTTTGATTCTTCGCCCGATGTGTTTCTATCTCTGATCCCAACCTATCTACACTGACTGCTCCTGTGTCTGTCTCTGAATGATCTGTTCTGTCTCTGTCTCAGACTACCCTCTCTGACTGTTCCTGGGTCTGTTTCTGAATGATCTCTTTGATTCTTCGCCCGATGTGTTTCTATCTCTGATCCCAACCTATCTACACTGACTGTCCCTGGGTATCTCTCTGAATGATCTGTTTAATGTAGACTACCCTCACTGTCCCTGTGTACCTCTCTGATCTGATTTCTGAATCTCCAAATCCATTCTATTTATCGTATGGCATTTGTCTTTGTTTCCAATCGGTCATTGCTATGTAAGTACTCCTACGGTCGAATCTACAATCTACGGTCTACTAGTTGCAGGTTGGAAAAACCCCTCAGTCTAATTGGTATTCTGATCGGACAATCAGCTAAACGTTTGTACAAAAAAGAATATAATTCCTAAACTTGGCTGCAGAGGAAAGAAAACAGGGTAAAATGTTCAACTCCCATTTAACTAACAACCTCTTGCTAATATATCAGGTCTGTCATTGTACTCTCACAGACTTTGGTATACGGTTACCCTTTGTTATATTGTCAATACATGCCTAGTTGGAGCTTGTGACTAAAATAAAGGAAGGGAAAAACCTGGTACTCTATTTCACTGTTACAATCGATCACAACACAAGCGTACCTGGTTCAAGCTGCGCGGTCGGAAAATTTGGAAGCAAATTGGATCCTATGGATTTTTACGAACGGTAAAAATAGACCCCACCATTTAGAAAGCAATGGCAAACTACTGAACGTATAAGTGGTGCCTAGAAAAATCGACAACTTGTATAGTGTGGTTGATGGCTAAGTCCTGCGACGGATATGCCAAGATTTTCATTTCAGTTGTTACTGAACTTATTTTTTATGTGCGTGGTTACGGTTCAATTTCATTATGTGCGTGGTCAGGGTTCAATTCCATTATGTGCGTGGTTAGGGTTCAATTTCATTATGTGCGTGGCATATTTTTCCGATGGTAACTGCTCTCAGGTCTACCCAATCTTATTTTGCAACAGAGAAAAACACTGGGGGAAAAAGCGGTCGACGTGATGTTGACCACTTCACCAATCATGTGTCGACGGCTAATGAAAAATACGGGCCATATTCCCAAATTTACCTTCGAGGTATGAAAAAGAGTTCTTTTTTTGTTTGTTACACTCATACACGCACATATACACACACGCACACGTAGAAAATGAGTAAAAACTAGAACGATTAGGAACAAGAAAAGAAATATTGATTAATGGATATTGATACTGAATCAACATCATAGCACAAGGGCAGATCCGTAGATGCTCAGTTTCCCGCAGCAAATGTCAAGTGTTTATACATTCTAATGGTGTCCGTGAACTATTGGTTAATTCTTTCTATACCACGAATGTTAACTGATGTTTGATAGTCATCGTTTTATGAACCATCATTTGTATCACTCAAATATTCTTTGTTTACTTTGTTTGTATTATGTATCATATTAATATATGTATCATAGGGGGTCTCTGTGCCTGAGTGGCTGAGCCCTTTGCCTTGTGAGTCGAAGGTCGTGGGTTCGAATCCGGACCGCGCCGTTCTGTTCACGAGTGCAATTTTTTCCAGAGTCCCCTAGGATTGTTGCTAGAGTTACGGAGTTCGTGCTTTGTGCAATACTCTCGGCAGGTGGCGTGCCATTTCTGCGGAGAGGGACCGATCCATATGGGATAAAACCCGGTGCAATGAAGTCAATTCTTCGGCTTTAAAACCCTTAAACCAGTTATGTATCATGCAATCGTCTTCTCCTTCCCTTAAACCAGTTATGTATCATGCAATCGTCGTCTTCTCCTTCCCTTAAACCAGTTATGTATCATGCAATCGTCTTCTCCTTATCTCTAATTAAACCAGTTATGTATCATGCAATCGTCGTCTTCTCCTTCCCTTAAACCAGTTATGTATCATGCAATCGTCTTCTCCTTCCCTTAAACCAGTTATGTATCATACAATCGTCTTCTCCTTCCCTTAAACCAGTTATGTATCATACAATCGTCTTCTTCTTATCTCTAATTAAACCAGTTATGTATCATGCAATCGTCGTCTTCTTCTTATCTCTAATTAAACCAGTTATGTATCATACAATCGTCTTCTTCTTATCTCTAATTAAACCAGTTATGTATCATGCAATCGTCTTCTCCTTCCCTTAAACCAGTTATGTATCATGCAATCGTCGTCTTCTCCTTCCCTTAAACCAGTTATGTATCATGCAATCGTCGTCTTCTCCTTCCCTTAAACCAGTTATGTATCATGCAATCGTCTTCTCCTTCCCTTAAACCAGTTATGTATCATGCAATCGTCTTCTCCTTCCCTTAAACCAGTTATGTATCATGCAATCGTCTTCTCCTTATCTCTAATTAAACCAGTTATGTATCATGCAATCGTCTTCTCCTTCCCTTAAACCAGTTATGTATCATGCAATCGTCTTCTCCTTCCCTTAATTAAACCAGTTATGTATCATGCAATCGTCTTCTCCTTATCTCTAATTAAACCAGTTATGTATCATACAATCGTCTTCTCCTTCCCTTAATTAAACCAGTTATGTATCATACAATCGTCTTCTCCTTCCCTTAATTAAACCAGTTATGTATCATGCAATCGTCTTCTCCTTCCCTTAATTAAACCAGTTATGTATCATACAATCGTCTTCTCCTTATCTCTAATTAAACCAGTTATGTATCATGCAATCGTCGTCTTCTCCTTCCCTTAAACCAGTTATGTATCATACAATCGTCTTCTCCTTATCTCTAATTAAACCAGTTATGTATCATGCAATCGTCTTCTCCTTATCTCTAATTAAACCAGTTATGTATCATACAATCGTCTTCTCCTTATCTCTAATTAAACCAGTTATGTATCATACAATCGTCGTCTTCTCCTTATCTCTAATTAAACCAGTTATGTATCATACAACCGTCTTCTTCTTATCTCTAATTAAACCAGTTATGTATCATGCAATCGTCGTCTTCTCCTTATCTCTAATTAAACCAGTCATGTATCATACAATCGTCGTCTTCTCCTTATCTCTAATTAAACCAGTTATGTATCATGCAATCGTCTTCTCCTTATCTCTAATCCCGTTTTGCCTGACAGCGTCAGAATAAGACGAGATTTCTAGTACGGGCTAATTGTGTGCGCTTCATAAATAGTGTTTTTTCACAGACTCTGTTATTTCTGAGGTCCACCTTTTTCGTGAACAGCCTTTTGCTTTGTATCCACTGTATAGGAATAGCATTGCTCTTTGCGGCACACTGTCTGTTGGTAATCTGTTTTGTCTGTTGGTAATCTGCTTATGTGGCCGAATCATTTAATTTGTTGTTTCTTGATGAAGTTCAGTACTGATGTTCTACCCACTATTTTCCTGATGCATTCATGTCTATACCGGTCTCTTCTTGATACTCCCGGAATTGTGCTTAGACACTTCATTTCTGTCGTGACTATCTTTCTTCTATTGTTTGATGTCAGCATCCTTGTTTGGCACTGATAGCATAATGATGTTGGGAGATAGATTGTGTTAAATAACGCTCTTTTAGTGTTCATGATGACGTGTTTCCATTTCAAAATTGGTGTAGTTTGTCCTATGATTTGATTTCCTTTCTTGCATCTATATTGCGTTTCTTTCGATATTCGTCCATTTGCTGAAAACAATGTTTCCTATGTATATAACGTCTTTGATTTGTCTTAATTATCATGCAATTACATTATCATGCAATATAATATATATAAACATTTACTTTAATATTTCTAGCTATGATAACAACGTGGAAGGTTTAGTACATAGACAAAGAAAGCGATGTATGTGAAAAGACACTATAATGGCTGGTGGTGTGATTATTAGTAGTTAATGGTATGAACTGAGTTTAAAACATTCGTCATTCTAACTTCAGACCTCCAGTTGCGCTCATAAATCGTGTTATTCCGAATTCCTAAAAACATATAGATTCAACATCAGTTGTCATGTTCCATTCAACTTGAAGTCTCTGAGCAAACATCATCATTATCAATCTTCAACACCTTGACTGTCGGTGCTTTCAAGACAAACAAAATACTGTCATTAATTAAGTAAAGACAAGTTAATTACTTTTACATCAGGAAAAAATCAGTTTAAAAAAAGAAAACTTATTATTTTTGTAAGAAAAAAACATTCTAAACAAGACAGAATTTTTTTTTGCATTCGAATATCGTAAATTTGGGTAAGAATGCAAAATATTGTTGGTATGTTTCAGCTTATTTCTGTGTTGACGTAGATGATATGAAAATGTTATGTAATGCATACCAATAACTTATTAAACTTCAAACATAATGTATGACTTCAGAATGGAGTGTGTTATTTACTGCTTTTTTATTGTTTACTCTTAGTTCAAGAAAACATATTCAACAAATGTTAAAGAAAATAGTTCTTAAAAATATGGGTTTTTGTGTGTAAAACTGATTTATATTTTTGTGCTTTCAAGTTTTAGATAATATTAAATTTACATTCTAATATAAAAATGGTAACACATTTTCTATAGAAGCACATTGTAAATTAATGTTCCACTTCAACTCTTCCATCTTTCCACTGTGAGAGCTGGATATTCTTTTCTTACTGCTAGGCACGCATTGAGGGTTGTACATCAATTTCGCACCAACTAGCAGTACGTCAGATTTCAAACTTGTTTTAGAAGAAGAAGATCAACACATGATTGAGAAAAAGTTTTGAAGAAAGTTTTCAGAGACCGGATATTCTGCTAGCAATTCTATAGTCCGGTCAGAAACATGTGCCTTCAAATTTCATCCAATGTCTCCAGAACCAAATCTGTCTGTTGTGCTATCAAATTTTATACATTTGCAGCCGCGCTTCCACTACTACCTAATCTTATAGTAGATTCCCTTCGATCCCTACTCTCTTTACCAGCATACTGTGCAGTAATCTGTTTCTATGACCACCACGGGGAAGGGGAGTAGGTTCTTGGTCAGTTCCAGCTCACTGACACTGGCGCAACCTTGTCACCTTACGTTATTGTGCTCACAGCCCCAGATACATCATGGGAAGATGATCAAAAGTGCGAGAATTTCCGCAAGGAAATTGGAAGTGTCAGGACACAGCAGAAGATGTACCGGTTAACTCATTGTGGACCAAACGCCAAACTACGTGGCTTTGAGTTGGACACCTTTTTACCAGGAGCCACACTAAAGGGCGTTTTTAATTCTAAGAACAAGTGGGTTGTAAAAGCAAAGCTTTTACCCTGGTCCACTAAGAGAGTAAAGCTAGAATAATCATAGACAAAGAAACTCTGATGGTATAACCTAAGTTATATTCTGAGAGTGGGGAAACATTTCAAACTGCTCTTGAAAACATTGGTATATCTTCTCTTTCTCTTTTCTCTCTCTCTCTCTCTCTCTCTCCCTCTCTTCCTCCCTCGCAGATAGATTTTAAGATATTTATGATGTAACTCATTATCTCCTTAGCTGGATGATACTGGAGATTCAACTCATTGTTAGCTTAGCTTGATGCTTCTTGGGACGAATCAACTAATAAATATATATCCGTTATACTAGCGATGGTGTTGTTTTTCTCCGTATGTAATCTCGCCAATCTCTTGTGCACACGCTAGTCAGCTGAACAGTTCGAAGTTCATTTTTATGTACGTCAGTCAACTCATATGTGCGTCAATCAACTCATCTGTGCCTCAGTCAACTCTTCTGTGCGTCAATCAATTCACTTAAGCACAATTAGGCTCGTTGAACGTCCGACAGCTTATGAGTGCGTCAGTTAGCTCTTACATTCCATTCAACTCATGCGTTCGTCAGTTTAAATCGTACGTCCCTCTCAACTCATGTGTGCGTCAGTCAGCTCCTGTGTGCATCAGTCAGCTCGTACATCCCTCTCAACTCATGTGTGCGTCAGTCAGTTCCTGTGTGCGTCAGTTAGCTCGTTTGAGTGCTAGTAAACGCGTCCGTGAGTGCGTCGGCAGTATTATGCATACGAGAATTACCTGGTAAATCTGTAATGGAGAGAAGTGAATTATTGAAAGAGAGAATGACAGCTTCCAGCAAGAAATCGGAGACATACATCTCGAATGTATAGTCACGCGCCCTGTTTGCCTTCTCCACGGGGTACACTTCACTTCATTTCTTCTACGTTAATCTTCATGCTATTGAATTGTTTGACCTTGCAATCTCACAGCCAGATGGGGGTGATTTGATTATGGGGAGTGCGTCCCACCCTACCTAATTTTGCCAACGTTTGATTTGTTCGTAGTGATTTCTTTCTATTTGTATTTCTATCTATTGGTGTGTATTTATTTTTATTTGTATGTCTTTCTATTGGCGAATATTTCTTTCTATCGGTATTTCTTTCTTTTGGTATTTCTTTCTATTGGTATTTCTTTATATTTGTGTTTCTTTCTTTTGAAATTTCTTACTGTTAGTGAGATTTCATTCTTTTTGGTGAATATTTCTTACTATTGGTCACTATTTATTTCTATTGATAAGTATTTCATTCTATTGGTCAGTATTTCTACTAGTGATAGGAGAGAGAGAGTAGAGAATTGATAGCTAAGATCATCATAATTGCACTTGGGTGAGTAACCATGTGTGCTCCGATCTTTTTCTTGCCCAGGAATATATCAGCAGCAGTGCACTAACTCCGTAGCACCAGCGAGGGTCCCCGCTGTAATTTTGAAGATGGTGAAGATATTTTGGTAGGAATTTTAATAATGCGTTAGTTATATGATATCATTTCTGACTCCATTGTTGTTTCATTGTGTATCACTGTGAAAAATGTAGGACGTAGACACACGCTTCTGAAGCATTGTGCAGCTTGGAGATTACACATTCAACCATATTGGATCAACTCGTTGTAGCACTTCCCAGTAGAGCCCAATTTCTTTTTAAGTAAAAAATTAATAAAAGCAAATGCTAACAATGTGAAATGTTCTTCTGTACCGAGTCTGTATGGTTACCCCATTAAACATATCATAGTTTACGCCTACAGGCTCATGAGACTTGTTATTTGGCGCCGATGTTCGCCATTCTCCAGCCATGTCAATATTACAAGCAAGTACCGTGTACAGGTAGGGTTAATTTGGTCTAGTCTAGAGTATAGAGTCTGTGTATTCGCGCATACATTTCCTTCTATGAGCCTGTCATATCAACCGTTGCTCTTCATATATGTAATAATATTGCAATGTATCTCAGACCACAGTGGAATCATGAGAAAATAAAAGGTGAACAGTCTAGCAAGGAAGAGCTAATCAGTCAACTTCTCGAAAATATCGTTAACTGAAAACGGATCAAAGCAGAATTGAAGAAACAGTGTTGTATTGAAGAAACTGCAAACCCTAGAATCCGATACCACCAAATGTCTAAAGACGAAAGACTGATTTCACTGCACTGGGTTTTATCTCATATGGCTTGGTCCCGCAGGAATAGCACGCCACCTGCCGAGAGTATTGCACAAAGCACGAACTCCTTAGCTCCGGATAGCTTAACAATCATATGAGTCTCTGGGAAAATGAACTCAGGAACAGTACAGCGTGGTCCAGATTCGAACCAACGACCTTCAGAACGCAAGGCAAAGGTCACAGAGACCCGAAACCTCTGTTGATGACTTAAGCGAGTCAGATCGTTCATTGAAGCTATTTGTACTGTGATCTAATGATTGACAGAAGAACGATGAATAATTAAAATAAGTCCTTTCATCTGGTTTTGAATAAAACACGTCTTCAACCAAAAAAACGCTATTATTGTTTGTTATGTGTATCCATTCCGTGTCTTTTACTCACTCCAAATCGTCTCAAAATAGTTGTCCAACTCTCGTTTCCGTAATTTGTTTCCTCTTCTTCGTTTTTCCTTACGGATTCCGAAACAAGACCCAACATGCTATATTATCTATTGTTTTTCCTTACGGATTCCGAAACAAGTCCCAACATGCTATATTATCTATTGTTTTTCCTTACGGATTCCGAAACAAGACCCAACATGCTATATTATCTATTGTTTTTCCTTACGGATTCCGAAACAAGTCCCAACATGCTATATTATCTATTGTTTTTTCTTACGGATTCCGAAACAAGTCCCAACATGCTATATTATCTATTGTTTTTCCTTACGGATTCCGAAACAAGTCCCAACATGCTATATTATCTATTGTTTTTTCTTACGGATTCCGAAACAAGTCCCAACATGCTATATTATCTATTGTTTTTTCTTAATGTACGATGGAGAGTCAAAGGGTAAACGTAATATATTTTTGTGAACAGAATATGCATAAAAGTAATGAAATGCACTTTAATCACTTTTCAATAGAGTCTCTACCAAGTTAAATGAAGGCAGCAAAACTTTACTAATATCTGTGGACTTCACTTGAAAAGAAAAACATTTTTACCGTTGTAGTCCACAGTGCATTGTCTCTTTCAGATTCGTGATTTTTCTTCTTGTCTGTCAACTTGTGTGCGGCCGCACGATAGTATACTACTACAACACGAATGATCTGAACAAGTCGCAGCGTTATAGCCTGATTTCATGTAGCAGGTTGTTCTGAGGCAGATGACAATATGATTCGCTGTTTAATTTTTATTTTACAAGCATGAATGTTCCACCACCGTACCTTTATAATCTCTGAGAAAATGGTACAATTCATTTTGAAACAAAACGCCTTACGCAGAATATCATTATTTCTTTTGGTGAATATCGCTACTCCATGCTTACTTTTCTCAAATCTCCATTTAGAAGTAGTGCATCTGGGATTCGTCACCGAAGACTATAAAAAGTAAAAAAAAAGTAAAGTAAAGGAACCCTTTCATACCTCGTGGTATATATTAGGCATGTATTTTTCATTGACCGTCGGCACACGATGGGTGATGTGGTCAGCATCACGCTGGCCGCCTTTACTTTCCCAGAGAATGTCTGGTACCCAGTTGAGGCTGGGTCGACCTGAGAGCCGTCGCGGTCGGGAAAATTCCACGCGCACTGCGGGAGTTGAATACAGACAACCAGCCTTGAGAAGCGAGTTCACTAACAACTAAGCTACCGCGACTCTTGCCGAAGACTATGCCATGTAGAAAATCATCTCCTTCGATTTCATAACATCTTATCAGTTTTTTACAAACAGTACACGGCGATCTTTTAGTTGGTTGGCGAGTTGTTTTGATACTCACCTAGTGGAGACTTTGTGGTGATGGAGACATGTCGTAAACGATGTGATGCGCCTAGTTTCAGATAATGGTTACTCTCCGGTTCATTCTGTAGCACTAGTTTCTTGCAGCAGTAGTGTCAGACATAGTAGAAGTGGGAATCTGACCAGAGCGAACTGCATCCGTACCATCTGATACCCTACTTTTAAACTTCCTGCTTGACTCATAGACATACTGAAACCACACACAAGCGTCCTTATACTGTTTCTTCATCCTTCGAGAAATGTCGACTTGTTTCTCATCCTCACGACACAAGAAATTGATAATTGTTTTCTGTTCCACATCTTAATTCTGGTTTACTTACGCCATACATCGTGTAACTACAGTGGGCACTCGCACAACGTTATCTCATTGGAAACTATGCTCTACCTGAATATAATTTTTCGAATTTTTTTTCCTTCAAATTGCCATATTAAGGTTACTTTTTATACACTCTCACCCTCTTCCCCATTCCCGATACGTATATCCTATCCAATGCTAGCAATGATTTTCCTCTTGCCTATATGTTCATCTAAAAAGAAATCTTGTATTCACCGAACTGTCATTTTGAGTGCAACATTAAGTTCACATCAAAAACCATGTCTGTTTTCTTTATGTGTAGCAAAAACAACAACAACGTAGACAAGAGATTTGGTTTAGTAGTCAACCTTAAGCATGTTTTATCACTTGAGAATCTGTGTGTATCTGACACAGTGACGCACTTTATGGGCATGGAAAGAGAGGAGGACAGTAAGATGGAAGACAACGTATAGTATGGATGGGATTGATGAACAGTTGAAATATAGATCAGGAGGTATTTAACTGGAAAGAATAATAGAACCAACAGGATATGAGATTGATCGATGAGATTATAGATTTAGAACTTCCTGTAGAATATGTCAGGATAAAAAAATGGAATGATGGAATGAGAGAGATAAGGGATGTATCTGCTGAATTTAAAGACTTCGAAGGATGTGTGTGGAGGGGGGACTAAAGAGGAAAAGATGTAGTAGAAGAAAAAAAAGAGAGAAGAAGCAAAGAATGGAGAGGAAAAGAGATGGAATGAGAGTGAAAGAATTGAGAGAGAGTAATAGGATTAATCCTGAACCGAAAGTTAGGAAACAAATTATTAACTAATCAAATAAAGATTAATCGAGTATCTATTGAGATATTAACCTTAGGATTAATAAGTGATTAAGAAATAATAATCTAAAAAACAATAACACAGGATATAAATTTTGAAATTATCAAGATTAATCAATCCCATGTGAACACATGTTTAAAACGACAACCATACGCACATATCTGCCCTCAATCGTGCGCCTCCTACTGTAGCACGTGAAATCAAGTGTTATAGAGGTCAGGCCTGAAGGTTATGTCAATACGTAGAGACATACGGATGCGTGATTAATATCAGAGTAAAGACATAAGGATGCTGGTTTTGTATGTAGTGTGAGTATATTGGTACAGAGGTGCATGTTTGTAGGTTAGATAAGGTCTTTGAAGTGCTGCAAGAACTTTGTTTGTACCTGGGCAAATGATTGTCATGGGATGCACAACTTGCAGCATGTTTCAATGTTTGTGGAGAGGTGCGCCGACAGTGTGTTTGCAAAAAAAAAGTGCGCACAGTTGGAGATCGCAGGAAAGGTAAGATGGATTTTTGCAAAATGTTGTTCAGTAAATGATGATAACACAGCCAGGAAGTTCGGAAAAAGGGGAAGTAATAGATAGAATCGACTTTTCAACCTGAAGATTTGTATCTACGAATGTTGCACACATTCAGTCAATTACTGGCACGTGCGGAGATCAACATCGTGTAACCTAGTAATTTAGCACATCCACACTCAGATATCGAGAGCCGCTGTAGCGTAGTTGTTAGTGAACTCGCTTCGCAAGGCTGGTGATCTGGGTTCAGCTCCCGCAATGCGCGTGGAATTTTTCCCGACCACGACGGCTCTCAGGTCGACCCAGCCTCAACTGGGTACCAGACATGCTCTGAGAAAGTAAAGGCGGCCGGCGTGATGCTGACCACATCACCCATTGTGTGCCGACGGTCAATGAAAATACAGGCCTAACACTGTATTGACCTATATACCACGAGGTATGAAAGGGTTCCTTTACTTTTCTTTACTTACACTCAGATATCAGTTGCTGTATATATATCACTTTGACGGTGTAGATATCTGTAACCGGGGACACTTCAGATATATACAGATAGCGGTACAAGCAAGCAAAGGACATACGCAATTAGTGGTTAACTTTTGAATTGTAGAATATGAGTAGACCAAGATATATTGTCTGCGCAGAGTTCTGCGAGTAACAAGAAGAGACCGGTTTAGAAATGAAGGCATCAAGATAAAAGTGCGTACAACATCAGTACTGAGCTTCATCAAGAAACAACAAATTAAATGGTTCGGTCACATAAGCAGATAACCAACAGACAGTGCGCCTCACATAGCAATTCTACTCCGATACATTGGATACAAAGTAAAAGGCCGTCCACTCAAAAAGGTGGACCTCAGAGATAACAGTGGCGACGAAAGACACTGTTTATGAAACGCATACAAAAGCTCGTTCTAAAAACATGGTCTTATCCTGACGGTGTGAGGTAAAAGAGAATGAAAGAAAAGAAGAAGAATTAGATTTCACAAACAGGACATCTTCTCAGCAGAAAATCATGAAACCAAGAGGTGGTGTTGTGTTAGTAATCAGTCAGTTGACATCAAATACGTTCTTCAGTCGGATCAAGTTCTAGAATGAATTAAGCATTGGAGAAACCCAGTCATTTAAATTAAGAGTGAGGATAACTGAAGTCAGACTGAATGACGTCTTTATAGAATAGGTCATCAATCTGGATATATGATAATGGACATGAAGGTTTCCACTTGAAACTCAATTAATAATTGGGAAATTAATGAATGCCTGCAGTTTGGGTTTGCATTTTCCAGTACTCTGACTTAAGTAGTAGACAAAGAGAGTTGTAAACGTGAGATTATGCAATTTGGTTGGTTTAGTCATCCTGCATGGACTGACAACGTCAAGCGCAACACACCTGGCACAAGATAGAAAACTAACTCTCCCCACGCCGCTTCACGGCACATGTGGTTAAGATAAGATAAGATAGTCATCATCACATAGCTTGTCCTTAGCAGAACTTTATCACCCCAACAGTATTTAGATGATTTAGTAGGTTGATAGAAAACTATTCACTAAGTCTGACAGAAGGATAGACTTGGAGATCAGATAGACAGAAAATAAAACACGAAATGGTAAGATCACTAGATATACAAGAAAAAAGTCGACGAAGAACACAGAACAGAAGGAAGAATAGAGAGACGATGTTTCTCAGAGACACGCTGGAAAAACTAGTAGATGATTGTGTGAATTACATTAGAGCTTCACAGAGGGGAGAACTCAGTAGTTTGCATGAAGAAATATCGGCGCTAAGCCACTTTCAACACACAACGAAGCGTATTCTTTCCAATTGTTCCTGTAACTGGCAGGTTGTATAGGTTTTTATCTGACATTTCAAGTATTTATTTCAAAACGTTGAAGTTTTCTTCTTCGTTTTTGTTACTCTGGCAAGAGCGTTTCTTGTGTTGTATTGCGAGTTTACGATGTATGCGCCTTTGCACCCGACACTTCTGTTGTCCCCACAGTACTTTGAAACCTAGTTTAACTCACCTCTTATACTATAGACGCTATCACCGTAGAGGTCTCTCACTATAGGCATATGTTGACATAATAATATATCATTACAGGCGATGCCACCGTAGAAGTCTCTCACTATAGGCATATGTTGACATAATAATATATCATTATAGGCGATACCACCGTAGAAGTCTCTCACTATAGGCATATGTTGACATAATAATATATCATTATAGACGCTATCACCGTAGAAGTCTCTCTCTCTCTAGGCATATGTTGACATAATAATATGTCATTATAGGCGATGATACTGTAGAAGTCTCTCACTATAGAAAAATGTGACCATAATAATATGTCAATATATGCGATGCCACTGTAGAAGTCTCTCACTATAGAAAAATGTGACCATAATAATATGTCAATATATGCGATGCCACTGTAGAAGTCTCTCCCTATAGAAAAATGTGACCATAATAATATGTCAATATATGCGATGCCACTGTAGAAGTCTCTCCCTATAGAAAAATGTGACCATAATAATATGTCAATATATGCGATGCCACTGTAGAAGTCTCTCACTATAGAAAAATGTGACCATAATAATATATCATTATATGCGATGATACTGTAGAAGTCTCTCACTATAGGAATATGTTGACACAATAATATATCATTATATGCGATGTCACTAAGAGCTATGTCACTATAGACGTATGTAACTATAGAAGTTGTCACAATATGAGTTTATCAACTGTTTATTTACAGCTGAAGGAATTATATAGAATCAACAATATGCATTAAAGGTTTCCCTATTGCTGTTCTGTCTCTTTAAACTAAATGAATATGTAATCTGTAGAGCATGTTCGCAGTAGCTCCGACGAACATTCTGAATTTTTCCCTAACTCAAATTTCCGAGTATCCATTTTTAGATGAATGACTGGCGAGTACAATATACTGGAAATTGTAACCCTGCTCACTGCCACTGTGCTGAACCTAATCTCCAGCTCTTTAGTTTCTGCGATAGAAAGTAAACTAGGAGATTGATAGCAAGAGAAGACGACCAGGTTATTTGAACATACAACGCTCTCAACATCTCGTAATGATATTACCAGATTTTGTGTTTTGTTGTTACTGGGATCTTGTAAGTTTCACAGAGAAGGATAAAACGTGTGTTAACTTTGTTACATGTAAGATTCGCTTCTGCTACCGTCTGGAGGAGGAGACTGAGAGTTGGGCAGAATGGAGCTTTGAATTACGCATGCTTTATTAGACAAGAGTATAGGAGGATTACAACCAGTAGACGGAAGTGCTTGAGTGATAGACAGAAGAAAGAAGTCATTCAGGAAGAATAGATGGAGGAAAATAAACAAGGGAGAGAGAATGAGACTAGAGAGTTGAAGAGATACAGTGTATGTAGATAGAGGAATAAAGATGGAGAGATATAATCAGAAGGAGATAGAAAGTGAGAAAAAAACGGCATACGGAGAGAGAAGGTTGTTGTTTATTCCTCCAACAACTACTATGTTGAAAAAATAAACTTTTCTTACTCTCTTCTTTTCTCTGTCTCTCTCAATTTGTTTGACATGACAAGGTTGCTAGCCTCATATACTACCCTGCTTAATCACCTCTAACAGTGGCAGTTTCTGCTAATCTTACAAACAACCCACCTTAATCACCTCTAACAGTGGCAGTTTCTGCTAGTCTTACAAACAACTACTATGGAAAAATAAACTTTCTTCTTCTTCTCTGTTCTCTCAATTTGTTGAATGACAGGTGATATACTACCTGTAATCCCCTAACAGTGCAGTTTCTGCTAATCTACAAACAACCCACCTAATCCCCTAACAGTGGCAGTTTCTGCTAATCTAAACAACCTTAAACACTTAACAGTGGCAGTTTCGCTAGTCTTCAAACAACCCACCTTCCTCTCAGTGGTAGGTTGCTAGCTCAAACACCTCTTAACACCTCTAACAGTGGAGTTTCTGCTAATCTTACAAACAACTACCTTAAACACTCTAACAGTGGAGTTTCTGCTAGTCTTACAAACAACCCACTTAACACCTCTAACAGTGGAGTTTCTGCTAGTCTTACAAACAACACCTTAAACACCTCTAACAGTGGCAGTTTCTGCTAGTCTTACAAACAACCCACCTTAAACATCTCTAACAGTGGCAGTTTCTGCTAGTCTTACAAACAACCCACCTTAAACATCTCTAACAGTGGCAGTTTCTGCTAGTCTTACAAACAACCACCTTAAACACTCTAACAGTGGCAGTTTCTGCTATCTTACAAACAACCCACCTTAAACACTCTAACAGTGGCAGTTTCTGCTAGTCTTACAAACAACCACTTACACCTCTAACAGTGGAGTTTCTGCTAGTCTTACAAAAAACAACCCTCTAACAGTGGTAGTTTCTGCTAATCTTACAAACAACTTACCTTAATCACCTCTAACAGTGGTAGTTTCTGCTAGTCTTACAAACAACCCACCTTAAACATCTCTAACAGTGGCAGTTTCTGCTAGTCTTACAAACAACCCACCTTAAACATCTCTAACAGTGGCAGTTTCTGCTAGTCTTACAAACAACCCACCTTAAACATCTCTAACAGTGGTAGTTTCTGCTAATCTTACAAACAACCCACCTTAATCACCTCTAACAGTGGCAGTTTCTGCTAATCTTACAAACAACCCACCTTAAACATCTCTAACAGTGGTAGTTTCTGCTAGTCTTACAAACAACTTACCTTAAACATCTCTAACAGTGGCAGTTTCTGCTAGTCTTACAAACAACTTACCTTAAACATCTCTAACAGTGGCAGTTTCTGCTAACCACATTTACAACTTTCCTTAGTAACCACTAACAGTGGTCATTTTCTGTCGGCGATACATATTTATTTCTCTACAGTGGTACGCCATTATATTTATTACCCTACTTTATCTGACAGTGATACTCAGACTTTTATCTGTCTGACTGTTATATGTCTAATCCAGACATGTGTCTCTCAATGTTACCGAGATTGTTAGTATATATTACATGGATCTGTATCTCTCAATGTGACAAAGATTTGTATATCTGTTACACAAACTTGTCTCTGTCAAATGATACAAAAACATGTATATCTGCTACACAAACTTGTCTCTGTCAAATGATACAAAAACCTGTATATCTGCTACACAAACTTGTCTATGTCAAATGATACAAAAACCTGTATATCTGCTACCAGTGGCGGTTCGTGCTCATTTATGTTGGTGGGGCCAGACACAACATTTCGGAAAGATCATGGTTTTGTGTTAGGTTATATTTTAATTTATAAAATAATAAATACACGTTACACATTACTTTTGGTTGGGGCCCAGCCCCACTGGCCCTTAATGACGAGCCGCCACTGTCTGCTACACAAACTTGTCTATGTCAAATGATACAAAAACATGTATATCTGTTACACAAACTTGTCTCTGTCAAATGATACAAAAACATGTATATATGTTACACAAATTTGTCTCTGTCAAATGATACGCAAACCTGTATATCTGCTACACAAACTTGTCTCTTTCAAATGATACATATCATATAATACTTGTTCTTTTTGTATCTGTCAATGATACCGAAACTTACACCTGTCTGTGATTGACTTATTTTATCTTTTTTATTTTCAGGAAGTTGGAAGTATTATTGGAAAGGTAAGCATTTGTTTCCTCCTGTTGGTTTAGTTGTTTGTCTGTGTTTGTGATGGTGCCATGTACGCATGAAAGTAAGCATACAAGGCAGTGCCAGAGTCAGTGAGTTGATACTGATCAAGACCCATTCTCATTTCCACTGGGTGACCCTGGAAACAAATTTATTAACAATGTATCGACTCGTGCTCACTTAACATTCCCGTCATTTGACAAAGTGTAGGTAATTCAGTGAGAACACCAGTGTCGCCTGTTGTCCGTTTCATCCTGTTGGGAAAATATCGCTGTTCTGTCCTCGACTGCTTATTCGTCCAGTATGAAGCTGTGTTAGATTGCAGGTGATACTTCATTTCTGAAGGTCATCTCCATATGCATCACACGTGAACACGTCATTGACAGTCTTAGTTCCTGGTTAAATTCATTCGTCCATTGTGTCCAGAAACGTGTCCTTCAACTCTTAATCTTCATGAAAGTCCTTCTTCATGAGAAGTCGTATCTTCTATGAGAAGTCGTATTCAGAGGTCGTATTCTATGAGAGGTCGTATCTTCTATGAGAAGTCGTATCTTCTATGAGAAGTCGTATCTTCTATGAGAAGTCGTATTCAAGTGCCACACTTCAGAAAATATGGAATGTCGTAAATTATTGAGTTGAATAGAACGATTTAAGGTAACATTTATGAGTCTGTAAATGGTAGCAGTTGTTAAATTCAGATTATGATGCTTCATAAAGCAGTTCCCTGATTGGTTGTATGAGTTAGCGCACTAAATAGCGCTATTTCAAAGACTAAACCCATTAAATTAATTATTTCCCTTGGTTATTGTTGACATTGGCAACGAGGTTTGATCGATCTGCAGTTCTGCTCAAACGAATATTTGGTTTGGTTGCTAACGGTCTGTTCGTTTCTCTCCTGGTACATGAAAAGTACTTGTTCTAGCTAGTCTGTGCCGCTTTTTGCTTTCGGCAATATTTACTGGTGGGAATTCTACAGAGAGAATAATATAAAAGCTACTTTGATTAGCATTTTACGAGGTAGCAAAGTGAGCTTTTCTGCACTGCGTGTGATCTCAATCGCGCGGCGTAGAAATATCTGAACATAAACAGGAATGATGACGTTCACTTCACGGTCAGGAAACTCAGTGGTAAATATCTTGATTTCCCTCACCGTGGTATGTCCTAATAAAAAACATGTCTAGCTAACAAAACAAAAATGGATATTATCTTCGCCGCAGTGAAGACTACTTAATAATAGCCGTCCATCGCAAGCGATGACAACAACAATCTCAGATGTGTGCTGTTGCACCTCTCTGGTGAAGACTACTTAATATATGTCTGACAAAATGAAGCAATCACTTCATCTTTAGCCTGCATTCGAGGTGGTTAGATTGTCACACTCGTAATGTCCTGTGTGAATAAGAAGACTGTCTAGTTCACTATATTACATCTATTGTCACATTGCATCTAACAGATATCTACCCAGTTCACTGTATTCCATTTATTGTCACATTGCATCTAACAGATATCTACCCAGTTCACTATATTCCATTTATTGTCACATTGCATCTAACAGATATCTGCCCCAGTTCACTGTATTACATCTATTGTCACATTGCATCTAACAGATCTCTGCCCAGTTCACTGTATTCCATCTATTGTCACATTGCATCTAACAGATTTCTGTCCAGTTCACTGTATTCCATCTATTGTCACATTGCATCTAACAGATTTCTGCCCAGTTCACTGTATTCCATCTATTGTCACATTGCATCTAACAGATTTCTGTCCAGTTCACTATATTCCATCTATTGTCACATTGCATCTAACAGATCTCTGCCAGTTCACTGTATTACATCTATTGTCACATTGCATCTAACAGATCTCTGCCCAGTTCACTGTATTCCATCTATTGTCATATTGCATCTAACAGATTTCTGCCCAGTTCACTGTATTCCATCTATTGTCACATTGCATCTAACAGATTTCTGCCCAGTTCACTGTATTCCATCTATTGTCACATTGCATCTAACAGATTTCTGCCCAGTTCACTGTATTCCATCTATTGTCACATTGCATCTAACAGATTTCTGCCCAGTTCACTGTATTCCATCTATTGTCACATTGCATCTAACAGATCTCTGCCCAGTTCACTGTATTCCATCTATTGTCACATTGCATCTAACAGATTTCTGCCCAGTTCACTGTATTCCATCTATTGTCACATTGGATCTAACAGATTTCTGCCCAGTTCACTGTATTCCATCTATTGTCACATTGCATCTAACAGATTTCTGTCCAGTTCACTATATTCCATCTATTGTCACATTGCATCTAACAGATCTCTGCCCAGTTCACTGTATTTCATCTATTGTCACATTGATCAACAGATTTATGTCCAGTTCACTGTATTCCAGCAATTGTCACATTGGATCTAACAGATTTCTGCCCAGTTCACTGTATTCCATCTATTGTCACATTGCATCTAACAGATTTCTGCCCAGTTCACTATATTCCATCTATTGTCACATTGCATCTAACAGATATCTGCCCAGTTCACTGTATTCCAGCTATTGTCACATTAGATCTAACAGATCTCTGACTAGTTCACTGTATTACATCTATTGTCACATTGGATCTAACAGATCTCTGACTAGTTCACTGTATTACATCTATTGTCACATTGGATCAAACAGAACTCTGCCAGTTCACTTATTCCATCTATTGTCACATTGCATCTAACAGATTTCTGTCCAGTTCACTGTATTCCATCTATTGTCACATTGCATCTAACAGATTTCTGTCCAGTTCACTATATTCCATCTATTGTCACATTGCATCTAACAGATCTCTGCCCAGTTCACTGTATTCCATCTATTGTCACATTGCATCTAACAGATTTCTGTCCAGTTCACTGTATTCCATCTATTGTCACATTGCATCTAACAGATTTCTGCCCAGTTCACTGTATTACATCTATTGTCACATTGCATCTAACATATTTCTGTCCAGTTCACTGTATTCCATCTATTGTCACATTGCATCTAACAGATCTCTGCCCAGTTCACTATATTCCATCTATTGTCACATTGGATCTAACAGATTTCTGCCCAGTTCACTGTATTCCATCTATTGTCACATTGGATCTAACAGATTTCTGCCCAGTTCACTGTATTCCATCTATTGTCACATTGGATCTAACAGATTTCTGCCCAGTTCACTGTATTCCATCTATTGTCACATTGGATCTAACAGATCTCTGCCCAGTTCACTATATTCCATCTATTGTCACATTGGATCTAACAGATCTCTGCCCAGTTCACTGTATTCCAGCTATTGTCACATTGGATCAAAACAGAACTCTGACTAGTTCACTGTATTACATCTATTGTCACATTGGATCAAACAGAACTCTGCCCAGTTCACTGTATTCATCTATTGTCACATTGGATCAAACAGAACTCTGCCCAGTTCACTGCATTCCAGCTATTGTCGCAATGGATCTAACAGATCTCGGGAATTTAACACCAATAATTCCCGTCGGCCCCATGTCGGTGTCATTGTCAAAAATAGTAACCGTAACATAATGTGCACATGATGTTTAATAATTGGCACTATTTTACACATATGCTACATAACACATTGTGAATAGCGTATCATTTATATTTCTTATCATTATATACGATAAATGTCATGTATCGTATTTCAGTCCTAATTGACAAACAACTCCTACATTTTTAAAATAAAATTAGTTTATTGAAAACTTCATAAATCTGAAATGAAATATTAATCAAATATATTATTTATGTTATTGTTTTCCCTCATTATGACATACTTTCATATAGTTTGTAATAAAGCTCTGAAAAAATAATTATGTTAAAAGCTTCGCCATAAGAAAGATCTACAGAACGTCAGATATACAATGTTCACTTCCTGGTGCAGAAAGATTACAAACTGATACAATCTAGTAGATCGAAAAGATATAATCACAAAAACATATTCATATTTTAAAACCACATTTGCCAGAGCGATGAGATGTTTTAAATTTAGTTTACAGTGTGCCGTGTACATCATATGTACCAAGGAATATGATTATGGTCGCACTTAGTTATCTCCATTAGTTATTGAGGCATTGCTGCAGTAAGGTGTATTGTTAGTGGCACTTGAACCGACAGCACTTCTGAGATTCTCATAGGTGCTCATTCTTCCCTGCATGGTTGGAAGTATATCCATGATAATAGTTTATGTTAATCACTTGTTTAACACACTTCTCAATATGTTGCTTTCATATCTACAATGGATGACATGAAGTATAATGGACATGACTGACTGAAGTATAATTGGATCTATGACATGACGAAGTATAATGGGCATGGAGCTGAAGTATAATGGCATGACTGAAGTATACATGATGTATCATGACTGAAGTATAATGGACATGACTGAAGTATAATGGGCATGCTAATTTGACATGACTAAGTATAATGGAGCATGGCTGAAGTATAATGACTGAGTAATGCATGACTGAAGTATAATGGACATGACTGAAGTATAATGGACATGCTATATAGACATGACGAGTATAATGGCATGACTGAGTATAATGGCATGACTGAAGTATAATGGGCATGACTGAAGTATAATGGACATGACTGAAGTATAATGGGCATGCCTAAAGTATAATGGACATGACTGAAGTATAATGGGCACGGCTGAAGTATAATTGGCATGACTGAAGTATAATGGACATGACTGAAGTATAATGGAAGCTAGTAATGACTGACAGTATAATGGACATGACTGAAGTATAATGCTAGAGATGAAGCAGCTGAAGTATAATGGGCATGACTGAAGTATAATGGTGCCACTAAACGCAAACATTCAAAGACAAGATACGGTAGTTTTACAAAGTACAACAACAAACTAAATCGTTTGAAGCAAGGGATATAAGAAGTACCTTGCCCTACTCTTACAACATTTGATTCAAAATTCCTTCTATCACATATAAATTACAACATTTGATTCAACATTCCTTCTATCATATTAAATGTGTCACCAGTTGTTCCCATTCACCAAGCGGTTGCTAAGCAGCTGCAATGTGTTCTCCTTATCTGCCTCCAACATCTTGACTATTTGTGTTTGGATGAAGCCAGTCTGTTTTCTCATTACCGCAAACACCTACATATCCAAGACAGTAAATCCTTATTATACTCTAGAGGTGTGGATGTATTTATAAACATCATCCTTTCATACCAATACATACCGACTGATTTGAGCTTTCAAAACGAAGAGTCGATCATAACAATTGCGCTAGTAACTGAAATATGCCAGAGTTTGCTGCAGCAAGTATATCAATGTCAAGGCCGTTAAACTATGATAACATCAGATTGGAAATGCATATTCTGCATCATTATCATCATCATCATCATCGGTCCGAGTCGTGCCCAATGAAACATAATGTAGAGACAAGAAATGTTCGCTCAATTCGATCTTGTGCCTTTTTTTTCTACCTCAACCTTAGTCCTATACATGTCTTTGAGCTCTGCTTCAAACGTTCTCTTTCATGTGTCCCTTGGCCTCCCTTTTTTCCGCTGTCACTGTGGTATTCACTGCATTGCCTGTCTTGGTCGTCATGTTTTCTTATCTTGAGGACATGTCCTATCCATCTTGTTTGTATCTCTTTATTATGTCTTCCAGATCCGTTAGTTCTTTAAGTCTGATTATGCTAATCTTATCCTCCCAGGTATACCCAAGTATTCTTTTAAGAACTTTTCACTCGAATCCTTTTAACATACTTTCTATTTTCCTATCTGTTTTCTAAGTCTCAGATCCATAGAGGAGGACTGCTCCAACACATGTTTTGTATATCCTGAAAGTTGTATTATTTCTAGAAATGTTAGATCTCTAGATGTTGCAAAGTTAGGCTGCATTTTCCCTTTATTCTTTGTTAATTTTCGGCCATAACGTTCCCATCTGAAGAAACAGTACTGTCCAAGTAGTTAAAATCTGTTATTATATATAGTTCGTTATCCTCTATTTGTATGTGTCCTCGTGTCTCTACTCCATTACTTTGGTTTTATTTGTATTGATCCATAGTCCATTCTCCGTTGCTATTTTATTGATCTTGTCGATTTTTTGCAGCAGATGTTCTTTGCTTTGGCTAATAGTATATACATCATGTGCAAGTCTAAGTGTTCTATATGTTCCACTAGATTCCACTGTAGTTCTGTTGTTTGAGTATTATTGTTTCGGGGTTTTTTTTATTTGCCTTCTTCATGACAAAGTCATTCACATTAAGAAATAGAAACTGAGAATTTGTTTTAAAGCGGTATTTTGAATAATATAGTGAGCGTAATAGATAAAAAAAAAAGTATAGGAAGACAATAAATGGAAATTAAGGATATCCTTGCAAAATGAACAGAACATATAAATGAATCAAGTACATTGTATAAGATAACCAATGCCTTCGGTGGATGATAACAAATTGCAAACATTTCACAAGTAAGAAGAAAAAGACGATCAACCATAATAACGGAAATACGACAACGAAAGAGATGGGCGGAACACTTCAAGGAAATAACTCAATAGAAAAACTACCCAATGTGTTGTCGAATATTCATTAAATCGAAATTGATTTTGGCATAAATATAGACACTTCACAGAGATACAAAAAAAATCATTAAAGCCATCAAGAGACTGATGAACAGAAACGCGCTAGGTCATGGTAGCCTAAATGCAGAGCTATTCAGAGCAGATCTAGTACTGACAGATGAAATCTTGGTACTACTTTTCTCACACATTTGAAACGTAGACACAACACACTTTGAATGAAATTGTAAATAGAAAGCCTCAAAGGCTGAACAAATTGGAGAGGAATTACTATATTCTCAGTGTCTATCAAATTCCACAACAGTATCATCACACACAGACTCTTCAGAGTTGTAGATTTCAATCTGAGAATGGAACAAGCAGGCTTCAGAGGAAACATATGCTATCTTCTTCTTCTTTTGTCAGCACACTGTTACCGGGTTGTTAACCTCGTGTCGTGGTTTTATGTATTTGTCTTGCGCTTCTCTGGTGACGTGTGATGGTTTTCTTAGTCCCCTGACAGAGTTCAACTACGTTATCTATCCACCTTTTCCTCGGTCTTCCTCTCACCTTCCTTCCTGATATTCTGTTGTGGAAAGCTTCATAGTCAGTTTGGTCTATTCGCATTCTTACTAAGTGGCCAAACCACTTCATTCTCTATTTCGCTATATAATTCAAGCACGGTCTTGTTCCAACCTTTTCTCTGATGCTGGTATTTATTACTCTGTCAATTCTTGTGCTGTTGGTGACTTTGCGGAGATATCTCATTTCGCATGTTGCTATTTTCTGTGTAGGTTTCTTATTCATTGTCCATGTTTGGCATTGGTAACATAGAGTAGGTATGAAGATGCTGTTGATCAACTGTTGTTTAGCTGTCAGTGAAATGTTTGGATATCTAAGTAGTGGCACTAGTTGGTAGGTTATTGCATTTACTTTTTTGGGCTCTAGTTTATATCTCTCTGTCGAGTCTTCCATCCTCTGTAAATATGCTTCCTTAGGTACTTGAATTCCTGTACTTGCTCTATTGTACTGCCATTGATGTTGATATTTAGTGCATTCTGTTTCCTTTCTATAAATTGATATATTGATAACATACTCTATATAGCTTATAATTTTACCCTCACAAATTTAGGAGAAGATTATGCATAAGGAACCAGATCAGAAGATATATTAACGGTGGATCTGGCATACCTTGCGACAGACACAATTTATTGTCGCTAAACAAGTACTGGAATTAAACCACTAGGGGAAATGGAAAAGTGGTCGTTCTAAAAACGATCTGAAGATAAAGACTTCTTGAGGAACTAAAGTATGCTGGATTATACTAGGAAGCCATAAATAAAACAGGCTAGAGACCGGGTAAAGTAGCTAGCAACTGTTGAGACTATATGCTCCACGAGGAGCGGTAAGGAATAAGTAAACAAGTGTTAGAGTGTCAGAAATATATTGTTTTAGATGCTGTCAGTTTTGTAAATGTGGTTGGAGTATATAATATATATATATATATATATATATATATATATATATATATATATATATATATATATATATATATATATATAAACATCATTTGAAAGGTACGGAGAGCCTATGAAATTCTCTACTAAATAATAACAATTAGTTTAAAAACATGTCTACTTAATTGGCATATACTGCTTGCTTGTTAGAATACTTAATCATACAAAGTAAATAATTAAGTGACAAAAGTGTAATCTGACAACTATTCTCTTCTTGACTGCAATAGATTTGATAATGAGACATACAACAGTTGATATTCTTGACAGAATACAATGGAGAATTGTCTTTCTCACTGAAAGACCTAAAATATACAAATAACATCGCATTTTTATTCTATTCCTACCATCATGTCAAAAAAAAAAAAACAAAGAGGTAAACTGCACAAATACAGTTAACAACTCGAATTGAACACAAATCTCATAAAGACAAGTTATGTGACTCAATTTCAGCAACCCTGTACCAGTAGAAATATAGAACAATGAGCTGGCAACAGCAAATACAATCATATACCTAGGCAGTGTAGTAACACCAAGTTGTGGGAGTGGGCTAACAAGGATATCAACACAAGATGAACACAATAAATACATTCATATACCTAGGCAGTGTAGTAACACCAAGTTGTGAGAGTGGGGCTGACGAGAATATCAACACAAGATGAGCACAATACATACAATCATATACCTAGGCAGTGTAGTAACACCAAGTTGTGGGAGTGGGCTGATGAGAATATCAACACAAGATGAACACAATACATACAATCATATACCTGGGCAGTGTAGTAACACCAAGTTGTGGGAGTGGAGATGACGAGAATATCAACACAAGATGAACACAATACATACATTCATATACCTAGGCAGTGTAGTAACACCAAGTTGTGGGAGTGGGCTGATGAGAATATCAACACAAGATGAACACAATAAATACAATCATATACATGGGCAGTGTAGTAACACCAAGTTGTGGGAGTGGGGCTGATGAGAATATCAACACAAGATGAACACAATACATACATTCATATACCTGGGCAGTGTAGTAACACCAAGTTGTGGGAGTGGGGCTGACGAGAATATCAACACAAGATGAACACAATAAATGCATTCATATACCTGGGCAGTGTAGTAACACCAAGTTGTGGGAGTGGGGCTGACGAGAATATCAACACAAGATGAACACAATACATACAATCATATACCTGGGCAGTGTAGTAACACCAAGTTGTGGGAGTGGGGCTGATGAGAATATCAACACAAGATGAACACAATAAATGCATTCATATACCTAGGCAGTGTAGTAACACCAAGTTGTGGGAGTGGGCTGATGAGAATATCAACACAAGATGAACACAATAAATACATTCATATACCTAGGCAGTGTAGTAACACCAAGTTGTGGGAGTGGGGCTGATGAGAATATCAACACAAGATGAACACAATAAATGCATTCATATACCTGGGCAGTGTAGTAACACCAAGTTGTGGGAGTGGGGCTGACGAGGATATCAACACAAGATGAACACAATAAATACATTCATATACCTAGGCAGTGTAGTAACACCAAGTTGTGGGAGTGGGGCTGATGAGAATATCAACACAAGATGAACACAATAAATACATTCATATACCTAGGCAGTGTAGTAACACCAAGTTGTGGGAGTGGGGCTGATGAGAATATCAACACAAGATGAACACAATAAATGCATTCATATACCTGGGCAGTGTAGTAACACCAAGTTGTGGGAGTGGGGCTGACGAGGATATCAACACAAGATGAACACAATAAATACATTCATATACATGGGCAGTGTAGTAACACCAAGTTGTGGGAGTGGAGCTGACGTAGATATCAACACAAGATGAACACAATAAATACAATCATATACCTGGGCAGTGTAGTAACACCAAGTTGTGAGAGTGGGGCTGACGAGAATATCAACACAAGATGAACACAATACATACAATCATATACCTAGGCAGTGTAGTAACACCAAGTTGTGGGAGTGGGCTGACGAGATATCAACACAAGATGAACACAATAAATACAATCATATACATGGGCAGTGTAGTAACACCAAGTTGTGGGAGTGGGGCTGACGAGAATATCAACACAAGATGAACACAATACATACAATCATATACCTAGGCAGTGTAGTAACACCAAGTTGTGGGAGTGGGGCTGACGAGGATATCAACACAAGATGAACACAATAAATACATTCATATACCTGGGCAGTGTAGTAACACCAAGTTGTGGGAGTGGGGCTGACGAGAATATCAACACAAGATGAACACAATACATACAATCATATACCTAGGCAGTGTAGTAACACCAAGTTGTGGGAGTGGGGCTGACGAGAATATCAACACAAGATGAACACAATACATACAATCATATACCTAGGCAGTGTAGTAACACCAAGTTGTGGGAGTGGGGCTGATGAGAATATCAACACAAGATGAACACAATACATACAATCATATACCTAGGCAGTGTAGTAACACCAAGTTGTGGGAGTGGGGCTGACGAGAATATCAACACAAGATGAACACAATACATACATTCATATACATGGGCAGTGTAGTAACACCAAGTTGTGGGAGTGGGGCTGAGGAGAATATCAACACAAGATGAACACAATAAATACATTCATATACCTGGGCAGTGTAGTAACACCAAGTTGTGGGAGTGGGGCTGATGAGAATATCAACACAAGATGAACACAATAAATACATTCATATACCTGGGCAGTGTAGTAACACCAAGTTGTGAGAGTGGGGCTGATGAGAATATCAACACAAGATGAACACAATAAATACATTCATATACCTAGGCAGTGTAGTAACACCAAGTTGTGGGAGTGGGGCTGACGAGAATATCAACACAAGATGAACACAATAAATACATTCATATACCTGGGCAGTGTAGTAACACCAAGTTGTGGATGGGGCTGATGAGAATATCAACACAAGATGAACACAATAAATGCATTCATATACCTGGGCAGTGTAGTAACACAAGTTGTGGTGGGGCTGATGAGAATATCAACACAAGATGAACACATAAATGCATTCATATACCTGGCGTTAGTACTACCAATTTGGGAGGCTGACAGAATATCCCAGAATGAACGTAAAATTAAATGTTATCAATCCAACATTTGAGATCGTCCTAGTACAACATCAATCAATCAGTGCCACGCCTGCCGGAGTAGTCGATCATGTCTCTTCATAACCCTCTCTGCTTGGTGCATGTAATCAGTTCTGACATCGATCTTGTGTCGAACCATGATATCAGTCCATTCAATATCTTCTTCCTCTGTCTTCCACGATCTCTCCTTCCCAGGATTTTGCCTGTTGTCACCAAATGTTCTAAACCTTCTCTTCGCATTATATGCCCGAAGAACCTTGATTATTGGATTCGTATTCTTTTGATAAGGTTTCTTTGTGTACAGTCCTGGTTTGAAACCTCATCATTTGTTTTCGTCGCTGTCTATGGAATACAAAATAGGACAACATAGGAAACAAATGAAGTACAACATAGGAAACAAATGAAGTACAACATAGGAAACAAATGAAGTACAACATAGGAAACAAATGAAGTACAACATAGGAAACAAATGAAGTACAACGTAGGAAACAAATGAAGTACAACGTAGGAAACAAATGAAGTACAACATAGGAAACAAATGAAGTACAACATAGGAAACAAATGAAGTACAACATAGGAAACAAATGAAGTACAACATAGGAAACAAATGAAGTACAACATAGGAAACAAATGAAGTACAACATAGGAAACAAATGAAGTACAACATAGGGAAAAAAATGAAGTACAACATAGAAACAAATGAAGTACAACATAGGAAACAAATTAAGAATATATGAGAACTGCGTACTATCAATAATTTTGTTTTGATCTGAATGCTGAAACAAAAGACATTTAGATAGTTATCATTTCACACAAACCTAACTGAGACATCTAGACTATCACCATTTGATACAAGGTAATTGGGAAACATTCTTAATCTATGTTGTAGCAATAAAACCTTCAAAATATGACATGTACTTAAAAAGCTATCAAGAAACCATGACAAGAACTGCCGTTCAATGAACTATGGAGAGAAGGTGAAGGAGAGGCAGACCACAGATAACCAGGTGGAGAACAGTGGGTGCAGATATGCACAGTGTGGGTAAGACTAGTGGCATCCTGCGAAGGATGGTCTTGGACCTAGCAAGATGAAGAGATTGGGTTGTTTCATTATCAGACAAAACTATGCATGTCGGCTACTAACTGATGTATCAATCTATATCTAAGGAAAAGAAGTAGAAGATAATACTACAGCGTTGCTACCAGCAACCTATACACAACATTATTTCTACATCACATCCACATTACCAAATATCAAGCAATTTCTCTTGGAAAGCTGTACTTAAGTTTTCTTTCACTTCAGTACCTATAGCCTCACCTGTTTCCGGTTTGTGCTTTCACTTTGAAATATAAAGAATAATCGATTAATGGCTTTTATCGATCTAATCATTTCTATTTTTACCGGTTACAGATTTCTGTAATTATCTAAAGGGAGAAAATTGTATTATGACGTAAAGCGTATTCAAAGAGCAGGAAAAGTTATCTAACTTTGGTTTGGGAAATTTTCTAGATTTTGTTTAATTATAGCTATTGTTTATCGCCGTGCTTGCTAACGTAAGGTCCGCTGACTGTAGAAGTCCTTGCCAAGAAACCAGCAACCAAATGCTGAAAATCAAAATGCTAATATTAAGTATTATGTGAAATGTGTATGCGAGGTATGTTTAAGCGTATTGGGTAATGCATGTTGTTTCTATGTAATGCGATATTTCTTATTTTGTTATATTTGTTGGTCAACACACCTGGATATAACTAAAATAAGATTCATTCTTCTGTTAAAAGATGTGTGTCTCAGTTAATCCCTTAAACAAAACCAACTAAAGCCAACTTCGACTATGAATAGTTATGAAATTTGTGAACAAGTAACAGTTTGTGAACCAATAATAGCATGAAGTATTGATCGGGCTACAGTTCTTCTCTACCTGCTGAATCATCATCATCATGTTTCAGTTCTTCTCTTGAGCTTGGTTATAATCCAATTTTGATAACGTCTCTATCTTTTTCTCCGTGTCTATTATGTTGTGCATGTAAGTTCTTTGTTTGTCCTTTCTTCATATTATGTCTCAGTTTATTCGACTTAGTTTTGTCATGTAGGTTCTTTTTTACCTATTCTTCATGATTTATGGCTCCATTTATTCGTACTTTAGTGTCTATGTGAGGTTCTTTTTTTACCTATTCTTCATAGTTATGTTCCAGTTTATTCGACTTTATGTGTGCATGTGAGGTTCTTTTGTTTAACTATTCTTCATAATATGTGCTCCAGTTTATTCACTTAATGTTGCATGCACGCTCTTTTCATTTAAACTTTCTTCATCATTATTGCTCAGTTTATTCGTACTTATATGTGCATGTGAGTTCTTTTGTTTACTATTCTTCATAGTTATTGTCAAATTTATTCGTATTATATGTATGCATGTGAGGTTCTTTTATATTCCTATTCTTCATAGTTATGTGCCAGTTTATTCGTACTTATATGTGTGCATGTGAGGTTCTTTTGTTTACACTATTCTTCATAGTTATGTGCTCCAGTTTATTCGTACTTATATGTGTGCATGTGAGGTTCTTTTGTTTACACTATTCTTCATAGTTATGTGCTCCAGTTTATTCGTACTTATATGTGTGCATGTGAGGTTCTTTTGTTTACACTATTCTTCATAGTTATGTGCTCCAGTTTATTCGTACTTATATGTGTGCATGTGAGGTTCTTTTGTTTACACTATTCTTCATAGTTATGTGCTCCAGTTTATTCGTACTTATATGTGTGCATGTGAGGTTCTTTTGTTTACACTATTCTTCATAGTTATGTGCTCCAGTTTATTCGTACTTATATGTGTGCATGTGAGGTTCTTTTGTTTACACTATTCTTCATAGTTATGTGCTCCAGTTTATTCGTACTTATATGTGTGCATGTGAGGTTCTTTTGTTTACACTATTCTTCATAGTTATGTGCTCCAGTTTATTCGTCTTATATGTGTGCATGTGAGGTTCTTTTGTTTACACTATTCTTCATAGTTATGTGCTCCAGTTTATTCGTACTTATATGTGTGCATGTGAGGTTCTTTTGTTTACACTATTCTTCATAGTTATGTGCTCCAGTTTATTCGTACTTATATGTGTGCATGTGAGGTTCTTTTGTTTACACTATTCTTCATAGTTATGTGCTCCAGTTTATTCGTACTTATATGTGTGCATGTGAGGTTCTTTTGTTTACACTATTCTTCATAGTTATGTGCTCCAGTTTATTCGTACTTATATGTGTGCATGTGAGGTTCTTTTGTTTACACTATTCTTCATAGTTATGTGCTCCAGTTTATTCGTACTTATATGTGTGCATGTGAGGTTCTTTTGTTTACACTATTCTTCATAGTTATGTGCTCCAGTTTATTCGTACTTATATGTGTGCATGTGAGGTTCTTTTGTTTACACTATTCTTCATAGTTATGTGCTCCAGTTTATTCGTACTTATATGTGTGCATGTGAGGTTCTTTTGTTTACACTATTCTTCATAGTTATGTGCTCCAGTTTATTCGTACTTATATGTGTGCATGTGAGGTTCTTTTGTTTACACTATTCTTCATAGTTATGTGCTCCAGTTTATTCGTACTTATATGTGTGCATGTGAGGTTCTTTTGTTTACACTATTCTTCATAGTTATGTGCTCCAGTTTATTCGTACTTATATGTGTGCATGTGAGGTTCTTTTGTTTACACTATTCTTCATAGTTATGTGCTCCAGTTTATTCGTACTTATATGTGTGCATGTGAGGTTCTTTTGTTTACACTATTCTTCATAGTTATGTGCTCCAGTTTATTCGTCTCCATTTTGTTCTATATATTTTTCTTGCACTCAGCTTCTCCGCTACTTCCATTTGCTCTTTTCTGTAAACTCGTTAACCAGGGCATATTTTGGGACCAACTCTAATTTTTGGAATATTTGAGATCTTACTAGCTAGGGCATTTATCATTACCCGTATTTAACAAGGACAGTTATTTCCGATATTTTCTGGGACCATGTTAACCAGAATAAATACAACTTATAATTGATGAAACCTCGTTAGCAAAAACATGTATTGTGTTAGACCATAGATTCCCAAACTGTTTCGTACCACCGCCCACTTTGCACATCCTAAACTTTGTAACGCCCCCCTCTACACTATAATAGTTCGCTAACGCCCCCTCCCACATATATACATGCTTTATTTTCTCTTTGACATAGAAAATTGATATATATTTATGTAATACATGGTCGATTTATTTTCAAATGATTATATTCAAGAAAAATATAAAAATTTATGAAAAAAAATGGATTGTGCAAGACGGGCATAAGATGAATTTAAATGCAGATTCACATTTTTTAATGACTATTTAATAGCAAAATCACGAAAATAATTTATTTCACAATATTTATTATTAATTTCTTTTTCAAGAAGCCACCGACCCCTTATCGCCTGAACTTTCCCCAATTCTTTGAACCCACTATCGCCCCCTAGAAGGCTTCAGCGCCCACTGGGGGGCGGTTCCGTCCACTTTGGGAAACGCTGTGTTAGACTATCAGAACATGCTTACTGAAACAGCATTAACAAGGACAGTTATTGCCTATGTTTTCTGGGACCTCGTTAACCGGAACAGATATTTCCCATGCTTTCTGGGACCTTGTAAACCAGAGCAGTTATTGTCTAGGTTTTTTATTTTACCCATAGAAGGATCTAGGTTCCAGGAAACTCAAAACTGTGTGTAATGGAACTACCAACAGCCTTATCTTCGAAACGTCAGTAGTAGATTTATTTCATCTGTACAATTTGAACATACTAAGCTCACTCAGCGACTACATATTGGGTGATGATGATGGCAATGCGATGGCTGACATAGCTATCATGAGACTACATAAACCTGCATAACCAGCTAGCCACGAACACAGTCGGCCAATATCATTTACTGATAAATAGTTAACATAATGTCGTAATTTTTATTTCACGTTGTGATTAACACACACAATTTAAATTGAATGTTTCAGAAAGGTGATAACATCAAGAAATTCAGAGAAGATGTAAGTATATTGTTGTTCTTATAATTTCTTGTTTAGTGCTCTCTCTCTCTCTCTCTCTCTCTCTCTCTCTCTCTCTAAACCTTTGCTATTCTGCGCTGATAAATTGACTAATGGTATTGTTTAAGATAATGTTGTATCAATCCTAACATATGCTAGCGAGAGTTGGAAAATGACTAAAGATATAGAAAGCAAGTTGAATGCATTTGAAAATAGATGTCTGCGAAAAGTAATGAATATAAAATGGAACGAATTCAGAAGAAGTGATGAAATCAGAGACATGTCTGGTCAATTACTAGTGACAACTGTTATAAGAAAGAGAAGATGGACATATGTTGGGCACACCTTGAGCACACCTTGAGGAGAAATGATCAACGAATATCAAAGCAGGCATGCAAAGGGTTCAAGAAAGAGAGGTCGACCTAAAGAGACCCTGAAACGAATTTTGCTGAGAGAGGCAGGAAATATCGGTCTCAATTCCATGGAGGAGATTGAGCGAGTTGCCCAAGATAGAGCGGTATGGAGAAATTACTTGCAGGCTCTATGTAACGTATAACGGTACGAGAGGAATTATGATTATTTATTGTTTAAGATAACGCAAAGCAAGTATAATGACAAATTCGGTATAGTCTTGCAATATAAGTGCGTCCCGAGGTATTTATTTTTGTTTAAACTACGGAGGCAGAGAGTTAACATACCAAAAAATATTTCAGTTTTCGAGACATGTCCTTATTTATGAGCGAATGTTACTCAATATTCATGTCTTGTATCATGTATATATTCCTCCTAGCTTTTTGTCCATGACATTCTAACAATTGCTCTATTTTTTTTAACTAATTTTAATACAATAGTTTGATTTTGTTTTCAAAACATAATTCTTAAACGTTCATGGGTTTTTAAGGTTCTTTTGTTATTTTTGATGGTCTGCTCTATTACTAGAAACCATGTATATATTCCTTGAATTGGAAAGATGCATGTTATATATGGTTGTAAATCTAATTGAATGTACTAACAAGATATGTAGTTTTAATATCAGTACCATGTAATATCAGTGACCTCATTTTGGTGATGCTAAAACTAGATTTTTCTACAAATTGCAAATAATTATAGTCACAAGGACAGGGGAAAAAGGTATGAAATAGTTAATGAAAACTATTAACATAGTCTCTTAGTACCTTTATATTAACACAATATATCCCAAAATGAAGTTGATTGGACAATATATAAGGCAGTAATCGGGACATTTATAACTTCTAAATATTTCCATAGTTTGAAGTCACAGATTAATAAATAATTAATAAATAAGATAATTGACGTAGAACTGGTCTAGTAAGCAGCCCATAAAGAACTAATACTTATAATCTTTATCAGGACAGTAATCTGAGTCAATAAATGCCATTTTATAAGCCAGTGTGTGGTTTTTGACAAGATCAAGTGAAAACACGTCTGCAGAGATTATACAAAATGGCGACACGATCGCAAATGTCTGTGTAATAAAAGCATGCTCTTACCTCTGGAACCGGAGAAGGTTCGTCTAAATGGCTAGGGACACGGTAAAAACGATAAGTAGGCTTTCACGCCAAAAATCAGTCAGAAGCGCCATACCATGCTCCCTGACTACGCATGCATTCATAGCGAACAAACACAGAAGAAAAAGAAACCCAAACAAAAACATGCTTTAATCAACGAGATTAGACATCTTAAAAATAAATACATTTTTTAAAATTTATTATGGTAATATGATATGTTTTGCATATATGTAACATATATTATATGCATTTAAATGCATAAATAATACACATATACAGCTAGTTCCAGAGTCATATTGTATCTCTTTTTATCAATGAGATTTTCTCTTCATATTCGAACGTTACATAATATTGTTCATGAATTTTTCGGTGACAGACTTAGTGCAGGTTCAGCATCAGTAGTTTTACCAATAGTGGAGAGAATGAAAAAGTCTATTTGATTTTCATTGATAATTTGATAAATGTTATCTCCATATATTAACCATATATTATACCTCAAGCCCATAGTTTGAACTGTTTATTGTATAATTTCCAACTCTTATTTTACAGTGTATGTTGGTTGTTAGTTTTTCTTTTCATGTTCAATGTTTTCTCTTCGATTTTGTTAAGACTTACGAGTATTTGTATTAAAGTAATCTGATTACCAGATTAAAACGATGCAACAGTTGGAGAGCTATGACTAAGAATATCAATACTTAAAATGATCAATACTTCGGCTGGGCTTATATGCTTTGTAAATGTTATGATAATACAGAGTATTATACCGCTTGAAGGTAACTATTGATGGGGGTTCGTGCATATAGTTATCAGTTACAATATCCTCCATTGTGGTGACTTACCAATTGTGTGGTCATTTGAGAGAGATCTTTAAAGGTGTTCAATAAACTAATTGAAGAGTGCTACTATAGAGAAACCACCACGCAATGAAGACAGATTATGCTTAGACAGATTATGCTTATAAGCCGAAGTAAGGGAACGGTCACAAGATGATGCAATACTTGTTCAAAAGAGTACAAAAAAACGGACTTATTTATTTCTTTATTTATTATACTCGCCTGCCCTCGTGTTCATAGCTCGTTGGACAACGAGTGACAAGCCCTCTGTGAGCGCGGGTTAAATTTGCGGGCTGGCAGAAAAGCCACAGGTTCTCCAGATTCACGGTGTTCGTGGCACCGAACCGAAGGGTTACGATGTTCATGGTGCCGAGCCGAAGAGCTGAAAGTTCAAGTGGTTCTGATCGGGGGAACAAATGTATTTATTATTATTTATAATAATTAAATTTAAAATGTCAGTAAATTAAAAGGGGACACTAATGACATCTCATCTATCTACAACTTCTGTTACTTCAGATGTCTTGTAGATATATACTATTTTCTCTCTTTTTTACTGTAGTTTGATTCTACAACTTCTGTTACTTCAGATGTCTTGTAGATATATACTTCTATTACTGTGGTTTGATTGTTTAATGTTATAGCCTTTTTTTAAATAAGTGTTCGTTTTCTCATAACAGTCTATTTCTTTGAAATAATCGTCACTCGTGTTACTCTGTACTGATTCTGATCTGAAGCTTTCAATTTGTTGGACAGTTATTGAGCACCTATTGAGGTTATTTGAGTGTATCGATATACATTCTATCCAGTTGTTTTGTATGTTGGTGTGCTTGCAAAACTTCGTTGATAATATTTATAATCAAATTGTATGTTCCGAATCAGTGGCGGCTCGTGACCATTTTTATTTGTGGGGCCAGACAAACATTTTTTTCGGAAAAGACATGGTTTTGGGTGACATTTTATTTTAGTATTTACTATTATTTGTATATTCCGGGAATATATTCAACTTTCAAAGGTAATCAGTATCACGTTAAAAGTAATAATTATGAAATAACAAATACACGTTACACATAATTTTTGGTGGGGCCCGGCTCCACTAGCCCTTAATGACGAGCCGCCACTGTTCCGAGTTATAACTTTACTATACAGTGGGTCTCTGTAGCGTAGAGGTTATGTGCTCGCCTCTCGTGCCAACGGTAACCGGTTCGCTCCCTCGTGGAGACATCGATATATTTTTCCCACAGATCTGTGATCTCAGTGTAGGTGAGATCAAGTTCCTAGTCCTATCGGAGACGAACGATAAAACGTAGGTCCCGTGTTAAATTTGAACACGTAAAATAACATTTGGCAATTCAAAATCGAGTAGAGCAGGTTGGAAATTCATTCGAAAAAAAATTAAAAATAAAATTACTACAAAATATCTTCACCATCTTCAAAATTACATCAGGGACCCTCGCCGGTGCTACGGAGTTCGTGCCCTGTAGCTGAGATCTTCCTGTGTAAGAAATAGATCGGAGCCCACATGGTTACTCATGAAAGTGAATAATGACGGTCCTATCAATCAATCAATCAATCTATACAGGGAGATACAGCCTTTTGATTATATATATATATATAATTGTAACATGTTGAATACAATAGGTAAAACTGAACAATAATATGTGAATGAAAGGTAGCAAACTACATTAACTGACCACTACACAACCTCCAAGTACAGGGAGATACAGCCTTTTGATTATATATATATAGAATTGTAACATGTTGAATACAATAGGTAAAACTGAACAATAATATGTGAATGAAAGGTAGCAAACTACATTAACTGACCACTACTCAACCTCCAAGTGGTGGACAATGGTATAAGCTGCGTTACTGCGGTGTGGATAAACACGTAGGAATAGACAGAGAGGTAAAATACCAGTCCTAAAAATGATGTGCTGAAAACATATGTGTGGCACTAAAAGGCGAAGACATATCCAACTTACTGTATACAACAAGACAATGTAATAAACATACATTTTTCGGGTAATAGAAGAAGAGGAAGAAGAAACTAGGTTCAATAAAGCTTGTATTATGAGAATACATCGTGTAAATAAAAACACTGATTGATGAATCTATTTTAGCAAGCTACATAAAAACCGCTCTACCGATTCAAACAGCTGTGACAGTTTTCGAAGCGACCATATCAGTAAAACGCCTCTGTTCGACTTGTCTTGCGTAACGCCCCTGATTTCCAGTCTCTGGCGCACGTGTCCTAGTCCCGATATGACAGCTTATTATCACGTATTAAGGCAGACCTGGTGGTTCGAACGTGCTTCGGGGATTACGGGAAAACTGGCATCCTTAAGATCGAGATTGCAACATCTGGTCAGGGATTAGACAAGGCGACATTTGAACATGGTCACGTGAGAGCTCAGTAAAAGTATATGTAATAAAAATAATTTGACTTGATATATATTTATATATTTATTATTATGACGGGAAGGGGTGTCAAGAAAATGATTTTCCTCATTATTATTTCCTATTGGAAAGTACAGGTTTGAAGAGGAGGGGGCTTACATTTCATCGGTTGTGAAAGTTTGATATCAATTTTAATGTCACTATTTTCTTGTAATGTTGTGGTTATTTTGTTGTGATGTGTTGGTTTGTTTTACCTTTGTGATAATTATGCTACGTTGTAGGTATGTGTGAAAGTTGGAATTTGATGGGTTACGCTAGCCTTATATACAACGTACTTATTAACATTTTTTTCAAGGGGCATGCCGGCTACTATCACCACTACATTTCAACATCTCCCTGGTCACAGGTGATCTTTCAATTCCGACTCTCCAACATAAACATATTATCGATATAAGGGAAGACTACAGTAAAACTTGTTAGTAATGGCGAAACACGTAAAAATAAAGTACTGTAGTTTAAGCATAAACTTATATAGTAAGTCTTAAGCATAAACTTATATAGTAAGTCTTAAGCATAAACTTATATAGTAAGTCTTAAGCATAAACTTATATAGTAAGTCTTAAGCATAAACTTATATAGTAAGTCTTAAGCATAAACTTATATAGTAAGTCTTAAACATAAACTTATATAGTAAGTCTTAAGCATAAACTTATATAGTAAGTCTTAAACATAAACTTATATAGTAAGTCTTAAGCATAAACTTATATAGTAAGTCTTAAACATAAACTTATATAGTAAGTCTTAAGCATAAACTTATATAGTAAGTCTTAAACATAAACTTATATAGTAAGTCTTAAGCATAAACTTATATAGTAAGTCTTAAGCATAAACTTATATAGTAAGTCTTAAGCATAAACTTATATAGTAAGTCTTAAGCATAAACTTATATAGTAAGTCTTAAGCATAAACTTATATAGTAAGTCTTAAGCATAAACTTATATAGTAAGTCTTAAACATAAACTTATATAGTAAGTCTTAAGCATAAACTTATATAGTAAGTCTTAAACATAAACTTATATAGTAAGTCTTAAGCATAAACTTATATAGTAAGTCTTAAACATAAACTTATATAGTAAGTCTTAAGCATAAACTTATATAGTAAGTCTTAAGCATAAACTTATATAGTAAGTCTTAAGCATAAACTTATATAGTAAGTCTTAAGCATAAACTTATATAGTAAGTCTTAAGCATAAACTTATATAGTAAGTCTTAAGCATAAACTTATATAGTAAGTCTTAAGCATAAACTTATATAGTAAGTCTTAAGCATAAACTTATATAGTAAGTCTTAAGCATAAACTTATATAGTAAGTCTTAAGCATAAACTTATATAGTAAGTCTTAAGCATAAACTTATATAGTAAGTCTTAAACATAAACTTATATAGTAAGTCTTAAGCATAAACTTATATAGTAAGTCTTAAACATAAACTTATATAGTAAGTCTTAAACATAAACTTATATAGTAAGTCTTAAGCATAAACTTATATAGTAAGTCTTAAGCATAAACTTATATAGTAAGTCTTAAACATAAACTTATATAGTAAGTCTTAAGCATAAACTTATATAGTAAGTCTTAAGCATAAACTTATATAGTAAGTCTTAAGCATAAACTTATATAGTAAGTCTTAAACATAAACTTATATAGTAAGTCTTAAGCATAAACTTATATAGTAAGTCTTAAGCATAAACTTATATAGTAAGTCTTAAGCATAAACTTATATAGTAAGTCTTAAGCATAAACTTATATAGTAAGTCTTAAGCATAAACTTATATAGTAAGTCTTAAGCATAAACTTATATAGTAAGTCTTAAGCATAAACTTATATAGTAAGTCTTAAGCATAAACTTATATAGTAAGTCTTAAGCATAAACTTATATAGTAAGTCTTAAGCATAAACTTATATAGTAAGTCTTAAGCATAAACTTATATAGTAAGTCTTAAGCATAAACTTATATAGTAAGTCTTAAGCATAAACTTATATAGTAAGTCTTAAACATAAACTTATATAGTAAGTCTTAAGCATAAACTTATATAGTAAGTCTTAAGCATAAACTTATATAGTAAGTCTTAAGCATAAACTTATATAGTAAGTCTTAAGCATAAACTTATATAGTAAGTCTTAAACATAAACTTATATAGTAAGTCTTAAGCATAAACTTATATAGTAAGTCTTAAACATAAACTTATATAGTAAGTCTTAAGCATAAACTTATATAGTAAGTCTTAAGCATAAACTTATATAGTAAGTCTTAAACATAAACTTATATAGTAAGTCTTAAGCATAAACTTATATAGTAAGTCTTAAACATAAACTTATATAGTAAGTCTTAAGCATAAACTTATATAGTAAGTCTTAAACATAAACTTATATAGTAAGTCTTAAGCATAAACTTATATAGTAAGTCTTAAACATAAACTTATATAGTAAGTCTTAAGCATAAACTTATATAGTAAGTCTTAAGCATAAACTTATATAGTAAGTCTTAAGCATAAACTTATATAGTAAGTCTTAAACATAAACTTATATAGTAAGTCTTAAGCATAAACTTATATAGTAAGTCTTAAGCATAAACTTATATAGTAAGTCTTAAACATAAACTTATATAGTAAGTCTTAAGCATAAACTTATATAGTAAGTCTTAAGCATAAACTTATATAGTAAGTCTTAAGCATAAACTTATATAGTAAGTCTTAAGCATAAACTTATATAGTAAGTCTTAAGCATAAACTTATATAGTAAGTCTTAAGCATAAACTTATATAGTAAGTCTTAAGCATAAACTTATATAGTAAGTCTTAAGCATAAACTTATATAGTAAGTCTTAAACATAAACTTATATAGTAAGTCTTAAGCATAAACTTATATAGTAAGTCTTAAGCATAAACTTATATAGTAAGTCTTAAGCATAAACTTATATAGTAAGTCTAGCATAAACATTAGTAAGTCTTAGCATAACTTATAGTAAGTCTTAAACATAAACTTATATAGTAAGTCTTAAGCATAAACTTATATAGTAAGTCATTTAATTAATTGTATATGGGGACATCATCTATATCCTAATTCTCTCTGTTCTAATGACCTTCAACCTCATTAGTCCTGCTAAGATTCTTGTTTATTTCTGGATTAGAACAAGTTCTTGACGGTATTTTGAAGAAAATGGAAAAATATTAATAAATCTGTCTAAAGTTTTCATTATCTTAAGTTTTCACTGCTACCAGGGGCGTTATGTCACACATATATTTGATATTTTGTCACAAACTTACACTTCAGCATTCATGTGCTCTAACAGTGCTTAATACACTTCAGCATTCATGTGCTCTGACAGTGTTTAACTGATTCAGTACCAGGTTTTTTTCACCTCTGGACGGAATTATTTTTTAGCTTCAAAAATATTGCACACATACTTTAGTTAAATTAAAATATTGTTTCTAAATATGATTTAAAGTTGAACTTATTATATATCAAATTAAAGATAAATGAATGTACTTTCATAAAATATTTATTGTATGCGAAAATATAATGTTGTGTTGACTGTGCATGACAAATATTAGCATGTAATTAAAAAATTAATTGAAATTGTGAGAACAAAAATCCAGCTTACCAAGGGCCTTGAGGAACAATATGGTGAATAAGTCAGTGTAACTGCTCTCTTTATATAAGTAATCCATTTATGAATACACAAAAATTAAGAAAATATTGACGGAATATATGGTTTACTAACTGTTCGCAAATTAGCAACACGACCATCTTTGAAGAAATTTCCATTAAAATTGTCAAATTGAAGATTTCACATACTAAACATTCATGTCTCATAATATATAATCACATACAGTGGAAATTATAGCAATATTTACAGGAATAAAGAACTAAAGTATATGAATAATAGTCCTAACATAGCAACTATATAACTTCTCTCCAAGTAGACTGTGTAGGTTCTGTCTGAATCCTTCTTCTTTTTGTTGCAATCCTACTGGAACCTGACTGGGGCAACGCCCCTCTCAACTGGTTGGGAAACACTACTAGTATTATTTAAATTATTCATAATCACAAACTTCTGTGTCATCAGAAGCTTCACTATCAGTATCTACATCTTCATGCAACCAATCTCGCCCTTCTGCAGCTGTAAAACGTGCAGAACGAGCTGATAACAAACCATTTCTAGACTCTGAATTGTTAGACATTATTTTTTAATCACAGGGTAACTTGAAAACGAAAATTAAACTTGGTTTCACTTCTGATTCTAGTCAAAACCACGATGTTGTGATTTGGTTATCGTTAGTACTTCCTTTCTACTTAGTTTCCGGTTGATATAAAGCTAAAATCGGAGTGAAAATTAATAAAAACTCAACGCAATATTAGCGGTCTTTTAAACGACGCTTGGGCCACGCAGATAAGAAATATGTGCACTACAGTGTTCCACGGGACTGAATCAGTTAATACACTTCATCATTCATGTGCTCTGACAGTGTTTAATTAATACACTTCATCATTCATGTGCTCTGACAGTGCTTAATTAATACACGTCAGCATTCATGTGCTCTGACAGTGCTTAATTAATACACATCAGCATTCGTGTGCTCTGACAGTGCTTAATTAATACACTTCAGCATTCATGTGCTCTGACAGTGCTTAATACACGTCAGCATTCATGTGCTCTGACAGTGCTTAATACACTTCAGCATTCATGTGCTCTGACAGTGCTTAATACACTTCAGCATTCATGTGCTCTGACAGTGCTTAATACACTTCAGCATTCATGTGCTCTGACAGTGCTTAATACACTTCAGCATTCATGTGCTCTGACAGTGTTTAATACACTTCAGCATTCATGTGCTCTGACAGTGCTTAATACACTTCAGTATTCATGTGCTCTGACAGTGCTTAATACACTTCAGTATTCATGTGCTCTGACAGTGCTTAATACACTTCAGTATTCATGTGCTCTGACAGTGCTTAATACACTTCAGTATTCATGTGCTCTGACAGTGCTTAATACACTTCAGTATTCATGTGCTCTGACAGTGCTTAATACACTTCAGTATTCATGTGCTCTGACAGTGCTTAATACACTTCGGCATTCATGTGCTCTGACAGTGCTTAATATACTTCAGTATTCATGTGCTCTGACAGTGCTTAATACACTTCAGTATTCATGTGCTCTGACAGTGCTTAATTAATACACTTCAGCATTCGTGTGCTCTGACAGTGCTTAATACACTTCAGCATTCATGTGCTCTGACAGTGCTTAATACACTTCAGTATTCATGTGCTCTGACAGTGCTTAATTAATACACTTCAGCATTCATGTGCTCTGACAGTGCTTAATATATTTCAGCATTCATGTGCTCTGACAGTGCTTAATATATATAACAATTTGTTTAACATAATAATATTGCCAGCACAAAAGACAACTTTCCTTAATCACATCTTACAGTAGTTGTTTGATCAACATGATAAAATTGAAAATATCACGCTTTGTAAACTGCAGTTGCCTTTATGTTACTTTCAGTCGCTGTCAGTGGCTTTATATCGTAGCATTACTAAAGTTCAATATGTAAGATGTTTTAACACGCGTGCTCATATCTGCAGCTCAGAGAAGTTTCTAGAAAAGTACATGAACACGAAGAACGGACTGCGGCCCTTAAGAGGATTAGTTGTAAGCTTATGTCCTTAGTTTAAGGAAGGGTTCGGTAAGTCTGATAACTAGAACCAGATAGATATGAAGGAGGGAAGAATAGGGTGGTAGGATATGATGGATTGTTTGAGAAAGTGACAAGATGAAGTAGACAGAGGAATAGAGAAGGAAGTAGATGGATAGAGGAAGAGTGACAACAGAGATTGTGTGATGATTAAAGGAGAGTGACAGGAGGGTAGATGAACTGATGAAAGGATTGTGACAAGAGGGTAGATGAACTGATGAAAGGAGGTGACAAGAGGGTAGATGAACTGATGAAAGGAGGTGACAAGAGGGTAGATGAACTGATGAAAGGATTGTGACAAGAGGGTAGATGAACTGATGAAAGGAGGTGACAAGAGGGTAGATGAACTGATGAAAGGAGGTGACAAGAGGGTAGATGAACTGATGAAAGGAGGTGACAAGAGGGTAGATGAACTGATGAAAGGAGGTGACAAGAGGGTAGATGAACTGATGAAAGGAGGTGACAAGAGGGGAGGTGAACTGATGAAAGGATTGTGACAAGAGGGGTGGTGGACTGATGAAAGCAGGGTGACGAGGGAACGTGGACTGATGAAAGGAGGTAGATAAGAGGGAAGATGAAAGAAGGGTGATAAGAGAGGAGGTGAACTGATGAAAGGAGTGTGACAAGAAGGGAGATGAACTGGTGAGCATGACTTGCTTCTCAAGCTCTCTTCAAATGATTAATGAAAACTGCAAGCTGAAATGCGAGGGGAAGATTAACAAACAAAATCTTACATTTTAGAATCCGACGATACTGAACTCAGATCCTTCCCCAAAGTTCAAAGTTCATCTTATATAACTGAAGTGCTACCGTCAATAGCTCCGGTGACAATTTCTAATTTTGTCATTGCTCAGACATTCGGATACCCACTTTCAACTGGATCAGCTAGGGAATTTACCAAACGGGAATTGAACCCTTGCCTAGTGCTAGTGATTGAAGTTGAACACACACGAAAACAAGAAAGTAAAACAATCACTTCACCCGGAGGTAGTCGACATTAGGTCAATATTTGACACGCTATATAAATCATAGCCAAGCAATATGGCCACAGGATCCGGATGAAGGAAATTATGATCGATAAAACCTGTTATTGTATCGATCAGCGGTTGCAATTGGCTTGTGAAGGTTTCATATGTTGTGCTTGTGCAGTCAATTATAGGTGAAGTTAGAATGCTAGTTGGTTTGGGGATTATTTTGTCTGTCTCTCTGTCACTTTTAGATTGTCTATGTTTGAGTTATATCCTTAAAAAAGAAATGTTTAGTTAAAGATAACATGAGATTTGATGATGCACTTATACTACGATGTAAGCAATTTGTACAATTAACATTGTACAATGAAGTTTTCTCGCTTGAGAGTTGTAGCTCGTATATGGGGGATTATGTTTAGAGTAATAGTCAGGAGAATAGACCGGCATGTGACCAAAACAATTACAAGCTACTGTGCATGACAAAGGGTTGAAACGTATTCTTCTCAGAGAGGGAGAACAGAATGAGAGATATTGGGGAAAAGTTCAATCTAAATTCTAGTGAGGAAAATCTGTGAACACTTTATAATAATATAGGCCAATTTGGCGTAATGTAATATTTTCTAGCAGGAAAATGTCGGTCACGGTTTATGGTTTGTAATATAACAAGTTAGGCGAATTACAAGCAATAACAGTTTCATGAATACAAACTGGTTAATCAGTACTCTACATGAACCATCGGCATGAATACTGTGCTAAGTGACACAGAAAACCTATGAAAATATAAGAATAACCATTAAAGAAACAAGAAGTAAAAGTGAAAGACTTATCTCTATCACATTATGTCAATGTACTTTATGTAGATGGTAATTGCTAATCTAAACGGTAGATCGTATAGGAATAGAAGAACCTTGATGTCAAGTCATCTCTTGTCTGTTAGATAAGATTTTATGTTGTATCAAAGACTACTGGAGTCAGCAATAGAATAATTACTTGGAAGGTAACATAAGAAAACCGATGTATTGCCTTTAGTTGATGAAATCAAGTAGTATCATAATATCATAACTATTGAGAAGGAAAGCAATATTACTATATCAGTGTGTACTCAGTACAATTCATAACAGATATATCTTATAGAGATTACAATATGTACAAGTTTGAGACATTCTAAAATGAATGTTTAAGAAGAATCATACACATTTTCTAGCCAAGTACGATAGTAAATAACGAGTTTTTAGACAGAACAAGCTGTGTCTTATTGGAGATCATATGATGAAGATAGAGTTGGATTTAGCATATATTTGTATGTCAGTAAAAGCATTGACTAATACAGCTCTCCGATGGACAGCGGATGGGAAAAGAAGGTATGAAAGTTCAAAAGAAACATGGAAAATAACTGTGGAAGGAAGGTAGAAAGACATTGCCTGACGTGAGAATAATTAGTAGAAAGGATGCAGAACGTCATTTTTTCCCGTGCCAACTGTGCCGTCTTCCCAGTTTCGAACATCGTGCGGACATTCCAGGTGCCAATCCTGGAAATCTTCCGGGTTGAAAGAAGGTGAGTCGGCAGCCCGATTTTCTTTCGAATTTCACCGGTCGCTTCATCTTGGGTGGCGAGCTTTGAATTTTCTTGGCTGTGGTTTCTGTAGCTATCTGGTGTTTTTACGGTGTGGGGTAGCCAGCCCCACGACCAACCTCCTTAGTCACCTCTTACGACATGCATGGCAGGTGACAGTGGTTATATTCTTTACATCCCCATTGTGGGCCCCGGTAACCACTCGGGCGACCGAACGTCAGCAATGTAAAAATCTCTTGTGTAATCTCTTTTGTTTCAAACGAGACATGAAGGGGATATAGATAGGTAGATATTTAAAGATGAGGCTACACATAACCGTGCGGCAGCTGGCAAGGTTAAGGGCAGAAGAAAACCAGTAAGACAGGGAGGGAAGATCTGAGGCATCATGATCAAATGTATGGGAAAGCGACAGTCATTCGAACTACATAAGTATATAAAATGATGATGATTATAGAAGAAGTTTGGATTCATTGATACTAAGTCTAACACATGATGATGATGGTACATTGCCTGTTTGTTTCTAGTTCTATTTTTCTATATTTGTTTACTAAAATAAAGAATTAAAATACACGAAATATTTTCCTTATAATAGCGAAGTGCGAACTTGAGTACTCCAGCTTGAGAGACGAGTAACCTAACATCTCGACCACCCAATTGTTCATCAGCATACGCTAATTCTTAATTAACCCCTCCAAAAATATCCCAAACCTGCATTAGATAATGTTTTATGTGTACACATACTAACTGAAGCCAAAATAAACAATACACGACGATGTTTTGTTTTGTTTTCTAAACGAGAGGTAAAATGTAATACATGAAAGAGAACTAACGTGAGTTAGCAAGAAAACTAATTAGATGTTTCCCACAAGTTGGAAGTTCACGTGCTTCAGCGTTAGCAATTTGCAGCGTAAGAAAACAGGAAACGTTTAATGGGCAAACATACAGGTGTTAACGTGGATTAGATAATGACTGGTCACTGACACAAAGACTAGAAGTAGCATGTGATTTGTTGCATTGTTCATACATCGGATAGATCTGGTGATACAGGTAGCCAGGCTTGTTGTGTCAGTGTTTTACATTTTGTATAAATGATATCTCATTCTGTTGTGCTAGCTACTTTCGCGTCTGTGTTACAGATAAGGTATTAACCTGTTGTTCCAATCTTGTGTCTGTGGTATAGATGATATCTCAATCTGGTGTACTACTCTTGTATCTGTGGTATAGATGGTACCTCAATCTGGTGTAGTACTCTTCTGTCTGTGGTATAGATGGTACCTCAATCTGGTGTACTACTCTTGTGTCTGTGGTATACATGGTACCTCAATCTGGTGTACCACTATTGTATCTGTGGTATACATGGTACCTCAATCTGGTGTACTATTCTTGTGTCTGAGGTATAGATGATATCTCAATCTGGTGTACTACTCTTGTGTCTGTGGTATACATGGTACCTCATTCTGGTGTACTACTCTTGCGTCTATGGTATACATGGTACCTCAATCTGGTGTGCCACTCTTGTGTCTGTGGTATAGATGACGTTTCAATCTGTTCTACCCCTCTTGTGTCTGTCGTATAGACGACGTCTTAGTATGTTGTACCAATCAACCTAGTATACTATATGGTCTCACAGTTTATTGTACTCGTTTTATATCTATCGTATACAATATGTCGCATTGTGTTGTGCCACACTTCTACCTGTATTATAAATGATGTATCAATTTGCTGTGTATATCTTATATATTTGGGTATAGATTATATCTAGGTCTACTGTGCCAAAATTTGTGTCTGTGAAATAAATTATATCTGTCTGCTGTGCTAGTCTTGTATCTGTGGTCTGAATGGTTTCTCAGTCTGTTATGCCAGTCTTGTATCTGGGGTCTGAATAGTTTCTCAGTCTATTGTGTATACTTACTGTAAGTAGCCAACAACGATGACCTGGTCCCATCTTTAAAAATGACGGAAAACATTAATTTCTATATGGAGAGTATAAAGCATCAACGACAATATGTAAAAAAAAAGTTACTGAACCAATAAATGTTACTTTGACACTTCACGCAGACTACAATAATTTGAGCTACTATCTCACAAATAAACTTAAGTATAGTTCGTTCCAAAATCGTGAAGAAACTAAGGTTTCATTTGAACGAAATCTACCGGATGCATAATAGTAATTTTTTGCAGGCTGTCTTAAATACCTCACGACCTTACGAAATCATGTTTAACTAACTGACATGTAAATTGGTTGAAGCACAAACCGTTTTTTTTTTTCAATATAATTTTGCATAAACACAACAAAATAATAATCAAAGTTTCGAATTTATAGTAATACACAAAATGGCGACGAATGTTTGCAATGGCGTATCCCTATTATAACAAATGATACCTTCTACTTCTATCAATGAAAATAAATGGTTAGTGCTTACGCCAATGACAATCGTTCGGATACAGTGTGAAATGATTAATTTCACGGGATTCCCGATTTTACTGGTGCTAAATTGAATATTTAAGTACGTAAATGAGAAATTACAGGAGCACTTGACTACCGTACAGTTAAAGTTCTACATGTATACTAAATCCATATCGCTGTTACTTTACTAATAACAAATAAGTAAAAATCATATATCACTAAAGGTTTGGGTGAGCAAAAGCAAAAAACACTTTACGAAGGTCGCGACTGCTATCAATAGCAAAATGTAAAAAAAACCACCCAATTTCTGTCATGTGGATGATTATATATCGGTCGGTAAAGATGTTCACGAATGTTGTAATGAACTATAGGAAATACACGTCTGATAAATATGAGGCTGATACTAACAAAGTGAATGATGATCATCTTTTACACTTGTTTTCAGCGTATACGGGTGAGAGAAGGCTGGTAAGATAGCCACCAGTATTACTGCAAGACGCGCACTTTAGATATGTCGACAGCATGAGACTGACCACAGCTCTCTTTGAAGATATTAAAGCTGTAGTCAGGAGAGTGAGCAGCGAAGACGTTCATGTCTTAGATGATGAACTTTCATTTTCTATTTGTTGACTTGTTCTTTCTGTCGTCTTCAGAGTGGTGCCAAAATAAATATCTCAGACGGATCTTGTCCAGAACGGATAGTCACTGTTACTGGAACAACAGACAACATCTATAGAGCATTTGGTTACATCTGTAACAAGTTTGAAGAGGTTCGTTTCATATTGTTCTCTCTGTTTTCAACTGTAACATTTATGCACTAATGTGTAACACGTCTAGTTAGTCTCATGTCGGTGTCTTTCATTTCACTTCTAACATGTTTGATTAGTCTCATAACCACTTCTTTAGGTTGTTGGTTAACATTGTACTTATTCTTAACATATTTGCTCTTTGTGTCTTTATTCGTGGCCTCTACGTTTCCTGGTCGTTATAATTACTTCATTATTCTTCAAATCTATTTCTTTCTAGTCTTTAGTCTTCAGGTATTTATTCTTCAAGTGTTTCATTATTCATATCTTTATTCTTCAAGCGTTTCATTATTCATATCTTTATTCTTCAAGCGTTTCATTAGTCATATCTTTATTCTTCAAGTGTTTCATTATTCATATCTTTATTCTTCAAGTGTTTCATTAGTCATATCTTTATTCTTCAAGTGTTTCATTATTCATATCTTTATTCTTCAAGTGTTTCATTATTCATATCTTTATTCTTCAAGTGTTTCATTATTCATATCTTTATTCTTCAAGTGTTTTATTATTCATATCTTTATTCGTCAAGTTTTTCATTATTCATATCTTTATTCGTCAAGTTTTTCATTATTCATATCTTTATTCTTCAAGCGTTTCATTATTCATATCTTTATTCTTCAAGCGTTTCATTATTCATATCTTTATTCTTCAAGTGTTTCATTATTCATATCTTTATTCTTCAAGTGTTTTATTATTCATATCTTTATTCGTCAAGTTTTTCATTATTCATATCTTTATTCTTCAAGCGTTTCATTATTCATATCTTTATTCTTCAAGCGTTTCATTATTCATATCTTTATTCTTCAAGTGTTTCATTATTCATATCTTTATTCTTCAAGTTTTCATTATTCATATCTTTATTCTTCAAGTGTTTCATTATTCATATCTTTATTCTTCAAGTTTTCATTATTCATATCTTTATTCTTCAAGCGTTTCATTATTCATATCTTTATTCTTCAAGTTTTATTTTCATTCTTTATTTTCAAGTGTTTCATTATTCATATGTTTATTCTTCAAGTGTTTACATTTCAGCTCTTCATTCTATGAGTTTCATTATTATCTGATCTACAACGATCATAATATACTGTATTTAAATCTTACCATGTCTATTATATATTATTCCTATCTCAGTTCTTCTCTTAAATGTTATCATTACATGTTACTCAGCTACTTCACAACATGCGTATCATGTATCTGATCTGCAACTCACAACATACGTATATGTATATACCATCCACTCAACATACACTGACATACGTATCATGTATTACCATCTGCAACTCACAACATACGTATCATGTATTACCATCTGCAACTCACAACAGAACTTACTATTCATGTATTACCATCTGCAACTCCACATACGTATATGTATTACATCTGCAACTAATCATATGTTATATCATGTATTACATCATCACATACGTATCATGTATACCATCTGCAACTCACAACATACGTATTATGTATTACCATCTGCAACTCACAACATACGTATTATTCTTGTCTGTAACGTTTCTCTTCTATCCATACCTGCCAACTCACAGGATCTTCAGAATACACCAACGACACCTAAACCCCCTGTCACACTTCGACTGGTTGTGCCCGCTAGTCAGTGTGGATCACTCATAGGCAAGCAGGGATGCAAGATTAAGGAGATACGAGAGGTGAGTACAGTCTATCTACTTATGAATACTACACATACATTATATAGATAAACTAGCTTTACTACCAACTTCCGCATGGGATTTACGTGGGCAATTCTTTTCCACCACAACGGCTCTCAAGTCACAGCCAACTCTAGATAACTAGGCTAGACAACTGACCGGGGATACCTGACCTAGATCAGAAAAGGGGCTGGAAATTACAGATGTTTGATAGAACACTGCACGTTTTTTCTGCAATTTTACTCAATTCTGTGAGTCTATGGTTATTTATTGGTGAAAAATCCTCATAATATTGATTTTCCTTATTGTTAAATTTAACTTATTGCATAATATAACTTCGATTTAGCATTTCGTGTTGATTTTAAAATGAATTCGTATATATACATCAATACTCGAATGCGAGGTCACGTGGTGTAGTTGTGGTCTGATTACCCATAATTCTTCCTAAGTCCAAAAGCCCATAAGTTTATAGTTGGCTCTGCTCAAGTCGACGCAGCTTCAGTTGGGTCTCAGAGAAACACTGAGATGTAAAGGTAACCGACGTTATGTTGACCACATCATCCACCGTGTGCCGTAGGTCAAAGACAAATATAGACGTAACACCTTATTCACTAATATACCTCATGGTATGAAAACGGGTTTCCTTTACTTTAAAAAAAATATTGTATATTTCGTTATATTTTACCTCAAAAATCTATTAGGAATTGATGTTTGCAGGTCAAAAGAAAATGTTGGAAACATTTCTACCGTATGTTTTGATAAACAAAGATATTTGAATCCGAATTTAATTGATATTCCCCGCTCACAGGTAGCTCAACGTTTTTCTTAGTGTAATGGTTGATTGAACACACTATGAAATGTACATATTTTTAAGCCAACTTAAACAACTCATAACTCGGTAAAGAAAGCACGTCAAGAGTTGAAAATTGTCGCGTTGACCTGCACATTTCTACAGGAATAAGTTGTCAAATTTTCCGATTCCAGATTTTGATATTTTCAAGTTTTTCCTGTGTCACACAAACAGACAATCATTTTTATAAATAAGATTCTTCTGCGTTCTCACTAGATTGGGATTTCGGATTCTCTAATAAAGGCAGTCGTCTGCCTCAGATTATCAACCACGCCATACAGTTTGTCTTGGAAGCTAGTGTAAGTGGGCCACCTCTTTCTTCTCAGGTCTGCATACTGGGGAAGTTCTGTAGGATATGTTCTGTTGTCATACTCGTCAAATAAGATGAGAACCAGGCATTATCAGTTTGAGGGCTTGAGAATACGATATCACCACTAAAGGTTACTATGTAAACAGTGACGTTACTAAGATGTGTGCCACCAGGTGGGGTAACTCATGATGGTGTCACCATTCTTATGAACCTCATCCCTATCCTACCATACACAACCTTTAGCAAAAGAAAGACATGTTTACCAGACAAAAGAGGACACCTTGCCGCACAAAATAAAGGCAAATATAACATTAAAATTGCATAAATAACAAACTGTGCCACCATATCAAAGAACAAGTTTGGTTCAAGATCTATTAGATCCAGTGTTCAATGTGGAGACGGCACTTGATCTCATCTGATCTAGATTTGAGACAGAAAATGTTGAGATCTATTACAAACAAGCTTCCTTGTTGAGTTACCTGATCTGATCTGATTTATATTAGAAACAGAAAATGTTGAAGATGCATTACAGACAACCTTTAATGTGGAGATGGTACTTGATCTGATCAGATAAACAACAAAATTAATGCACTCCTTGTTTATTTACTTCTAGAATATGTTCCATCTTTACTAGTGCGCTTCTCTCAAATAAACAAAATCTCGCATGAATTCATTTTTTAGTAACAAGAAAATAGAAAGCGACAGGTTATTGCACTCTCTCTTCATTTGGTAAAGTTCGTTCAAGAGTTATTTGACCTGTTTCTATGGTGATGTCTTTCACGAGTTTGTGTGGATGTTGTGATATCAAAGGGAAACTATCATAGCTCTAACATTTGTTTATGTGTTACTCAATGTGTTTGCTTGCTAGTCACGAGATGCATATTAGAGTTATGTTTTAGACATAGAGAACAAGAGAAGGAGTGAAAAAGAGAAGAAAGTCAGGATGGGAAGGGAAGAGGTAGAAGGTGTGAGAGAGAGAGATCAATAAGAAGTGAAAGCAGTGAATTGAAAGAAAGGAGTAAAGGTCGAGTGAGGAGAGATACAAAGTGGAAGAGAGATACATTACTTGGATTCTCCGAAAGAAATTCATTCTTATTTTGTATGTTTGTTGGCCATACCGCTCTGATATAAACAAAACTCCTCCTTAGGTTGAAAGTCCGTGCCTCGGCTTAAACGAAACCTGTCGGTACTGCTTATAATACCGCTTTTTAGGGCAGTGCAGGGCATGTGGCGGGCGGGGGCGGGGCGGGGCGGGGAAGAACATATACCTGGGGAATATAATAGCAACATGGCTAGTACAATCACCGTGAAACTGCTCAGACTAGGATTTTTCTTTATATGCAACAATAGTAATCAAATATTTTACATAAAATATATAGGGTCTTTTGTTCTGTATATATTTTACTTGATAAAAGCATTTTGGTCGATATGTTGCTGTATCTTATTTTTGTACTTTGTAAAACTAGAGCAGCGTAAGGCCGAATGCAGGGGGCCCGTGTTCAATTAACAAAGATTTTTGTTCTGTTATGAGAATAAATAAAAAATCCTAACCCGAACAACTTCGCGGGGACTGAACTATACATGCGGCCATTACATTCAGCAGGCCCTTGTTCCACTAGTTCCATCAGCAGGCCCTTGTTCCACTAGTTCCATCAGCAGGCCCTTGTTCCACTAGTTCCATCAGCAGGCCCTTGTTCCACTAGTTCCATCAGCAGGCCCTTGTTCCACTAGTTCCATCAGCAGGCCCTTGTTCCACTAGTTCCATCAGCAGGCCCTTGTTCCACTAGTTCCACCAACAGGCCCTTGTTCTACTAGTTCCATCAGCAGGGCCTTGTTCCACTAGTTCCATCAGCAGGCCCTTGCTCCACTAGTTCCATCAGCAGGCCCTTGTTCCACTAGTTCCATCAGCAGGCCCTTGTTCCACTAGTTCCACCAGCAGGCCCTTGTTCCACTAGTTCCATCAGCAGGCCCTTGTTCCTCTAGTCTTACACCGCCCTAAAATCTTTACTACAGGCGGTAACGATATTTTATTTTTTATTCTTATTAAAACTACCTCACTTTGTTTGTACATGTTTCTCCTTTGCTATATAATTTTACTGCAGTTTTCCCTTGTATCGATAGCAATAGATGGGCAAAATATAGGGATAGAGTGTGTGAGTATGAAAGTTAAAGGACGAGAGATAAGATGAGTCAGAGAACGAGAGAGAAGAATAAGAAGAGGTAGATTTATAAGGCGTCGGTGTAAAAATTATATTCTATGAAAATCGCTGTAGCACAGAAACATTGCGCTAGATATGAGCACCAATGTTTGGTGTTCACTTCCCTGTACAGTCGATTACCTAATCTATCTAGATGAAAACTAGTACCTAGAAGTTTTGAATTGGTATTGCTGAGATACTTTGTAAGTACTTTGCCGCTGGCACGGTCACATAATTAAAAGGGACCAAACACATATAGAAGCGCCGTGAGATATCCGTCTGATATAAACAACCAATTCCAAATTAAGGTCAGATAGATGTTATTGTTTCAGAGATTGTGAGCGATCATATATTTGGTTATCTCCCTTACTATGTTGCAAGCATGAGAATTTCTGCCTATCTTAGTAACGTTGACGAAATTTCCACTAACAGCTTTACCATAGCTACCATTGCTCCCTCACTACGGTATTTGTAATTGTCATTTACAGCTTCAGCTTTCTATCATCCAGCCACGGTCTGATAACGGCCACACTATCAATAATTGCTGCAGAAACTGTATGTAAGAGCTAACTTAACTAACTTACTAGAGGTTATATGCTCGTCTCTCGTGCCAAAGGTACCAGGTTCGCTCCCTCATGGAGCCATCTGGATATATTCCAGAGATCACTGATCTCAGTGTAGGTGAGATCGAGTTCCTAGTCCTATCGGAGACGAACGATAAAACGCTGGTCCCGTGTTCAATTTAAAAGAACCCTTGGCAGTTCAAAATTGAAAAGAACAGGCTGACAAGCCGCTGCCCAGGCAAATTTCATTCGAAAAGATTTTAAAATAAAATTCCTTCAAAAATATCTTCATCTTCAAAATTACATCTGAGACCTCGCCGGTGTTATGGAGTTCTTGCACTGCAACTAAGATCTTCCTATGTAAGAAAGAGATCAGAGCACACATGGTTACTCACTGAATTGCAATGATGATGGTCCTATCAATCAATCAAGAGCTAAATAAGAAGAGTTGTGTATGGGACTAGATAGCGTAATTTGTTACACAACGTGGTTTTTTAAACTACCCTTATACGAACTAATTAAGTAGATGTGTGTGTGTATGAATAGAATAGTAAATATCGTGTAAAATAAATTGTTACATTTTCCTCTACATCTTCTGCGGTCCAGTCTGTGGTTATGCTAGATGTCCATACTAGTCACCTGAACGTTGTACATCGTCAGGTCGAGACGGTGGTTCAACATCTTCTGCGGTCCAGTCTGTGGTTATGCTAGATGTCCATACTAGTCACCTGAACGTTGTACATCGTCAGGTCGAGACGGTGGTTCAATATCTTCTGCGGTCCAGTCTGTGGTTATGCTAGATGTCCATACTAGTCACCTGAACGTTGTACATCGTCAATGTCAGGTCGAGACGGTGGTTCAATATCTTCTGCGGTCCAGTCTGTGGTTATGCTAGATGTCCATACTAGTCACCTGAACGTTGTACATCGTCAGGTCGAGACGGTGGTTCAACATCTTCTGCGGTCCAGTCTGTGGTTATGCTAGATGTCCATACTAGTCACCTGAACGTTGTACATCGTCAGGTCGAGACGGTGGTTCAATATCTTCTGCGGTCCAGTCTGTGGTTATGCTAGATGTCCATACTAGTCACCTGAACGTTGTACATCGTCAATGTCAGGTCGAGACGGTGGTTCAATATCTTCTGCGGTCCAGTCTGTGGTTATGCTAGATGTCCATACTAGTTACCTGAACGTTGTACATCGTCAGGTCGAGACGGTGGTTCAATATCTTCTGCGGTCCAGTCTGTGGTTATGCTAGATGTCCATACTAGTCACCTGAACGTTGTACATCGTCAGGTCGAGACGGTGGTTCAATATCTTCTGCGGTCCAGTCTGTGGTTATGCTAGATGTCCATACTAGTCACCTGAACGTTGTACATCGTCAGGTCGAGACGGTGGTTCAATATATTCTGCGGTCCAGTCTGTGGTTATGCTAGATGTCCATACTAGTCACCTGAACGTTGTACATCGTCAGGTCGAGACGGTGGTTCAATATCTTCTGCGGTCCAGTCTGTGGTTATGCTAGATGTCCATACTAGTCACCTGAACGTTGTACATCGTCAGGTCGAGACGGTGGTTCAATATCTTCTGCGGTCCAGTCTGTGGTTATGCTAGATGTCCATACTAGTCACCTGAACGTTGTACATCGTCAGGTCGAGACGGTGGTTCAATATCTTCTGCGGTCCAGTCTGTGGTTATGCTAGATGTCCATACTAGTCACCTGAACGTTGTACATCGTCAGGTCGAGACGGTGGTTCAATATCTTCTGCGGTCCAGTCTGTGGTTATGCTAGATGTCCATACTAGTCACCTGAACGTTGTACATCGTCAGGTCGAGACGGTGGTTCAATATCTTCTGCGGTCCAGTCTGTGGTTATGCTAGATGTCCATACTAGTCACCTGAACGTTGTACATCGTCAATGTCAGGTCGAGACGGTGGTTCAATATCTTCTGCTTCAGTTTGTATCCCCTGACCAGTAATAACGTCGTCACTTCTTCTTCTTTTCCCTAATCATGTTTTACCACATAGCGTCAGGATAAGAAAAGTTTAGAACGGGCTTTGTGTGCGCTTCATAAATAGTGTTTTTCACTGCCTGTGTTATTTCTGAAGTTCACTTTTTATGTGCACTGCCTTTTTCTTTGTACGCACTGAATCGGAGTATCATTGCTCTTTGAGGTGCACTGTCTGTTGGTAATCTGCTTATGTGACCGAACCATTTGATTTGTTGTTTCTTGACTTTCTTCGCCAACGTTATGGTCAGATGCGTTTCCCTGGAGTTGGGTAAATTGATGTATATATACTCTAGGAAGAGGGGGAGGGGCTGCTCTTGTTCGTTGTTACTTTATCTCTATTGTAACCGATATGGGAAATGTTAGAAAAACTATACAATTGTTGAAACTATATTCCAACACCAGCTAATAACACATTTCCTGTTATTTCGTATACACAATCCTCTTATTCTGTACACTTATTCAATTATTATGTACATATATTTATCCTCGTCTGTTATTTCGTACACACAGCCCGGTTATTCTGTACACATAGTTATACCATTCTGTTATTCCGTACACACAGCCCGGTTATTCCGTACACGTGCTGCTTACTAAAGACAAACATGTTAAACACGAACCCACTCATTTCGGCCTCTCATGTGGTGCTCTGCTAAGGACAAGAACAAACAAGCAACGACATATTAAGACAAGAGCTACAAGGAATTAATTTTTTATGCAACTTTTGGCGTCATATAAAATGTCAAAGGTAGATCTTTCTCTGTTCAATCTGGTGCACATTTTTACCTGCCTCAGGTGATGACATTCGTATCACAGGTAGAAAGATCTTCATTGTCATTCACCTCCTATCAAGCAAACTATGTTGTGATGTTTTGTTTCTGCGGGCTCAGTGCATTTATCTTTATCGTGCATTTGTTTGGAACTGCTTCCTTAGTCTTTGGTTCTCTTTGACCTTTCTCCAAGGTGATGGTTTGAATATCTTCATATTGGACTCTTAGGAAAGCTACCTTTCTGGACGCACGAGGTTTCCCAACTTAAGTTTGTGTAAGTATTACCTACCTATGTGTCAAGCAGAGACTAGCATATTACTTTTGCACTGAGCTTTTGCCAGGGTTTTCTTTAGAAATTGTGTTCTTTTCTTCTGGGTTTCTTCTTGATGGGATTTGGAGATAATTAATCACATTGGTAGACCCAATATTTCCACTTCTACCATGAGGGCATGTTTCTCTTGATGTTTTCAGATCAGTATAAATCTGATACATTGCTTTATGGTTTTGTTATTTTTGGCATAGGTTAAATATTTTGTGACTGGTAGAAAATCCTATCTAGTTCTAACCTTTAATCACCGCTTGACATGAAAGTCACAAATATTAAAGACAACTAGACTCAAAGCAAGATAAAGAGTGATAATCATGACATAGCTTGCAGGTTGGAGAAGATGATAGTGTACTGAAATGGTTATATATTTGACGAGTGGTATCAGACCTAGAATATGGCATTGTATCATGGACAACAACAAGCAAGGTCTTGGGGTTTTTTTTAAAGAAAATAAACAGACAGCAAGACCAAGAGAACTGACAAAACCAAGAGAACTGCGATATCATAGTGGTTTATGGACTTTCTCGTAGGCACGTAGTCCCGGGATCGAATTAACTAGGAGGACAGCATGATGTTAATTGCAGTACCTATCGTGTACTGTTGATTACAGAAAAATACTATCCGAATACTGAATTTCCCAATATACCTCATGGTATGAAAACGGGCTCCTTTCTTATAAAACCAAACAGGGAGAGTTATAGCAGCGTGCTTGAAGTCAACACCCATTACAGAACTGGAACAAATCACATACATTCGGTCAATAAAAGATAGAAGAGACAGCACGAAGGCTGGGAAACAATCTAAACAATGCAGTGTAGACTGACAAGTCACCCGCTGTTTCAGAGAATAAATGGGTTTGGAAAGGGACGTATGAAAAGTAGACACAGTAGAAACAATGAAACGAAATATGAGAACAGATGCCAACAATGCTACATCCGCTACAAAGTCCTTATAACACAGCATACAAGCTCCCACTCTGGACAAATCAACACCTCTCTAACATGGTAGAGGACATTCCTGGTATTTTTGAGAGAGGGAAAAATCCATTAATACTGAACCACAAGGAAGAATCATAACGCTGAAATATGTCGAGAAATACAATCCTGCCAACATGTGGACTCTCGCATTAACCGAATGGATAACCAACTAATGCAATAGATAATGTAGGATGTGGAATCTTTCTGAATCTAAGTAACTACATATAAAAAATACTGTAAATAGTAACAGGTAAATTCTCTATAGTATTTAGAACAGAAGCGGATATTTTGAAAACTGCAGTAAAATCACAAATTAACGAGGAAAGTGCAAGGAGACAAACAGTTCTTTTCACTGATGCACTATCTTGTAGTTGCAGCACAAAGTACAATACTGAACGACCTAAGAGACACATTATACACTCTATTCCAGCAATTTAAAAGACCTGCGATACAGGTGATCCCATCTTATTTCAATATATATATATATATATGGTAATTTTTTTTTAAAAAGACCAACAAATTTGCAAGAGAATAACAAAATGGCTTATTTACCTCAACCTGATATCAACAAAAAGCTATAAGGAAGCAAATAGATTTGTCACAAGAATATTTCAATGATATCGTGTTTCTTCTTGGCTTCTCTGCTTTCTTGCCAAGCATATGAAACCACTAAAAGTTGATATATATTTTCTTAACTGTTTTCTGACACAGAATAATTTGATTACTGCAACAATCACATTAAAACTGTAAACAAACTTGTTTATTGCCTCCGTCTTGTATCCAATTCTATATCATCCCCATCAATAGCTCAAACACTGGAGCCTCTGTAATAAGATATATATTTTTTGGTAATAAGATATATGTTTTTTATTAGCATTGAATTTAAACTAGACATTCTTGTTTCTGTCAGTCTACGGGAGCGTCTATACAAGTTGCCAGTGAGATGTTACCAAACTCTACAGAACGGGCAGTCACTGTATCCGGAACAGCAGACGCAATTACACAGTGTATTAAATACGTGTGCGGAATCATGCTTGAGGTAAGTCACAGACACGAGTGCTTGCAAGATGTGTGTATATATACTGACTTGAGTGAGTTAGTACATGCATGTGTGTGTATATATACTGACTTGAGTGAGTTTGTACATGGCTGCGTGTGTATGAGTACTAAAAGAGTCAAAAGACGAAAAATTGACTTCAGTGCACCAGGTTTCCCCATATGGCTCCGTCCATTATGTAAGGATGTCTTTATGTGAATGATTGATTTCATGCAAGTAGATGCATGTATGTGTAATTGACCGTGTGTATATGTATATTTGTAATTGACAATTTAGATGTAACTACCTCGGAGTTATTTTGTATCTGTGTGATTGATTGTGTGTAACCATGTACCTACATGTGTTGCATAGTTAAGTTTACTTCTATAGCAAGTTTCTCTTCTAGTGGCCGTCTAGTTCTCGTATGTTCTGTCTATACAAATGTCAAGTGGTTACCTGGTTTTATTTCTTTCTTCAAATTCATAACTGTCTACGTTTGTTCTCGAGTAGCCACTTATATGAGAATCCAAAATTGCCAGTGTTTATACACATGTACACACACACAAACATACATACAGGCGTACGCATTCACCCACCCCAGAAAGCATACTGTTTGTTAGTCATAACCTAACCCGAACTGAATCACTACAAGCGTCAACAATTTGCAGAATCACACTTATCTTCGTTCCAGGGCACATGGGTGTCGTTGGCAATGAGAGAGCAGAGAGGCTGGCTGGCTCTGCCACCATATCAGAGGGCCAAGCCAATGCATAGAGTTGATATTTTGAACGCCCTCATAGAGTGTGGCCGTAAAGAAGATTTTCATTTAAACCAATCCACGTCAACTACTATATTGCAGGAGCTGGGTTTGAAGATTGGAGTAGCAAGAAAAGAACAGCACAAAAGGAACGTGTGTAGGCTCATCAATCAAAATCGAACTTGTACGGTCAGTCGCTGAACGCTGTTAGAGATATTGCGAAGGAGATCGGAGCACCTATGGACATGTCTGGAATGCAGTGAAAATATTTGAAACTGAAACTAACCCGAACTCTGTAGTTCCAGCAACAATTATAGGGATCTCATTAAAACATTGCACATGCTTCTCGGTCCGGATTCGAACCCAGAACCTTCAGAACGACAGGCAAATATCTTAACCACTTCACCAAAGAGACCTCCTAGAGAATCAAGAAGATCGTGACAAATAAATAGACAGCATTGCAGAAATACTTTAGCAACACAGAGTAACAAAAACCAATTTGATACATTTGTTGATCTACCTATCTATCTATATTCGCTTCATCTCATAGCAGACATTGACACATACGATATTGACAAGTGAGCCGGTATGATGCTTTTCTACTCATGGTATCCCATGTCAGTCCATACTCTTTCATTTCCTTTATCATCGTCATTCTCCGGGTTTTATTAGGTCTACCCCCTCTCCACCTTCCGCCTGCTGTCTAGATCAAAGAATTCTCTTTTGTACAAGCCATCTCCACTTTCTTCATCTGATCGTGGTTTCCGCTAATGTACAACCAATTTTCTTCCTCAACGTCTTCTTATTTGTAATCTTTTCTTCCATAATATTCGCATTTTTCGAAGACACTCAATTTGAAAAGTCTCTAATTTATAATATCTGCAGTTAGTTTCCAACATTCACACACATTTACAATGAAGTCAATCGCCCACTAAATCAAGTAAAATGCTCCCCAGGTATGTGCAGTCTTTTCAATAAGTAAAAGACTGCACATACCTGGGAGCATTTTTCTGCAAACGGAAGAATAACTAATGAAATTCAACACAGATGCAACAAAGCAAATCAAATGATAGGGCAAATGGCGCCAATTTATTTTAAAATGCAAACACGTCACCATGAACACAAAAAGAGCAATGTTCAACACAATCTTTCTTCCACATTATGTTATCAGTGCCAAACCTGGACGCTGACAACAAACGATAGAAGAAAACTAGTCACGACAGAGATGAAGTGTCTACGCAGAATGCTGGGTGTAACAAGAAGAGACCGGTTGAGAAATGAAGACATCAGGAAAAAGTGGGTACAACATCAGTACTAGACTTCATCAAGAAACAACAAATTAAATGGTTCGGCCACGTAGCAGATTACCATCAGACAGTGCACCTCAAAGAGCAATGCTGCTCCGATACAATGTGTACAAGGCAAAAGGCCGGTCACGCAAAAGATGAACATCAGAGATAACAGAGGCGACGAAAGAGACTATCTACGAAGCACATACTAGGGCCCGTTTTAGAAATCTCTTCTTGACCTGACGCTGTGAGGCAAACAGAATTCGAGAAAGAAAAAGAAAGAAAGAAAGAAAGAAAGACTATTGTATAGCAACATTCCAGGAACGTTTCTTATGTTTATTTTCAGTTTGGTTTTCAAACTAAGTGCTTTTGATCTCCATATGTTTTTAAGTATGGTAAAAACGTAGTTTACTTTGCTGACTCTTTACGCGAACACCTTTCTACAAATCTCTCTGTTGAAGTTTTACTTTCAATACATATAAATATGTTAATTTCTTCTATTGCTTCACTGTTTAATGTAATCGAATTTCAGATGTACGATTATTTCTCATTAGTTTTGTTTGACTTGTGTTAGTCTTTAGTCCTATCTTGTTTGCTGTTTCTGATAGTCTTTCTGTCTTTTCTGCCTATCAACTTATCAAGTAGCTAAACAACTAACGTCATAGTTCAGATTCTCTAAGACGAGGGTAAGTGTCCATCTTGTACCTTCACTTCTTTGCCTGGTGCAGCTAGTTCATCTATGCATATGAATAGCATTCAACCAGTACTTGATCACAATTCCGATTATAGATATATAGTTGGGGAGGGAGGAAATCATTTCGTGTCTTTGTAGATAAGGGGTTAAGTCGTAGCCTTTCGTTTCGATGGTCGTAGGTTCGAATCTGGACCCCCGTCGATCTGTTCACGAGTGCATTTTTTTTCTCGGAGATACCTAGGATTGTTGCAGGACCTACAAAGTTCGTACTTTGTGCAATACTCTCGGCAGTTGGCGTGCGATTTCCGCGGAGATGGATAAAGCAATATTGAGAAACCCAGTGCAATAAAGTCAATCCTTCGTCTAGAAAGAAAATAGTTCATACCAGCTTATATTATATTCCCCTAGGAGAAGACTCTTGAAGATTACTACTGGACAACGAGAACTAGACTGCTTCAGGTGTGATGGATTCTCGCGTGCTGCTATTTTTAGCTACGATTCTGTGCTCGTCTACCCTTATCGATTGACCTCTATGTCCTCCGCGTGCAGCAGATGACTTTTGTCATTAACAATCTTTCTTGTTATGTCAGATTCCAGCGGCGAACTGTCATATACAACCAGATCATACTGATGTCATGAACGCATTCTAGTGATAAATGTAGTCTTTTTTTTCTTATAATCTACTTTTTATTCCTTTCTTCAATACCTTCATTTATAATTTACTTCTTTCTTTAAATCGTCTTTTTCTGCATTTTCTTCCATTCTTTCTGAGTTTTCTTTCATTGTTTATGTATCTTCTTCGCTTCTTTCAGCATCTACTTCTGTTCTTTCATTTTATTACTTTCTGTATATTATTCTATTGTGTCTATGCTTTCTTTCAGCATCTACTTCTGTTCTTTCATTTTATTACTTTATGTATATTATTCTATTGTGTCTATGCTTTCTTTCAGCATCTACTTCTGTTCTTTCATTTTATTACTTTATGTATATTATTCTATTGTGTCTATGATTTCTTTCAGCATCTACTTCTGTTCTTTCATTTTATTACTTTATGTATATTATTCTATTGTGTCTATGCTTTCTTTCTGTATATCATTCTATTGTGTCTATGATTTCTTTCTGTATATCATTCTATTGTGTCTATGATTTCTTTCTGTATATTATTCTATTGTGTCTATGATTTCTTTCTGTATATCATTCTATTGTGTCTATGATTTCTTTCTGTATATTATTCTATTGTGTCTATGATTTCTTTCTGTATATCATTCTATTGTGTCTGTGATTTCTTTCTGTATATTATTCTATTGTGTCTATGATTTCTTTCTGTATATCATTCTATTGTGTCTATGATTTCTTTCTGTATATCATTCTATTGTGTCTGTGATTTCTTTCTGTATATCATTCTATTGTGTCTGTGATTTCTTTCTGTATATCATTCTATTGTGTCTATGATTTCTTTCTGTATATTATTCTATTGTGTCTGTGATTTCTTTCTGTATATCATTCTATTGTGTCTGTGATTTCTTTCTGTATATCATTCTATTGTGTCTGTGATTTCTTTCTGTATATCATTCTATTGTGTCTATGCTTTCTTTCTGTATATCATTCTATTGTGTATATGATTTCTTTCTGTATATTATTCTATTGTGTCTATGATTTCTTTCTGTATATCATTCTATTGTGTCTATGATTTCTTTCTGTATATTATTCTATTGTGTCTGTGATTTCTTTCTGTATATTATTCTATTGTGTCTGTGATTTCTTTCTGTATATCATTCTATTGTGTCTGTGATTTCTTTCTGTATATCATTCTATTGTGTCTATGATTTCTTTCTGTATATCATTCTATTGTGTCTATGATTTCTTTCTGTATATCATTCTATTGTGTATATGATTTCTTTCTGTATATTATTCTATTGTGTCTATGATTTCTTTCTGTATATCATTCTATTGTGTCTATGATTTCTTTCTGTATATTATTCTATTGTGTCTGTGATTTCTTTCTGTATATTATTCTATTGTGTCTGTGATTTCTTTCTGTATATTATTCTATTGTGTCTATGATTTCTTTCTGTATATCATTCTATTGTGTCTGTGATTTCTTTCTGTATATCATTCTATTGTGTATATGCTTTCTTTCTGTATATTATTCTATTGTGTCTATGATTTCTTTCTGTATATCATTCTATTGTGTCTATGATTTCTTTCTGTATATTATTCTATTGTGTCTGTGATTTCTTTCTGTATATTATTCTATTGTGTCTGTGATTTCTTTCTGTATATTATTCTATTGTGTCTATGATTTCTTTCTGTATATCATTCTATTGTGTCTATGATTTCTTTCTGTATATCATTCTATTGTGTCTGTGATTTCTTTCTGTATATCATTCTATTGTGTCTGTGATTTCTTTCTGTATATCATTCTATTGTGTCTATGATTTCTTTCTGTATAGCATTTTATTGTGTATATGATTTCTTTCTGTATATTATTCTATTGTGTCTATGATTTCTTTCTGTATATCATTCTATTGTGTCTATGATTTCTTTCTGTATATTATTCTATTGTGTCTGTGATTTCTTTCTGTATATTATTCTATTGTGTCTGTGATTTCTTTCTGTATATCATTCTATTGTGTCTATGATTTCTTTCTGTATATCATTCTATTGTGTCTATGATTTCTTTCTGTATATCATTCTATTGTGTCTGTGATTTCTTTCTGTATATCATTCTATTGTGTCTGTGATTTCTTTCTGTATATTATTCTATTGTGTCTGTGATTTCTTTCTGTATATCATTCTATTGTGTCTATGATTTCTTTCTGTATATCATTCTATTGTGTCTGTGATTTCTTTCTGTATATTATTCTATTGTGTCTATGATTTCTTTCTGTATAGCATTCTATTGTGTATATGATTTCTTTCTGTATATTATTCTATTGTGTCTATGATTTCTTTCTGTATATCATTCTATTGTGTCTATGATTTCTTTCTGTATATTATTCTATTGTGTCTGTGATTTCTTTCTGTATATTATTCTATTGTGTCTGTGATTTCTTTCTGTATATCATTCTATTGTGTCTATGATTTCTTTCTGTATATCATTCTATTGTGTCTATGATTTCTTTCTGTATATCATTCTATTGTGTCTGTGATTTCTTTCTGTATATCATTCTATTGTGTCTGTGATTTCTTTCTGTATATTATTCTATTGTGTCTGTGATTTCTTTCTGTATATCATTCTATTGTGTCTATGCTTTCTTTCTGTATATCATTCTATTGTGTATATGATTTCTTTCTGTATATTATTCTATTGTGTCTATGATTTCTTTCTGTATATCATTCTATTGTGTCTATGATTTCTTTCTGTATATTATTCTATTGTGTCTGTGATTTCTTTCTGTATATTATTCTATTGTGTCTGTGATTTCTTTCTGTATATCATTCTATTGTGTCTGTGATTTCTTTCTGTATATCATTCTATTGTGTCTATGATTTCTTTCTGTATATCATTCTATTGTGTCTATGATTTCTTTCTGTATATCATTCTATTGTGTATATGATTTCTTTCTGTATATTATTCTATTGTGTCTATGATTTCTTTCTGTATATCATTCTATTGTGTCTATGATTTCTTTCTGTATATTATTCTATTGTGTCTGTGATTTCTTTCTGTATATTATTCTATTGTGTCTGTGATTTCTTTCTGTATATTATTCTATTGTGTCTATGATTTCTTTCTGTATATCATTCTATTGTGTCTGTGATTTCTTTCTGTATATCATTCTATTGTGTATATGCTTTCTTTCTGTATATTATTCTATTGTGTCTATGATTTCTTTCTGTATATCATTCTATTGTGTCTATGATTTCTTTCTGTATATTATTCTATTGTGTCTGTGATTTCTTTCTGTATATTATTCTATTGTGTCTGTGATTTCTTTCTGTATATTATTCTATTGTGTCTATGATTTCTTTCTGTATATCATTCTATTGTGTCTATGATTTCTTTCTGTATATCATTCTATTGTGTCTGTGATTTCTTTCTGTATATCATTCTATTGTGTCTGTGATTTCTTTCTGTATATCATTCTATTGTGTCTATGATTTCTTTCTGTATAGCATTCTATTGTGTATATGATTTCTTTCTGTATATTATTCTATTGTGTCTATGATTTCTTTCTGTATATCATTCTATTGTGTCTATGATTTCTTTCTGTATATCATTCTATTGTGTCTGTGATTTCTTTCTGTATATCATTCTATTGTGTCTGTGATTTCTTTCTGTATATTATTCTATTGTGTCTGTGATTTCTTTCTGTATATCATTCTATTGTGTCTATGATTTCTTTCTGTATATCATTCTATTGTGTCTGTGATTTCTTTCTGTATATTATTCTATTGTGTCTGTGATTTCTTTCTGTATATTATTCTATTGTGTCTGTGATTTCTTTCTGTATATCATTCTATTGTGTCTGTGATTTCTTTCTGTATATTATTCTATTGTGTCTGTGATTTCTTTCTGTATATTATTCTATTGTGTCTTTGATTTCTTTCTGTATATCATTCTATTGTGTCTGTGATTTCTTTCTGTATATCATTCTATTGTGTCTGTGATTTCTTTCTGTATATTATTCTATTGTGTCTGTGATTTTCTTATTCTTCATGTGTCGATTTTCTATTATTCTATTGTGTCTGTGTTTCTGTAAATTCTATTTTCTGTTCTTTCTGTATATTATTCTATTGTGTCTGTGATTTCTTTCTGTATATCATTCTATTGTGTCTGTGATTTCTTTCTGTATATCATTCTATTGTGTCTGTGATTTTCTTTTTCTGTCATGATCATCTTCTATTGTGTCTGTGATTTCTTTCTGTATATTATTCTATTGTGTCTGTGATTTCTTTCTGTATATCATTCTATTGTGTCTGTGATTTCTTTCTGTATATCATTCTATTGTGTCTGTGATTCTTCTTTCTTTCTGTTGTATATCATTCTATTGTGTCTATGATTTCTTTCTGTATATCATTCTATTGTGTCTGTGATTTCTGTAATCATTCATTTTCTGTATTTTCTGTATATCATTCTATTGTGTCTGTGATTTCTTTCTGTATATTATTCTATTGTGTCTGTGATTTCTTTCTGTATATCAGTTCTATTATCATTTGTGATTCTTCTGTATTTCTTTTCTGATTCTTTGTATATCATTCTATTGTTTGATTCTTTTGTATATTCAGATTTCTTTCTGTATATTCATTCTATTGTGTCTGTGATTTCTTTCTGTATATCATTCTATTGTGTCTGTGATTCTTTCTATATTTCTATTGGTCTAGATTCTTTCTGTATATCATTCTAGTCTGATGTCATGTTGATTTCTTTCTGTTATATTTTATTTCTATTGTGTCTATGATTTTCTTTCATTTCTGTATCTCTATTCTATTGTGTCTGTGATTTTCTGTATTATTCTTGTGTCTATGATTTTCGTATTCATCTATTGTGTCTGTGATTTCTTTCTGTATATTAATTTCTATTGTGTCTGTGATTTCTTTCTGTATATTATTCTATTGTGTCTATGATTTCTTTCTGTATATATTTAGTCTCTTCTAATTGTGTCTATGATTTCTTTCTGTATATTATTCTATTGTGTCTGTGATTTCTTTCTGATATATTATTTCATTTCTATATTTGTGTCTGTGATTTCTTTCTGTATATCATTCTATTGTGTCTGTGATTTCTTTCTGTATATTATTCTATTGTGTCTATGATTTCTTTCTGTATATCATTCTATTGTGTCTATGATTTCTTTCTGTATATCATTCTATTGTGTCTATGATTTCTTTCTGTATATCATTCTATTGTGTCTGTGATTTCTTTCTGTATATCATTCTATTGTGTCTGTGATTTCTTTCTGTATATCATTCTATTGTGTCTGTGATTTCTTTCTGTATATCATTCTATTGTGTCTGTGATTTCTTTCTGTATATCATTCTATTGTGTCTGTGATTTCTTTCTGTATATTATTCTATTGTGTCTGTGATTTCTTTCTGTAAATTATTCTATTGTGTCTGTGATTTCTTTCTGTATATTATTCTATTGTGTCTGTGATTTCTTTCTGTATATATTCATGTCTGATCTTCTTATATATTCTATTGTGTCTGTGATTTCTTTCTGTATATCATTCTATTGTGTCTGTGATTTCTTTCTGTATATCATTCTATTGTGTCTGTGATTTCTTTCTGTATATTATTCTATTGTGTCTGTGATTTCTTTCTGTATATCATTCTATTGTGTCTGTGATTTCTTTCTGTATATCATTCTATTGTGTCTGTGATTTCTTTCTGTATATTATTCTATTGTGTCTATGATTTCTTTCTGTATATCATTCTATTGTGTCTGTGATTTCTTTCTGTATATCATTCTATTGTGTCTGTGATTTCTTTCTGTATATTATTCTATTGTGTCTGTGATTTCTTTCTGTATATCATTCTATTGTGTCTGTGATTTCTTTCTGTATATCATTCTATTGTGTCTGTGATTTCTTTCTGTATATCATTCTATTGTGTCTGTGATTTCTTTCTGATATTTCTTTGTCGATTTTGTATAATTCATTTCTCTTATTTTTGTGTCTGTGATTTCTTTCTGTATATCATTTTATTGTGTCTGTGATTTCTTTCTGTATATCATTCTATTGTGTCTGTGATTTCTTTCTGTATATCATTCTATTGTGTCTGTGATTTCTTTCTGTATATCATTCTATTGTGTCTGTGATTTCTTTCTGTATATCATTCTATTGTGTCTGTGATTTCTTTCTGTATATTATTCTATTGTGTCTATGATTTCTTTCTGTATATCATTCTATTGTGTCTGTGATTTCTTTCTGTATATTATTCTATTGTGTCTGTGATTTCTTTCTGTATATTATTTTATTGTGTCTGTGATTTCTTTCTGTATATTATTCTATTGTGTCTATGATTTCTTTCTGTATATCATTCTATTGTGTCTATGATTTCTTTCTGTATATTATTCTATTGTGTCTGTGATTTCTTTCTGTATATCATTCTATTGTGTCTGTGATTTCTTTCTGTATATCATTCTATTGTGTCTGTGATTTCTTTCTGTATATTATTCTATTGTGTCTATGATTTCTTTCTGTATATCATTCTATTGTGTCTATGATTTCTTTCTGTATATCATTCTATTGTGTCTATGATTTCTTTCTGTATATCATTCTATTGTGTCTGTGATTTCTTTCTGTATATCATTCTATTGTGTCTGTGATTTCTTTCTGTATATTATTCTATTGTGTCTGTGATTTCTTTCTGTATATCATTCTATTGTGTCTGTGATTTCTTTCTGTATATCATTCTATTGTGTCTGTGATTTCTTTCTGTATATTATTCTATTGTGTCTGTGATTTCTTTCTGTATATCCTTCTATTGTGTCTGTGATTTCTTTCTGTATATCATTCTATTGTGTCTGTGATTTCTTTCTGTATATATTTATTGTGTCTGTGATTTCTTTCTGTATATCATTCTATTGTGTCTGTGATTTCTTTCTGTATATTATTCTATTGTGTCTGTGATTTCTTTCTGTATATTATTCTATTGTGTCTGTGATTTCTTTCTGTATATAATTCTATTGTGTCTGTGATTTCTTTCTGTATCTTAGTCTGTGATTTCGTATATCTAGTGTCTGTGATTTCTTTCTGTATATCCTTCTATTGTGTCTGATTTCTGTATATTCATGTGTCTGTGTTTCTTCTGTATATCCTTCTAATCATTGTGTCTGTGATTTCTTTCTGTATATCATTCTATTGTGTCTGTGATTTCTTTCTGTATATCATTCTATTGTGTCTGTGATTTCTTTCTGTATATCATTCTATTGTGTCTGTGATTTCTTTCTGTATATCCTTCTATTGTGTCTGTGATTTCTTTCTGTATATCATTCTATTGTGTCTGTGATTTCTTTCTGTATATCCTTCTATTGTGTCTGTGATTTCTTTCTGTATATCATTCTATTGTGTCTGTGATTTCTTTCTGTATATCATTCTATTGTGTCTGTGATTTCTTTCTGTATATGTTATCTCCTATTGTGTCTGTGATTTCTTTCTGTATATCATTTATTGTGTCTGTGATTTCTTTCTGTATATCCTTCTATTGTGTCTGTGATTTCTTTCTGTATATCCTTCTATTGTGTCTGTGATTTCTTTCTGTATATCATTCTATTGTGTCTGTGATTTCTTTCTGTATATCCTTCTATTGTGTCTGTGATTTCTTTCTGTATATCCTTCTATTGTGTCTGTGATTTCTTTCTGTATATCCTTCTATTGTGTCTGTGATTTCTTTCTGTATATCATTCTATTGTGTCTATGATTTCTTTCTGTATATCCTTCTATTGTGTCTGTGATTTCTTTCTGTATATCATTCTATTGTGTCTGTGATTTCTTTCTGTATATTATTTTATTGTGTCTGTGATTTCTTTCTGTATATTATTCTATTGTGTCTGTGATTTCTTTCTGTATATTATTCTATTGTGTCTGTGATTTCTTTCTGTATATTATTCTATTGTGTCTGTGATTTCTTTCTGTATATTATTCTATTGTGTCTGTGATTTCTTTCTGTATATTATTCTATTGTGTCTGTGATTTCTTTCTGTATATTATTCTATTGTGTCTGTGATTTCTTTCTGTATATTATTCTATTGTGTCTGTGATTTCTTTCTGTATATCCTTCTATTGTGTCTGTGATTTCTTTCTGTATATTATTCTATTGTGTCTGTGATTTCTTTCTGTATATCATTCTATTGTGTCTGTGATTTCTTTCTGTATATTATTCTATTGTGTCTGTGATTTCTTTCTGTATATTATTCTATTGTGTCTGTGATTTCTTTCTGTATATCCTTCTATTGTGTCTGTGATTTCTTTCTGTATATTATTCTATTGTGTCTGTGATTTCTTTCTGTATATTATTCTATTGTGTCTGTGATTTCGTTCTGTATATCATTCTATTGTGTCTGTGATTTCTTTCTGTATATCATTCTATTGTGTCTATGATTTCTTTCTGTATATTATTCTATTGTGTCTGTGATTTCTTTCTGTATATTATTCTATTGTGTCTATGATTTCTTTCTGTATATCATTCTATTGTGTCTGTGATTTCTTTCTGTATATTATTCTATTGTGTCTGTGATTTCTTTCTGTATATTATTCTATTGTGTCTGTGATTTCTTTCTGTATATTATTCTATTGTGTCTATGATTTCTTTCTGTATATCATTCTATTGTGTCTGTGATTTCTTTCTGTATATCATTCTATTGTGTATATGATTTCTTTCTGTATATTATTCTATTGTGTCTGTGATTTCTTTCTGTATATTATTCTATTGTGTCTATGATTTCTTTCTGTATATCATTCTATTGTGTCTGTGATTTCTTTCTGTATATCATTCTATTGTGTCTGTGATTTCTTTCTGTATATTATTCTATTGTGTCTGTGATTTCTTTCTGTATATTATTCTATTGTGTCTGTGATTTCTTTCTGTATATTATTCTATTGTGTCTGTGATTTCTTTCTGTATATTATTCTATTGTGTCTGTGATTTCTTTCTGTATATTATTCTATTGTGTCTGTGATTTCTTTCTGTATATTATTCTATTGTGTCTGTGATTTCGTTCTGTATATCATTCTATTGTGTCTGTGATTTCTTTCTGTATATCATTCTATTGTGTCTATGATTTCTTTCTGTATATTATTCTATTGTGTCTGTGATTTCTTTCTGTATATTATTCTATTGTGTCTATGATTTCTTTCTGTATATCATTCTATTGTGTCTGTGATTTCTTTCTGTATATTATTCTATTGTGTCTGTGATTTCTTTCTGTATATTATTCTATTGTGTCTGTGATTTCTTTCTGTATATTATTCTATTGTGTCTATGATTTCTTTCTGTATATCATTCTATTGTGTCTGTGATTTCTTTCTGTATATCATTCTATTGTGTATATGATTTCTTTCTGTATATTATTCTATTGTGTCTGTGATTTCTTTCTGTATATTATTCTATTGTGTCTATGATTTCTTTCTGTATATCATTCTATTGTGTCTGTGATTTCTTTCTGTATATCCTTCTATTGTGTCTGTGATTTCTTTCTGTATATTATTCTATTGTGTCTGTGATTTCTTTCTGTATATTATTCTATTGTGTCTGTGATTCTTTCTGTATATTATTCTATTGTGTCTGTGATTTCTTTCTGTATATTATTCTATTGTGTCTGTGATTTCTTCGTATATTATTCTATTGTGTCTGTGATTCTTTCCTCTTTTGTATTCTCTTCTTTTTTCTGTAACATACACTGCAACAGATCTTACGTCAAAAGTGTGTAGTCCTTTTTTAGCACATGTTGAAGCTATAGTTATTTAAGTGCTGACCATATAGAATATACACGAGCGTACACACATATACACACACATATACACACATAGATATTCATCACTTCATCTTGTGTGGTATTTGTTTTGTAATAATATTATTGGTCAGTTTTCATTTGTTTATTTGATTGTATTTAAGGTGTATGATCGTACTTTTTCATACGCAGAGAAAGAGTTCTATGTGGCTAAGGGGTTAAGCCGTTACCTTGCGTCCTGAAGACGTGGGCTCAAATCCAGATCGCGTCGTTCTGTTCAGGGTGCATTTTTATAGAGACTTAGAATTATTGTCGGAGCTACGAGGTTCGTGCTTTGTGCAATTCTCTCTGCATGTGGCGGACTATTTGTGCAGAGAGGGACGTGGCCATATAGTTTAAGCCCCGGTGCAACTAAGACAATCCTTCGGGGAAAGAGAAGCACCCACAAAATCGTGTCGAAGACCCAAGAACAAATAGTCTGGCAACTGAGAACACATAGAAAGTATAGCAGAAAACAACAAAACATGAAGTATGTTTATTGAAGACAAGTTGTGCTGAGAAAAGCTGAAAGGATTATGATTTATTATTATGTTAAGAATTCAAGAGACAGAAAATAGACTAAGAACGAGGTCACAACAACAATAAAAGGGAATAGAATAAACCCGAAGAAATATTATCTGACATGCCGTAGAAATAGGAAACTTAAAACAACACGACATAAAATTGATGACAGAGAGAAAGAAATATAATCATTGAAAGTGATAGACAGTTTGGCACTTTCATGCACAAAAATCATCGTCAGCAGGCTTGATGAACAATAATTCAGAGTTGAAGTTACAACAAGATATGTTTGATATACAAATGTGTGTGAAAGTTTGCTTTACTTATCGCCAGTATCCTTCGCCATTCAGGCGAACCCTTATCCTGACTTCAGAGATACTTGTAATTTAGATCCCATAGTAAAAGATCAGTGTTTCCTGTAGTTGCACTCTAGACACACCGAGAATGTTTGGCCCAAGCTAACCTTGGAATGTCCATGGTAAGTTGTCACTAACGAATCGTGTTATCAACTACGCTATTAGAGAAACCCCCATACGTACATCGTTTAAATTATAGAAACCACTACTAAAACCAACACAAATTATTTTTTTCCGATCCAGAAGCACTTGAGCTTTCAGCTCTTCGGCTCGGTGCCATGGACATTGTAACCCTTCGGTTCGGTGCCACGAACACCGTGAATCTGGAGAACCGACACATAAATGTTTGGATGTCATGAATTTTGATCCGTCTATTACAGTGTAAGAAATGTGGTTTGGAATATAGTAAAATTTACCAAACTGGGTGGGAATATGGGGTTATACACAATACATATATTATTTAATTTAGTACAACTAAAATATTTCATATAAAATACAAATGGTGATATTCAAATTGTACTACGTAACCTTTATTACTAGTGGAACATGAGACTGCACGTCAGCCGGCAATGCACATGGCAACGGTGGCCCAATAAAGTACAGACTATGTATAATAACATCAAGATCTTCCTGTGTAAGAGAGAAATCGGAGCACACATGGTTACTTACCGAAGTGCAATGATGATGGTCCGTCCTATCTATCAATCAATCAATCACTCAATAATACTGATTACCAATGATGACAAATGTTGAAAGATTCGAAACAAAAAGTACTGCACATTCTTACACAAAGTACACACAAAGCGCACATAAGGGTTCGTTCTAGAAATCTCTTCTAATCCTAACGCTGTGAGGCAAAACAGGATTGAATAAAAGAAAGAAAGAACAATAGCTAGACGTGATTATCGATGTAGATACAGTAAACCTGTTCTAAACCTACGAGTAGATCGGATTATAAGAGAATGTCCATGTACATGTTAAACCTGGATTGGATTTCAAGACAGTGTTCATATATGTCAATAGAGGTACACATTCGTCCATTTATTTATTTTCAGTGGCAATTTCAAACTGATATCTAATTGTGTATTATTCATTTTCTGTTAATTTCTGCACAATATGTTATTCCCACAGTTTGTCTGAAATTGTTTGTTACATACGAGACATAGAGAAAATCTAACAGATCTTAAAGATTGCAAGTTAATTGGATAATGTGTGCTATTATCTCTATGAGGAGTGTCTGACCGAATGAATTAGAGCGTGGCTTCCATGCGGGAGACCCGTGTTCAATCCACATTGTCCAAGGATTTCTTTTGTCGGGGAATAAAAGAAAATCCTAATCTGAACAACTTCGCGGCGACTGCACTAGCCATGCGACCATTAAGTTCCTCAGGCTCTCGCCCCTCCCCCTCTACCCCCTTCCCCTCTACCCCCTTCCCTCTCACCCTGTCCTACATTACCTTAAAAAGCGATACTAAGGGCAGTGAGGACATTTTTTTTTATTATTATCTCTGGATAACCTATTTATTTCAGAATAGAAGTGACTAGGAATTTTTAAAAAAAAGTCATCTTGTATCCTTTAGTTTGAAAAGCTCTTTTTTGGTATCGAAACGTTGTTTTAGTCTGTTATACTTTATCAAACTACCTTCATGTTTGAATATGTCACCTTTGGTGTGTTTTATCTATCGTGTATTGAGTCTTCTTCATAGAAGAGATACATGTAACTACGGCAATTGTGTCTTTTTTTTGGGGTACATTTATTTATTTTTCTTATGTGAATGTATGAAGTTGAATGCGAGAAACTAGTGTCCATATTTCTGTTAATTTTTCTTTTTTTTCACTCAACGTGAATTGTTTGTTGCACGTGTATATTTTTGCAGTTCAGTTGTGTTGCATTACGGAGTGACCAGGTTTAACAGCGGTAATGTAAGCATGGGAACAAGAACCAAAACTATTTTCTTTCCAGGGACAGAATCTCTTACATCCTAATCTGCCCTTTCCCTCCTCCTTCATCCATCCCACCAGTTGTCTCACACCTTTAATATATATATATTAATTATTACTGATCTCCTCTCTTTCATTGTGGGTTGTTTTTTGGTTTTTTTTAATGGACTGAAAGTTCACAAGTTTATAAATATGTGTATAATCTGTTTCTTATCATAGAGAATGTCAAAACAGAACCTAAATTGTGAACGACTTAATAAATATGTTTTTACCATTTTGTTCTGTACCTACAGAAAGTGTTCAAATAAAATGATTTTTTAGTTACCACCAGAACTAGATTCAAAGATATTATATCAAATATTTTGATTAGATTCGAAGACCATGTTCATATATAGTATAAAAACCAGATCAAGTTTTCAATATTGATTTCATAAATCAAGTTTAATATTTGATTAGGTTTATTATGTGAACATTTTAATTTGGTTAACTAGAAACATAAATATTTGATTTATCAGAATTAACTGTATTAGAACAGTCGGAACAACACCTGCTATTAGATTCATTGAAAACAGAGACTCAAATGGTTTGGCCACTTGGTGAGAATGAACCTGAATACATCAGTTGCAAGAGCGTACAACCTGAAAATTGAATCATCAAGAGGAAGGGGCAGACCAAGAAAAACATGGCTTGATGGAGTTACAGACATCTTAAAGCTCCACAATACCACAACATATCAAGCGACCGAGCGTGCACTATCTTGGAAACCGATCATCAGTTCAACCTGCTACGCCTAATGGCAAAAAAGAAGAGAGGAACAAAAGAAAGAAAGAAAAGAAAGAGCTGTGTACTCAACAAAATATTTGGTTGTCATATTAAAATAATTTAAAGTGTATGATTTATTATAGATGGAACACGATGTGCTAAATCAATATTTTATGATTATACAAAGTTGATTACTTTCACATTTTTACGATTTCTTTAAATGATTTTTAAAAATTGAATCTTGCTAAATATTGATTATATATTTAACACATGTCTATACATCCATTTTCTGTGCGTAGACTTTGCTAGAGATTTGTAACGTTCATGAATTGAGTTTAAGACTGGACTGGATCATAAATTTGTCCATAAATCATGTCTTCACTTCTTCCTCCAATTTTATGTATAGCCGCCCCCACCTTTATACATGGAGTCACAATTTGTTCACGCCCATGTCAGCAGTACCTAATTCCCGTCCTCTTTCGGTGATGGTGATGTCTTTATTTCAATGTTTTCCTATACATAGCCACGCCCAATTCATACAAATTCACTTATTTCATGTACATTTTGTTTCTAACAATTTATTCTAACGATGATTGGTTCTGTAATAGTTTTTATGCAAACATTTTGTAATTATAATATTCAAAATCAAGTAATTGACAAGTGATTTGATCGATCTGTACAGTCAAATTGCAGACCTCTAGCATATTTCTCAGTTGTAGACTGTTTCAGATTTCTAAAAGTAATAACAAACACAGTCTTCTAGAACAAGACAACAATAACAACCAATACAAATGAAGATTAAAGAGAGAAAGTTATCTCACAATTTTGGTATCAGGAGGACAGAAGTACATATATAAGCTAATGAAACCAAATAACATAACAATCAATATAACAGGTGACTACAGAGAAAAAGTAACCTTACGTCAACCTACTTCATATCAGATGCGGAAAAGTAATAACAAGCACATGCGTGTGGAAGAGAACAAGACAACAACCAGTAGGCCTACATAAAGAGATTAAAGATAGTTGGCCATAAATATATCTTATTAACGAAGAATACTAAAAACAACATGAACTGTTTATCAACCAAAAAGAACAGAGAAAATTGAGAAGGTTATGATGAAAGAGACAATTTACAAATGTTTATAACACAGATAGGGAATAAAGTATGCTCGGTTTTTTCCAGTAGACATGCAATGTAATGATCAGAGCTGATTTATCGTCAGAAATAATAGGTATCTTCCTTGTGGAAGTACATTTTGGTCGACTAGATTTTATGTGGGGTCCTTGCTTGCGTAGTTACAATAATAACAGATCTGAACTAAGTTAACCTTGTTCTCAGAGGTCACCCCAATACCACAACCAGAACTACCATGCCATTAAGCCCCAAAATCGAAAAGAAATGAAGATCGATCAATGGCAAATTGGCAGAGAACATGGAACACTGAAATAAGAACAAGGAAACAAACAGTCTTTTGGTACCTTAGAAATGATGATTACAGATCGAGTGAGTTGAAGAGAGTTCGTTGTTTTTCTCAAGATGCCACAAGACATCATAAACATTGATTGCTTATTCGTTTTCTGGTCAAGAACACATAAATAGATGAAATTCATATTGTTGTAATATATTATTATATCTGTAATATAACAATTAAAGAGGAAGGAATTAAACAAGTCCATCGATTGAAATATATTGGTGCCATTATCACATCAGATGGAAGATGTACTTCAGAAATAAAAAGCAGAATATTTCAGGCGAAATTCGCTTTTCAGAAGATGAAAAAACATACTATGCAATAAATCCTTGTCAGTGACGTTGGGGAAACGAGTAATCCAATACTGTATAGAGCCAATACTTTTATATAGCAGTGAGTCATGCATGGACAATGAACAGACAAATGGTAAGAACATTTGAAGCCACAGAAATACGATTTCTCATAAGAATGTTGAATGTTCCATGGACAGCTAGAAAGAGCAATGAAGAGATCTTGTCAGAGACAAATTCATATCAAATTCATATCGAAATCTAATCAATCGAATAAGAAGCAGACAATCCTGGTTTTTCGAACATATAATTAGAAGTTGCAGTTTAGAACATTTGATTACAACGGGCAAAATACATGGGAGGAGAGATAGAGGGAGACAATGGGACAACTTTTCGGTCGGCTTGAAATCGTGGTTCGGCAATGGTTCGGTGACAGGGTTGATGGATTGTACCAGAGAGAGACGGGCGATAGAGCAAAGACTGGTATATACAGTATTACATAAGAAGGGAAAATTAATTATAAGATATGAAAAAACAACACTCAACGTTTCGGTGCTTAAGACCTTTATCAAGAACACAAAAACTAAATTAACTAAAACATGATACTAACAAATGATCTGAATCAAAAGATACTGGCATATGTAATACTGTATATACCAGTCTTTGCTCTATCGCCTATTTCCTCAGTATTACCGCAGCCACCCTAACGATTTTCTCCAGATCTGATCTGATCCAGTCTGACCACCTCAGATTTGTTGATTTTCGTACATCGCAGTACCAGAGAGAGACAGATTTGGGGAGACATGATTACCTACGTCAACCGGCACGGCACTTGATTGATTGTTTGATACAGTTAGGAAAGGAAAGTTACACAGACAGGACCATCTTACTTTTAAATTCTAAGACCTAGCACTGTGAAGTTCTTTATATGTGATATTTCTACTGCAATATATACGCGTAGCGTGTTGTTACATTTTGAAGTAGAAGATTCGGATCGGAACAATTCAATACGACAAATTACGGACACAGCTGATGTTAACGTCAGACGATACTCAACAGTTTAATGTCATGATACGTAGGAAAGTAAATAACAACTAGTATGTAGGCATCTGTGGCTTAGCGCTAGTGAGCTCGATCGCAACCCAAGAGTACCTGGTTCAAACACCGCGGTGGGCAATTTGGAAGTAAATTTGATCCCGTAGACTTTTACGAACGGTAAAAATAGACCTCACCGTTCAGATAGCAATGGCAAACTACTGTAGTATAAGTGGAGCCTAGAACATTGACGACTCGTTTACTGTGGTTGAGGAGGACGCCCTGTAAAAGATTTGCCACGATTTTAATTAAATTTCATTTTCGCTCAAAATCTCAATTAACACCATTCCTGACGGATTGAATTAAAAGACACATGTGAATACAAATCTCGTAAGAACTATTTTTTGGTCAACATTATGCTATCGGTGTTAAGCATAGTCGTTGACAGAAGCTAAGGAGTGGACTGGAAAGTCATAACAATAACCCCTCCAACACCTCACTCAGGTACAATGGAATAAGAAGATGAACCAAAAGCGAAAAGGAAACACAAAACGAAAATTATACACTTTTACAACCAGTACAGTAATATAATCAACGTTTCCCCCAAAATGCCCATGTTAATCCCAATACAGAAGTTAGTAAAGTAAAGCTTCACAAAAACTACTAATCTAATAGACTAATATAATAATATATTCTGCATTTTCCTCTCTCTACCACCATCTTCTTCTTTATTTGTTGCTTTTGTTTTCTTTATTTCTTTCTATTCTTCTTGGTCTCCCTTGCTCCTTTCCGATCAATTATTAATATTCTATCAATTTTAGTATTATATTTCGTTCCTTTTTCTAGACCCAGTTTTATACCAATTTTACTAACTTCGTCTGCGCCATTTGTGTTCAAGTATTTCAAATTGTCCATTTTAGTGGGTTATTAGCTTTTGTGTTTATTTATTTTTTTCTTGTATCCCGTGTTGTATAATAAATTTGTGATGAACACATTAAATGTATATACTAGTCTTATTAGTGTACATTTCTATAATTATCTAGCTATGAGTTTGTATTCAAAGATTAAGCCAATGACAACACTAAATTCCACTAATTCTTCCTGTTTTTTTTACAGTGTTTCAGTGTTTGTTTAATATTCAAGTTTATAATTGTTGAACCTTCTCGTCTATCCACAGTGTTCAAGTTCTACAAATATTCTATATCCACAAGTCTTCAAAATCCACACGTTCTATGCCCATCATCATTCGTATCAACATGTCTTCTATACTATATCCAACATTCTTCTGTATCTGCAAGTTTTATATCTTAATTAAAGTTAATGTCCTTATTTATACATATATTATTATATCCACATGTATTATATATCCACATGTATTCTATATCCACCAACAACTTCTGTATCAACGAGTCTTACATTACCACTATGACTAATCTTGTATATCTACAGTTCTATTTCCACCTCCACTCTATTCATGTATCCATTTACCCAAGAATGTTGTGTTGGTCAAACTGTTCAATACCGCACTTTCTTCCAAGAACATACACTTTCTAACAATCAACAAGACACTTTTTTACTAAATTCTCATATCCATTTTTTCAGTCACCACCAAAAGGCGCCAACCTCCCATACAGACCTAAACCACTTCTATCACCTGTGTACATCTCTGGAAGCCAAGGTTTCACAGTTCCATCTGCTGTATCTACTCTACCCGGGCAGGACATGGGTAGTCTATGGACATATGATGGAGCCAGACTACAAGTAAACAGTCATCTTTTATTTGTGTTGCTTGTCATATTAATATTAGTACAAACTAATAGTTCTTGATATACAATTGAACCTGCGTAAGACAAACAGTTTGGGCCACACGAAAATGGTCAGGCTAATATATTACTGAATTAGAGAAAACACCTTTTCTGATTGATAATTATTGACCATTTTGACTGAAATATTAAGCACATTAATTAAATTTGCTTTATTTAAAACTGAATATTTCTGGTTTTTTTTAAACTTCTTCTTCTTTGCGTTCGTTCTTTACGACCAATTTTAATCAATCTTTGTGATTTGTTTGATCTTTGCCAAGAACGTATATACGTTGCACATTGGTTTGGTAGGCCCTAAACGCATAGACTTCTACACGCTTAGGACACATGCATCCGATTTCAGCCAAACCTCCTTAGTCGCTCTTACGACATGCATGGCAGGCAACAGTGGTTCTATTCTTTACACCCCAAATTTGGGCACCGGTGGTAACCACTCGGGCGAACCTGTAAACTGATTTAGAGCCGACTTCTCTGAGCACATTAACATTTCTAAACGTTTGAAGTTATAGCCATCAACAGAAAAATAATTGATCTATACAGTATTTCACCAAGTACACCAATTCTGGTCACCAAAATTAGTTTTCATAATCCAGATTACTTAAGAACATAACACAATGAAATTTCACCTTATTAGAAAGATTAGCCGCATTGTATTATGAACAAAAATGGTAGTTGATTGGCAACTAGTGAATATGATTCTGCTGCATAAATCATAGGAAAAATATAAAGTAAGATTGTTGTATAGCATACAAAACAGGATTACTTTGGTAAAAACTATTTACTCTTTGTTATAATATTTTGACATACCAAAATCAAATATTCTGGGCTGAAATACCCAAATATCACACATTTGATGTAAACTAGCAGAACAATATAGTCGTAAATCACAAAAAGTGGTATGTAAATGTTATTCTAGAGCAGAGGGAAAAAGAAAGAAGATCGTATTTTACTTTTATTTTATGATTTAACCCCAGTCTTCCCTATTAACGATATCAATACAGCATAGATGTCATTGTTTGAAGAAAAAAAAAGAGAATAAAATCTGATTTCCTTTTTTAACAAGGTCTTCATTTTAAGTTTTCCAATGCCTTTGTCTATATCTCACCATATTCTCTGTAAGACCCAAATAATTATTTATAAATGGCAGGTATGACTAGAATGGTTAACAAAATTGCTGCAAAATTTCATCAATATGTTGGTTTACGCAAAAACTGATAGGTGTTCTGGACTGAAATATGCCCTAAGGAGATCCAAAAAATAATGAAAGTGCTTACGTCTAAAGAGAACTATAAATACATACACTAAGAAGTAAAAAAAATGATTGTGATAAAAAACAGTCTGCTAAAGTAGATGATAGGTTTAATGTTGATTCAACATAATTGAGCTCAACTGTAATTAACTGGTGATTTGCTTATACATTTGGTCAAACATAAATAAAAGTATAGATCTCTCTTAAATTCTCCAAACTGCATCCTGCTATAACTAGCGAGAGTATGAGGAAGATGAAGAAGAAGTACTCACTGTGAACACAGATACACGTACAGCAACCAACCAATATTCTGGACTATTGTACTCACTGTGAACACAGGTACACATACAGCAACCAACCAACATCCTGGACTATTGTACTCACTGTAAACACAGGTACATATACAGCACCCAACCAATATTCTGGACTATTGTACTCGCTGTGAACACAGGTACATATTCAGCAACCAACCAACGTCCTGGACTATTGTATTCAGTGTAAACACAGGTACATATACAGCAACCAACCAACATTCTTGACTGTTGTACTCACTGACAATAAAGTTTCACATGTAGCAACCAACTAGCCTTCCTCACCAGATTAATTACTAGTGAAAAAAGCAAGAGGCACATTTTGTGCAGAGAGTCACCTTATATGTTCCCACAGTACTTACATTACGGAAGTACACCTTGCATGTAGAGAACCATGGTTTTCAGGTGTTCAGATAGAACATTACTTAATTGATAGTGTTGAGTTTTTGTATACAGATTCATTAATAAATCTGTTCACAGCATAGATCATTGACTTGAATTAGTCTGCAACGTCATCAGTTTCTTATCGAGATCAGACCAAGTTTCATCTTCATATTGAAGATTAGCTGTAATTAATTTTTGTATGTGCCATCCATACATATGTGGTTGATTTGTAGGTCTCCAACCTGGTCTGTCTATTCTCCTGATGGTAAAATCAGACACACTTCTAATTACTCTCCTCTTGGTTGTTTAATTCCATATTTTGGTGTTTTTCTTGCCTACTTGTCTTCGACTTTTCATTGTATTACAGTTTACAACAGAAAGTCATGTCTTTGTATGTGTTCAGAATATTTTATTCCTTTTTTTTCTATCTCTTTCAATGCTACATTGCTCATCCCAAATTTTTCCTGAACTTCTAAATTTCTTTTTTAAAAATAAACAAAATGCTTCAGCATCACCATTTTATGAATACATATAATTGAGACTTCATTCTGTTATATTATTAAAATGTAATACTGAAGAGTTTCTTATCAATACAGTATACCACAATTTATTACACCAAATGGTTGTGAACTAACACACATACACTATTGTCTTCTTTTTTTCAGCCTCCAAAAGGATACCCACATGCTTTACAAATGACACAAGCTTTCCCCATAATGCAAGCTGGTCAGACACTGCTTCCTGGAAGTCTTGTTCCATTTAACGGTAAGAAAATGACACTCTAACAGCAGACATATAGTATACACGTACATAAGCCAAATCTACTTTCATTTTTTAATACTGAACTAGTTTCATTAGTTTGTTGAAGCAGTCAACTAATTTCTTCTTGTTTGCCATGATTATAGCCAGTAACCAAACTAGTTCTTGTTTAACAAAATGTGAACTAATTGATTGACATTACCAGCACAATTATACATTAATATGTTCTTGTTTAACCAAATATGAATTAATTGAATGACATTATCAGGACAACTTTACATTAATTTGTTCTTGCTTAACAAATTAACCAGAATTATATTTATTTCTAATTTGTTTTTATTTAACAATATGTTAACTGATTTGGTTAATTATTGCTACATCAATTATACATTAATATCTTCTTGTGTCACAAATTTATTGATATTATCCAACTAACTATAGATTAGTTTGTTCTTGGTTAGCAAAAATGTAAACTGATTGATTAACATTACCAGAGCTAGAAATGAAGTCGTTTGTTTAAGGTTCAACTTCTTGTTTTAGTTGTCTGCGTTTGTCAACTTTGATTTCACAATTTCCTTATGAAGCAAGAAAATGTATTGTTAGTTCAAACAGATGTGATAGTTGCACCTTTCGGCCCATCACCTCAGGATTTTGACATTTCATGATATTTTGGTTCACTATCCTAGCCCATAACAGTTTCCTTGCTGCCTGTATGGCACCACCTTTCTGCACAAGCACTGGCTTGCGTTATCTCTTTTACTGACCACTTTTCAGCCAATCATTGTAGCTTGTGTATAAATCTAAGCCAAAAACATGAAATCAATTATGCCTCAGTGAGACTCACTTATGCTGTGTTGAAACTGTTCAGTATTGGTAGCATGTTCCTCGGCTTTGAGACATGCATATTTGCGTCTCTGTATTATTTTCTTGTGTGTGGAGCACAGACGGTAGGTGAACTCAAGATAGATATGTTTCCATAGACATGACTGATAGGACCAGTCAATATCATTTTATGTCATACCTCAGTTCGGGCGGACAGTTTTCCTGATTCCCTCCTCCAACTCCTTTTTTAGAGTTTTCACACTACATTATTTCCATTTTTGGGTTCACAAACAGCAGCCCTTAGCATAATTTGCAGAGACAATTTTGGCATCAACTATTTAATCTGTTGGGACAATATAACATTTCTGCAGGATTTTGGGAACACTTTTCAAGACCAGTGTTTCGGACACTGCTTCATAATGTTTGTGCTGCTTGTGCCTGTTTTGATTTCTGGATGTTGACCAGGAAATTTGTGTAGTCGATGCCACTCAGAGATATTGCTCGTCTGATGTGCGATCCAATCTCGTCCCATGTGCAGGCAGCAGCGTTTACACTACTACCATCTCACATGGATAGTTCCCCCTTCAATCCCTACCTACTTTGCGATAATGTAGCATCGCAACCTGTTTCCAGGGCCACATCATGGAGGTGAGGTAGAGTCTTGGTCAGCTCCAGCTCACTGTTCCCATCACTGCCTTTGTCATCTTATTTTCATGTGCCTATGGCCCCAGCCATTTATGTGAGTCGATCCAACTTTATAGATGACATCACAAAGATAAATAGATTATTGGGCTGTCTGTTGCTGTTGTTTCCAATCCTCAAGGAAGTACAAGTTTTCACTCGTTTTTAGCTTCTCCAAAGCCTTTTTTCACACATAGAAGACACTAGCTCTCGGTGGAGTCTGTCATGTTTCGAGGTTAACCTAGTATTTAGATGGGGATCTCCTGCAACAAGATAATCAGTCATTTTGCAGGGCCCCAGCCTTGCAGCCAACACACACTGTTGTCATTTTATTTGGGAGTGTGTTTCAGTAATGGATCACAACCACCAAAATGTTTTGTAATATAGATCATTTTAATCTTTTCTGCTCTAGTAAAACCGCATATTTCTCATTGCGATATTAACCGTTTGGGCATGAATACTGTTGTGTCCCCTAGCACTTAACCATTTTCTCAGAGAATGTATTCCAGGTAAAGAATCATTTGTTTGGGACATAGATTAATTGCATTTCCTATTTGTTTACGTTGTTCATTCAATGCACTGTCGCAGGTTGGGAAAACATGAAGGAAACTAATCAGGTACATTAGGAGAAGACATTAATAGTTGTAAAAATGGGTGCAGGCTTGCATGAAGAGAGTTGGGTCAATTGTGAAAGTAAGAAAAATTATTGAAAATGACTAGTGTTGTAAACTAGGAGCACAACATACTCTGATCATTGGCTCAAACCACATACAGGTCTAAAGAGATGGGTGAAAATGTTGTAATAAAAGAAAGACGTTGCTGAACAGTATACTCATCAATTAGTCAGTATTATGAGTTTTGTTCTTACATTTTTGTGATTGCATTCATCAGTTAATCAGTATTTTGAGTTTTGTTATTAAATTTTTGTGTTTGCATCTATCAGTTATTATTTTGAGACTTTTATTATTTGTGTGATATAATAATGAATTGAGTGCTGCTGCTGTTGTCATCCTGTATCCCTATTACACACTAACTAGTCAGTTAATTTGTTTTGTCTGTTCCTTGTAGGTCTAGGCTCAGCTGCCCTCCCACAAATGTGGCCTGGCACACTGTCCCATGCACAACCACCACCACCGACTTGCTTTAGTAAGAATACTTTTCACTTCTCTCAGAAGCTGGATTATCTAATAGACAGGGCCGGATTATTCAATTATTCAATAGACAAACTTAGCATATGATTATAGCATCCAACAAATTGACATTTTAATCTTGTAACAAAAGCTAACTTTATTTGAAAAATGATCTAGTTTGTGAAAGTCTGACTTTTTTTTCATAAATCAGTCAACCTTTAAGTGATACTACATACTTCATTAATATAGCAAATTCAATCAAACTAACTATACACCAAAGATAAAAGATACAAATATACAACAATGGACTAAATATTAGTCTATTGTTGTAATTCATAAAACAACTTAATGTTTGGACCTTCACTGTATATATTTTACTACACATATCATCAAATGATATCCACGTTACATTTTGGTATTAAATATCATGAGGGATATAACCTTTTTTGCCTACTTTATAATTATATTTATTTTATTTTCTATTTTGAAGGTAGGGGTAATGTACCTAAATATCTTCAGTGCTTCGGCTATCTGATTGTTTGAATCCGGCCCTGCTTCTGTCAGAGAATTGGTGATAGTGTGTACCAACAGTTCAGAATATACCCAAAACATGTGATGTGTATTTATATTTATCATTGGCTCGCCTGCCCAGCGTGTTCGTAGCACGTTGGACGACGGGTGACAAGCTCCCTGTGAGTGTGGGTTCAATTCCATGGGCTGGCAGAAAAGACACAGGTTCTCCAGATTTACGGTGTTTGTGGCACCGAACTGAAGGGTTATGATGTCTATGGCACCTAGCCAAAGAGCTGAAAGCTCAAGTGCTTCTGGATCAGAAAACAAAATATATTTATCATTGCCTATTTAATGGTTTTTTATTTATTTTTTAAAAACTACAGTCAAAGATGAAATATCAACAACAAAAAATAAAAAAAAAAAAACTAAATGAATATTTTGACCAAAAGATATTTCTCAAGCAAAAAGTGTTCAATAAAAATAAGCTGAAATATGAAAGCGCTTTTACAATTAGACAAATGTGAAACTGTTCTATTATAAAAGCATGACTCAAGGCAGTACAAAATCCACACAAAAAAACTGGAAAAGAAAGCAATGAAAATATAGATGACAGGAGTGAATAACACTAAATGTGTCTAGCAACGGCATGCAGTGTATTAAAACCATCAAATATTTCTACTTTACCAACTGCATCAAACATCTATAAGTCTAATTACTGAATCTGCTTGCTAGGATTGCAAGTTTTGGGTGTAGTCTGAACTGTCTAGTATTGTGTGTTGTATTTGAAAATGTGATGGAGGGATCCATGTCTCTTAAAGGGAGATATGTCTCATTGAGCGTTCTGATACATTCAGCTCTCAATTAGTTTGAGATCAATTTTTTTGATATTATTAAAGAATGTGGAAGCTACTGTGTTAAATTAAATGATTGCTGAGAAATTCATTATGTCTCTGTCATTACTGTAAGGCAGTCAACTTAGCACAGTGGAAGTGAGCTGGATTTGTGCAACAATGAGACAGTGTTCAGTTTCCAGTACTGTTGAGTCCCCAGTCACCCAGCTGAAAGTGGGTATCAAGACTTTTTTGAATTTGGTAAAAAGTTCAGATCTTTACTTTGTAAGTTCTCTGCCAATGATACTTTCAGTGTTCTTCAACTTACTGAAAGAGACTGAGTACCTCCTATTTGGTGAGTGCACTTGAGTGTATACACATGGTTAATTTTCAGCTCTCCAGTTTCTTGTGTTAGTAGATCAAACAAATCCATGTTAACAGAGGGCTCTTAATTTGTGACCTAACCCACAGATTCAATGAGAAAAATATTTATTGATAAATTCAAAAGACTCTTATTACCAGAGGTTCTATGTTGTGTTCTCTAACCCAAGTAGTATATTCTCTCTCGCGATAGTCAAGTAGTATATTCAAGAGATGGTAACGTTTGGGGGAAGGTCTATGTTGACTTAAGGTAGAGAAATAATGGGGTTGAATAACTGCTGTAAAACAGTGGTTGAAGTGCTGACATAGTCATGTGGTTGAAACACTGACTTTGCAGTTGTACTAGATCGTGATCAATTGCTGGTGTAGATATGCTCCTGTTCAACCAACTGCATTCAAGTACCTGACTATTTAAGTTAGGAAAACTGTGTTAGTGAGGAAGAGAACTAACTATCCCATGTCCAAATACTAAGGTATGGTACTGTGATTGCTCAAACAATTTTCTTTGCAGCTTTATATCCTATGTAATATGTTTATCTGATGCTTTACTTTATTCACATCTATTACATTTATATTACTTATTAATTTAATTATTTATCTATTACATTGCAAAAAGCAAATGCTGTAACCTGCCAGCTAGCCCCGTTGTTAAGGTACCCAAATATTTCACTGACAGCTAATCAACAGATGTTCAACAGCATTTTCATACCTACTTTGTGTTACCAGAGCAAAACATGGACAATGAGCAAAGCGCAGTCACAAAAATTACATGCGCTGCTTCGAAAAGTTACCAACAACACCAGAAAAGACAGTGTCATCAGCATAAGAAAGAAAGTTAGTACAGAACCTTGCTTGAAATACATTGAGAAACAAAGAATGAAGTGGTTTGGCCACTTAATAAGAATGCATCCAAACTCCACAGTATTCAGAGTCTTCTATAACAGAACGTCAGGAAAGAAGGCGAGAGGAAGACCACAAAAAGATGGTTAGATGGCATAGCAGAATCCTGTCAAAGAGCAAAAATAACAATCACCGAAGCCACCAGAACAGCGCAAGACAAAAACAACCACAACACTGGGCAACAACCCAGTAGCATTGTGACGACAAAAAAAAAGAAAAAGATCTATTACATTTTATATTACTTACAAATTGAATCATTTATAGCTATCAATCCCCTGGGTGAAAAATAGGATAAATCGTAGTCTGATGAATAAACTACCAGTATAAGTGATGAAGTTGTTATAAAAACCATTGTGATATTTGTGGCCAATTCGGACTGCTAATTTTTTTTCATATAAATGTTAGAAAAATTTAATTAGTAAGTTGTTCAGAAAACCAAGTTATGGGGCATGGTCCTCCATTGTGTAACTAGATGTTGCATGCAACCCTTTCCTATTTATATATATGTGCTGTTTAACTCTGCATACCATCTGACTCACATAATGTCACTTTATATAATTTATAGCCATAGACATCTCCCTAAGTTCTCGCTGAAAGATCATAGCTTGGTTTAACACAATAATTAACATAGTTGTTGTTCTTAACCCTTTTGCTGCTGCATACTTTCCGAAGGCTGAGATAAAAATAGCTACTCCTTGTTTCTAGGTCACAAACGTGAATATACGCCTATAGCAGTGACAGTAGCAATGTATAATGTGTTAACACGTCTTTAGCCCACAGATGAGAGATAATAACAGGCTTGTTAATGCGTCTTTAGAAGTGAATGGGGAAAACGTATATATACGTCCTTAGCAGCTAAAGGGATAATAAATAACTTTTGCAGTACAGTATATGACATGAAACATAGCAACAAGTGGTAAATACATGAAGATACCACTTCATGGTCCATGTCCTGCTGGGTCACTGAAGAAGATGAACAAAGCATAAACCAACAAACACATACAGATACTACTACATGATATTGGGCCGGAAGGGCAAGAGCTAAAACACTGTTAGATCAATGAAGAATATGAAGTCATAGTGAATTCACATTTAGGGACTTGTTTCTTCATTTTCTACTGTTATCACTGAGTGGTGCTTGCAAATGCCATCACCAACACTCTCCATGCATTCCTATCATGTGCAGCTCTTTCCTGCTGTTCCTTCGGTATCATATCAGCCTTTAGCTCCTTCTTCACTTTGTGTGGTCACTTTTCTCATTCCTTCTTGCAGGTTCCATGACTGTTATTGCATTGTCTGTTTGCATAGTGTGTATCCATCGCCACCTCTTCCTTCAGATCTACTCTGAGCTTGTCCTTTTCTCTCCCACAAGCACATGTTAGTAACTTTGTTGAACCACTAGCTATATACCAATTATTCTAGCAGGGATCTGTTTCTGAAAACTTGCAGTCTCTTGATATTTTGTTTGGTCATCCTTCATTAGTTAGAGGGTCTCTGGACAAGTGGTTAAGATGCTACCCTTGCGATCTGAAGGTTGTGGGTTCGAATACAATTTTCTGTTCTTCGACCAACAAGGATGGGATACATTAGCAAGATGTATTCTTGGTTCTGCCTGGGTGATCAGCTGTTGCAAGCAGCAGAGTCTCTGAGGCCCCTTTTTTTTAAGTGGACTCTGAAGCTACAGTGTCCTTTTCTAAGTCTTTTATTCATTTCTGTTAAGAACATTTATTCTGTCTTCCTCCGGCTTATATTTTTTATTTATTTCCTCTACTTTATTTTCATGGATTATTTCAGAAGTGTCTTTACTTCTTTGTAACTCTAAGATAGCTTATAGCTACAATTTTAAGGGATGGTATCTTGCTGCTGTTTAGACTGCATGGCTGCTAGAACTGCTGCCACCACCTATGCTCTAAAGCTACTGCATGTTTCTCCTTCATGAACACGGATGTTCACAGATAGTTTTGCTATGAGCGCTGTCAAAAAGAAAAACAGTGGATTTTACATAACATACACAAATAATGAAACTGAGATTCTGGAAGGGAATGCATCTTAGACTTGACTACTGCTTTATTTATAGAGATTCAAGTAATGTCTGAATATGCACACAGAAGAAAAGAAGGAAGATTTCTTTGATCTGAAATCTTTGTGTATGTGTTTGTAAGCAGGCGATTATTTATTTTTAGTTTGAGGTAGTGATGGCATATTTATCACTACTAATATATATATATATATATATGTATGGTGTCTCCTTTTTTCGACCTGATGCTGAAAAACAAAACAGGATTAGAAAATACATAGATAGATATATATATATGTAATCACATTTAGACATTCACTTCTTTCTTGACTGTAATATACTTCGCTTTACAATCATTGTCTGTTTGATCATTTATATTTGGTCTGTCATCTTGTAGGTTTGGCCCCTAGTTTACAGTATGCACCACGGCCAGGTAACCACTTAACCCAAGTCTCAGCTCTTCAAAGCCCTGGACAACAAGCCCAAGAGATGAACATCCCAAATGACCTCATTGGATGCATCATTGGTAGGGGAGGTCAGAAGATCAATGAGATAAGGTCAGTCAACATTTTGTTAGTTATGTCCCTGAAAATTCTGACTTGCTGCTAACAACTGTTTAGTTTTCTTGCATGTTATGTCTAGTTGAAAGCAGTCCTATTTATTACTCCCACAACCAGGATTTGTGCAGCAATTTTATTAAATTAGTCAAGGATAAATTTGTTTTTAGTCTGTCAGTCAGTAACAGAGGTGTCATTATCCTGTCAGTCAGTGACATAGTTGGCGTTGTTCCTATCAGTGAGTTGTCAATACTCTGGTCAGTCAGTTGCATGTACATCTATTCACTTCAGATTTCCTGTTGTTTCTTTAATGTCTTATGTTTATTTTATCTTTTGTTTCATTGACTCATCCATACAGGTTTTTTTTAAAGCTATCTACTACATTTGTCATTTATTGACGGTCATCTCATCACCACCAATGCATTACTTACATTTATTTATTTCTAGGCAAGTGTCCGGTGCCAATATCAAGATCTCCAATGCAGAAGATGGCTCATCTGACCGCAAGGTGACCATTACCGGATCTCCTGAATGCATTGGCTTGGCCCAGTATCTGATTAGTACAAGGTTGGTACAACAGTCCTGTCTTATTTATCCCATTCAGTACAGGTGAATAATGCATCAATGCCTCATATGTCCTTCCAAGCCATCTTCAGTCATGCTATGTTGAATCTGACAACAGAATTGCACAACACCTGATTGCAGCATAGAACTTCAACAAGTAAACATGAAATCCCATCTGAATAAACAAGACTTGTAAGAAATATGAATTCATTAAAGAATGTATAGTTTTGTGTATGTTTACTATTTTATTTCACACAAATTTGCAAGGACTAGACTCTACAGTGTACCTACTTTGCAATATATCTACATTAAAATGTAGCAACTCTGTAAGTACTATCCTGCGATGTATTTACTACTATAAAATGTACACCTTTACGAAGACTAGACTCTTCAATGTATTTACTAATGTAGAATGTAGCAACTTTGAATGAAGTTGCATTGTATTTACTCTTAAATGTCGCTGGGTTTTTTTAATACTCTTTCATCATGAATAGTTATATTTCTCATAATTTGAAAAATTTTGTTAGTCACAAATATTGTTCTCATTCTTTTAGTTTATTTTTTTATCACTTATAGTATTCATCTAATCATATCTAGAATTTATTTGGGTTCTGCTTTCTGACACTTCCTTAACTAGTACAGATACCATATCAGAGTCTAGTACATGCTTTGAAAGTTACAAAATGGGAGGCTGAGGTCAATAGTGTTTAATGACTCTTATTTGGATATATTATTCTTTTAATTTAGAAATTGAGGGCAATAAAAGAGGTGACAGGTTGGTGTTAGTAAAACAAATAGTGAAAACAATCAATAATAGGTAATGGTGGAAAATATAGGAAGAGGGATTTTAGTATGTCTTCCTTATTAAAAATTATAGTTACTGTCAAATCTACTTGTTTGCTAAATACTGGCATTCATGTAAGACCCAGCAACTTTGAGGCATATATTGGCACCATCAATTTATACTGCTACCATACATTTTAAACCTTTCAAAGAAGAGACTGAAAGGGGCATAATAACTGTCCTGGCTTACATGGTCCCTGAAAGTCTAATGAGCATCCATCGAACACAACTACAAGTACATACAAGTATATATATTTGTGTGTGATTGCGCAGGTAGGAAGAAAGAGGGCGAGCAGTGCAATATTGTTCATATTTTGTTTAATTATATCTTAACTGTTTGTATTGTTATTATTTATGTCTCTTCTTCAATGGTACAGCAGCGTTTGTGTGCTTGCTCTTCAAAACAATCTCATTTAGTGATATCTGTACTTGTTTATAAGTTGTTGCTATCTTTTTGTCTTGAGTCTCAGATGTAGAACAAGTATTCACTCATTTCCCTCATACCATGCTACTTGAAACAAATAGTTTGCTCTAACAAGGATATTTCTTTCCTGGAGATATTTGATCAAGATAGGTTTCCCAAACTTTCTTTAAAATCCAAAAGTTGATTGACTCAATGGGGTGGAAAAAAAATGTTATGTCATGAGTTGGGCAATCATCTACTTCAGGGAAACTTTGCTGTAACTCTCTAACAACTTTGAAGGTATGCTAAAGATGAAGGGGTTGATTCCCTCCCAGGAAGCATGAGCAGGTTTCCAGCATCTACCATAGTGGAGGTACTAACCAGACAAGTCTTTTATCAGAATACCCCATGAAGATATAAAGTAAGATCTTGGCCAGTGTGTTTCTCTACTCTTGCACCTTAATACAAAGCATTGTGCTACTCAATGTTTCTCATGTTCTTCAACAGTTTGGGGGCATACACTTGGATCCAATGCCATGTTGTGGTATCTTCATGTGTTTATGTTGTTGCTTTGTTTCATACAATATGTTCCATTTATCTGGACTTGGAGAAAGTAGTGTGGTACCTTCCTGACATCTTCCAGTTCTCAGTATCTGAAGGGAACAGTGATCAACAGTTTCATGATTGTGTTTGCACATCATGTGGCACTGTGGATTATGCTGTAATTAAATTCTGTTCATTAAGTTAGCAAGTAGTATGTGTTAGGTTTTGAACCAAAAAAGTGGTTCTCTATCTCATTATAAAGTAGTTGATGGTGGAACTGATAGATAACAAAATCTTGACAATGCTAGTGGACTGATTCATACATGAACAAAAGAATATACCACACATTTATGATAAGCAAACTGTTGTTTGTTTGTATACATAGTATCATATCACATTTGTTATCTTTACATTATATTTGTCTCATTCGATATATTTCTCTGTTTACTGATCTATTTTTAATATATTTATTTTTTATCTTCTACTTATTTGTTCGTAATTATTGCAGATTTTCATTAACTTATTTATTTACTTATTTTTATTTATCCATTTTATTATATATTTACGTTAATTTATTAACACAACACTACCGTATGCAAAGATGTAGCTACAATGTAACGAAGCCTCTAGAAATGTGAGGTACTGCTCTGTGATAGTTAAGAGAATTTGAGTAGCACAGTGACGGGTTTGTTCACAGGTGCATTATGTTGAGCTACTGATAAGTTGATTGACACTAGTCTACCCAGGTGAAAATTAGTACCAGGAATTTCTAAGGAGTAAACAAAGTATTATAACCAGAACTATTGCTTGAGTGTTCTGTCAGATGAACAGAAATAAGATTGAACTCGGAGGGTGTAGAGACGTTGATTCTAACTACAGTAGAACCCGGTTATGTCGCCGGCCTAGGGGTTTGCCAAAAGCGTCGGGATAACCGATGATCGAGATAAACGAAAACCAATATAGCGGCAAAATATTAACATGTGCTTGAAATTTCTTTATGTACATGATGTGCGTTAATAAATGAGAATGTACATGCACGTGTTATTTGTTTGATGAAGCGATCGGCATGCTATAAAATGTACATACATGTTTGCTAACAACAAAAGGCATATGTGCACCAACTAACAGCAGAAATTTACCAATATAAAATAAAAACCACCGTCGATTCTCGATACAAACCTTTATTTATACAAACTGACACAGCTCTGAAAAGTATGTAACCGCGATTACTATGGTTTCTTTACAAAGTCTAAAATGCTTTGTTGCTTTTTGCCTTTAACAGTCTGCTTGAAAACAAATGCTTCAATATTATTTATGCTGTCTAAAACAGTTTCATCTCCTACAAAAGAACCATACCGTCGAATTTTCTGTAGCATTTCTACCACCTCACCAGCTGAGGGAATTGGTTCCAAATCTTTGTCCGCATCTTCTTCATCTTCTTTGTCATTGCCGCATGCAGATGTGCTTGCCAGTGCTGACTGCACACTTGATACAATGTCTTCATCGGTGATCACGCCATCAGTAACGACGTCTTTATCTATTTCTATGTAATCTCGGAATTCCTGGACAGTGATGGCTAACTCCTGTGCCTCCTCTTCCAAGATAGCATCTGTAAGGCTTGATTTTTCTGCCACTTCCGCGAGTTCTTCTGCGGCTGCGGAACTGTGCCTGAAACTCATCATCGGAAATATCCTGAATGACGCAGTGCATCCAGCAGTTTGAGATTGTTTCCTTCTTCACGTCATTCCAGGCTGATCTCAGGAAGTTCATTGCATCTAGAAGGGAAGGGGTGTACTGTGCCTTCTTTTCATCATGGAGTAGGTATTGGCGCATCAACATTTTCCTGTAGTACACCTTAAGCACTTGGATTATCCCCTGGTCCATTGGTTGGAGCTTACTCGTTGTGTTAGGTGGGAGGTAAAAGATCTTAATGGCCTTGAGACCAGGAACATCCGGATGAGCTCTACAGTTGTCCACGATCAGTGCCACCTTCCTTTTCTCTGCTTGGAACTTCCTGTCCCACTTTTTCACCCATGCACTGAATAGATCTCCTGTGATCCAGGCGCTTGGCTGGCCATCGTAATCACATTGGAGAACTTTGGTCTGCTTAAAGCATCTGGGATTCTTGGACTTTCCTATAACGTAGAGCGGGAGTTTTGGCTTCCATCCATGTTAGCAGCAACTAGCACTGTAAGTCGGTCCTTCGACTTTCCCGTGACAAGCCTCCCCACGAAACGCCATAGTCTTGTCTGGAAGGCATTTCCAAAACACCCCAGTTTCATCAGCATTAAAAATGTTCAGTCTCATAGGTATCCAAAATTGTGCGCATTTGAGTCTTCAGCCATGAATCCACTTGTTCCTGTTGAACCGCAGCGCTCTCTCCACAAATTGCTTTGAAGACAATGTTGTGCCTCTTTTTGAAACGATCCAGCCACCCTGACTTGCTTTAAAGTCAGGGTGTCCTAGCTTTGCAGCAAGGATGTCCGCCTTCTCCAACAGCAAGGGACCATTGACGGGAAGGTTTGTTGCTCGCGTATTTGTGAACCATTGAAACACTGCATCTTCGACATCTTTGTGCTCAGCCACTCTAAGTTTTTTCTTGCTGGATCAAAGACAGACTTCTCGTACATTTGCTTTATCACGTCTGCCTTCTTTTTCCATCCCGAAATGGTGTTTGCTGGAATGCCATGCTGACGACTGAGGTCTGCAGGTTTTGTTCTTTTTTCTAGCTGCAGTATGATTTCATACTTTTTCTCTATTGACTGAGTCTCCAGTTTTCTCTTAACACCTCCAGACATTTTTAGAATGGAAAAAATAAACAGAATAGCTACAGCATATTATCCTTCAGACAAGGAACTCACTGGAACTCAGCACATGCGCAGTGAACCAAGAACGTAAATTAAAAAAACAAAATACCGTGTTCTTGCAAAATGGGATCTCCATTCCCACGAAAGAAACTTACATGAGTCAACACCTGCCAATATTGGACTGTATATATTACTGTAGCATAAGTTAACACCCATGGTCATGGGGATCGAGATAACCAACGTTAAGTGGCAAATTTGGCCCTCTTTTGTGCTCGAGATATTAGGGTTCGGCGACATAAAAGAATCGAGATATCCGATGAGAAAATGCTAAGACAAAGAGAGAATTTGGCGGTTCCACTTCAAAAGTGTCGACTTAATAGGGTTGGCGAGTTAACCGAGCTTGAGATAAGTGGGTTCTACTGTAGTTTTCTAGCAACTACAGTGTAAATGACCTCCTGCACATGCCAAGTATTTTGGGATTATGGTCATACTTAAACAACTGACAGTAGCAGTAGGCAGATTGGTTAAAATTCATATAACTGAAATGAGTATAGCTGCTTTCTTACTTTAGTTCAAATTCACATAACTGAAATATGTATCACAGCTTCATTGATTTTTGAGTTCAAATTCACATAACAGGAAATGAAAAAATAGCTGCTCTGTTACTTGCTTGTTTACTTGGTCACTGCACTTCTACCCAGGGGTGTAGAGGTTATTCAAATAAAATGCCACTAAATCTGTCCTGGCTCAGTTCCAGCTCAAACATTGATCCTTTGTTGGAACCTGTTTGATGTTCCATCTCCACATTAAATATTGACTATAATAGATCTTGAATATTTTTTGTCTCTTGTCCAAATCAGATTATGTACCATCTCCACAGCATAGGACGGCTATAATGATTCTTGAGTATTTTCTGTCTCTTGTCCAAATCAGATTATGTACCATCTCCACAGCATAGACTGGCTATAATGATTCTTGAGTATTTACTTTGTCTTGTCCAAATCAGATCATGTACCATCTCCACAGCAAAGGACGACTATAATGATTCTTGAGTATTTACTGTGTCTTGTCCAAATCAGATCATGTGCCATCTCCAACTTTTTATACATTGTCCATGGTGCTCTTCTATATGACAACATTGGTTCTATGTAACATTCATACTTTGCAGATCCACCTTTAATTTACATTTAATTTATTCATATTACAAAGTAATAGTAACATTCATGACATGAATACAAGGTGAAACACGTAAAAACGAAGCTAGGTTGTTTTGCAAAGTACAAAAACAAGATGCAGCAACATTTCTACAAAAAGATCTTTATCAAGCAGCGGATACAGAACACACAGGAACAGACAATAGTCCTATATATCAGACATCACAGACACAGTAAAACAATGAATTCCTAACTGCCTAAAATGAAAATATATGGCATTAAACGACAAAATAAAATAAATGTGAAAAACTAGAAAAGGAAAGTAAAACAATAATAATACAATATATACATAATATATACACATATATATAATGGAGCATGAGAAGAGCAGTATCAAGAAGCATAGGTATGTAGTGCGTTAAGTCCAAGAGGTCGCAACTCACCATATAAAGATTTATACGTGTATATATTAAATGTGTATATTTAATTATTATTGTTTTCTATTATTTACTTTACTTTTCTAGTATTTCATTTTATGGCAGTCAGGAATTAATTGTTTTACTATGTCTATGATATCTGTTGTATAGGACCATTGTCTGTATCCCATTTGTCTTATATCCTTTGCTTAATGAAGGTGTTTTAGTTGAAATGCCACTGTATCTTGTTTTGTACTTTTAAAGCTATCTTAGATCATTTTACGTGTTTTGCATGTGGTATATAGTTTTAATGCAGTCTTTCATTTTATAGATAGGAATAAAAGCTGGAGTAATACCATTATTTTTACATTTGTATTATGTAATTATTCTTACTTTTTCTTATCATGTCATTACTATTACTTTTTCTTATGTCAATTACTATTACTTTTGCTTATATGTGAATCATTATTATTGCTTTTCTTTATTACCATACAGTGACTATTTTTGTTTTCTTATCATAGCATTACTGTTACATTTGTCTTTTATTATGAATATTACTCTTAATTTTCTTGCCCTGCACATTACTATTTTTAAAATATTGCTATTGCTTTTATTATTTCTGCGAAAGTTTGTTATTATTTATATTATAACTGATATTATTCCTTTGATGTTATTATTTATTTCGTATAATATTGTTATTGTTTATGCTTATGATATTATCTTTATGTTTAATATGCTGGCATTGCTGTATTTACTCATATGTCAGATTTATTAATCGTTAGCTACATATTTTGTTTTCTTATCCCCCATCCTTTCATTGATGCCGAACACTATTGTCCAATGGCATACCAGGCTTTGGTTAAGGTATAACTGTCTGTCGTAGCCCCACATCCTTGGTCGCATGCTCCAGTTTTCTTTCATGGCATACACACACCAAGAGACATATCCAAATGTAAACAAACTTTGGTTAGTCTGTCCAAAATATTCTTGTTCGCATTTAATGTATTTGAGTTTCAAACATTGACAATTTTAATGACATTTGGTTGTCTGTGTTGTGTCCCATCTCCCAATGTAATCTACATGTCTGACTGTATGTACACATGTGTATACAATATGGGTATATGTAGTTCTACTGTTTAGTACACCTCTTTATTCATATACCCAATAATTTATAGACTGTGTGATGACAATATATCTCTTAGTTAGTAGTCTATACTATCACTAGGTGTTTCTATCACCAGACTAGACCAGACCATCACTGACTAAACTAGACTGGATCATTTAAATATATTTCTATGACTAGACAAAACCATCTCTAGAACTAGATAAGACTAGACCATCGCTAATGACTAGACTATACTAGGCTATTTCTATGACTAGATTAGACCATCTCTATGACAACTAGACCTTTTTTTACGACCAATTTTAATCACTCTTTGTGATATGTTTGATCTTTGCCAAGAACGTGTATACTTTGCACATTGATTTGGTAGGCCCCTAAACGCATAGACTTCTACACATTTAGGACACATGCATTCGATTTCAGCCAAACCTCCTTAGTAGCCTCTTACGACATGCGGGTAACAGTGGTTCTATTCTTTACACCCCAAATTTGGGCCCTGGTAACCACTCAGACGACTAGACCATCTAATTGTATCCATATGACTACACTAGACTAACTTGATGTATTATTAAACTAGACCACTAGATCATCTTGATGTATCCCTAAGATTAAACTAGACCATCTTGTCGTATCCCTGTCTAAACTAGACCACCTTTATGTATCTCTGTGACTGGACTAGACTATCTCAATGTATATGTTAGACTTTCCCAATGTGTTTCTGTAGGACATATTCTATTATATATTTCTGTGTCAATAATTAATTGATAGAAAAGCACTAACTTATCCAGTCTAAGGTGTTTGAAAGTATATTTGACAGTTTGAAAATATGGCATCATCATGTGTCATGCCTAGTTGTACTGATGATCAATTCTCTCTACAACAATCATTTGGCTTGTGAAAAGCTTGTTGTTACACACAATTTTATCAAATACAGTAGGTAACAGTTGTTGTCTATACAACATAAGCATTTCTACTTACAATAAGTTTTGCTGGCAATTAGTGCTTATTCTAGTCAGTACAGCTAAAATATGCTTTTTGACTCTCCAAGTTAGAAATATCTTTGTGTTGAAAATATGTGGGTTTTTTTCATGAATTAACTTCATTGTGCTGTTTTTATTATCCCTCGTCTGATGTCAGTGTTCTGGTGACAAACATGTTTGCTGTCCTTTGCTAATACTTCTATATTGTGCAATTTTTATCTGTTGCCATTAAGCTAGGGATAGGGATGGGAAGTTAGCAAGAAAGTGAACATGGTTGCGACACTTTCAAGTGCTAAAACATGTGAGGTCTTAAGCATGTGACTTGCCACTTCCCACCAAATACTGAGGTCTAGTACTGTGAGGTCTCTAACACTTCACATTCCTATAGCATTATATACTATGTGTTTACCTAACCTTTTTTTCTTTTACAAATAGATAACATAAACTCTTCTTTTGACAAAAGCAAAATGCAGTACGTTATTTATTCATCAGTGCAACATCAATGCAAATATTTCAGCATAGACAGCACACAAATAGAGAAATCTGCTTTCACATACATTTTTATTGATCTTAATGTTCTCAATTTTGTGTGTGGGTGTATTTATGTATACATATACATATATATTCTAGAAGAAATTACATTTATTACATTACAATTACATTCTCCGACTATTTAATCTTCAAATGGTCAATCAATCGTCTATATGCACACACCCATTTTCTTTACTGTTGTCTAAATTTGCATACAAATTATTATAATTTGTCATGGTTGTACATGATTTTGTTTTTATCTATACATTTTTTAATACAGTAGTTATAAATATACTCAGTGGGTAGTAAGGCAAAATGCTGCTGAGAAAGTAAGGGGTCTTTATCATCATATTCTGTCATCAAATCACAGTACTAGTAGCTTCAGTAAAGGTCACCCATAAAAGCCCTCAGATTTGGAAATAGCACTATCTCATCTGGCAAAGTTCTGCTCAGGACAAGCTATTTGATGAAGATGACTATCTCATTAGATCATATTTTCTCACTGTCTCTTCCATCAGCTAGATAGTTTTTACTTTGTTCACAACCAGACAGCTGAAAGAAATGTTAGTACAGTGATCATTATATCATCAGTTGCTTATTATTCTTCAGATGTCAATAGGTAAGCATGCTAAAGGTTCCTGTCATTTGCTGGTTAAACTTTTGTCTCTTTGATGTCCTGTTCTACTTGTCTAACATTTGATACTAAATTCCTTCCAACTAGTAGCATATGAGCTAGCAATTGAAGGGATTGCCTTATGCTCTTACTGGAGTCAATTAAACTTTGAAAGCTGCTAATACTGACCCATCAATATGTTGTTCATATTTTACTTTGAAATATGGATAACTTGTTGTGACACTTCCCATATAATATTGTATTGCATTTATATGTGCTCAAGATCACTTGTCTGCTGTATTGTCATATGTGTATTAATACCAACTGTATTCATGATATGTATGTTGCTTCTATGAGTATTTTCAGGTCAGATATGCATACATGCCAACCATAAAATAGGATGAAGAACTAAATTTCAAAACTATCTTTTCCATTCCATCCTACCCCCAACTTAACTGATAAGCTACTGAATTGAAAAAAACGGGTTGTGGCAGAATTAAATTTAAGTCCTATTGCAGGTGTGTGTACGAATTCAGCTGTACTCTTTTAAAGTTATTAACATATTTTTATGAGTAATACACCCTTGTGTAGACAAATGAATGTTCTTTAAGATCAATCTTCTTTGAACGCTACATATCGACCTCTTGTTAACCACTCTGTGTGATTTGTATGTCATCTGAACCAAAGAGCGAATGTACATTATACCAGTTATGTGCCTACAAGTAGATCCGATTTCTGCGATGCTTTTTATTTGCTAGGGTAGCTTCCTAAGTCCTATGTCAGTCGCCACTTACAACATGCCTTTGTGATACTATTCTTTGCTTCCTTTGCGGGCCCCGGCATCACGTGGGCATAAGATCAATCACAAATAATTGTTTGTTTGGTGCTCCCAGCAGCTTAGAAGAGCCAATCATTTAAACTTTTACTTCACCTCCAGAAAGAAAATAAATATATATATTATAGAGATTACAGCGGAGAATAATCTGTCTAGTTGGCATGTATCTCTCTCTCTCTCTCTTTGCCTTTTTAACCGGATTGGAGCATAGGCCCTCAAGCAACTCATGCCAAGTCTTCCTATCTCTAGCTATCTCCTGCAGCTCCCTCCAGCTCATCTTTATATTGTTGATCTCCGCCTCCAAATCTCGTCTCCATGTATTTCTCGGCCTCTCCTTCTTTCGCTGTCCCTGCGGGTTCCAGGCAAGGACCCTTCTTGTTATATTCCCTCCGGTCTTCACAAAGTGTGTCCTATCTAGCGCCAGCGTCTTTTTTAACCTGTTCGTTCACTGGAATCTGTCTTGTTCTCTCCATAAGTTCCTCATTTGTGACCCTATCTATACCATCTTATTCTCTCTATTCTGTGCAGACACCAGCTGATGAATGTTTGCAATTTATGCGCTATTGTTTTAGTTGTTCTCCATGTTTCTGACCCATACAGAAGAACTGCTTTAACACTAGTTGGCATGTATGCATTTGAATATTTTGTACACCGTTCACTTTATGCATATTTATGTTTCTTATTTGATGTTATTCTGTCTTTAAGCAAGAAGACTGTGAATTAGGAGATAGATGATAGTGTTAATCTTATTGATAGTCTCACTGTCTGATGTTACTCATGGATATGCTAATGTCTCTGTGACTGATACTAATAGTGTTAGTAGTCTCCCTTACTGATGTTGCTCATTGATATGTCTCTGGCTGACTCTAATCATATTGATATTCTCCTTGACTGATATTACACATTGATATGATGTCTCTGGCCCTGACTGATATTACACATTGATATGATGTCTCTGGCCCTGACTGATGTTACACATGGATATGATGTCTCTGGCTGACTCTAATCGTATTGATAGTCTCCCTGACTGATATTACTCATTGATATGATGTCTTTAACTGATACTAATCATATTGGTAGTCTTCCTGACTGATATTAATTTTATGAATAGTCTCCTTGACTGATGTTATTCATTGATATGATAATGTTCCTGGCTGATGTTAATCTTATTGATAGTCTCCCTGACTGATATTAATGTTATTGATAATCTCACAGACTGATATTTTACCATACCCAACTTAATAAATACCTTTGTCATCATTTAATCACACAGATATGGTAGATATAAATTACCATGTTGTCATCGTTTGATGTGATCAAGAAATACTATCATGATAAATTATGATACAAAAATGTTGAATGTTATATCCTTTATTCATGACAATCAACGTAACATGTTGCCATATTTACAACTAAATTTGACATTTATCTCTTGAAAGTCAAGTTTTATCATTTAATAATGAACAACGATTTTTATCCTGATATTTCACTGACTTTAACAAGTCATAGGCATCCGGTGAGAGACTTTGTTATTTTAATCATAGAATACATAATTTTCCTTACATAAAAGTGTGGTTTGTATTCTCAAGTATACAACAGCAGCCACCCCAAGGAAGGACAGTTCATTGAGTTTAGCATCCATTTTTTTGTTTTATAGGGGATTGATTTCAGACTGCTGAGGCATACCATTTCAACTTAAGAACAAGTTTTTTTCATTTCTTTGATTAGAACATATTAACCATACAAACAAGCAAAATAAGAATTAACTCTTTGCGGAGAATCCAAGAGTACATACTTCATTTATTTGAGCAGTCATTATTTTATTTAATGAGATATATCAGTCCAACAACCAAAGACAGAGTTATTTAATGGTTGCAATGTTTTGTATACTTATGCAAATATAGATATATATATATATATACTTGATCTGTGTACTAGTCTGCCTTGTTTGATATAATTTAATGTATCTTCTGCTGAGACTTTCATTTTAGGAGAGAAACAAATACAGTATCCAATTGTGATGATTGCCCTTCTTTCAACACGGGGTGGGTATGGAAGGGGTCGTCTCCCTTACTTATCGTTCTTTTCCCCTTGTTGACCTCTCCACTCAGTTATTCCCTCTTGTAAACAAAATGGCCACTATTTTGTATCTGTTGTAATGCTTTATATTTTTTCCAACACTTGTGTGTATGACAAATAAAATCAATACAACAATCTGGCAAGCTTACTTACCACACTGCATCCATAACTAATCCATTTTCTCCATATTTTTTTTAGTCCAGTCACTCGCACTGCATGCTCTGGAGATGTACCCGTCTGTATCATTCATGGCTGGACTAGATTTCTGATTGTATCTTACATATTTTCCCCCAACTGTTGCTTCTGTCTTGTAGATTTGTGACACTACACCCCATCCATTATTTATCCACTTTCCATTGTAGGTAATAGAGAAGCTACTCTTTTGTGTTTTATCCGATAACTTGCTGTATTTGCTTCTTTTGTGGCGCAGGAATTTATGTTATTTATTTGGTGCCATCCAATCTGGACTTTTGCACAAACACAAAAACATCATCATATGTTTCTGTTCTTAGTTATCTCAAAAATATATAGTACATGTTATCAGTCATATCAAAGCATAAAGTAATGTCTGAATGAATATCAAGCCATCCACAATCATTCATCTTCAAAATTCTCCCTGGTAGGGCAAACAGTTGTCATGGAAAACCAGTAGCAAATACGTGGGTCTCTGATTATGTAGTGCTAAACTATAGACTTATGGGTGTTGAACCCTGCAGAATCACTCTTTACTACATTTCCCACTATTAGGTTCAGAAATAGTAAAGCTGCCAGTACGTAAAGACATCCCAAATTACACCCAACGACATGTCTCTTTGTTGGGTTGAAAAATATTAAATCTACCAGTGCATGAAGGCATTCCAAATTACCAACAGCGACACATTTTGCTGTGAGATACATCCGAAACGTCCACCCGTGGCATATTTCTTATTAGGTTTGGAAATATTGAACCTATCAGTATGTGGACACAGCCACCAAAAACATACACATAACATTTAACCTAGTGGAACTAATGTTATATAGTAAAACATCTCTAAACTCTGTGTAGGAGAATGATAATCTTTGACTGAGAATTCACTTCAAAGATGGAAAACTTTATGCAGATCCTGGTAGGAAAAACTGGATAGTACAGAAAGACAGCTTTCATATGACATGCTGATAGCAAAACATAAAAACAAATTTATATAAGTCCACTTTAATGATAAACAGCAGTACAGTTTTAATTATAGACAACTGTTGCCTAGCAGTAACGTTATTAAATACTAGGAAGCAGCCCACATAAATGCATATTGAAGACAGATGTACTAGGCTAGTTGGAACAAAACTTAAATCATCCACTTAATAAGAAAGAAAGAAATAAAATGAAACTTCTCCAAGTGTATGTTATTTTTACATCTCTATATTGTACAGGGACTGGTCCAAAAATGTCAGTTCAGAACAGTTTGAATATGACTTGCCATATGAAAAAAATCTGGCATATATAAAGTAATGTGTAAATTTTATGCAAATATTGTCAAATAGAAATATATTAATTCAACAACTTACTTCAACATGCAGCTAAATCTACTCTCCCTTGAACAAAATGCTACATGAGAATGATAAGTGACATGAAAACTCAACAAATATTTCAAACAAAAGAATACAAATTATGATATTTCGTGACTTTTGTTGCTGACTTTTATTCAATTCTTCTTTATGCATGTTTATATCTGATTTTTCATCTTGTTCTGGTCCAAAAATTATAATTTTAAACCAGAAATGAACTATTCTTCAAGATTGTATACCAGAACTTGTACTAGTTATTTCCATGTGTCTTCTAGTATATCCCCATTGAAATTGTGCTTAAATTGCAAAGTGTTGATGTCAAGAATATCAACTGTGCATCAGATGATGTGTGAATGTATGTAAATTTGTTCTGATGAAGTCCTTGAGTTTATTACGGGTTCTATAGTGCTGGCTGAATACAGTATCTATCACTGTATAAAGGACAAGTAGGCTAATTAGACACCAGCATATTCATTTCCTGGTACAGTTCTCCTAGCTGAAAATGAGTACCCAGACTCTCTAACTTTAGGAGAAACATTTTGAATAGCTACTAGGTACGTCTTCTGCCACTGATACTTTCAGCAAGCAGTAAGGAACTTGCAGCTATATATAGATGTAAATCATATCCAGTTGTTCAATTGTTGTTGAATGCGGTAGTTCGCAAAACAATCGCATGGGCCTCTCTGCGAGCTTATATGGCAGAGTGGTCCAGTAAACCAGTGGTGCATTTCGTATGTCAACAAGCAGCATGATAATGGAGGTACTGGCGGTGACTAATGCACTATTCTGGCTGGAGTACAAAAATACATTCATGCGTGCATTCTGAGTGATTCATTGAGTATGATCCGATAGGTGGAGGCTGATTCGGTGCGCAGGCAATGAACTGAATCACTACAAGCATCAACAATTTGTAGAATTACACTTATCTTTGTTCTGGGCACATTGCTGTCATTGGCAATGAAAGAGCAAACTGGCTGGCTGGCTCTGCCACCATATCAGAGGGCCAGCCAATGGATAGAGCTGATATTTTGAGCGCCCTCATAGTGTAGCTGCAAAGAAGATTTTCATTTAAACCAATCCACGTCAACTACTAGATTGCAGGAGCTGGGTTTGAAGATTGGAGTAGGAAGAAAAGAACAACATAACAGGTACGCGAGTAGGCTAATCAATCAAAATCGAACTGGTACAGTTAGTCACTGAACGCTGTTGGAGATATTGCGAAGGAGATCGGAGCACCTATGGACATGTCTGGAGTGCAATGAAGATATTCCAAGAAAGCTGAATTCTGCAATTTCTAATATGTACCAGTTCAATAAAACTGATTCTAAATTGTTAATCTGTGCTAGAACTATAGAATCATGTCTACAATATTTAATCTTGAGCTCTATAGAACAATTTCTACAATATTTAATCTCGAGCTCTATAGAACAAATTCTACAATATTTACTCAGTGTTAGAACTGTAGAACCCTTTCTGTAATAGAGTTGTACAATTTGTTTGTGAATGTTGCAAATGTCAGGACAATCATGATATCAGAGTTGCAGACATTCAAAAGTGATCTAACATGAACATACCTTCTTATATATATATATCTCTGAGATTTGTTAAGAAAGTATCAAACTTAACTGAATTACTGTACTCACCCAGAGGTCTGAAACCCTAATCCCAGTCAAAGTACTCTACTTTGAACTACATATACCTCTTCCTGAGGTACCCATATTGATGGAAGCATTTCAGGAAGATATCTTTAGGACTGGAGTATAGCTTGACTGTCACATATTGCCATGATCTAGGTTTCTTCCATGCTAGCAAGAGAATATGTACATGATTATCCTAAAGAGATGATGATGGATCAGACATGTATTACACATGAAAACTAACTCTGTTATGAAAACTGCAGTGGGATGGACACCAGAGGATAAACAAAAAGGTGGAAGATTCAAAACGACCTGGAGGTGAATAAAACAGAAAATGAAAGAAATTAATCACAGCCGAAACATAATACAGAGGACAACCAAGAGCAGAGAGCAATTGCATGCTTATGCATATATTTCTACCTTAAATGTCAAGGGTATCACAGGCGAGAGGGTCACATTCCGCATAATCTCTTCTCATGACTTAAATCAGGTCCCTTTAGCTGTTTTTTCAGCTTGGGCTGCAGCCAAAATTCACAAAGAGCCATGTCAGAAGAGCAGAGAACCTGACAAACCACAGAAACCAGATGTTTGGTAAAAAATGTATGAATCAGATGCAAAAAAAGGATGTGTGCTTTGTCCTGATAAAGCTGCAAATTCCTGTGCCCACAGGTCTGTTTTTATTAACACTGCAAAAAACGATACCAAAGAGTACTGTCTGGAGGTCATCCATGCTGTGTGACACAAGTGAATGCATATGTGAGCAAAAGAAACTTAACAGTTCCATTATGACAACACACCTTTCCCTTCTTTGTATATATTCAGATTTTCTTTGCCAAACACAGCATTTCTGTGGCTTGTTCATCTCCCAATATGGCTCCTTACAATTCTTGGCTACTGCGCAATTCTGAAAATGCTGTCAAATTGGACACGATTTCAGTCACAATAAGAAATGCGGAATGGGACAGCCAAGTTATAATCCATTGCCAAAGAGGCCTTTCTGAAATGCTTTCAAGATTATGGGGTCCTCAGAAAGAAGTATATGTAGTACCAAAGAGAGTATATTGAAGGGGATTCGGTTTCAGACCTCCATGTATTTTTCCCAGGGCAAGGCTCGATACATTTTGAACAGATCTCTTTTTATGTGTGTGTAAATATATATATATATATATATATATATATATATATAGAGAGAGAGAGAGAGAGACACACACACTATAGAAAAGAAATTGGAGGGGCAAAGTGGTAAAATGCTGGTTTCAAATGCTAAGCAAGCACAGACTCAAATCCTTGCAGACATCTTCCCTAGTTCCCCAACAAAAAATAAGTTGACTTTTTAAGAGGATAATCTCCTGAACTTCTGTGCAAGTGCTCCACAGCTGACACTTTTAGTGAGCTGAAAGAGACTGAGCAACTATGTGCACACTGTGTACTGACATCCATTCTAACCAGTTGTTACCATTATATATGATACAATTCAGAATGACATTGAGATCTATGATAAATGTAATTTTTAGTCTGCTATTACTCCACAAATATACTAAAAGAGAACAAAGTATTGATGAGTTGCCCCTGAAGGCAGAAATGCTGGTTCTGAAGACCTGTAACCTTCATTTTAAAGTAATGGTTGATGTCGTAAACAAGGGAGGTTATTCTGAGAGGGATGGGGGAAGAAATAATTGGTTCTGATTGTTTCCTTTTATTAAACAAAACTAAACGAAGGATAATATATAAGGACTTTCGATCCCTCATACAAATGTATGTCTATGCAGAACTGGAATTCAGAAGACCGAGCACATACATCAGGACTAGCCAACCTTAAATATCCAGTGGGTTACAAAAGCTATTTGATTGCTACATGGATCTGAAAAATACTGTGAACTTTGTCATAATAACAGACATGTGGATCTAGAATGACTAATTGAACTGAACATGGAAGAAAGACACATGAATCAAGAGTTGATTATTATGGAAGATAAAACAGGAAAATATGATTGTGTATGTCACTATATTTACAACTGTAACCAAAGAGGAAGAATTGTGTTCAGTCTGAAGAGTCAACAAATCACACACACACACACACACATTTATATATATATATATATATATATATATATATATATATATATATATATATATATATATATATAACACAAGCACACATATGTTTACCCTCAGGTAATAAAAATATAGGAAAAACTTATGAATATTTTACCTTCAAATTCAACATCTGATAAGAAATAATATCAGAAAATATGTTACTCTTGTTTAAACGTACATGAATCATGTGTCTGTGATGGTGTGTGTAGTACAATGGTTTTTTCTGTTACTCTTATCACATATGGAACTCCTCTTTATATGGTTTTAAAAATATATTGTTAATTTTTATTTCAGTTTTGTCTCAGTCCTAACAAATGTCAGCAAGAGTTAGAAATAAACTAAAGAAATAGAAAGTTGAATGCATTTGTAAATAAATGTCTGCAAAAAAATGAACATGAAATGGAACTAATTCAGGAAAGTTAATGATATTAGAGGAATGTCTGGTCAACCACTAGAACCTGTTATAAAAAAAAGAGTAGATGGAGATATGTTTCTCTTATACTCTGAGAAGAAATGATAAAAAAATCATACAGCATGCATTGAAGTGAAAGGCAAATGTTTCAAGAAAGAAAGGATGCCTTAGGTAAACCCTGAAACCATCTTTACTGAGAGAGATGATAAATATCAGGACTCAATTCCAACGAGATTGAACGAGTTGCATAGGATAGAGTGGAGAATTACAATAAAATATACAAACAAAACAGAGCTGACAGGACAATAACCTCCAGCATGAGAATGAAGAGTTATGCAGTCACAGCAGACCTGATGTGGCTTTCTGTGACCTCATTAACCAGTACATTTAATGTCAGGCTCTTAATCCATGCTTTCTGGGACCTTGCTAACTAGTACATTGTGTCCTGGGGACAGTCAAAGGCTGATGGAGAGCAAACCTAGTAAACTCTGTAGGACAAGCACCAGAGCTCCAAATGGTACTGAAGATTGTGATGTAAAACTACGTTCTAGGCAAAGACTGTTTGTATATCACAATAAGAATGATCAAAATGGCCAAAAAGAATGATCACGCAAGCGAGAGAACATTGTATCAGATTCTCAGTCCATGTTTCCTGGGACCTTGCTAACTAGAAACATTGTGTCTGATTCTCAGTCTATGTTTTCTGGGACCTTGCTAACTAGAACATTGTGTCCGATTCTCAGTCTATGTTTTCTGGGACCTTGCTAACTAGGATATTTATTATGTCAGTACTCTCAGTCAAACATGTGTCTGTGACTTAGTTTACCAGAGCTTCATGCTTGCACAAGTTTGATACAGATTTCTAATACATTAGTGGATGCCATATAAGCTTCTAACCTCCATGGTCTTAAATTAATCTACTTTCCTGGACATGCAGTGCTCTTGGAAATAAACAAGATTTTTCAGCTTTGAACAAAAATGTAGGCAGTGGAGACTTTATAAAAAACATAATAAAGTTACTCAAGTGACCACTTGTTGGATAACATGTCTATGAATTAGGCTTCAGCTTAACACCACCACTTATTATTTATGAATGTATTTCACCAGTATGTACAAAAGTAACACAGATAGCTGGTTGATTAAATTGATCTGGCCTTAAGTATTTGTTGTGTTACAACCAGTGACAACATGGCCAGTTAATGCATCAGTATTATGTATATAATGAGAATTGTTTTGCTAAATGCAGGTGATATGCAAACAACTTTCTAATCTACCCTCTTGCTTTCCCATAATGCAGCATGATCTGTCTTTGGTTGATGGGACTTTGACATATTTGTCTACATATTTGTTCATATTTTCTTTACCCTGCTGTTTAACTTTTTTTTTTTTTTTTTATTCCTGAAAAATAAATGAAAAATTCATATTTGATGCTCAAATAAGCAAAATATTTAAGTTTATATATATATATATATATATATATATATATATATATATATATATATATCAGAATAAGTGTCATAGAAATTGAAGTATTTTGTCAATAATGACAGGAAACAACTGCTAGATTTTCAAATGTTAGATCTAGTGATCAGATTCAGAAATATCTTGATTAGTGTCAAATATTTAGCAGCTGTCAGGTTCTCATGGAAAATGCAATAATAACAAAATGCAACCATTTTGTAAATACAAAACTGTTTTTAATAAACATTAAAAAATTGTAGAATTTAAATAACATATTAAATGTGTTTTTTCTTGTTTAAAAGTGATTTTTGCTTCAGTTCCATATAAACTGTTAGCATTTACTTGTAACCAGGTATTTCTGTTAACAAAAAAAGGTTTAGATTATGTTTATAGTTTATTTCATTGTATTTAATATTGTTTAGTATGTGTGTGAACTGACACCACACCCGTAACTATTTATGATCACTTTGTGAATGTGGTGCTGTCCATTATTTATTTGTTATATGTTTCACAATAGTTTGAATGGCTTATTTTTTTTTATTATCTAATATTCCCTCCATTTATTTTCTCATCCTCAGCATGGAATTTCATAAGACTTTGACCCTTGACCCTGCCTCTTTGCCCCCTATGTCATCTGTGGCTGGTCCTATGTCTCCCCACCCCATGGCCATGACTGTTGTAAAATCATTACCGCACTCTGCCATGCTTGGCCTCAATGGCATGGCTGGAATCAGCGGCATGACCAGCGTCAACGGCATGACAAGTCTCAATGGTATGACCAGTCTCAATGGCATGGCAGGCCTCAACGGCATGACCAGTCTCAACGGCATGGCTCAACTTATAGATCCTGCCTCCATCAGTACACAGGGCCCTCCAACATCTGTAACATTCGCCTGCTCAATGCCAACAGTCACATCAGTAACTGGTTCAAAACCACTGCAAACCAAAATGAGACTGGGACTAACCGCAACATCAGCATTCAAGGCAGCAGAGCGGCCAAAGTTTGCACCCTATTGACTATAACCTTGTTAAATATTCAAATTAGTATCCAGTATCCACCATGTTGATCAATCCAGTTGTATCCATTTCCAGGTTCACATTATGTATCCACGGATTGTTTTGGGCCATATGTGTTATTAATATTGCCAGATATCAAATATATAGTGATACATGGATATTATTTACCTGAAGTAGTGACACCTTTTGGACAGATAAAGACATAGCAGACAGAATATTGCAGTCACTGATAACAGAATACAAAGATTTCAAGATTATCAAAGATATAAGAAAATATAAAACATAAATATATGAAAGGTATACAAATTTAAAGATATGTAACTATTATATCCTAAAGATATGTAAAGATATAAAAGATATTTGAAGATATAAAAATATATACAGGTATGTGAAGTTATAAAGATATTTGAAGATATAAGAGATATAAAGACTATGTGAGGATATAAAGGATATGCCATGGTATAAAAGATAGGCAAAGGTATAAAATATATATGAAGATATAAAGGATATGTGAAGATATAAAGGATATGCAAAGGTATAAAAGATATGCGAAAGTATAAAATATATGAAGATATAAAAGGTATGCAAAGATATAAAAGATATGTGAAAATATAAAAGATATATGAAAATATAAAAGATATATGAAAATATAAAAGAAATGTGAAAATATAAAAGATATATGAATATATGCTGAAGCACATTAAAAACGCACCACTATGATAAATACTGTTGCTGAGAGGGTGAGCAAAAAAGTGTGGGAATGTATTTTCCCCGTGTTTGTCATGAGGTAGAGAGCGAATGGCTGCTGGAATTGAAAGTGAATTTTCAAACCCACAGGTTTGTGTACAGACTACAAGAAAACAATGAAAGTTACATGTGCAACACAATTCCCATCAGCTAGGACCTTGAAAGTGTGTAGTATGTTGTGGCAGTATACTCTGTATAAAAAGGCCGTTGAGACAAAACACCCAGTACATGTGCTTACAATGCCACGACTATGAGAAAATGACCGCCAACGAGCCATTGGTATGTTGTCTACCGGAATTAGCTTGAGGGTCATTGCCAGAAGGATGAATTGCCACCACAACACTATTGTACGTCTCAATGAACGTTACGGAGCCACTGGCAGTGCCCGGGATAGACGCCGGAGTGGCCAACCACGAGTTACTACCCCTGCTCAAGATCGCCATATTGTGCTCAGTCACCTAAGGAATCGTTCTCTCCCAGCAAGTCGAACAGCAATAGTGGGTAGACGTGGGCAAGTCTCTCAAATGACAGTCATACGACGACTCAAGAGATACAGGCCTTACTGCAAGATGACCTTATGTTGGGCAAAACTTGACTCACAGACATCGTCAGCAGCACCTGCAATGGGCAGAACAACATGTCAGATGGACTAGACTGCAGTGGAATGCTGTCCTATTCACAGACGAGAGCAGATTCAACCTATCCTTTGCTGATGGACGTGTGCGTGTTTGGCGACGGTGTGGAGAGAGCTTTGCAGATTGCTGTGTTCGTCAACACAACCGATTTGGAGGTGGTAGTATTCACATTTGGGGAGGATTTAATTTTCACCATCGCTTGCCTCTTGACGTCTTCTGTGCAAATGTTAATGCTGTGACATATCGAGATGAGGTTCTGGATAAATTGGTTGCTCCTGCGTTCAGAAATTATCCAGACTTGCAGCTTCTCCAGCAGGATAACGCACGTCGCACACCGCATGCTTAACGCAGCAATATCTACAGCAGCAGAACATTATGACAATTGATTGGCCTGCCCTATCACCAGACATGTCCCTATAGAACATCTTTGGGACGAGCTTGGATGCAGTCTACAGGCACGCCCCGGCAGCTAATCTGCAACAGCTGGAAGATGCTCTTACACATGAATGGGACTTGATTCCACATAATTTCCTTCACAGACTTGTGCATTCCATGCGGAGCCGCTGCTAAGCTTGTTTGCAAGCACACGGTGGACATACCAGATACTGAGAATAGTGTGAATGAATTTTTTTTTAATTGGTTGCATTTTGGTGTTCTCCTTTCCTGCACAAAATGCAATTAATTTCATAACAATAAAATGTACAAATTAATTACCATCATGCATTGAAAGGAAAATGAATAAGGATTCCAAATATGTAAGCTTGTAAACACTTATATTTACATTTCACACTCTGTTTCTGAATTATACAGGTGGTGCGTTGTTAATGTGCTTCAGTATATAAAAGAAATGTGAAAATATAAAAGATATATGAAGATGTAAAAGATATGTGAAGATATATGAAGATATAAAAAATATGTGAAGGTATAAAGAATATGAAAATATAAAAGATATTTGAAGATATAAAAGATATTTGAAGATGTAAAAGATATATGAAAATATAAAAGATATATAAGAATATAAAAGATATATGAAGATGTAAAATATGTCTGAAGATGTAAACAATATGAAGATATATGAAGTTATGTGATATATATGAAGGTATCAAATATATGTCAATATAATATGAAGAAATGAAAATATAATGATTTGATGATGTCATCCTGTTAGTCTTGAGAGACTGGATTAATTTGATCCATGGGAAGAATTTGTAAGAGTTTCTTGTGGTAATCCATCTATTTACTCATACTATCCATGGGAAGAATATGGTAAGAGTTTCTCTGTGGTAATCCATCTATTTACTCATACTATCCATGGGAAGAATTTGGTAAGAGTTTCTCTGTGGTAGTCCATCTATTTACTCATACTATCCATGGGAAGAATTTGGTAAGAGTTTCTCTGTGGTAATCCATTTATTTACTCATACTATCCATGGGAAGAATTTGGTAAGAGTTTCTCTGTGGTAATCCATTTATTTACTCATACTATCCATGGGAAGAATTTGGTAAGAGTTTCTCTGTGCTAATCCATCTATTTACTCATACTATCCATAGGAAGAATTTGGTAAGAGTTTCTCTGTGGTAATCCATCTATTTACTCATACTATCCATGGGAAGAATTTGGTAAGAGTTTCTCTGTGGTAATCCATCTATTTACTCATACTATCCATGGGAAAAATTTGGTAAGAGTTTCTCTGTGCTAATCCATCTATTTACTCATACTATCCATAGGAAGAATTTGGTAAGAGTTTCTCTGTGGTAATCCATCTATTTACTCATACTATCCATGGGAAGAATTTGGTAAGAGTTTCTCTGTGGTAATCCATCTATTTACTCATACTATCCATGGGAAGAATTTGGTAAGAGTTTCTCTGTGGTAATCCATTTATTTACTCATACTATCCATAGGAAGAATTTGGTAAGAGTTTCTCTGTGGTAATCCATCTTATTTACTCATACTATCCATAGGAAGAATTTGGTAAGAGTTTCTCTGTGGTAATCCATTTATTTACTCATACTATCCATGGGAAGAATTTGGTAAGAGTTTCTCTGTGCTAATCCATTTATTTACTCATACTATCCATGGGAAGAATTTAGTAAGAGTTTCTCTGTGGTAATCCATTTATTTACTCATACTATCCATGGGAAGAATTTGGTAAGAGTTTCTCTGTGCTAATCCATTTATTTACTCATACTATCCATAGGAAGAATTTGGTAAGAGTTTCTCTGTGGTAATCCATTTATTTACTCATATTATCCATGGGAAGAATTTGGTAAGAGTTTCTCTGTGCTAATCCATCTATTTACTCATACTTGAAATGTATTTTCTCTGTTGATATAACATTTAAATTCAATAAACTATTGAACAGCTTAATTGTGTAGACGAGCATACTCCTGGATAAAATGGCTACAAGACTTCACCATATTAGAGACCTCACTATATGAAACTTAACATGGCTTGTTCTCTATCTCATTCAAATATCTCTGACTCTGTGAGCCAGAAATCAATTGTAATCTAGACCAAATGTAGCAAGTCTTAACTATTAAATTATTTCATCTCTCTACAGACTGTGCTAAACAGTTTTATAGCCACTTGACCATGATGTTACAGAAGTTTGTTTGTGCTTTAGTGATAATAGAGAAACTCAGACCAGATTCAACTCTAGATAGTAGAGAAGACTATTCTCAATCATAGATAGTATAGAACACTACAAGACTATTCAATCATAGATATTAGAAAACTACAAGACTATTCAATCATAGATATTAGAGAACACTACAAGACTATTCAATCATAGATAGTAGAGAACACTACAAGACTATTCAATCATAGATATTAGAGAACACTACAAGACTATTCAATCGTAGATATTAGAGAACACTACAAGACTATTCAATCGTAGATATTAGAGAACACTACAAGACTATTCAATCGTAGATATTAGAGAACACTACAAGACTATTCAATCGTAGATAGTAGAGAACACTACAAGACTATTCAATCGTAGATATTAGAGAACACTACAAGACTATTCAATCATGGATAGTATAGAACACTACTATTCAATCATGGATAGTATAGAACACTACAAGACTATTTAATCATGGATAGTATAGAACACAGACTATTCAATCATGGATAGTAGAGAAAACTACAAGACTATTCAATCGTAGATAGTAGAGAACACTACAAGACTATTCAATCGTAGATAGTAGAGAAAACTACAAGACTATTCAATCATAGATATTAGAGAAAACTACATTCACATATAATATAGCACAATGTCATGGATGGATACTTGTTTTATAAGTTGTTACAAGTTCTGACACAAATAATTCAACTTTTGTTTTTATTGTTGTAATGTCAAGCTGGAAATGAGTTTCAACCTATATTGTTTGACATTTCCTTACCTTCCTTGAACCCTTACCTTCCAACCTATTGAGCACTGGTTTGTGTAGCAATATATTGGTACATAATGATGCTGCTAGTCCATACACAACCCTCCTTAATCATCTTGAATAATATATTTGGTTGAGTGCAGTGGTCCAATTCCATCCACCCTGATCAATGACACAGAATCTATTGATGAAAATCCGTGAAGACAAGAAACAGAAAATGTTTGTTATACAGTATACGCAAATATAACTTGATCTCATTAAGAGCAACGGATTAAAGACAAAATCAACATGATTTCTAATCGTGTTGCTAGAATCTTGGGTCATTGTGTATCTTCCATTTGTGTGTGTATTATTTTATTTTATTAATAATTGTTTCTTGTCATGAATAAGAAGCCAAGTACTACATCTATGCTTTTGAAAATTGTAAATTTATTTTATTTTGGTCAAATTTCCATATATTTATATTCTCCAATGAGTGATTTAAATTGATAGCTAATGTTCATGATGTTGATTGAATTGATTTTGTTTACATATGGTCTGTGACTTATTTTCTACCCAAATATGAATCATTCTGAACTTGTGTTTGGTTTTGTATGTTTCTTGGAAATTATTCTTTATTATTTTAATCTATTATGTGAGAAAATACTCAATTATTTCCTGTGAGATTAGCTGAGTCTCTATTTTATTTTACCAGACTTCAATAGAATTGTTGCACTTAAACCTTCATTTGTCAAGTAACTTCTACAAGATACAGGAATCATCAGAATGTATATTCTTCAACATCTGCTGGAAGATACTGAGCACCTATAGGTCAGGTCAAAGCACAGTGTTATCAGTTCTGTTATCTAACAAACTGTAAAATTGTATTCTAATTGAAAGTGACAGGCATGCATCGACAGCATTGATTGTCGGAGAGTTTAAGATGGATAGAGGGGAATGTTCATTGGTCACTTGGCGACCTCCTGTTGTATGAGGACACTAATACTGATGTTGAATCTATCCAGCGATTTAAGGAATCTGAAATTGTACAAGTAGAGCTGGATGCTTTAGGGGCAGAGCGAGGAGTGTGTTTGGTCAGGGAGCTACAGGAACCATCAGTATGCATATCCTTTGATATCTGTTTGGGAAATTGAGCACCTATTGGTCTGCCAGAAGTACTGGGATGTCAGTTCAGCAACCAATAACAAAGAACTGTTATCTGTGAACTAGAAAATAAGTCAACAATCTTAAAGTGTGTGGAATGACTAAAGAGACAGTTGAAAATCAGTGCAATTAACTGTCAACTAATAGACATTTATCAGGGTACAGTAGCACTCACAATGTGATAAAGATATCTTTTAAAATATTTGAAAAATTGGCTCATCTGTGATTCCTCAGCAAGTAGAATGTGCATGAAATGAGAAATCACTAGTAGAACATGTGGTAAATATGTCAAGACATGAGAAATAGTATGGGGAACATGGATGAAGTCTTTAAGGCAATGAGAATTAAGGAGAGGAGCATAAGGAAGTATGTGAATAGTAGTGAGAGAACATGAGTGAAATCTATGGACAAATTTAGAAGTGAACATGGGCAAAAATTCAGGCATAAAAGAAATAGCAAGAAATATAAGTCTGGAGAAATGAGTAGGCTTGAGAGTTGGTCTGTGAATATCTACGTAGAATCAGATGATCAGAGAAGAAGGTAAGGTTATATTGTCCCTTCACCATTTAGTGTAACATGCATAAAATGTGTGAGAACAAGTAAATATAAATATAAATTGATTGAAACAAGGAATTTGAATGAGCAAGGAATTAGTTATGTAAATCTCTGAGACTGTGTGGTAAAATAATATATTAGTTAGTCAGTTTGTGATTACATTCTCACGTCGTTGTTGAATATAGTTTGCTTTATTTTTTCAAATTTTAACGTATTGGTGATATATTATGGGTTTTTGACAATGTTAATACAATGAGGATCGTATTGGTTTATTTATGTTAATACAATTATTAGAATTTTATGGGTTTTTTTGTGTTATATGTTCATACAATGAAGATAATTTTATATTTTAAACTGTTTTAACTGAAATAATTTTGTCCCATTTCCTTTGTTCTACTTAGTCCCATTTCTTTTTTTCCCACTAACTTTTTGCCACTTACTTTGTTCTTTTTGCTTATGCTATCCTACTTATTTGTGATTTGTGGAAGAGTCTTTGGTGGACTAGAGTGCTTTTATATATATGATTTGTTTATGTTTGTTTCAATTATTTGAACAGTACCTCGATAACTCAGCATTTGATTGATCTAGTCCTCAGCATTCATTTGATTTGTATTTTTTATGACAGTAAGTTTATATTTCACTGTTTAGTTTGGCCAGTGACACAGACATAACTTTTTATTCTGTCAGATATCTGTCAGGTTTGCTGCCTTCTTTAGCATGTGAATGTTATATACCTGTCTGCAAGACATCAGTTGTTTGTCTCAGTGAGTCTTTAACTATCATCAACTTGTTTGCAAGACAAATATTTGATGTCTCAAATGTTCCTGATCCTACCATTAAACCCTGTTTGACTGGTTGTAGGGTTTGAAGTGTGTAGTGTACGTGTTCCAAACATCTCACTGATAGCTAAACCACAGATGATCAACAGCATTTGCATGTCTACTCTGTGTTACCGGAGCCAAACATGGACAATGAGCAAAGTACAGTCACAGAAAAAAACTACATGTGAAATGTGATGTCTACATAAAGTAACCAACAACACCAGAAAAGACAGTCACCATCAGCAGCATAAGAGAGAAAGTTGGGACAGAACCCTGTAGGTGTTCTCTGGGCTGTAGATGTTCTCTATGGTATATTTTCTGTCCATCTGCCAGATAGTAATTTTTGGTATATTATGAGATAGGCAGTTGTAAATTGTAAGATATTTCCTTATATGTCATTACGGATGTAGTGCACACATAGGCTTAACTAGTGTATCCAGGCAAGTGCAGGTCAATGTCTTTGTAGTGTTTCCAGCAAGAGGGCTGGCCACATGTATCATGTGGATGTCCAACAATTTGAGTTTAAATATTTTTGTTTCTTAGACCACAGTTGTTTAAATGCATGATGCTATGTGAGCTATTGTTCTTTTGCTGATCTGGCATCTGTAGGCTTCCACTCTTAGAGTGTTTTTATATGTTTCTATATTTGCATGTGATATTATCATTTTTTTGGTAGTCAACTTTTCAATTCATAATTTTGTTGTACATAGTATTAAAGAACTGGGAAATTTTTACCTGTACTGGACAGGAACCAGAATTGGACTGCCCTCACGCTATGAGGAAAGTGTTCTCTGTACTGCTCCATGATACAGCAGTCAAAGTAGGGTTCCCTGTGATCATTCCCTGTCATCAGATTGTTTGCTGGTCATGCAGAGTTCTACTATATTCTAGGTATGTGAGGCAAGAAGATCATCATGTCCTGACTCACTGCGTCTTTATGATGGGTGTCTGTGGTCAGTAAGTTGCATATGTTGGTTCTCTGTACTAAGAGCCGGGTCAGCTGAACCCAGGTTATTTTTGACAAGGTTGTTACGCTTTCTTTCCTCCTATTTTTGCATGGGCCAACAATGTCATATTTACAGAAGATTAATAGGTCGTCAAGTTTGTATCGTGTCATCTATATACTTGCCTTTCTGTAGCTTTATTTATATTAGATGTCACTGTTTTATATTTATTGCAGCTTGCACATCTCAACCCAAATAAACCATATGTGTAACCTGGTACACCTCTCCAATCAAATATGATGTAGTTTGTGGCTGGATACAATCAACTCTTGAATCTGTAAATGTGTACTTAATTCAGCAGCAATTTACTGGCAGAATTGTAGAACCAATGTTACAGCATAGAGTACATTCTCAGCTGTTTGCTCTTGCATTACAAATGTATTGGAAGGGGCTGAAGATCGATTAGTATTTTTAGAATGCACTTACATCAGTTCACGGTCCATAAACCAGTGCATACTGTGTTCTTTTACTACTTCTAGTATTCATTCTTATAATGTTTGAAATCTGGTTTGCATCAACATTGCTGCTTTCAGTGTGTCTTCATAATTGTGTACAACTGATAGTGTCCACACTTACACAGTAGCTCTAATGATGATTTCAGAATATCAGATACCAATTTTCAGCTGAGTTAACTAAGGCGTTGGCAAGAGTAGAAGGATTGTTTTCTTCATTGACTCTGAAAAGGGCATTTGTTACATTGTATCTGTTTACACAAGACTAAGTCTTTTGGCACTCTTCCATCCCTATTTGGTTAGCCAGACTGCAGTGTTGCAACATGTTATCCACACCACCACTTTGAGATAAAGATGGGATTTGATCAACTCTGGTTCCCTGATGCTGACTTTTGTCATCTCTTTCACTGCATCTTAGACCCCTATCCTCTTTCTAAATTGTACAAATTTCACAGTTATTTCCTTATAAACAATGTTTGTTTCTTTTTCCTCACAGTATTCTTTTCTCTCATATAGTGCAATAGCTGACTGTGTTCATTGCAAGTGTACATAACAATAGTAGAGTTTGTTTAAATAATGACATGAATCTGGAGATGGACAGAGAGAGCCTCCTCTCTGACCGTTAAGCTGTATGTCAGTTCTATAGTATTTTATTTTTATTCTAGTATGTCAGTCATGGCCATAGCAAGCATTACTAATCATCAGATGAATATTTCAATAGTGGTTATTGATTACTGTGTTCACAAGTTGTGTATAGTTAAATGAATGACAGGTATACTTTGCTATGCCTCATATTGTGGTATGTGGCTATCTCTCCGCTCATAATGTGGTTTTAAGCACTTCCTTCTATAATAAGGTGATTTTTAGTGGCGACCTTTTCAGGATTGTATATTTAAAAGGGTTTTTGAAAGAGGTTAATATCGGCACATATAAATAGATGACTTTCAATATTTGAATACTTCAAAACATCGTATATAAAAATGTAGTGTTCTGTTAGGAAGTTGACAGTTTATCAAATGCTGACTTTGGCATATCTCAAATATGGATTGTTCATCATTTTTCCACCTTTAAACAGCAAATAGTCTCCTGTGTAGATGGTATCTTGCTAGAACTTGAGTCAAATTTTGTATTTCTATCACAGTGGTAGTTTCTATAACAGTTTGTTTAATGTGGTAAGTTTGCTAGCCCTATACACAACTTTCTTTAGTCACCTCTTAGAATAGTAGTAGTATCTGTAACAATTTGTTTGACATGTGTTGACTGTTTTATTAGTTTTCATGTAGATATCTTTATCATTTCATATCATGATAGTAAGTGTGGTGATTGGTGTCCATTTTATTTTGCATGAAAGAAAACAAACAGAATGTCTAATACTTGACATATTGTTTATGTAGTAGTTTATAGTTTAGGAAAGCTAAATATTACCTTAGTGATGGTTATATCAAGTGGTTATGGTTCTAGTTTACTCAAGTCTCTAGAGTGTTGGTGTCAAATGGTTAGAGTTTTGGAGTAGTCAAGTTGTTAATGTAAAAGATTAAAGTAGATGTAATCAAATAGTTAAGAGTGTTGATGCAGTTAGGAGGTGTTTAGAGAGCTGATATAGTAAGTAGTTAGAGAACTGACATATAGGCAGTGGAATAATTGACAGTCTCATTTTTAGAGTACTGATGTAGTAAGTGGCTATGGTGCTGGTATAGTAAAGTGGTTAAAGTGCTGACTTTGCAACTGAAAGATATCAGGATTGTTTTCTGGACACTCTACCAAATTGAAATTGAGTTCCTTATTGGCTGAGTTAAGGAAGGAACAAGTTAGCCAGGCATAGATCCCACTAAAGGAAGGGACAAGTTAGCCAGGTATAGACCCCACTAAAGGAAGGGACAAGTTAGCCAGGTATAGACCCCACTAGCAAATGGTAAAACCTAATACTGCCAGTTCAGTAACACTTCACAGTTCAGTAACACTTCACACTCTATAACAGTATATACCGTAGAATTACCTTGACATATTTTTTGGACATTTACTATACAATGTGGGATATTTGAAGAATTTTTTTATTGTGTGCATAATGTCAATTGTATAAGCAATTCTTACTGGTGAATTTATCATTTTTGCATTTCTAATCATTATTTACAGTTTGTAAAATATACAATGTGTGTTTTATTGTAACATTTATATCTGACTTAAATATATTTGTGAAATATAACATGTCATGTTTAATAAATCTGGCTACTCATCAAATTTGGCTTGTCATGTTTAACAAATGAGGCTTGTCATGTTTGCAAATCTGATTTTATCAAGTTTGCACATTTGGCTTGTCATATTTGTGAAATCTGATTTGTCAAGTTTTATCAAATGGGGCTTTTCAAGTTTGACAAATTTGACTTGACATGTTTTATAAATCATGACTGAACAAGTTTGTGAAATCTGGCTTGCCATGTTTGTCAAATCTGACTGATCATGTGTGTAATATAAAAGAGAATTTAGCAGCACAAAGAACCCATAACGGCCACTTAGTCTTTCTTGTCTAACAAGGTTGTGATTTGGTCCTTTATGCACGGATTGTAGTCAAATAAGTTATTTTCTATTACAATTTAAATTATTCACATATTCATGTCATTATTGAGGGCTATGTTTAATTCTTTTGGCCATAATGTTTCTATATTTGGTCTGAAATGTTCATTCAGATCACATGTTGGTGAAATCAGTAACAGTGGTTATTGCTAAACACTTAAAGCCAAACAATACACTGAGGTATTCTAGCTGGCATGTCACTCGTATTTGTGCACAAAATTCATTATATTGTATCATACATTAATCAATAATTTTCATTCAATTTCACATACGAGAAAATATGAAATGTGTATTTTTGCTGTGAATTAATACAACTAGAAGAGTGTGTGACTGAACGGTAAGAATAACAGTATTGTTGGTTCAAACTTCATTCAGATGATTTTTGTTTCTGCATTCTGTAATTTAAAGAAATTTCAACTTTCTTTACACTTTAGCAACATACATGTAAACAGTTTTGTTCCTCTATCTTAAAAAATATCTCTTAATAAGTTCTACTTGTCTTGAAGTAGTTTGTCTCCCTTCCTTTACCAGTTTGACTACATCATCATAGATTTCTACTTGTCTTGAGATAGTTTTGTTGTCTCCCTTCCTTTACCAGTTTGACTATATCATCATAGATTTCTTCTTGTCTTGAGATAGTTTTGTTGTCTCACTTCCTTTACCAGTTTGACTATATCATCACAGATTTCTTCTTGTCTTGAGATAGTTTTGTTGTCTCCCTTCCTTTACCAGTTTGACTATATCATCACAGATTTCTTCTTGTCTTGAGATAGTTTTGTTGTCTCCCTTCCTTTACCAGTTTGACTATATCATCATAGATTTCTACTTGTCTTGAGATAGTTTTGTTGTCTCACTTCCTTTACCAGTTTGACTATATCATCATAGATTTCTTCTTGTCTTGAGATAGTTTTGTTGTCTCACTTCCTTTACCAGTTTGACTATATCATCACAGATTTCTTCTTGTCTTGAGATAGTTTTGTTGTCTCCCTTCCTTTACCAGTTTGACTATATCATCACAGATTTCTTCTTGTCTTGAGATAGTTTTGTTGTCTCACTTCCTTTACCAGTTTGACTATATCATCATAGATTTCTTCTTGTCTTGAGATAGTTTTGTTGTCTCCCTTTCTTTACCAGTTTGACTATATCATCACAGATTTCTTCTTGTCTTGAGATAGTTTTGTCGTCTCACTTCCTTTACCAGTTTGACTATATCATCATAGATTTCTTCTTGTCTTGAGATAGTTTTGTTGTCTCCCTTCCTTTACCAGTTTGACTATCTCATCATAGATTTCTACTTACCTTGAGATAGTTTTGTTGTCTTCCTTCCTTTACCAGTTTGACTATCTCATCATAGATTTCTACTTGTCTTGAGATAGTTTTGTTGTCTCACTTCCTTTACCAGTTTGACTATATCATCATAGATTTCTACTTGTCTTGAGATAGTTTTGTTGTCTCACTTCCTTTACCAGTTTGACTATCTCATCATAGATTTCTACTTGTCTTGAGATAGTTTTGTCTGTCTCCTTCCTTTACCAGTTTGACTATATCATCATAGATTTCTACTTGTCTTGAGATAGTTTTGTCGCTCCTTCCTTTACCAGTTTGACTATATCATCATAGATTTCTTCTTGTCTTGAGATAGTTTTGTCGTCTCCCTTTCTTTACCAGTTTGACTATATCATCATAGATTTCTACTTGTCTTGAGATAGTTTTGTCGCTCCTTTCTTTACCAGTTTGACTATATCATCATAGATTTCTACTTGTCTTGAGATAGTTTTGTCATCTCCCTTCCTTTACCAGTTTGGCTATATCATCATAGATTTCTACTTGTCTTGAGATAGTTTTGTTGTCTCACTTCCTTTACCAGTTTGACTACTTCTTCATAGCCTTCTACTTTGTCTCAAGTTGAGACAATTTTGCTCCATTTTTTAGTAGTTTGTTTACCAATTCCATGTCTGGAAAGATTCAATAAGATACAGTCGAGCCCACTTATGCTGAATTACATTAAACCAACTGTTTTGACTAAAATATTTGCTTCTTTAGTTTATAAATATATGGTTGGCTTTTTTTATGAATACACTTTAGTCTAATATTCCTTTATAATTTGCCAAACATTCAGAACACTTACCAGTTATGTGAGAACCAACTTGTCGATGAAATATAAAATTTATTACATTTGTAAACTTCATCAAAATTCCTTTAAAATGTTGGCAACACAAATACCTCTTGTCATTGTCATGCAGTTTATGTGCCACATGATGAGAACATGCTATAATATTACTACTACAAGAATTGACACAAATCTCAGAGATAAGAGATTTGTAACTGGCTGCCTTTTAATTTGAATTAAAGTGCAACTAATAAATGGTAACAACTTGCTTTTTATATAAAACATATTACCATTTTTAATTACAGTTCACACTTTCTGTCATATGTGTATCAGGATTGTTGTGTTCTAGCACTTTATATGCTTCTAAAATTCATCTGTAATTTGAATAGAAGTGAAAAATGGCATATAAAGGAAAAAATACTGCACATAATTTGTATCCAAAAATGTGGTCATAGTAGCTTTATAAAATAGAGAGAAAACTGCTGACTTGGCAAGAAAGTATAAGTTCAAGCAGTATTTCTAGTATAACAAGAACCCAGGAATATTTCATTTTTTAACAGTGCAAATATTATTATTGCTTTGTTTTACATTTGAGGGACAAATTTTGTGTCAACTATTGATCACAAATAATATGGTTTTTTTTATCCTAACTTCTGCTCAGTCTATCTTTTTAACTCAGTCTGTAGCTGTTTGGCTTAAGTAGGCTCGGCTGTAACACCAGTATCAACTTAGAACTAAACAGGACATGGAAACATAACTCTATCTTACAGTCTGAATAACAAGAAATGTGAATAAATAGTTTTTCAATCTACTATACATCTATTGTTTGTCTGTTCATTTTGCAGTTTGTATAAGAATGCTGCATGTTTTGTCAATAGATTTTCATTGTTGATTGATTGTTGGTTACAGCAGAGAGATATCATCACAGTTTTACCAGGCTCATATATCACCTGTGTTTTGGCCCATGCAAACCAAAATATAACAGATAAGATTTGAATAACCAATCTGGCATTTGAGATGGCTGTTTTATATTTGTTACTGCTACAGTTACTACATTACTATGCTACAAGACAATTTAGAAATAAGAGTCTATCTAGTCCTGGATACAGTATTCTGTCTTCCTTCATGCTAGAAAGCATGAACTAGTATCTCTATGACAAAGGGGTTAAGATGTTTGCCTCTTGTTCTGAAGGTTTGCATTCGAATCCAGACAGTATCACATGTGCAATATTTTCATAACATCTCTAGGATTGTTGCTGGAGCTACAGAGTTCATGCTTTTTGCAACACTCTATACAGATGACATGCCATTTCTGATGACAGTGGCAGAGCCATTTGGTCAAACCTGGTTAATCCTTCACCTTCATACTTTTATTTTAAGAAAGCAAACTACTTTAAAATGCTCTAAATTAATAATCAGCTGTTTAAATGATATCAGATTGTAGCTAAACAATATATACAAGTAGTTTTCTGTGGCTACCTTACAATGGATACTTTTTCTATATGGTGCCAATGAATATGAGAGAACTGTTACTCTCTCTAGAGATAGTGATCAAAAAAGAAACATGAAATCACATGTATCCTATCATTGGACTTGAACAAATATACATAATCAAGAAATCTCCAAGTTAAGGAAGGAAAGAGAAACAGAAGATGAGCTTGGCTCAATCTACTAACTACACAGTTATCAATCAACACTCTTATTTCAACTCACAACTGGAGAATACTGCTGACTGCTGTAACATCTTTCTCATATTAACATATCATACACACAACAAATGTTCATGTAATATTGGAATCCAAACTCTTGACTGTCTACTTCAGGACTGCCTAATTTAGAGTAGATTTAATTATCTAATTTAACCAAGAGAAAATGTAGTAGAACTTTAGAAGGTTGTAGGACTTATTCATGGTTACAGAACTAAAGATAAAGCTTGAGTGATGGCCTAGAGAAACTTGTCAGGTCAGAAGTTATACCACAATCAACATTCTGTTGATGCATTTGTCAGAAGTTATAGTATGACTATTATGTAGAAGTTTCCTTTGTGTCAGGTCAGAAGTTATAGCACTACCAACATTCTGTAGAAGTTTCCTTGTGTCAGGTCAGGTCAAGTTATAGCACTACCAACATTCTGTAGAAGTTTCCTTGTGTCAGGTCAGGTCAAGTTATAGCACTACCAACATTCTGAAGAAGTTTCCTTTATGTCAGGTCAGAAGTTATAGCACTACCAACATTCTGTAGAAGTTTCCTTGTGTCAGGTCAGGTCAAGTTATAGCACTACCAACATTCTGTAGAAGTTTCCTTTATGTCAGGTCAGAAGTTATAGCACTACCAACATTCTGTAGAAGTTTCCTTGTGTCAGGTCAGAAGTTATAGCACTACCAACATTCTGTAGAAGTTTCCTTTATGTCAGGTCAGAAGTTATAGCACTACCAACATTCTGTAGAAGTTTCCTTGTGTCAGGTCAGAAGTTATAGCACTACCAACATTCTGTAGAAGTTTCCTTGTGTCAGGTCTGAAGTTATAGCACTACCAACATTCTGTAGAAGTTTCCTTTGTGTCAGGTCAGAAGTTGTAGCACTACCAACATTCTGTAGAAGTTTCCTTGTGTCAGGTCAGAAGTTATAGCACTACCAACATTCTGTAGAAGTTTCCTTGTGTCAGGTCAGGTCAAGTTATAGCACTACCAACATTCTGTAGAAGTTTCCTTTATGTCAGGTCAGAAGTTATAGCACTACCAACATTCTGTAGAAGTTTCCTTGTGTCAGGTCAGAAGTTATAGCACTACCAACATTCTGTAGAAGTTTCCTTTATGTTAGGTCAGAAGTTATAGCACTACCAAAATTCTGTAGAAGTTTCCTTTATGTCAGGTCAGAAGTTATAGCACTACCAACATTCTGTAGAAGTTTCCTTTATGTCAGGTCAGAAGTTATAGCACTACCAACATTCTGTAGAAGTTTCCTTGTGTCAGGTCAGAAGTTATAGCACTACCAACATTCTGTAGAAGTTTCCTTTATGTCAGGTCAGAAGTTATAGCACTACCAACATTCTGTAGAAGTTTCCTTTATGTCAGGTCAGAAGTTATAGCACTACCAACATTCTAGAAGTTTTATGTCAGGTCAGAAGTTATAGCACTACCAACATTCTGTAGAAGTTTCCTTGTGTCAGGTCAGAAGTTATAGCACTACCAACATTCTGTAGAAGTTTCCTTTGTGTCAGGTCAGAAGTTGTAGCACTACCAACATTCTGTAGAAGTTTCCTTGTGTCAGGTCAGAAGTTATAGCACTACCAACATTCTGTAGAAGTTTCCTTGTGTCAGGTCAGGTCAAGTTATAGCACTACCAACATTCTGTAGAAGTTTCCTTTATGTCAGGTCAGAAGTTATAGCACTACCAACATTCTGTAGAAGTTTCCTTGTGTCAGGTCAGAAGTTATAGCACTACCAACATTCTGTAGAAGTTTCCTTTATGTCAGGTCAGAAGTTATAGCACTACCAAAATTCTGTAGAAGTTTCCTTTATGTCAGGTCAGAAGTTATAGCACTACCAACATTCTGTAGAAGTTTCCTTTATGTCAGGTCAGAAGTTATAGCACTACCAACATTCTGTAGAAGTTTCCTTGTGTCAGGTCAGAAGTTATAGCACTACCAACATTCTGTAGAAGTTTCCTTGTGTCAGGTCTGAAGTTATAGCACTACCAACATTCTGTAGAAGAATGTGTCCTTGTGTCAGGTCAGAAGTTATAGCACTACCAACATTCTGTAGAAGAATGTGTCCTTGTGTCAGGTCTGAAGTAATAGCATGACCAACATTCTGTAGAAATTTTCTTGTGTCAGGTCAGAAGTCATAACCAATAACTTAGAAAAGTAACAACTGTTATAAGAAGAAGAAGTAGATATGTTGTGCACACCTTGAGAATAAATAATCAAATAATACTAAAGCAGGCAATGAAATGGGAGGCAAAGGGTTCAAGAAAGAGAGAACACCATAGGGAAAACCTGAAACAAACTTTGCTGAGAGAAGCGAGATATATTGTACTCAATTCCATGAAAGCGATCGAGCGAGTTGCCCAGGACCGAACAGTATGGAAAAATTACAGGCTCTATCTAATGTATAATGGTACAAGAGGAATATATATATATAATAATCTTATAGAAGACTGACTTTGTCTTGGTGTCAGGTCTGAAAATAAAGCATAATGACCAAAGATATAGCTGACCACAATAATCCACACACTATATTTAACCTATACATAAACATGACATGATATAAATGTTAAGTATACTTAATAAATGCCTGGTTGCATTTGTCACCAACATGTACTTGGAATACTCTGTGCTTCCTAACCTTGTTAAGTCTTGTTGAGTGACAGCATTAATGTGTGCTGTTTGCAGATACTAACGTGTGATGTGAACTTTGTGATTTTGTTTGCTCACAAATATATTCATAACTATAAAACAGTCAGGAATATCAGTATATATAAATATCAGGGTTACTAGGATAGTCATCGTTTCTGTGCATGTTATCTTATTCCACTTTTTCCCTTATCAATTGAATGAAACTAGAATTGCAACATATCACTAAATGAAACTAGAATTGCAACATATCACTAAATGAAACTAGAATTGCAACATATCACTAAACAAAACTAGGATTGCAACATATCACTAAATGAAACTAGAATTGCAACATATCACTAAATGAAACTAGAATTGCAACATATCACTAAATGAAACTAGAATTGCAACATATCACTAAATGAAACTAGAATTGCAACATATCACTAACATTTATATTAGATTGACAATTTAGCTTTCCTTATTGAATATAGTTTGAAAATTATCCATAACACTGTCAGTTTTTCCTTACAGTTTCTGTACAATAATCCATTTTTGTAGACCTGGATTGTTAACCCTAACCCAACCCCTCTTCTCTCTGCCATAGCCCAGGGAAATGTTGTCTACTAGGATACAAATTTGTTCAGATGTGTGACTAATCAGGTATTAAGAAAATCAAATCCCAGTTTGCAGTACCACATCTACTGATTTATACTGTAAGATAGTGTCAGATCAGATTGGTCATATGGAAGACCATCAGAGATTACTCATGCCTTACGACTGCAATGGCTATTATGAATGTCAGAATTTTATGAACGTCAGGATTGCTATATGTATCATTGTTATAATAAATGTCAGGGTTTCTATAAATATCAAGATTTTCATTGAATTTAGTTTTTATGGGCACTAAATTGTGATCTCTTGAAGGGCAGCAGTAAACTCTATCCACTCTGCTCGATCCTTGGGCATTTACCAACATTGCAATCAGTGACCTTCATGTCTCTTGGCTTCTTATAAGGCAGCACTTTCCTTAGTATTTGGTAATCTGCCTTAAGTTGTCCCAGAACTGATTCATACTTGTACATGTTATCCTCCACTAGATTCTCTGTCAAGTTGTCATCAGTCTACCTCTCTTGTACTTACCACCCTCAACCTACCCCTTTGGTTTCCATAATATTGTAGTTCTGGTGATGGTGTTATGACCTCATAGTCTTATTATTATGTATATCCATGGGTGTCCACCAAACTTTTTCCAAGGTAGGGCTAAATTAATTTTTGTAAATGTTAGTTGGTAGTTTACTATTGGGAAACGGAGAAGACCAGATTTGTATAAAACTTTTTTCTTAATCAACAAGTCATTTTCCGGTTACCTCACTTGCCTTAACATATAGACGATGTGTATATCCTGTTTGCTCTGAGAGATATGGTCTTGCTTGTTGATCTTGTTAGATCACATCATTTTGAGAATTTTCCAGAGGCAGATCATTTGGGTGGATGAAAATGTCCACATGCAATCTGCACCACATAGAAGCACATAAAGTACACAACTTTCATATCTTCTATTTTTTGATACTTAATGAATAAAATTTCTAATGATTATTTCATTGTGTAAAAACTGTCTTAGTTTTAGTATTGTTCATTCTACAGCTGATTTTATGACTGGTACCACAACCTGATGTTGCTATTATTCTCAACTATGTCAATGTTTCTGTCATCATTGCTAGTTTCTGGTTCTTGTATGATGTTTGCATAGTTTCTGATCTGACATGCAGGGTCATAACTTCAATCTTATAAAACTTCTCATTCATTTCTACTAGTAGGCTGAATATATTCAGCCTGTCTTCATGTTTCAACCTCTAGATCACATAATGTGTTTGTTGTAAAATGAAACATCCACATGAAGTAAATGGAATTCATATGAAGTGAGACATTCACATAAAGTACATGGAATCCATATGAAGTGAGACATTCATATGAAGTAAATGTAATCCATATGAAGTGAGACATTCACATGAAGTAAATGGAATTCGTATGAAGTGAGACATTCACATGAAGTAAATGGAATTCGTATGAAGTGAGACATTCATATAAAGTGTATGAGACTTGTGTGGGGTAGGACACTGACACAATTAAAGTTATGAAGAAACATGCCCATATGAAGTGAGTGAAATTAATTGTTTCATTCAATTAAATATTCTATTTGAATTTACATATACAGCTAGTGATATGTCAACATGGTGTTTGATGAGTCTGTCAATTGTCATCCCCCCCCCTCCTCTTCCTGTCATACACTATTAATCATTATCATCATGTGCCATGATTAGTGTCATTCATGATCAATTCCTTTCCTGATGTTTGTCTTAGGTAATGAATGCATTTTACAGAGTTCAGGGGTGACAAAATAAATGATGTTATAAAATACATTCTGATGTTTTCATGTCTTTTAAAAACTGACTTATTTTTTAACTTGAGATGCTTATATCATAGCAACAATCCATGAGTCTCATTCCTGTGTGGAACAGTTGGGACGAAATTATCATTTAAGCACTTTGAAAATAGAACAAACAGAGAGACAGACATGTGACAATGTGCTTGAATACTAGAACATATTCACCAAAACATACAGACCTACTTTGTCTCTATTTGGTGGACAAAAGTAATGTTTTCCAAGACAGACAAACATTTGACCATGTAAGAAGGTCAAACAGTGGAACATGTTCTCCAGGATAAACAAACATTTGACCATGTAGGAAGGTCAAACAGTGGAACATAATCTCCAGGACAGACAGCTTCAAGTGACGAGAAAGAACGACAGCTTGGTGTTCTCAAGCATCTTTGAAATTAAATTGTTTGGGGACGAGAGACACCTGATACAAGCTGCCATGGTGTCTGATACAAACTGCCATGGCATCTGAGACAAGCTGCCATGGCGTCAGATACAAACTGCCATGGCATCTGAGACAAACTGTCATGCGTCTGATACAAGCTGCCATGGTGTCTGATACAAGCTGCCATGGTGTCTGATACAAACTGCCATGGCATCTGAGACAAGCTGCCATGGCGTCTGATACAAACTGCCATGGCGTCAGATACAAACTGCCATGGCATCTGAGACAAACTGCCATGGCGTCAGATACAAACTGCCATGGCATCTGAGACAAACTGCCAATGGTGTCTTAGATAAAATGACATGTCGTCTGAAACAGACGTCCAACTTTATGAGAGAAATCTATGTGGTTATATGAAAGTGAATGATGAAGTCTGAAACAGACGTCCAACTTTATGAGAGAAATCTATGTGGTTATATGAAAGTGAATGATGAAGTCTGAAACAGACGTCCAACTTTATGAGAGAAATCTATGTGGTTATATGAAAGTGAAGGATGAAGTCTGAAACAGACGTCCAACTTTATGAGAGAAATCTATGTTGTTATATGAAAGTGAATGAAGAAGTCTGAGAGTCTCTGGAAAAAATAATTTACCAAACATAAGATTCGAACCACAAACCCTTATTCTTACGGCACTCATTGCCTAGCCATACAGAGAGCTTTTTTTTTATATATCACAACCAGCTAGCTCTCCAAAAATTCTGGCAAGTTTCCACAGTCCGTCTTGTATATGGTGTTTCCTACTGATTCTGATATTTCTGTGTTCTATCGTTTGCGTAGACGACCGTATGCTTTGAAACCATTGTATCGTAATAGTAGTGTTCGTTGTGATTTACTGTTAGACGGTAGTCGTGTTTACATGGCCGAACCATTTGGTTTGTTATTTATTCATATTATATAGCACTGGGTTTCAGTTTGGAATATCTTCATTGCACTCCGGACTTGTCCATAGGTGCTCCGATCTCCTTCTCAATATCTCCAACAGCGTCCAAAGACTAACCGTACCAGTTCGATTTTGATTGATGAGCCTACTCACGTACCTGTTATGCTGTTCTTTTCTTGCTACTCCAATCTTCAAACCCAGCTCCAGCAATCTAGTAGTTGACGTGGATTGGTTTCGGACACACTCTATGAGGACGTTCAAAATATCAGCTCTATCCATTGGCTGGCCCTCTGATATGGTGGCAGAGCCAGCCAGCCTGTCTGCTCTCTCATTGCCAACGACACCCATGTGCCCCGAAACAAAGATAAGTCTACCAAGTCTCTAATAGCCTCTTTTTTCTGTTTTATCTCTCCTTGCTACTCCCACTATTTTCCGCAGATATTTCATCTCTGTTGTAATTTTTCATTTGCTGTAAGTACCCAATTTTGACACGGATAACACAAAGTTGGGATGAAGATCATCTTGTACAAGGCTCGTTTTGTGTGTTAAGATACATGTTTGAATTTAGCATTGGTGTCATTTGGGCCGATGATTTAATATGTTTTGTTGCAACTTTGCTGTAATTGACTTATCGTGAATTCTTTTCATTTCCTGTATGATCCCTATGCAATCCATTGCCAGTTGGCTGGGTCTGTTGCAGTTTCATTAGATTCACCTAGATTCGTTAAACGATACACTAGCATGTCCCATTCAGAATAATACAAACTCCATCAAAGGAAATCTGAAATTGGGTTGCCATCGTCTTAAAAGCGTTCACAGTTTGACAGAAACGTCACAGTAACCCAGACAACCTCACTGGTGCACATTTTTCTTCAACAATTGCCTTTTATTGAGATTACGGGGAAAAGTATTTCAACAAACAAGTCATTATTATCCTCATTAAGGTGCGTGTCCTTTATAGGACGTTGCTCTCTTTGCAGCGCATCTGAAATTCACTCTGTCTCTAGCAGTTCACCCACTTCGTCGATGGCCATATTCATGATTTCTTTAATATCTTGTAGCCATCTTCTTCTTGGTTTACCTCTGCGTCCTGTGACCCAGCCCTCCAATATTGTTCTCTCCAGGCCGTCGTAAACGCTTGATGTGGCCAAAGTATATAATTTTTCTGTATAGTACTCGTATATTGTTTATCAGCCAATTGTCTTTAACATTCAGGTCTTTCTGGACGTCAGTGTTCTTCCTTTTTTCTGTCCACGGTATTCGTAGGATCTTTCTGTAGCATTTCGTTTCGAAGGACTGGATTTTCGTTCTTGTTTTTGTGTGTAATTGCCATGATTCAAACCATTAATAGCCACTGGAAAAATGCATGTTTAATATCAAGTATCAGGAGCAAAATAATTTACTTTTCGCTTATCTTCAATCTAATGGTCTTTGTTTAACTTTCACCCGCAATAAACAATTAAGATCATAAAGGATATGAAACCACTCGCAATGGAAATAAAGGATTATATGATATCACTGCATGAGCACAAAAGATTATAACAACTTCACGACATGAGCAAATAAAGATTAATATAGACAACTTTCACTCACAGAGCACAATAAAGGATTATATAGACACCTTCATGAACAAAAAGAATAACAACTCATACAGCACAAAGTTAATATAAATTCCTCATGGACAGATTAATATAAATTCACTCACACATAGGATTAATATAAATACTACATACACATAAAGGATTAATATAGTAATTTCACGCATGGAAAGGATTAATAAACTTACTGCACCAATAAAGATTTTATTATCACTCGACATGAGCACAATAAAGTGATTAATATATAGATAACTTTCACTCGCAAAACAGTGTGTATTGTATGTATAACAAATTTCAGGAGACTAGATCAGAAGGTATCCAAATCACCTTATTACTGCAGCATCCCCACGGTTTTCTCCAGATCCAGTCTGACCACCTCAGATCTGTAGGTTTCCGCACATCGCAAACAGAATAGTACGATTGTGGGCAGAGTACAGTTGAGGGACATGATTAGAAAATGTGAACACCAGTCACTTACATGTCTAACATCATGATGATGATGATGATGATAAACTGCTTGTATAGCGTATTTAATCGATAACAAAATACTTCAGACACTTCAATACAAGACTCCTGTTAGCTGGCATCGCAATCTCAGATCTCGTAGGTAGAATTGATTCTATGTGCTCTTAGCGTAGGACCTCATTTTTCCCTTTGTTTCCACGTACAACAAATGCTAGTGACTCATCGTTGTTTTCATTCGATCTTTCCTACAAGTTTTCCATGCCGTCAAATTACCAATCCATATCTGAAAAAGCAATCATTTATTTTGAAATCTAAGAATATGTCGGCTTTATGCTCGTTCTCAGAGTTATTTTGTTCTGTTTGTATACTGTTGGTGACGTCATGTAGATAGTAGAATGGCAGTGGGACGTCTGAGATAACTACCCCAGTTTGAAAATGGGAAACCTTTTTTTCGATCCAGAAGCACTAAGCTTTACGGCTCGGTGCCATGGACATCGTAACCCTTCGGTTCAGTGCCACGAACACTGTAAATCTGGAGAACCTGTGGCTTGTCTACCAGCCCACGGAATTGAACCGCACTCACGGGAGGCTTTCACCCGTCGTCCAACGCGCTACAAACACGCTGGGCAGGCGGGCAACCACGGTATATCTTTTTTTCTTTTCTTTCGATCCAGAAGCACTTGAGCTTTCAGCTCTTCGGCTCGGTGCAATGGACATCGTAACCCTTCGGTTCGGTGCCACGAATACCGTAAATCTGGGGAACATGTGGCTTTTCTGCCAGCCCGCGGAATTGAACCCGCACTCACAGAGGGCTTGTCACAGTACATAAAACTTAACATTATTTTTTTTTATTAACAGAAAAAGAAAAAAACTGTCGTCTGTGGTTAGCCTGCAGCCGCTTTTGCTAATATATCTGCAGTCTAGTTGCAGGTATTCCATGTGTGGTGTGGTATTCACCATATCTGCAGTCTAGTTGCTAGGTATTCCATGTGTGGTGGTGGTATTCACCATATCTGCAGTCTAGTTGCTAGGTATTCCATGTGTGGTGGTGGTATTCACCATATCTGCAGTCTAGTTGCTAGGTATTCCATGTGTGGTGGTGGTATTCACCATATCTGCAGTCTAGTTGCTAGGTATTCCATGTGTGGTGGTGGTATTCACCATATCTGCAGTCTAGTTGCTAGGTATTCCATGTGTGGTGGTGGTATTCACCATATCTGCAGTCTAGTTGCTAGGTATCCCATGTGTGGTGGTGGTATTCACCATATCTGCAGTCTAGTTGCTAGGTATTCCATGTGTGATGATGGTATTCACCATATCTGCAGTCTAGTTGCTAGGTATTCCATGTGTAATGGTGGTATTCACCATATCTGCAGTCTAGTTGCTAGGTATTCCATGTGTGGTGGTGGTATTCACCATATCTGCAGTCTAGTTGCTAGGTATTCCATGTGTGATGATGGTATTCACCATATCTGCAGTCTAGTTGCTAGGTATTCCATGTGTGGTGGTGGTATTCACCATATCTGCAGTCTAGTTGCTAGGTATTCCATGTGTGGTGGTGGTATTCACCATATATATTACTCTCGAAAAAATGTTGCATAGATGGTGTAGTGATGCTTGCAGTTCCTTTAAGTTATCTTCTTGATTTTTGGAGCAGTAATTATAAGCAGCACATCAGGCAAAAATACTGTTTTCTTTTACATGTTTCTCGGACATTATGGCTTCTGCTGCCACTTTTATGGCATCGGCATCCGTTCTATAGTTGCTAGAGAACCTGCCTGTTACTATTTTTAGCTTCCTATGTTTCATGTCACTGAGCACTGAGCTACTGCTCCTTCATTTTCAATTGCGCTTGTTGCAGACCAATCTGTATATACATGGGTCTACTTGCTATTATGGAAGTGTTCTTCAATGTACCCAGTGGCCGAGCAAAAACAGGTAATATTTTATACCGCACAGTTAGAAAACCACGTTACTGAACATCGTATCGGAAAGTTCATAACTGAACGGGGAATATATGACCTAACTTGTGGTCGTATCACCCCCTCCCCCAGTCTGTCCTTCAAGCATTGTTTACATTCGTGACTTGATTGGAGGAAGCAGGTTAGTGCTAGATGCACGGGTTAGGACTCAGAAGTGAGTTACAAAATAGTTATTTTATTACAGCTGCTGGTTGAAATTACTAATCTTTTTTTCCATCTGATATTGCTAAACTATCTATATAATTCTAACTGTCATATTGAAAACACCTTGATTGTCCTCGTATACGTAATGAAATACTCTATAATCATTGTGAGAGATACGTTTATCGTGCTATTGATGGTACTACCGGCCATAGAAATGATTTATGCAGAAACAGAAATTCATCAACATTACTGAACTTGTTATAATCAATGTTTATGCACTCAGTGCAACCATATGTGCTCAATCCTCTTCAACTAATTTAAAGCTTCAGCGTCAGAGCACATAGACAGCTGTAACAACGATTCCAAATTTTCCAGCAACTCAGGAAATCTGGATACACATTTTCAACACATCTTAAACCTTTGTCACGCCCAAGTGGTTACCGGGGCCCAAATTTGGGGTTAATAAATAGAACCACTGTTACCTGCCACGCATGTGGTAAGAGGCGACTAAGCAGGTTTGACTGAAATCGGATCATGTGTCCACTAGGGAATGTTAACTCGAAACAAATGCTTGCAGAAAACGGATGCACCAGGCTGTAAGGCGAATAACATGATGCAATGACCCCTCACAATGAGAAATGGGATAATGGATTCTATGGTCGCCAATCTGCCTCTGAGATTTAGCCCCTCAGTAAGAATGTCAGACCTACCATCACGAAGGTGACCAAAACTGACTGCGGGAAGAGGTCGGCACAAACGGGAAGCAGAAATCATAGGAATTATATCCTACAGATCTGCCCCCAGTATCAGACTTAAGAAGAAAGAGGTGGCCCACTTACACTAGCGTCCAAGACAAACTGTATGGCGTGGCTAATAATCTGAGGCAGACGACTGCCTTTATTAGAGAATCCGAAATCTCAGTCTAGTGAGAACGCAGAAGAAGAAAAACCTTTGTCATCTATTGAAAGAAACACTTGTGGGTCTGTCCGAGGGAGGGGAGGGTATACAAATTTTAGATTTGACAGTAAAATCATTATGTTAAGCAATAACTTGTGTCGAAACCTTACATTGGTTGGATCACTTCTCTCGTTAAGGATATCCTGTAGGGAAAGCTGACTTGAGCTATGGGACAGCCATTCTTTTACTGCAACGAAGTGCAAGCGAAACATCCTGGTAATGAATACTCAAATTTACATTATATTAATTAGCAAAACAATAACAGCAAATAATAAAAATGGTATTGTCAAAACAAGAGGTATTCTGAAATTGTCAGATATTTCCCAGTTATCCACGATCTCAATGTTGGTGGGATCGCTTTTCTAGTCTTGTCGGAGACGGATGATAAAATGTAGTTTTCGTGTTCAAATTAAGCACATAAGAAGAAATCGTCATTGATAGTTGAGAAATTGATAACTATGTTAGATAGTCGTTGCTCGTGCAAATATCATTAATAACAATTAAAATACGTCCTACACATTTTCATTACCGTCAACATTACATGGGGGACTCGCACGTATGTTATGAAGCTCATGCATACACTACGGATGAGATTACCCTGTGTACGAAGGAGATCGGGGCACACACACATATTCACAAAAGTGCAATATTGATGGTCATATTAATGAGTCAAGGTTTTCAAGCTAATAATGTTGTGCAAGAAATCTGTTCCCAGAGAAAACTGTCCGGGGACTAATCTGACAAATTTACAATGATGTCTGCCAGATTTAGTCTAACAGACGCCAGAGCGGTTACCGGGGCCCAAATTTGGGGTGTAAAGAATAGAACCACTGTTACCTGTCACGCATGTCGTAAGAGGCGACTAAGGAGGTTTGGTTGAAATCGGATGTACGTGTCCTAAACGTGTAGAAGTTATGCGTTTAGTGGCCTACCAAACCAATGTGCAACGTATACACGTTCTTGGCAAAGATTAAACATATCAAAAAGAGTGATTAAAATTGGTTGTAAAGAACGAACGCAAAGAAGAAGAAGAGTCTGGCAGAAATTAAGTTTGTCTGTTGTTGTTAACAATGTCTGTCCTGAACAACTGGAGTAGTCATCCACTAATCTGGAACACTTTATCAGAGATATCGGCACATTGCTTGGTATACTTCAACAAACACAAATATACCTCATTTGAGTAGTAGCTCTCATAACTACGACATTTCACACTAGACCGGAAGTTTTTTTAAAGTCTGTTGGATATCTCTCTCTCTCTCTCTCTCTCTCTCTCTCTCTCTCTCGATCCCCAAGTCTGTTGGATATAAAAACACACAAAAACTCAAGATTTTCTTAGCACCAGATTTTTTTTTAAAGTGAAAACTCGTATTTTCTTACGTTCTTAACAAATTAGTCATGAAACAGACAGCGGACTAAACGATGATACAGAATCCCTGTCTAAAGTAGTGGTGATCGCCGATAAGGATCTTCTTCAGCGATCTCTGGTCATGCGCTTAATTTACTGTGGACCACAAACTAGGCGGTCAGCTCCTGGTCTGTCAGGTCTCCCAAAAGCTTAGTTTTCAGTTCAAGCCGATAAGGACGAAATTCTGCATATTCAGAAACAAATATACCACCGCCGGCGCTGGAACATCTCCGTCCGTGTCACAATGTCTGTGTCGAGTTGTTTACATTCTGATCGCGTGTTTGACAGTGTTTTGTGTTGGTCGTTTCTCACTGTGCTGGCACGCGCGGTTATGTCGCCGACAAAACACATACAAACTAATAGCAGAACTACAGATTTAGACAGATAGTTTGCAACCTAATACTGTAGTCATATATAGACATGATCAGACCTTACGCCGTCTCCATAGAGAATGTTGACTAATAAATCACAAACTTTTCGCCTGGACGAGTGGAACTCTCTGATAGCCATTGCTGTGTCCCTTTTGTATGCTATTGATTTTGCTTCTTTGGTTATAACAGACGTTTCAGTTTGAAATATAATTTCACTCCGGACATGTTCATAGGTACTCCGAACTCCTTCGTAATATCTCCAACAATGTCTAGCGACTAACAGACAGCTCAACACTCAAGGCATACCCATATTTGCACAGTCTCATCAGATCACGAACGGTATGCAAACTGATGGTTACAATTTGTGTTGTCTGGTGATTCCTATTGGTACCACATTTGATTCTGACAGATTTGATGTAGTTTCTTCATCGATAACCTCATGTAAATACCATTCACTAGTTCGAACAACGTCGTAGATCAGTCATCCTTAATCACTGAGAGACACTAACATGATGTAGCTTGAAGAGAACGCGCCAAACAGTTATTTTAAACAAGAGGCATGATATGGTTATGATGTTATTATTTATATCGATGGGTCTGTGCATGGTGCTAAGAAGTCAGGAAGGGGTTGAAGTGAGAGTATCAAGAGATGAACACCACCAGAGCAAGCGGAGACAGGCGGACAAGAGGAAGAGTAAAAGTAAGATGATAATATCAAGAATGAACACCATCAGAGCAAGCGGAGTTAGACGGACAAGAGGAAGACAGTAAATGTGAGAGGATACTATCTTCTTCTTCTTCTACGTTCTCACTAGATTGGGATTTCGGATTCTCTAATAAAGGCAGCCGTCTGCCTCAGATTATAAGCAACGCCATACAGTTTGTCATGGACGCTGGTCTAAGTGGGCCACCTCTTTCTTCTTGTAGTAGGGATGAACACTTCTGTACAGGATGTTAAAGATACAAACTCAATGATGATAGGTGCATAACATGTTTTTATTGATGGTACTTGTTGACAAAATACGTCTGTCCAGCAGTAGTGTTTATGTCGTTCTCCACTGTTGCCACTACGTCGCTAAGCAGTACTAACTAATCTACGTCAACTAGTTTCACTACGTCAATGTCTCGTTCTAGTGTTGCTATCTGCTCGTAGTGGGCAGCTTTGGTGTGCAAACACTATGTTCTCTACCTATCTCCTTTCTACCATGCTATCTATCTAAACTACCTGTCTAGTCTGTTAGCTACTACCTTGGAGTTGGGGTACGGTCATACGTGGTCCTGGTACACTGATCCTAGTACATTCTCAAGTTTGCACACTGTGGGCAGTTCTGTAGGATATAATTCCTATGATTTCTGCTACCCCGTTTGTGCCGACCTCTTCCTGCAGTAAGTTTTGGCCACCCTCGTGATGGTAGGTCTGACATTTTTGCTGCGTGGTTAAATCTCCGAGGCAGATTGGCGACCGTAGAATCCGTTATCCCATTCCTCATTGTGAGAGGTCGTTGCACCATGTTATGCGCCTTACGGTCTAGTGCATCCGTTTTCTGCAAGCATTTGTTTCGGGTTAGCATTCCCTAGCGGACACGTGCATCCGATTTCAGCCAGGCCTCCTTAGTCGCCTCTTACCACATGCATGGCAGGTAACAGTAGTTCTATTCTTTACACCCCAAATTTGGGCCCCGGTAACCACTCGGGCGGGATACTATCAAGAGATGAACACCATCATAGCAAGCGGAGAGAGACGGACAAGAGGAAGACAGTAAATGTGAGAGGATACTATCAAGCGATGAACACCATCATAGCAAGCGGAGAGAGACGGACAAGAGGAAGACAGTAAATGTGAGAGGATACTATCAAGAGATGAACACCATCATAGCAAGCGGAGAGAGACGGACAAGAGGAAGACAGTAAATGTGAGAGGATACTATCAAGCGATGAACACCATCATAGCAAGCGGAGAGAGACGGACAAGAGGAAGACAGTAAATGTGAGAGGATACTATCAAGCGATGAACACCATCATAGCAAGCGGAGAGAGACGGACAAGAGGAAGACAGTAAATGTGAGAGGATACTATCAAGCGATGAACACCATCATAGCAAGCGGAGAGAGACGGACAAGAGGAAGACAGTAAATGTGAGAGGATACTATCAAGCGATGAACACCATCATAGCAAGCGGAGAGAGACGGACAAGAGGAAGACAGTAAATGTGAGAGGATACTATCAAGCGATGAACACCATCAGAATGAAGAACAGAGAGAAATGTAAGAAAAGTTAGACTAACAACAGACGGTAAGAATGTACCACCAGGACAATAAACAAATGATGTTTGATATCAGTTTCAATCAACCTTCGATGCATAGACAGCACATATTTGATTCGTGTGTTAGAAGAATATAACAGCTGCTACGTGTGTGCTATTAACTACGTGCAAGTATGTGTAACATTCACTGTTCATTTAACCTATTCTATCTGATATTTGTGTGCGGACTACCTTGTAGGTCAGCAAATATTTGTAACGGGAATGGATTTGCGGATCAACAAATATTTGTAACGGGAACTGATTTGCAGATCAGCAAATATTTGTAACGTGGACCGCTTTGTAGATCAGAACATCAGCCACTATGTGTGTGTGTGTCTTGTGTGTGTGTGTGTGTGTGTGTGTGTGTGTGTGTGTGTGCGTCTCCGACAAGCTGTCGCCAGATATAATTATTTGCAACACTAACTAGGCATTATTTCTTGTTTGTTTGCCTGCAACAGGTAATAGTGGGCGTTGTGAAGTGGTTTGAGTTCGTTCATATCTTACCGTAGTGAAGTGGTTTGAGTGAAAACTGAGTAACGTGGTTATTCTACAGTCGTAATTCTGTGGTTAGAGTACGGGCATAGTCAAGTGGTTTGAGCGCGGGTGTAGTCATATGGTTAGAGTTCGAACGCAATCAAGTGGTTAGGGTGGGGACGAATTAAAATGTTGAATGCTGATCTAGTCTCTTGACTAGAGTGCGAACATGAAGTAGTCAAGTGGTTAGAGTTCTGAAGTAGTCAAGTGATTAGAGGGCTGAAGTAGTCAAGTGTTTAGAGTGCTGAAGTAGTCAAGTAGTTAGAGTGCTGAAGTAGTCAAGTAGTTAGAGTGCTGAAGTAGTTAGACTTAGAGTCATGAAGTATTCAACTGGTTAGAGCGATTCCAAATGTTACAGCAAGATAACTTTCTACCTCACATCCATATGTTATAGTAAGATAACTTTATACCTCACATCCAAATGTTATAACAGACGTGCCATGTTGCTAGTATGTCTCATGTCTGCGATATTATGTGATATAGGATTTCTAGTATATAATGTATCTTACCACTAGTAACAGTTATCCCAAAAGTTGTATTTTCGTGCCGTGCTTGTTTTATGCGAAACAAAATTATAAAATAGTGAAAGAAATACTTTCATATATTGTGAAACTCTGTATATACAGTATATGCAATTAACTAAACTAAAAAGTGAAATTAGAAAAAGGCAATCTTGAACCCAAACCACTGACCTGTCCTAACAACGGTAGACATATACCACTAGAAAAACTGCACAAAGTGAGAGCTCAAAAAAAGTGCTACCATTAGTCCAGTCGTTTCGATACGTCACAACATATCTAAGAAACATAGACATAGTTCATTCCGTGCGACACGTGACTACATTTGTTATTCTGCTCTGATTTCTATTTTGACACGTCGTCATGATGTATATGTTATATCAGTTGTGAGTCCATGTATATACAGACGGATCTGCAACAAATGCAACCGTAAATAAAAATGAGGAGCCTTCATAGTACTTAGTACATGAAACAGGAAGCCAACAGTAGCGACAGGAAGGTTCTCCAGCAGCTACAGAGCTGAGGTCGAGGTTCTAACATCAGCGACAGGAAGGTTCTCCAGCAGCTACAGAGCTGAGGTCGAGGTTTAACATCAGCGACAGGAAGGTACTCCGGCAGCTACAGAGCTGAGGTCGATTCTAAAATCAGCGACAGGAAGGTTCTCCAGCAGCTACAGAACTGAGGTCGAGGCTCTAACATCAGCGACAGGAAGGTTCTCCAGCAGCTACAGAACTGAGGTCGAGGCTCTAACATCAGCGACAGAAAGGTTCTCCGGCAGCTAAAGAGCTGAGGTCGAGGTTTAACATGAGCGACAGAAGACATAATTTCCACACAAAAATGTAAAAGAAAATGTAGTATTTTTGACTAAATGCACATTCGTTAATCACTGCTGTTAAGTGCCCGTGTGTTGCCTGGGCTTGCAAGGGAGCAAAGAATAGTAACACTGCTACCTACAAGGCATGTCGTAAGAGGATACTGAGGTAGGGACTTAGGGAAGCTACCCTAGTAAATAAAAAGCGTCGCAGAAATCGGATGTGCTGGCCTACTTGTAGACACATAACTGGCACAACTTGCAATCGCTCTTAGGCTCAGATCACATACAAATCACAAAGAGTGGTTTAATAGTGGTAGATATGGAGCGTTCGAAGAAGAAGAAGAAGAGGACTGCTCTTAAGAATCAAGAAGATAAAAACTTAAAGGAACTGCAAGAAAAACTACACCAGATTATGCATACACAAACGTTTGATAGTGACAATACAAAGGATATCATCCAACTGCCGTATATCTGGCACTGAGGCAGCAGACATATTAGCAAATACAGGAGGAAAACTACCACAGACAGACACCAGTATGACATAGGAGAAAGTAGAGACAAGAACAAAGGGATGAGAGAGCACACTGGCCAACAAAAAGATGATGCTTACAACCAGCTCAGTAGAAGAGAAGAACAAGTAATTATCTTCCCGCTTCCTACTGGAGAAAGTTAAACATTTTACATATTTGGGTAGTAAAGTGTCAAACAACGGAGACACGATGAAAGAAATAAACTCCCGTATTACTATAGCAACTAGTGCCTTCACTAAGTTAACAATATCTGGCAATCTCAAGACCTTAGTATATGCACAAAAGTTAAATTATTTAGGTCATGTGTGATTCCTGTACTGACCTATGGTTGTGAAAGTTGGAAATCAACAAAGAAAATTGTTAAGAAACTGGACAGCTTTGAGAATAAATGTCTCGAAAATTATTAAAAGTAAAATGGAGTGATTTCGTTTCTAACAACACAGTGAGAGATAGAACACACCAACAACCCGTATCAAATATTATAAGGAAACGAAGGTGGAAATATTTATGTCATGTTCTTAGATCAGACGAAAAGAGACTAAATCAACAAGTCCTTATGTGGTCACCAGTTGGGAAAAGAAAACGTGGAAGACCTAAGACCACTCTTCGAAGAACAATCCTGCAAGAAAGTAAACTATTGGGATGTAAAACCATACAAGATCTCCAACTTCTAGCAACGAACCGCATTACATGGAGATCTAAAACCTCTGCCCTATGTGCCGCCTTGGCACGAAAGGAACAAACTAACTAACATACTGGGCAAAATAGACTGAGGAACTGGGCAGAATAAACTGAGGAACTGGGAAAAATAGACTGAGGAACTGGGCAGAATAGACTGAGGAATTATCTTTTGAACAAATACAAGGTAGCCATTACTGATGTATGCACATGTGGCATCAGCAAGAGAACAGTCACACATCCTGCAAGAGTGACCAACATACGATGAACATAGGAAACACATGTGGTCAACTCATGTACCAGTTCAAGATAAGCTATATGGAGCTGTACACAGACTCCAGTTAACCGTTAGTTACTTCATAAGTAAGTATACAAGTTGATATGTCATGTACCAGTTCAAGATAAGCTATATGGAGCTGTACACAGACTCCAGTTAACCATTAGCTACTTCATAAGTAAGTATACAAGTTGATGTGTCATGTACCAGTTCAAGATAAGCTATATGGAGCTGTACACAGACTCCAGTTAACCATTAGCTACTACATAAGTAAGTATACAAGTTGATGTGTAATGTACCAGTTCAAGATAAGCTATATGGAGCTGTACACAGACTCCAGTTAACCATTAGCTACTACATAAGTAAGTATACAAGTTGATGTGTCATGATGACAGTTGCATAATAATCAAAATGGAGCTGTACACAGAAGAACATTAGCTACTACATAAGTAAGTATACAAGTTGATGTGTCATGTACCAGTTCAAGATAAGCTATATGGAGCTGTACACAGACTCCAGTTAACCATTAGCTACTACATAAGTAAGTATACAAGTTGATGTGTCATGTACCAGTTCAAGATAAGCTATATGGAGCTGTACACAGACTCCAGTTAACCATTAGCTACTACATAAGTAAGTATACAAGTTGATGTGTCATGTACCAGTTCAAGATAAGCTATATGGAGCTGTACACAGACTCCAGTTAACCATTAGCTACTACATAAGTAAGTATACAAGTTGATGTGTGAAAACATTGGATGGAAATTGGTATAAAAATAATCAAAAATAGTGCCCAGAAAATACAACGAAAATTTACAAATAAATTTGATTGTACCAAATACTTTTTTATCAAGAAATTTGATCATGATCAAAACATAATTGTATTAGAGCTCAGAAAGAATTGAAAAAAAAAAGTAATAAAAATAAAATGACAATACATTTTCTCTGATAAAAACAAATTAACAGACAATTAATTAATACAACATTTTCTCTGTCATAAAGCAAATAACAGATAATAGTTTTCTATGTTATAAAAGCAAATAACAGATAATAGTTTTCTCTATAATGAAAGATACTGAACAGTCTAGCTTCATGGCATGAAAGCGTTTAAACAACTGTTTTAATCGCCAACTCTGGGGAAAGAGAGCTGTGAAGATCCATAACCGCCATCGCCAACAAAAAAGACTCATCATGATGATGATACAACAAGCATGTCGTGTTTCAGAATAAGTGTTTTCTTACATTACAAACATATATCACTGTTATTAGTTATAACTACACAGAAACATTCTCGTTAAGTCTAGCTTATGTGTACTGTACCAACATAGAGCAGAAAGGTGTTTTTTTCCGATCCAGAAGCACTTGAGCTTTTCAGCTCTTCGGCTCGTTGCCATGGACATCGTAACCCTTCGGTTCGGTGCCACGAACACCGTAAATCTGGGGAATCTGTGGCTTTTCTGCCATCCCGCGGAATTGAACCCGCACACACAGAGGAATAATCACCCGTAGTCCAACTACGAACACGCTGGGCAGACGCGCTAGCAGAAAGGTTAAGTTATAGGAGTAAGTCTATGGAACGAAACTGTGAGTTACTGAACTGGATGACGCTAACCCTAGTGACGCCACTGATGCCAGGTGATCTTGTTGCTAACTATTATCTCTAATGATGTTGCTAGGGATAGCAGTCAGTTAGTGCGGTTTGTTGTATTACCATCTACAAGTGAGGATATAGTGGACGATATCATTTATCACCGCATTTCTTTTTCTTTATTCTCTAGTCATGTTTTGCATCACTGCGTCAGGATAAGAAAGATTTCTAGAACGTGATCCTGAAGTCACATTCGGACATGGTGTCTTTCAATGCCTCTGTTATTTCTGTATCCACCTTTTCGTGGACGACCTTTTGCCATGTATCCACTGTATCTGAGAAGCATTGCTCTTTGATGTGCACTGTCTGTTGGTAATCTGCTTATGTGGCCGAACCATTTAATTTGTTGTTTCTTGATGAAGTTCAGTACTGATGTTGTACCCACATCTTTCTTGATGTCTTCATTTCTAAACCGGTCTCTTCTTGATACTCCCATCACTCTGCATAAACACTTCATCTCTGCCGTGGCTGGTTTTATCACTGTTGCATTTCTTGACCGTCTTTCGTATAAAGGTAGTCAGGTGGATTTTGTTGAAAAGAAACGTGCCACCTACTGCTCCACCCCCATATTTATTAGTAAATATCGTCGTTTATTCCGCAACTGCTTATTTGTCCGGCATGATTGGTTATTGGTTACTAAACTGACGTCATTGCACTCCGGGCAGACCCATAGGTGCTCAGTCTCCCCAATAGATATCGAAGAGTATGCATACTGATGGTTCCTGTGGCTCGCTGATTAAACACACCTCTCACTCTTCCTCTCAGGCATCCAGTTCGACTTGAACAACGGGTAACTCCAAACTGCTTAAATCGATTCAACATCGATTTTAGTGTCCTCATCCAACAGAGAGTCGCGAAGAGACCGAAGAATATCCCCTTATCCATCTTCAACTCCCCAACAATCGATGCTGTTGATGCAAGCCTGTCCGCTCTCTCATTACCGTAAACACCCGCATGCCCAGGACAGTATATCCACGTAAGCCGCAGGAGGTTAGAAACTTCTATAGACGATATCCACTCATACCGAAACCTGCCCTTCTGGATCTTGTGAAGCATCGACTGAGAGTCAGATACAACAACTGCTCCAGTAAATGAAGTCCCAGAAATCCAATGGAGGGCAGCAGTAACGGCATGATACTGACTCCTAGTTGCGACCATATCATAGTAATGATGACTGAAAATGATAGCGTCTAAACATTGCTAACATCATCAACATCGTATGCCCTTACAGTAGAACTTTCCTCTTCGTTGTCTTATTTGTTATCAATTTCCTGCTTAGTGTTTACTAAATTCTCTACTTCTACCGTCATGTCTGTTATCTTGCATATAAACAAATTATGCTTTACTGTTTGTCTGCGTTTCAACGATAGACAGACAAACAGTGGGTAGTGTTAATACATTCTCTTATAAACGGATCAGCAAGTCCAGCTATAAATAGCACTGCGTCAGCAATTCTGTTTTGATCGATTAAATGCAAAAGTTGAGAATATGTGAAAGAGGTCGTTTAGAAGGCTAAATGATTCGAAGGGGGCGTACCAAATAATGAATGAGACGATATATCAGACAAGTGCTAACAACGTCCGTAAACCTCTAAGGGGCGATCATTGTGTCATGTTGAATCACTTCAGCTGACTAAGTCAGTAGGGATCGAAAAGTCAAAGCAAACCCGGATCCAAAAAATGCGGTAATGAAAACAAATATGGCGGGTTAAAATGTGCAGATATGGTGAGTGTCTTTTGTCGTCATTTTGCTACCGCCGAGATGTTGTAGTCTTCCGTATTTGTCTTGTGCTCTTCGGGTGGTGTGGTTGGTGGATTTCTGAATATTTTTGGTATGATTCTGACACTCCATATATCCATTAACTGCAACTGTCTGTGACACATTTCAAGTTGAAATGTGCGGATCTGTTGGATCGAAATGTGCAGATAATGCCGGGCTTAAAGTTCAAGATATTTCGGGTTGAAAGTTATACATATGTTAATTCGAATATGCAGATATCATATTCTCTGTAATATGAACAACATAACAACATCATTTGAACAACTTATTTGCCCACACCAATGATCTTGTTAAATCACTCCTTGTGGTTGCTATCTGATTTGTACACTCCTTGTGGTTGCTATCTGATTTGTACACTCCTTGTGGTTGCTATCTGATTTGTACACTCCTTGTGGTTGCTATCTGATTTGTACACGCCTTGTGGTTGCTATCTGATTTGTACACTCCTTGTGGTTGCTATCTGATTTGTACACTCCTTGTGGTTGCTATCTGATTTGTACACCCCTTGTGGTTGCTATCTGATTTGTACACTCCTTGTGGTTGCTATCTGATTTGTACCTCAGTACCTGAGTTCTTTGTACCAGTTAGATGCCAACTGACCTGTAGGCCAGCACATTCGGGTTCTCCTCCCATCGTAAGATCAAAAAAAGTTTAATAAATTAATAAAGTAACAATAAGGAAAAAAAACTGACCTGGGAGAGTCCATCAACCCCACTTATTCCCATCCTCTCTCCCTCCCAGGTGAGCCAATGCCCCGTTAGCCTCCGACCTCACCGTTAAAGTTTTCCGATCTGCACCACTGGGATGTGGGGGTTGACTTGTGTGTTCTGCGGATCATCAGTAGGCTACTCATTTTCCAAGTTTCGCTCTTCTGAAGAAAAACTAGCAAATTCCAATTCTGATGGATGCAGAGCCAGGCTTGTAGACCGTTGGCCGAATGTAGACGATGATCTTTGAACGATCAATTGTTTCACGTTAAGACGTTTGTCTGATCTCATATTTGATGACATGACGTTCACCTGATCTCATATTTGATGATTGATGACATGACGTTCACCTGATCTCATATTTGATGATTGATGACATGACGTTCATATGATCTCACGTTTGATAAGACACTCGTCTGATACGATGTTCTAGAGATCTGATGTTCTAGAGATTTGATGTTCTAGAGATCTGATGTTCTAGAGATCTGATTGATGTTTGGACCATCATCATTGCACTTCGGTGAGTAACCATGTGTGATTCGATCTCTTAATTACACAGGAAAATCTCAGCTACAGTGCACGAACTCCCTAACGCCGGCGAGAGTCCCCGATGTAATTTTGAAGATGGTGAAGATTTTTTGTAGGAATTTTAATTTTAATCTTTTCTAAAGAATTTTGCCTGGACAGCGGCTTTCCAGCCTGCTCTTCTCGATTTTGAACAGTCAGTGGTTCTTTCACGTGCTCAAATTAAAACTGAACTAAGTTGTTGTCCGTTCATAGACTAATTGTCTCACCTCACTGAGATCGAGATCTCGATAGACGAATCGTCTCACCTCACTGATCGAGGAGATAGACTAGGAATTCGATCTCACCTACACTGAGATCGAGGATCTCGATAGGACTAATGATCTCACCTACTGAGATCGGTCTCGAAATATCAGAGTTCACGAGGGACGAAACTAGTACCTTTTGCACAAGAGACGAGCACGTAACCTCTACGGTACAGAGACTCTAGAGAGATTTGATGTTCTAGAGATCTGATGTTCTAGAGATCTGATGTTCTAGAGATCTGATGTTCTAGAGATCTGATATTCTAGAGATCTGATGTTCTAGAGATCTGATATTCTAGAGATCTGATGTTTAGAATCTGATGTTCAGAATCTGATGTTTAGAATCTGATGTTTGAGTATGAATTATAAAGTCGTAATGTGATTATCTATGGCCTCGTTTAACATGGCTATTATTGAATGCTACTGACTATTCATGATTGATTTACCCTGTAGCAAACCATTCATGAACCGTTACAATAGAATAGTATGTACATCAGTTTGACGGACGTACATAAGATGGCAATACAACTCTTTCTTAGCTTTAACACCAAGTTTGCCTTCCGATATTTCGTGCCTATCGATTTCTAATAAAATTCAGGCTTCTGACTGCTCTCGTACAGGATCGTCGTGTCTACGCGAGCGACAGGTGATGCATTCGAATTGACAAAAGGACTTAACCCTCCACATCACACAATCATATATTTGTACATTTTTTTATTTTCTGTTGAAATTATTATCACATTTTTTCCTTTATACCTTTCTCTCTCTCTCATCTATCTATCTTCTCTCTCTCTCTCTCTCTCTCTCTCTCTCTCTCGTGATGATGTTCTTTCAGTGATAGCTATTGTAGCTAACGTAGCTATTGATTTTATTCAGCAAAATATACATAACAGAACCTCATGATAGTTAAGAAAGTCCACAATTAAACTTGATACTAGCTGTGGTTATGGGGGTTCGTCATCGCCTACACCAGTCGTCTCGACACGAGAGAGAGAGAGAGAAGAAGAGAGAAGAGAGAGAGAGAGTACTGATGTATAGTTCTAACAAGCTCTGATGCTGCTATTGAGAATATTTATGTGCGAAACCAAACAGTTACTTTACAGTAACACTAAATCCCGCTACTTGTTCATAAAATATTCGTTACTTAGTACCAGTACAGATTATCCATTGTACTCGGTATTTGTGGGTGGCTCAGAAAAATGAACAATGAACACGCATTTATAAAACATAATTAATGTAGTTGAGTTGTGAATATACAGAAGGATATGTCGAACTTCACAGACAAGAAAAACAGACAAATAAAGAAATGATAGAAAAACTAGTAGTAAAGAAAGAATTACTACACGAAATAAAAACCAAACAAATAACATTTTTAGGATAAATTTACATGAACAGAAATGAGACTTTGAACGAAACTGAATTGGAGAGGAAATATGAAGAACGATGAGCAAGTAGAAGACTGAGACACAAGTGGGAAGGAAACATCAAGATATGAACACATTTACAGCCTGTACATTTTAGAGTACAACGTAAATTCAAAAGACATGAGATTTGGAACGGCAGTTGATAATGAGTACCAGTTACTTGGTACCAGTTACTTTATATTTCTGGCTGTTTAATGTAACCAACTATCATTTTATTTCATACTTTTCTGTCGTATGCTTGTTCATATTGTACAAATATTAAATTACACTTACAGTTCATATTAACATATTATTATATGACTACTAAGTGCTTATCTCTCTCTCTCTCTCTAAACAGGTGGTGTCTGTGACCTAGGGATAGTGACACGGTCTATTAAACCCAACGTTCTAAATTAGTTAAAAATTGTTTCGCGTGGATTTTTACAAAAGGATGATGGCACCACCCGTTCAGAAAGCAATGGCAAACTACTGAACTCAATAATGCCTAGAAAAATCACAAAATCGTTAAAAAGCTGGGGTTGATTTGCAAAGTCCTGTAAAGGATATGCATCATCATCATGAAGGTGCGTATCCTTTATAAGACGTTGCTCTCTTTGCAGCACATTTGAAATTCACTTTGTCTCTTGCCAGTTCACCCACTTCGTCGATGGTCATGTTCATGGTTTCTTTAACATCTTGTAGCCATCTTCTTCTTGGTCTGCCTCTGCGTCCTGGGACCCTGCCCTCTAGTATTGTTCTTTCCAGGCCATCGTGACGCTGAATGTGACCAAAGTATGTAATTTTTCTGTAAAGTATGTTGTTTAGCAGCCAATTCTCTTTAACATTTAGTTCTTTCAGGACATCAATGTTCTTTATCTTTTCTGTCCATGGTATTCGTAGGATCTTTCTGTAGCATTTAGTTTCGAAGGACTGATTTTCGTTCTTAATTTTTGTGTAAACGTCCATGATTCACAACCATAAGTAGCCACTGGGAAAATGCATGATCTCAATATTTTTAATTTTAGTATTTTGCTGGTGCTTTGCCACATGTTCTTCATTGTGTTTAACTTCTTGATCGCTATTGCCAATCTTCTTGAGATCTCTTTAGAGCAGTCACCGTTATTGTTAATTATTGAGCCCAGATATTCGTAGCTCTCTACACATTGGAGTTCTTCATTGTTTACTTGGATGTTAGGTGAACCTTTTGCTTTGTCAATTGACATGATTTTTGTTTTTTCTGTATTCAAATATAGATGTTGGTCTTCCCTATGTTTCTTGGTCATCATGATTAGGTTTTCCAAACCTTCTTTGCTGGTGGATAATAATACTGTATCGTCTGCATATCTAAGCTCTGGTATGCATTTGCCGCCTACAGTGGGAGGGTCGTAATTCACATAGTTGGCATCGTCTTTTACATTCCTCATGATGTTCTCGGCATATATGTTGAATAAGTATGGTGACAAAATATATTCCTGTCGTACCCCCTTTTGAATCTCGAAGCATTCAGCTATTTCACCTCTTATTTTAATGGTTGCCTGTTGTTCGTGGTATAGAGATTCTATGAGTTGTATTATGTGTGTTGGAATGTGCATGTCTTTCATGATGTTCCACATTTTCTGATGTTGTATATGGTCGAAAGCCTTGCTATAGTCTATGAAACATGCATGCAGGTCTATGTTGTATTCTCTGCATTTCTCGATAATGAGTCTCATGCTACAAATATGATCTCTAGTGCCTCTACCTCTTCTGAACCCTGCTTTTGTTTCGTGTATTTCATCTTCTAATTTTCGTTCCATCCTCTTCATTATGATTATTAGTAGGATTTTGCTGGCGTGACTTATAAGGGTAATAGTTCTGTAGTTGGTGCATAGTTTCATGTTTCCCTTCTTTGGAATAGGTATAAATACTGATCTTTTCCATTCCTTTGGCCAGGAGGAGCTATTCCATATCTTTGTGCACAATTTATGATATACCCGAACACTGGCATCCCCGCCTGCTTGAATCAATTCCGCTGGTATATCATCGCACCCTGGTGACTTCCTCTCTTTAGGCTTTTGATGGCCAGGCGCACTTCATCAACATGGGCTCTGGTTCTGTCTCTTCGCTTTCTGTTATTATCTTATGTGGATTTTTAGATGTGTCTTCATACATGTTTCTGCAGTACTCACGCCATCTTTCTAGTACATCTTTCTTTCTGTTAATGTTTTGCCATTGTTATCGTTTATGACTTGTATTGATGGGCTGAAGTCACGTGTCATTATATTAATTTCGTTGTACATTTCTCTCTCTTTCCTTGCTTTCTTAATTCATCAATTTTATTGCATGAGGTGACTATGTGTTGTTTCTTATCTTTTCGGATTTCTTTCTTGACTTCTCTTGAGCAGTTTTTATATTCAGTGCTGTCTCGTTTTAACCCCGTTTGTTTTAGCTTTCTTCTTTCTTCAATTAGCTTCAGTGTTTTTCAGTTATGTAGACCTGTTTCTTGTATACTTTCCTGGGTATGATGTTTTGTGCGGTGGAAAGTAATATATCTCTTGCCTGTGTTGCCAGTTCGTCAGGTGTCATGTCCTCTTGAGCCGCCATAAGTATGTCAAATTTGTTTTGTATTTCTATGTTGTATTCTAGTGGAATGGCATTTGTATCAAAACGTATAGGGCCAGCTGCTTTCTTTGTTGTCTTCAGTCTTAATTTAAACTCTGCCACCAGCAGTTCATGGTCAGAGTCACAGTCTGCTCCGGGTAGTGTCTTTACTGATAGAATATATGTTATCCATCTTCTTTGGATCAAGATGTAATCTATTTGGTTTCTGGTGTTGCCATCTGGTGAGGTCCAGATGTATAGTCTTCTTGGATGTTGCCTGCTTAGGGTGTTCGTAATGGAGAGATTATTTTCTAGGCAGAATTCAATTAGTTTTGTGCCTCTTTCGTTTCGCTGTCCTATACTGAAAGGACATTTTATCTTTTCCTCTTCTTCAGCTGTTTCCTTGCCAACCTTGGCATTGAAATCGCCCATTACAATCAGGATGTCTATTTTGTCAACTTTATCTAGGATATGCAATTAACTTAATTAAGTGTTTATACAAGAGCGAACATTATCAAACAACATACAACTCTTTATTCTATACAACATCATCTGGTGATTTCAACTATTCACTTAATCTTACTCTTAGCAGTCAATCAAAATATGCCACAGACAACATTGGTATTGTGTTTAGATTTGAGATCAGTGCCGGATTAGCTCTATAGCAGAAGTAGCCAATGTTACAGGCCCCGCGTTTCTGGGAGCAGAAAATGTTTAGCTTGTAAAACTATCACATACATTTTGGATGACATCTCAAATAACATGGATCAAAAGGTAGAGTGTTGTAATCAGGTGTACGGACTAGTTTTGAAGATGAGTAAGTTGGAAACGGGAATAATGACCATTTTATGGAACGGAATTCTAGAACGCTTGCCAGCGGAGAACGTTCTTTTGCAATATTAAAGCTTATAAAAAGTGAGTTAAGGAACATGATGGGACAAGATCGTCTAAATAACCTCACTTTAATGAACTTTGAATGTAATTTACTTAGAGGAATTGATTTGTCTAGTGTTATCTCTATATTTGCTCACATTAAATCGAGAAAAGTTTGTTTGCAAACGTTGTGCTTTATTTTATTACCATACAAAACCTAGTGCCTCTTGGTAACATTTGCTACAGGCTCCGCGCTGGCTTAATCCGGCACTGTTTTAGATGATGCACTGCTTACTATAATATATCAAGAGAAATATCTTGTTGAGAATTATGTTTACGGTGACAGTTTGACGATTGAAAACATAAGTCTACTTATCAAGTTTTACGTTTACTAGGGTTAATACTAGATGTCTACGAGAGAGTAATATAACGATGATAATATTAACGATGTGCAAATAGTAACAAAAATAATGACAACAGATAAAACGAACATGACAAAAATATTTTTATCAACGGAGAGAAAGCAGAAAATGTGAACAGTTTTGAATATCTTGGTTCACTGCTATATAACAACAGATGGAAATGTGAACAGTTTTGAATATCTTGGTTCACTGCTAACAACAGATGGAAATGGGAAGAAGGAAATTAAAAGAAGAACAAACATGGCTTTACAAAATGTAAACAACTAAAAACAGTATGGAACGGAACTTATAAGAAAACAAAGATCAGAATACTAAGAGCATGCATATTTCCAGTGGCAACGTCTGGATGTAAAGCATGGACAATAAAGCAGTGGAAAAACATATATATGCTTTTGAATATAAGTGTTATAGAAAAGTACTCCGTATGTCTTGGACAGAGAAGGGAACAAATAGATCTATCCAGAAAGAACTCAAAATTAAAGAAAACTTGCTGATGCTACAAATAAGAAAGAAAATTGAGATATTTTGGACATATAAAAAGACATGAAGGGCTGGAGAAGACCATCATGGAAGGAGGCATACCGGCAAAGAGAAGAAGAGGAAGACCACGGAGAAGAGGGATTCAGGATGTAACTGATGGTTTGAACATGACGGCTGTAGAGGCAGGACATCTGGCCTATGAGAGAGAAATTCCGGAGAACTGTTGGGGTGGCAAAGTTCTGCTCATGACAAGCTATTTGATGATGATAAAATAGTAACTATTCGTTACTCGAATATCTATTGTTTTCAATATGAATTACTCGTCAAGTTTCATTTAGAAGATCGGTATCTAAAGTGTCCAAGACCGAAGGATTAACTTCCTTGTATTTGGTTTTTACGTCATATGGCTCGCTCCCTCTCCGTAGATATAGCACGTCACCTACCGAGTGCATTGCACAAAGCACGAACTCCGTAGCTTCGTCAACAATCCTAGGGGTATCCGAAAAAATTGCACTTGTCAACACTTTGGTCTGGGTTCGAACTCACCACCTTCAGATCACAAGGCAATGTCTTAACTGCTTAGCCCCTGAGATTGGTAATCTTAGGTATTTTTTGGTATTTTTAGATTTGTATTTTTTAATGAGGACACCGTGCTTTTATACAAAATATATTTCTATGACTACATTCTTGTTAATAATGTATACATTTTATATGTTACTGACATTTTAAATTATTTTAAATTACATTACAAATCTATACATCTATAAAGAAGTAAATGGTGGAAGAGAAGAAGAAGACATTATAAATAATAATAATATAATAATTTCTCTCGTACCGTTATACGTTACATAGGGCCTACAAGCAATTTCTCCATACCGCTCTATCCTGGGCAACTTGCTCAATCTCCTCCATGGAACTGAGACCGATATTTCTTGCCTCTCTCAGCAAAGTTCGTTTCATGGTCTTCTTGGGTCGTCCTCTCTTTCTTGAACCCCTTGCATCCCACTTCAATGCCTGCTTTGATATTCGTTGATCATTTCTCCTCAAGGTGTGTCAACATATCTCCATCTTCTCTTTCTTATAACAGTTGTCACTAATGGTTGACCAGACATTTCTCTGATTTCATCACTTCTACTGAATTCGTTCCATTTTATATTCATTATTTTTCGTAGACATCTATTTTCAAATACATTCAACTTTCTTTCTATATCTTTAGTTATTTTCACTACTACATTAATTATAGAAATTACATTATATTATATTGTTATTTTATGCTTGCATTTCTTAATATATTATTTGTAGCAGGATGTGGCTTTGGGGATAGTGACTCGGTCTATTAACCCCAACGTTCTGAGTTCGAATCACGCTGCTGACAATTTGGTTGCAAATTGTTTCACGTGGATTTTAACAAAAGGACGATGACACCACCCGTTCAGAAAGCAATGGCAAACTACTGAACGTAATAATGCCTAGAAAAATCACAAACAGAGTTGAAAAGCTGGGGTTGATTCGCAAAGTCCTGTAATTGCAGTTAACTTTTTTCAGAAATACCTCGTTGAGTATTGTTACAAATGGCCGTCCAACAATGGTAAAAATTAAGTAACGAGTACTAAATAACGAGAATCTTTTTAAAAATAATAATGAACATTAACCATTACTTGTAAGTAATTTAAACACACATCTTAAGTATTAGGTATTTGAATAACGGCTAGTTACTATTCGCCTATCGCTATTGTGCTTTCACCTAGGGACGTCGTGTAAGCGTTTCTGAATACGACCTACGTAAGCCATTCGTATTTGACGTGGATATACTGGATCGGAAAATCTAGTTCATCGAGCAAACGTTATTAATAGTACACGGTGACAACGTTTTACGACATACCGTAACCAAGAGTACGTGATTAGAACGTTAGTGTAAAGGAGAACAACTAAAAACGTTGTAATGTAATTTTTCAAAGTACAGAATCAAGATACAACGATGTTTCGACCAAAAGTCCTTTATCAAGGAAAGGTTACAAAACAAACAATGAAATAGAGACTTTCTATACACTAGACATCACAGATACAGTCACTCGTCAGACGATGAATCCATATCTGTCTTCTGACTAGAATTTATCGGCAGAAGTTTTCGAACGTTGCAAACGTTAAAATTAATTGGTAAAATGTTTAGTGTGAATAAGTGAATTGGGTACTTCCATTTTATCTCCCCGCAGCAACCTCGCAGCAAATGTCGCGGACTTGCTCATTCTAGGGAAAGGGGTGGTTTGTGTCCGCGCAAACAATTCCGCAGGTAAGAATTCTAGGAAGGGTGGTTGAGGGATGGTTGGTCAGTTAATTTTTGGCGGGAACGTAAGTTGGGCCGGTGTGTTATAGTTTTTGTCCGGTGCCTGGTTCTGTTAACAGTTCGCCACGTTGTGTTGTGTGATCATTCCAATCATGAATTTCCTTGAACTCTCAGCATTAGTACATGATAAGCAGAGCAGCGTTTGCTTTCTACAGCAGCAAGGCATTCTACACTCGGTGAGATACTGTTCCAACCATCATGTTATGGTGTTATCACTGGGGGATAAACAGGACCGATGGAGGTGCTTTCAATCACAATGTCACATGGCTTGAGAACTCGCGACTGCCTTACCGACAGGTTATTCTGTTTGTATACAGCTGGTCAAAGAAGTTATCAAGCATCGAGTATTGCGACTCAGAGCTGGGTATGTCACAGACAGCAACCATTGACTGGTCTAATTACCCCCGGGAAGTGTGTACCCACAAACTTCTCCAAAAACCAATGGTGATCGGAGGACCAAATACCATTGTGGAAATAGACGAAAGCCTTTTCACTAGACGCAAAAGTCATGTTGGTAGGGTCTTCCCACCACAGTGGGTATTTGGAGGTATCTGTCGGGAGACAAGCGAATGTTTCTTGTTCAGTGTTCCAGATAGAACAGCCGCAACACTTATGCCAATCATAACAGCACACATTAGGCCTGGCACAACCATAATATCAGACCAATGGTCCGCGTATTCTGGGATCGGCACCAATAAAAAAGAAGAAAAATTATACACATTTGACGGTAAACCACTCCGCCAATTTTGTTGATCCGGTAACAGGTGCTCATACGCAACACGTAGAGCGGATGTGGCGAACAGCGAAAGAAAGAAACAAGAAGCAGAATGGGACGCACAGGCATCACCTAGATTCCTACTTGTGCGAGTTCATGTGGCGTCAGCGCATTGAATCTAGTGGTCTTGACATCTTCAACGCCATTTTTGCAGACATCTGTTACTTCTCGCCTCCACAATAATCGGCAACTCATTAAAAGGCCCTTTTCAGGGCCAAAAATATTCAAATACTTCTTCTTCACCTTTAAACTCCAGGCGGAGCACAAACTTCTTCCAGATGTTCCTCTCTCCTGCCATCCCTTCCACTTCTTTCCATGGTTTACCTATCCTATTCATATCAATCTCCAACTCTCTTCTCAAGGTATGTCTAGGCCTTCCCCTTCTCCTCTTTCCTGGCGGGTTCCAAAACATTGCAATTCTTGCGGCCGGTATCCAGCGTCTCTTCCTTAGCTCTTTCTCCATTGGTATCTGCTTAGTTCTTTCTCTGAGTTCCTCGTTTGTAATCTTATCTTACTATCTCAGTCCATCTATACCATGGATTCCCAAGCTTTTTCGGCCCACTTTGCACAACATAAACTTTGTAACGTCCCCCTCCACATTATAACAGTTTGTCAACGCCCCCTTCCACATTATAACAGTTTGTCAACGCCCCCACCTTTGTTTTTACGCTCCTTATCTCCCCAAATATCTGAGCATGTATCCTTCCATGTATCTTTTATCTGCTGCCAATGTTCCTCTACGCTCATATCGCCTACTAGCTATTCAAACGTACAAGTAATACAATAATTCCATTTTAATACACAAAATGGAATGCTTATCTGCTCTGGAGGAAGTAAAATGGAAGAACTGGAGCGGGTGATAGTGGCGAGTTCAAAAAAATTTCAGTTGCGTTTACAGTGCCATCTGAAACGACCCTCTAGATTATTTGTATGCAGCCCCAGTCCAGTGTCTCTCGGGTCAGGAAAATGCAGAATTCAAAATTGTCAAATGCCGATACGCGTCTCGAAAGGCTGAGAATGTTCCTATACCGGAATAAACTCTCAGTGGCCGAAAAGTAAGGCCGACAGAGTAATGGTTTGACAGGTCGTCCATCTCCAAACATTGGCGAAGGTCGACACTTTTCACGGTGACCTATACGAGTAGAATGCTATGGTGCACGACAAGCTTATGTGTCCCTAATGGTTGAGTATGTTCCTAAACCGGATCGACCTCATATAGTCAGAAGGAGTCTCGATTTAATGTGAGCAACTTTAGAGATATTACTAGACAAATCAATTTCTCTAAGAAAATTACATTCAATGTGTAGAAGGTATGCAGCCAGTCCCTCAACCCCAGGTGGTAGCCAGCAGGCCAGACAGGTAGTTTAGATAGATAGGTTGGTAGATATGAAATTAGTTGACTGTAGTGTTTGCGCACCAAATCTGTATCTGCTCATTATAAGCAGAATGGCAACACTAAACGAGACATTTACGTAGTGAAACAAGTTGACGTAGAATTGTGTAGGGACTGCGTAGCAACGTTAGTGACGAAGGGGAGACCAACATAAACACTACAACTAGACAGACGTGTTTTTGTCCAGTCATGAAATAAAGCTATATGAAGTCTGCCTGACTCTTCTCCTTCTTCTTTTCGTTCGTTCTTTACGACCAATTTTAATCGCTCTTTGTGATATGTTTGATCTTTGCCAAGAACGTGTATACGTTGCACATTGGTTTGGTAGGCCCTAAACGCATAGACTTCTACACGCTTAGGACACATGCATCCGATTTCAGCCAAACCTCCTTAGTCGCCTCTTACGACATGCATGGCAGGTAATAGTGGTTATATTCTTTACACCCAAAATTTGGGCCCCGGTAACTCGGCGTCTGCCTGACTGAGTTGGTATTTTGTAACATCATTGTTGACCACCAATTAACATCATCATTACAAAACTACAGCGGAGATTAGTTGCCATCATGTAAACAATAGAGTAAACCCGAATAAACGTCTCCACCCTACTACAAATGTTCATTAAGGTGGGGTTATTTAGACGATATTGTCGACTATTTTTAAAGTTGGGAAACACTAGTCTAATGAATTTTTCATTATAAGTTTATAAAATTGCACTTCAACGAACTGCACAAGTTCGTCGCCTAAGCTTTCTTCCAAATCCTCTTGATAAGAGCTGACAATATTTGGAGTTCTTTTCAAGATCTCTTCTGCTGTAAGAGATTTTAACTGTCGAAGTATTCCAAATACACCCTTCACTCTATGGTACTATTCCATGCGTTTAGCTAAGGTACCTTGTGCGTTATCAATTATGACAATAAACACCTGACTTTCAAATTTTTGTAGAGCCGCTGAAATTGTCGTATTTAGTATTACGCTTGCGTCGTCTTGAAGTTTGTTGCTGATATTCTTGACAGTCAGTCAGGATTTCGGCTTTGGGCTCAATATTTGAAAATGTGGCATATTGCTTTCACGTGCCCTTGTAGAAGATGTTGCTACATTGGAAACATGTGCAGTGCTTTCTGCCTCTCTTTGGCTCGAAGATTTGGCTAAATTTGGAGGACTTGCTGTACATTCGACTTCAGTTTGTCTTGTGGAAAATGTGGCTAAATCATGAAGAGTTGCTGATCTTAATGGTAATATTGGTAATGATGATGCTTCTATAGCACTGCCTTCATCTACTACACAGTGAGACGCGATTTCTGTATTTTCTGCTTCGATTTCTTTGCATTCAGCACCATCACACACGACACTAAAAATTTCAGACAGCTTGCGTGTTTTTTATATAACATCTTGGTTATTTTTTCTTTTCATCTCTGTCACATAGGCGTGGGGCCCCAGAAGCGCGGGCCGTAGCATTTGCTACTTCTGCTACTAGGCTAATCCGGCGCTGCGAAGAGTGATTAAAATTGATCATAAAGAACGAACGCAAAGAAGAAGAAGATATTCGGAGCAGTCTTGAAGTATATGCTCTGCAGTCGGATGTGCTTGTACACATGGTTGAATTGCCAATCTTGAATTTTGTATACATGTGTCAGCGGAGTCGATTTGTCATGTTATACCTTGCGCAGACTGAACAGTTTAGACAGTAGGATCTGTAGATATGGCAATTGTCTGGACTGGAGTGCTTGTAGGGTTTATAGAGAAGATTGCGGTCTAGCCACAGAAAGTCTTAGTAGAGAGGAGGGCTGCCATTAACCCATAGACTGAGATGATTGCAGCCAGAGCAACTACCACTCGCCGGTGGGTTCTGCGCTGTCACCTTATGGAGCATCACTCCGTTCCCCGCCCTTTAGTCTGGTCTTTCATTTTCAATCTGTTCGGCTTGATTAGACCTGCCAGTAGTTAGATCCCTGCCGACATAGCCTAAAGGATCCTCAAGGGACACAGACCCTCACAGAAAAACAAGCAGCTGATCATTTTGCAGACTCCTTTGCTAAAGACAGCAATATTGAAATTAGAAACAGGTAGGATGTACTGATGGATAAAAGCACACAAAGTGCTGTAGATGTCTTAACCCCATGGCAGCGCCAACACGAAAGATTGAAGTTTATACAACATATATTGACTGCATGTTTAATATAAAGACAATATTTCAGGCGAACCAAGAAACACCAGAAAATTGGCAAACAGCAATAATCACACCAATTTGAAAAAACAAAGGCAGCAAAAAGGAATGTAATAACTATAGGGGAATCTCACTACTAAGTCACATAGGACAAATGTAGGCTAAGATAACTGAAAAAAAGACTAAGACCAAACCGAAGAACAACTCTCAGAAGCACAGATGGGTTTCAGACGAAATAGAAGCTGTACCGATGCAATATTCACATTAAGATAACTGGCGGAACGAACAATAGAACATAACAAGACCTGTAGTGTGGCATTCATAGACCAGGAAAACGCCTTCGACAGAGTCGATAGAAACAAACTATGGGATTATCTAAGAACATATGGAATCAGCAAACATCTCATCAAGGTCTACAAAAACATTCACAGTAAACTCAGGAGTTAGACAGGGATGTGTGCTCTCCCAACTGCTGTTTATAATATACATGGACAACATAAGTAGAAAAGCAGGAATAGAGGAAGAAAATAATATTTCAGAACTTGTATTTGCAGAGCTTAGTTAACACCAAGGGTGAGAAGTACAGCATGCAATAAGAGACAAAATTAGAAATGAAGAACTCAGAAGACTGGATGTGAAACCAGTCGTGCAATTCATAAAAGAACAACAGATTAAATGACTTAAATGACAACTGACAAGAATGCCCTGGTATCACAGAGAGCAACACAGAAAAAGTATAAGTCTATAAAGAAGTAAATGGTGGAAGAAAAGAAGAAGAAGAATTTGAAAGGAAGAAAGTCAGGAGCTAACTATCTTGTTTCAGTACACCTTTTATTCCAAAATCCAATAGCCGCCTCAAGTCATTCGACCGGTTAGTTTTAGTAGGTCGTCACCAAATACAAAGACGCGAGCCTATCAAATACAACACTCATACCAAATACAAACACGCGATCGTAACCCCCTACGCGCATCAAATAGAATTACCCAAATCCGGGAACCCTAGAAATCCTGGCTGCGGGGTAGCTGGGGAGATAGAATTGATGAGGTACTTCCATTTTATCTCCCGCAGCAACCTCCAGCAAATGTCCGGACTTGCTCATTCTAGGGAAAGGGTGGTTTGTGTCCGCGCAAACAATTCGCAGGTAAGAATTCTAGGAAGGGTGGTTGAGGGATGGTTGGTCAGTTAATTTTGGCGGGAACGTAAGTTGGGCCGGTGTGTTATAGTTTTTGTCCGGTGCCTGGTTCTGTTAACAGTTCGCCACGTTGTGTTGTGTGATCATTCCAATCATGAATTTCCTTGAACTCTCAGCATTAGTACATGATAAGCAGAGCAGCGTTTGCTTTCTACAGCAGCAAGGCATTCTACACTCGGTGAGATACTGTTCCAACCATCATGTTATGGTGTTATCACTGGGGGATAAACAGGACCGATGGAGGTGCTTTCAATCACAATGTCACATGGCTTGAGAACTCGCGACTGCCTTACCGACAGGTTATTCTGTTTGTATACAGCTGGTCAAAGAAGTTATCAAGCATCGAGTATTGCGACTCAGAGCTGGGTATGTCACAGACAGCAACCATTGACTGGTCTAATTACCCCCGGGGTAGCTGCGGGGAGATAGAATTGATGTACCGTGAAGTGTTTATTAATAATAAACATAAATATTTGCGAAATGTCATTGTTTAGAATTGTTTCATATTTGGCTTAAAGTCCGTGGCCACTTCTTCTTCTTTTGTCGTCACACTGCTACCGGGTTTTCGCCCAGTGTCGTGGTCACTACATTATATTATTTTACTTAACGACAGTACAAATGCAAGACAGTTTCAATGCTGCTGCCAGACTGATTCTCAAGACTTTTTTCTATGACTTAACTTCAATCCCTTGTTTCCAATTATTTAAAGATTGAATTGAAACTTATAATCAACATTAATCAAGTGGTGATAAATTCACAGTCTGGAATCGACGGACTTGTGTGAAACATCCCAGTGTGCCGAATAGTTAAGAAGCTATTGCTGACTGTGTAAACAAAAATTGTTCCCCACATAAAGCAAACATTGTATATATGTTAAATTCCAGATATCTTCGATTACATAGTCTAAGCAGCTGAATATTGGTACATAGACTTTCTAAGTTTAGGAAAATTTGGAATCATTGCCAGGGGTGCCAGTAAGTGCTCTGTCACTGACAATCTCAGCTACTGATATAGACAGCTCATATGAGACCGTCCTGAATGCAGGGACGTCGATATTCAGTTCAGTAACACTTTGTTTGACACGGTATGGTTGCTAACCGCGCACACGTTACATCACAGTCGTCATTTACTTAATACTTACTACCGGTGAAGTTACTACTCTAAGCTAATCATATAATGTCTACCCAGAATACATCGAGATATAATAGTAAATTTAATCATTTTAATCTCAACCAACTCGGACAATTAATTAATCCTCATTAACGACATAACTTATTTATGAAAACAAACTTAGTTTGTTTTCAAGCAGATTTTTAGTTGCTACACTCGATTATGATCATTTAACTGTATAGCACTGTAACAATTCGTGGGGAAAATTTGATTTTTGTGATCGTATATTAACGTTCTTTTCTGTTCTGCAATAGCTTGATATCAGTGTTATGTTATGTTATGTTATGCGATCGACGTCATGACACATTGGGCATTACCATTCGTGCTCTGTCCTCCGTTGCAGCAGCCATCCCAAAGTCCATTTGCTCACAGTACCCATGAGAAGTTGATTACTATATCTTCTCTCTCTACCACGAAGACGACACTGTCTGGCATGTCCAAACTTAACGCCTAATTCTCGAACTCGTTCCAGAGTCTGAGACCCGACCGTGTCACACAATTGAGAGCGTACCGCATTGATGATATCGGCTCTGTCCATACTTCTGCCCACTTGAGTCGGGGCACTGTTTGCAAGAGAGTCAGCACGCTCGTTACCCCGCACTCCAGCATGTCCTGGCGTGTACAGCCACGTCATTTTCTTGAGATGTGATCTCCGAATGATGTCCACCCATTCCACGCGCATACTTCCAGATTCAATCAGTTGAAGCATATTCATTGAGTCTGATATGATGATCGTATGGGTAACCTGTTGCTCAGCCACCCATGACAGAGCCCTGGAGGCAGCGGTGATCTCCATAGTCATGCTCGATGTCGTTGTTTCAAAAGCCCAGCAGTCCTCATGAAGTGTGCGACCGTTTCGTTGTGCTGAGTAAGCCCACGATGATCTGGTGTCACGCTTGACAGAGCCATCGGTGTAGATAATGATATCACCTGGATGGGAGTGCTGATCCACGAGTGCAAGAATTTCCGCATTGACGACGCCTGGGCCCATTCTCTACAGCGGCGTCCAAGTGTGCTGATAATTCTGACGTAATCAGTCATATCCTCTGATATAGGCATCCATTCGTCACCATGCCTCAGCTCATCTAGAGTACAGACCTGTTTAATAACATCCTCTGCCTCGGCCATCCAGGATCGACCTCTCTTCAATCGCCTGCCTTTGTTCTCATTTATGGATTTGTGCAGAGGATGATTTGTGTCCGCAGAAACTCTCAGATAAGCTTTTACCTGTGCGACTTTGTGTCTCGTGGCCATCGTTGGCAATCCAAGGACATAGCGCATTGCCTCACAAGAAGTGTCACGTGTGCAACCGAGTATAAGCCTCATCGCTTCATTTTGGATCCTTTCTAACTTATCCAGCGATGTTCTGCTTACTGTCAGAAGACCAAGACCATAGTCCACCACGCTCAGAACTATACCCTGATAAAGAAAAAGTAGCAGGCGTTGTTCTATATCCACCCCTGCCATAACTTTGAGAGCGGTTAGCCCTTTTCTTGCCTTTGATATCAGTGTGAGTTGGTTATTGAAGAACATAGAACAAGCAAAATGATGTATTTCGGACACATCAAACTACGTGAGTGCCTAGGGAAGATAATTCTGGAGGGAGCAGTGCCTGGAAGAAGAATAAGAGGAAGACCTAGACGACGATGTGTGCAGGATGTCACTGACGAGCTAAGAATGACCTCTGCTGACGCCAAGTCATCTTGCACAGATTAGAGAGATGCGATACACACTTTCGATTACCGGATTTTATCTGAATCCTAGTCAATTCAGCATTGATTGACTAGCTGTTGTGGTATATAAAATATCATAGTTTTTTTTTTGTTCCTTTCGTGCACATAGGGCAGAGGTTTTAGATCTCCATGTGATGCGGTTCGTTACTAGTAGTTGGATATCTCGTATGGTTTTACACCCCAATAGTTTACTTTCTTGTAGGATTGTTCTTCAAAGAGTGGCCTTAGGTCTTCCACGTTTTCTTTTCCAAACTGGTGACCACATAAGGATTTGTCGATTTAGTCTCTTTTCGTCTGATCTAAGAAAATGACCTAAATATTTCCACCTTCGTTTCTTTATATTATACGGGTTGTTATATCATAGCATGGCCCGTCTGCCCAGCGTGTTCGTAGCGCGTTGGACTACGAGTGACTATCCCTCTGTGTGTGCGGGTTCAATTCCACGGGATGGCAGAAAAAGCCACAGATTCCCCAGATTTACGGTGTTCGTGGCACCGAACCGAAGGTTACGATGTCCATGGCACCGAGTCGAAGAGCTGAAAAGCTCAAGTGCTTCTGGATCGGGAAACAAACAAAAAAATATCATAGCATGCTAGCAATTAAGAGTTGTATACATGTCGCCTTTACGTGCAATGTTATTGTAAATTTTGCAAACAGATTTAAATATGCAATGACAAGCGTAGCTGGACAGTGAAAGTCTAGTGAAAGATGTCACCAATAAACGAAATATAGCTTGACATCACATCACAATATTAACCCTCAAATAATAACTGGCTTGCTTCCCATAACCATGTCGTCAGTTTTTTGTTATGTAGGGATTATGGCCTCTTTAAGGAGGCACGATTTTTTCAACCTAAGGACATGCCTTTTTTGTTTATTGTTATATCAGAGTTTGTAGGCCAAGAAACATTAAAAATTAGAATTAACTCTTGCATCAGTATTCAACTTAGTCTAGTTTTGTTCGTTAGTATTCGGTCATGCAATATTTATTAGAGTACTTTCCCTTAGTTATAATATATGACTGCGCCAAGATGTTATAATGTAAATAATTGTTATTTTGTGTGTGAATAGTGAATATTAGATCAATTACAATATGACAATTATTTTGAAATATTAGTTAATGATTAGTAATGATTTATAGTTGTTGCTATTTGGCGTTTTAAAATATTTTGGATGGTAATATTTCGCGGACGTTCTTCCGATGTTTGTAAGTATTTATTCTGCCGGCTGCTTGTCATATCACTCAGTTCTTTTCTGCGCTCGGTGGTAGTTGTGTGTAGATAATGCGAGTAATATCAAAATATTGTAATTTTCTTGTGTATTGGTATTATAGTTTGTACAACATCATCTATAATTTTGATAACGGTGAAACTGTTGATAGTATTTCTGTGAGTATACGAATATTCAATGGCTGAGTCTTCAATAAATAATATTGTATCCCAACGAGAAGAAGAAACCGAAACGAAAGTTGATTGTAGAGATCTTGATGACTATTCAAGCGGCAGTGACAGGTCAATTGACGATGTGGACAACAGTTCTCGTGGTAATTCTGTGAGAAATTGTCTGAAAAATCACAGTGAAAGTACCAAAAGTAGGAGAAAACGGAGACACGGTAGTAGTCATGGTAGCAGACGACACAAAGGAGGCAGTCGGCATAAACAAAAGGGTTACCAGTCGTATCAAATCACAGGAGAAGATGAATTGCAACTAAAGCGACAATCTTTAGAACTTCAAGAAAAGGAAAATGCCGCAGCTGTTGTGCGTAACGAAGGAGCAGGGCAGTTTGTAAACTTCCCTGTTGCACCTTTTAACTCCACACAGTTTCTCATGGATGAGCACTCAAATTGTGATAGCACACCAGCTTCAGTTCATAAATCTTATAGTACTTGTGTTCTGAGATCATGTTCCCCAGAAGACATCAGAATACATTCAGTGCCTTCAACACCTGTTGACTCAAATCATGAGACAATTACATTTGAGAAGAAAGACACAGAATTTACAGACTTTTTTGCAAAAGCGCATGCAGAAAATTTACAAAGTTTGCCCAAAACAGAACTTGTTAAGCATTACATTCATTTGGAAGAGAAGATTGCAGCACTGCAGAAGAAAGTTGCGCATGCCGAGCATCATCAGAGACAAGACGAGGATTCATATTCAAAATGTGACAGACATACCGATATTCTGTGTACATGTGACTCAATCTGTAATTCTGATACAAACTCTTTATCAAGCAGTAATGAAGAATTTGTTGATCTGACATTGGTGACACAGCCATCTGTATCATGTGTAGTTGAGTCCGGTATGATCAGTAACAGTGAAGTAGTTTCATCAGAAGACATCAAAGAAAATCCTTCTGATAAGCCATCCTGATGGCCTGATCAACTTCATGTATTAGTTCTCTTTACCACTAAGACTACATAATTTTTAAAACAATCTGGCAAAACAGACAGAAGTCAAAGGCAAGCAATGGATACTATTATAATAAATATTCTTGTACGTTCACGTTGTATTATAACTATTCTCATGTATGCTGTATTACTTTTGCACTGCTGTTCATGGCTCACTTTGTATGTACACTTGTAGAAAATATGAAATAGAATTTGTAGCAAATTTTATTTTGTTAAAATATTTCTTTGATAATTTTATTTTAGTACTTGTGTGTTATTGTCTCCGTTTTCTTCATCCGCAGTAAAACTATTTAGGGGGTCCCTGTGGTTAAGCCTTCGCCTTGCATTCCGAAGGTTGTGGGGTTCGAATCCGGACCAAACTCTTCTATTCACAAGTGCATTTTTCCAGAGACCTCTGGGATTGTTGCCAGAGCTATTTAGTTCACGCTTTATGCAATACCCTCAGCAGGTGGCGTGCCATTGCCAGAGGGACCGAGGCATATGGGGTAAAACCCAGCGCAATGAAGTCAATCCTTTGGCTTTAAAACTATTTTAGCAGCGCCATTTTTGTCACTTTAATAGTACATAACAGCAGTCATTACAGTTGGCGCTGTTCATTTGTTGTAATTGTGACTGAACAACCACACCTTCGTATTGTATTTTGTTGTGTTAAAATGGTGTAGTGTTTTTATTTTATGCAGGTTTGTCTGGTTTCTATGATGTATGGTAGTGCTGGTTTTTTATTGTTTTGCTTGTTTTTAAATATTTTATGTTCATGTCAGCGACTGCCATTGTCAATAATTCAAACAAGAATTTTGCGCAGTGATTTCATTTAATAATTTTACAGTATTTTGGATCTGTCATTTGCAAGACCCGTTTACTTGCTAAAATGCTTGATATAAATAAATACCCCACTAAATGTGACCGTCCTCTATCACCGCTAGGTATTGGATGAGTGCCTCATTCATCTATAATCATAGCTCATCATAACCAGTGTTACCAATTTCCGAACACAAAACATGAATTAATTCATTCTCAATCTCTGCAATTACATTTTTTAAAATTCCTATAATCTGAATTATAATTAGCTACACCTTGCAGAAAATTGAAGACCATACTAATTAGTATTTAGCAACTAAACCAAACATGTTAGAAACTCCCAGTCTAAAACACAGGAAGCTGCCATTACAAGAAAGGGTATGTGGGCTAAATTTAGCATTTCTATTTGCAAGGAAAGGTGTTAAAAAAATTCAGTTGAAAAGGTATATTCACAACAAATGGGATCAAATTAGTAGCAACAGTGTATGGCAGGGCTAATAAAGTTACATCTTTCTTGCGCAATTTGTAAACTTTTGATTTTTATATTGTGTAAAACAAATTATGCCAGGTTTTTAGTTACTATGTGCAATTATTTCTGTTGTCAGTAAAGGTTTTCATGACATTGACAGGTGTGTATTAGACATGATCTATCTGGCATTGAGGTATGGTACTTGCCTCTTGCTCCAAAATACCTGGTTTGTTTTTCACATAGAATACTATTTTTCCAGTTGTCTCTGATATCAATGTAGGTGGGATCTAGTTCCCAGTCCTATCAGAGATAGACGATAAAACATAGATAGATGATAAAAACATAACGTGTTCTCTTTAAGCATGTTCACCCATATCAGTTTAAAATCAATAAGAGTAGGCTGAAATGCAGCTGCCTGGGCAAAATTAATTGATTAGAATTGAAATAACTATTTTTACTATCTATAAAATAGCATTGGGATAGCATGTTCTTGACCCTTCTATTTGAAAACTTTTGTTTACACGTATATGCTTTCTCTCTCTCATACCATGTTAACCCCATTTAGTGCCAAAAATCTTTCTATCTTTAGCTATCTCTTGTAGCTAATGGTTATTTGGATCTTCAAGCGCAAGTTTTCTATTGAATGGCGTAGCCAGCCCCAAGCTGAACCATACCGTAGTATACTTTTACATCCTCTCATATAGATCAGTGTTACTATTCTTTGCTTCTTTTGTGTGCAACACCCAAGCGGAATATGCACTGCACCATGTTTAGTGTTTGTGATTAATCCTTGAATGTCATAGCCATAAGTAACTCACAATTTGGTGAGCACCTACGACAACAGTCAACATATAAAATTAGCTGAGATTATCTTTGTTTTACTAATAATAAATACTTTCATGAATTCTCATTTACTTGTTTATTAGCATCATAATTTCAATACTTGCACAATTGACCTGAGAGAAACTTACATTTTGTGTCAAACAATTGATATTATACATTATTTATTCTTCAGTATCACAGATGACATTTTTGCACTTCAAAATAACCTCCTTGGCAGTGCAATATTTGAAAATTGTCTGTGATGTTGAAATTTTAGGGAATGTTGATAGTTATTAAAAGTGATGTTACCTCAATGAAACTGTAACACCGATACTATTGTTTTACTTTGAACAATTAGAAAAATTTGTCCTCATAATTATTATTTGGCATTCTCTTCTAATTGTGCAGCAGTTCTCTTTTTATTGACTAGAAATTTGTTTTTTAACAGTTCCATTTGAGGAGGAATTCAGGAAGCTATGCCATGATTGGGTGTGTTATGTCCCTGTTTTGTGTTTAATATTGATTAAAATATATGTGTGTGTGGGTAGGTAGATCAGTGACACTTGGTGGGTGGGGGATTGTACAAAGTGAGATCATTGCAAGGTTACCCTTATATAGAGACACCCGAGATAGAATTAATAGGTCAGTATTTGAATCTATAAGTTCAATGTCAATTATCTGAGATCTCTTTGTGTAACCTTTTCTCAATCGTTGAAAATTGTCTTTGTTTTAAATGTTTCATTTTTCAGCTCTTCTGTAATTTTGAAAAATATGAGCAATTTTGTGTAACTAGGCCATTACAAAAATGTTTAATCCCAATAAAATTGTCACATGTAATATATTTGATGGACTCTGATCTAAAAAATCTTTATACAAAGTTTAAGGGATCTTCTTCAGTCTCTTGGCGACTTACTGTTGAATGAGGACACTAAAATTGACATTAAATCAATAGAGAAATTTACAGAGTTTGGAAATACATATTGTATAAGTAGAACTGAATGCTTGAGGCCCAGAGAAAGAAGTGTGTTGAACCAGCGCATCACAGGAGCCAGCAGTATGCATACCCTTCTAAATCTTTTGGGGGAGACTGAGCACCTATGGGTCTGCCTGAAATGCTGTGACATTAGTTCAGTAACCAATAAAGGAATTTATTGTCTAAAAATGTATGAACACATAAAATATTAGTTGCAGATTGTTACAGTTCAAAATTGTTATTATGTGAACAATCTCTACTAATTAGATTTACTACCACATAGTTTTTGTGGGTAGTTTATAGGCAACCATTTCCCTTTTTTTTTTTTGGCATTACAAATGTTAAACAACTTGAGTTATTAGGAACAGAAAATAGAACTGAATATATTTAGAATTTGTGGACATTTTATTTAGAAAGAGAAATAAAATTTACTGATAAAGATATTATTCACAGCTTTTGTGTGGGATTGTCAACAACTATTTCTATGTAAATTTGCCAATATAAATATTAAGAACAGTAGATATATTTTAATCCTGTAAACTAATAATAATAGCTGTCCATCGCAAGCGATGATAACAGTCTCAGACTTGTGCAGCTGCACCTCTGGTGTGTACGGATGTGACTGTAGAGTCCAATCCTAGAACACACTCTACTACCATAGGTAGGGTATACATGATCGAGGTTAATGTGAGTGTTGTGTGTTCTGTTTTTTCGCGCAACACTTTTATCTGTGCCTCAATGGCACGCCGCTTCTCAGCTATGCGAGTTTCTCCTGTGTTGTTAAGGTTCCACTTTTCGTGATCTTGCACCAGGGATTCCCAGCACATGGTGTTTATCTCAAAGCATTTCAGAGACACTTTTAGAATGTCTTTAAAGTGTTTTTTTCTGTCCACCAGCTGAAAGACTGCCCCCTTCAAGCTCGCCATACATCGTGTAAACTACATCGCTGGAACCGTGGTATATCAATAATCTTAGCAATCCAATTGAACAATATTTGATGGCAGACAGTTTCCTCCATATTTTCAAATTTAAGCACAACATAGCAAAATCATTTAGAGAAATATGTATTGAGTCCAACAGTGAGTATCATCAAGAATTGGTTACAACAACAAGAAGAAATGTACATCTACTTGTAAATATATCAGCTCTGGTACAATCGTATAGTTAGATGACTTGCTCTGTAACTTCAGAGTCTGGTACCACTTCATGGTTGTTTTTGACAGACCTAGCTTTACATGCTAATGGATTACCTATGATCTATTTGTTATTTAATCTACACTGGTACATCATAAGTCATGAAACCTACTAAAATGTTCATACTAAATTTGTTCTAGGAAAAAAATACAACTTTCAGTATGTTCTTGTCTAGGTCCATTCACATATTGCCACTTTCTCAGTGTTTTAATTGTGTATCTGTAGTTTTATGTTAGTCAACTTTTATGTACACATTTTTAGATGATTATAAATATTTTAGAATGTTCCACATCATTAAATAAATTGCTTTGTAACAATGTGTGTGCTTTTTTGGGGTCCTTATTGATCATGTGTGTTGGAAAATATGATTCTGTTTCAAGAGTGTATGTGCTGGTCTTGAGTCATTCAAAATGTAGGAATAAATTAGTAATTGGTGTACGTATTTTTATGTATTGTGAATGACGGTTTGTGGTAGGCTTAAGTTGTTTGCGTGCTGTCTTATGACTTGTCATGTTAACTTTTATCTCCAATGAATTTTGGCTTTAGACTAGACTTTGTCAAAGAGCAGTAGATAATTAATGGTAGTCAGCATGATTTGAAAAAATGGCTTGTCTCAGTGACCTCCAATGTCTGATGTTACTCATTTATGGAAACTAACAGGATTTTGTGTGTGTCATAGGCCCTTCAATTCTTAGGATACCACTAATTTTTTTTTACTTAGTGTTGATATTTATAGAAGATCATATTAGGGTAAAATAAAATACACTCTGTGAGAGGAGTTTTTACTTTACTTATATATATATATATATATATATATATATATATATATATATATATATATATATATATATATATATATATTTCATATATATACCAAAGAAATAGTCTAATACCTACAGTGAAACACGTACAAACAAAGTACTATAGTTTTACAAAATACATAAACAGTGACGATAAACAGCAACGTTTCGACCAACAAGGCCTTTATCAACAGGAGACTCAGTGACCGATTCGCCCAACACTTGCGCGATATACGCCAATGCTCTGTGACCCTGTAGCTACCCATTTCAATGATACTGGCCATTCAGGAGCTTGCGATGTCCAGGTCACAGCCATCCGATCATGTTCCTCTGATGATCGTAGTCGATTTGCTCTGGAGAATCGGTTGATTTCTTTGTATGGTACCTTGCACCACGCGGCTCAACGTATTACATTCTTATGCTTCTTAGTACTTTCTCTTCCCATGCTTTGTAATCTCTATGGATATATGTTGCATGTATTCCATTCTTATGCTCTTAGTACTTTCTCTTCCCATGCTTTATAATCTATATGTGTATATGTTGCATGTATTCAAGTTATATATTTACTAGATGTTTCATTGTTTCTTTTCTATTTCTAGTTTTTATGTGTGTTTTTGTGTTACATTTATTTCGTTATTCGTTTTTATTCCAGATTTTCCTTAGATACGTTGGTATTTGGTCGTCCATTTGTGTTTCATTTTAATTTGTCACTCCTGTTTGTTCGTTTGCTTGATAAAGGCCTTGTTGGTCGAAACGTTGCTGTTTATCGTCACTGTTTATGTATTTTGTAAAACTATAGTACTTTGTTTGTACGTGTTTCACTATTTACCAAGTTTTACTGCAGTCTTCCCCTATTTCGATATTCGTCGCCATATTGCTGCAACTATTCGTTGTGACGTAGTAGGTAAGATTTAATAGTTATATTTGTTGTGTATGTGCATTTCCAGTTTCTACCTCTTTTAGCGTTTAATATCTGTTCTTTTGTTTGTATTTCTATTACTATGCCTTCCCTACAGTACGTGTTGAATTTTCTTCGGTCTTATATCTCGGTTTCCTTTAGCCTCCTGCCGACTGATTTGCGTCTGACTGCCATTAGTTATGCTATGGTTACTTTAAAAAAAAACTCGTTTCTGTTCTCACCGCAATTTTCTCTTTACGTGTCAGCGACTTAGGGTTATTCCCAAAGGCTTTGCTTCTAACTTTCACCCTTCGGCAGGCTTGTTATACCCCAGGGAGCAGCGAATGTTACAGAAGCTAGAAACCAAATGTGCGCTACAACGTATGCGTTGTATTGCTTCTAACCATTCTCATCTTCTTACTGACTTGGACTCCTCCCAGTCCCTACTTCTACAGCGTCTACAACTTCTAACAATATGCTCCTTTACTCCCTTATTCGTTTTATTATCCATGTTCTTAACAGACAACTACATGAATTTATGTGCACCCATCACCAACAAAAACTTAACCTTCTTCGCCCTGTACCTTCTACCACTCCTTCCAATTGTCCACTACAATCTTCTCCTCCCACACAGGTGGTTTGCATCCCTCCAGACCTTCCCTTATCGGACAGCGAGAGATGTGTTTTAAGTAAGGGTCTCAAGTTTGTTCCTCTCCGACCCACCATTGACCACTACTCTACTCTTCAAGATGTGCACCGTTTTCACCGTGGCTTACGGCTGAAATTTCATTTTCGGAACCAGGTTGACACTGACCAATGTCATGACACGAGTATGTTCGCAAAATATTCTACTCGCAAACATGATTGGACACCCAACCCTGGTGTCTCCAACGCTCTTGATCTCTACATCAAGAATACTTTACACGATATTGAACTGCTCCACCCCAAACGCCTAGGGCATTCTAACATGTCTCCGTCCGAGTTTCGTGCTCTATCACACCTCCGTCGACGTGATGACATTGTTATCAAACCCGCCGATAAAGGCGGTGCAATAGTGGTATGGAGCAAAGAACTATACCTTCAGGAAGGCCGCAACCAATTACTTGACACCCAATTCTATAAAACTAGTTCTTCTGATGTCACACTATCTAACAATAGTAAAGTCCGTACAGTAATTAAGAACTTAATTGCCTCTAACGACCTTCCTACCGGCGCATCATCACTTTGTGTCATCGATAGCTGTTTAGGAAAACCCGCCTTTATATGCTCCCCAAAATTCATAAACTGAACAATCCGGGTAGGCCCATCGTTTCTGCTTGCTCTTGTCCTACGGAACATATCTCCGAATTTCTTGATAGTATCTTCAATCCTATAGTCACCACACTACCTTCATTCTTGAAAGATACGAACCACACCTTGTCTGTTTTTTCGTCTATTGAGTTGTTGCCTGGCAGGACTTACCGTCTCTTCCTCCTTGATGTGTGCTCATTGTACACCTCCATACCTCATTCCGACGGACTTCAAGCTCTCCAGTTCTTCTCGACAGGAGAACTAACCCACTTGTCTCCACCTCGGCTCTCCTTCGTCTTGCAGAACTAGTTCTAACTCTCAACTCCTTTCAGTTCAATGACCAGTTCTTTGAGCAGATCAGTGGGGTCGCCATGGGTACTAAAATGGGACCCAGTTATGCTTGTCTATTCATGGGTCATCTTGAGCACCTAGTATGGAATTCCTATGATGGCCCTCTTCCGTCTGTGTATCATAGATACATTGATGATTGTATTGGCATTACCGATATGCCTGAAGCCGATTTGTCACGCTTCATTAATTTCATTAATGTCTTCAATCCGGCTATTCGGTTTACATCTCACATCTCTACCTCTTCTGTCAACTTTCTTGACATCACTATCACTATCAGCCTATCCACCATCACTACATCAGTATACTACAAGCCTACTGATGCACATAATTTTCTTCTTTATACCTCTTCCCATTCCCAGGCTTGTCGTGATTCTTTACCATTCTCTCAACTTTGCGCCTTCGTCGCCTCTGTAGCGAGGACGACGATTTCTTCGATAGAGCTCACGAGATGCTGGATTTCTTTCGTAAGCGCTTATACCGGATAAGGTGCTTGCTTCTGCTATGCGGCGCGTTCAGCAAATTTCTCGCCAGGAGGCTCTCTCTAACCAGCATAGAACTTCCAATTCTGACAGGGTGAAACTTGTCTTAACTTTCCACCCTCATAGTTCCCTTGTGAAGAAAGTCTTATTCCGTCATCTCTCCATTCTTCAGTCTGATCCTGATACACGTTCAATCTTCCAACACTATCCTTTGGTGCGTACAGACGGACAGAAGCCTTAGGGATATGTTGGTTCACAGTCGCCTCAAGCCTAACATCCAGAGTCATTTTGGCACCATCCAGTGGGGCCGTCGGCGCTGCAACACTTGTGCTTATGTAATACAGACCCGCACGGTGTCTTTTCCGAAAGCCACGTTCGTTGTTGAAGACAGTTTCACGTGCGAGTCCGTAATATTATCTATGCCATTATCTGCAAGCGGTGCAACAAGGCCTATATTGGGGAAACCGGCAGGAGACTCAGTGACCGATTCGCCCAACACTTGCGCGATATACGCCAATGCTCTGTGACCCCTGTAGCTACCCATTTCAATGATACTGGCCATTCAGGAGCTTGCGATGTCCAGGTCACAGCCATCCGATCATGTTCCTCTGATGATCGTAGTCGATTTGCTCTGGAGAATCGGTTGATTTCTTTGTATGGTACCTTGCGACCACGCGGGCTCAACGTATTACATTCTTATGCTTCTTAGTACTTTCTCTTCCCATGCTTTGTAATCTCTATGGATATATGTTGCATGTATTCCATTCTTATGCTTCTTAGTACTTTCTCTTCCCATGCTTTATAATCTATATGTGTATATGTTGCATGTATTCAAGTTATATATTTACTAGATGTTTCATTGTTTCTTTTCTATTTCTAGTTTTTATGTGTGTTTTTGTGTTACATTTATTTCGTTATTCGTTTTATTCCAGATTTTCCTTAGATACGTTGGTATTTGGTCGTCCATTTGTGTTTCATTTTAATTTGTCACTCCTGTTTGTTCGTTTGCTTGATAAAGGCCTTGTTGGTCGAAACGTTGCTGTTTATCGTCACTGTTTATGTATTTTGTAAAACTATAGTACTTTGTTTGTACGTGTTTCACTATTTACCAAGTTTTACTGCAGTCTTCCCTATTTTAATACCTACAGTAAGGCTTACCCTAAATGTCAAGTCAGGTCCTTATGTATTACTTTGAGACATGGACAGCGATAACAAAAGAAATACATGCTTTCATAGATTTGCACACAATATAATTTTTTAATGGTTGGACAAGTTTACTAATGAGAAACTGATGGCAAGATGCAAGCACATACTAATAAAACAAGAACTTAGAAAAAATAGGGTCCAAAAGCGAAGGATTTACTTCATTGCACCGGGTTTCCCCATATGACTCCGTCCCTGTCGGCAGAGATGGCAAATCATCTTTAGAACCTGTTGCACAAAGCATGAACTTTGCAGCTCCAACAACAATCTTTTAGGGATCTTAAAAATATACATGTGAACTGAATGACATAACCCGGATTCAAACCTACAACCTTCAGAATACAAAGCAAACATCTTCACTCACAGAAACCACTCCTGAGGGAGCTTAGAAAATTACAGCTAATAATATAACAAGACAGGACTTGTTTGGAATCTGCAGGGAAAAGTAAGTAGAACTGGGTGCCTGAGAGACAGAATGAGGAGTGTGTTTAAACAGCAAGTCACTGAAACCATAAGTATGCATAGCCTTTGATATCTGCTGTGGAAGAACTTCACTTATTGGTTACTAAACTGACGTCATTGCAATCCGGGCAGACCCATAGGTGCTCAGTCTCCCCAACAGATATCAAAGAGTATGTATACTGATGGTTCCTGTGGCTCGCTGATTAAACACACCTCTCACTCTGCCTCTCAGGCATCCAGTTCGACTTGAACAACGGGTAACTCCAAACTGCTTAAATCGCTTAATTGATTCAACATCGCTTTTAGTGTCCTCATCCAACAGAGAGTTGCGAAGAGATCGAAGAATATCCCCTTATCCATCTTCAACTCCCCAACAATCGATACTGTTTATGCAAACCTGTCCCTCATTACCGTAAACACCCGCATGCCCAGGACAGTATATCCACGTAATTCGCTGGAGGTTAGAAACTTCTATAGATGACATTCACTCATACCGAAACCTGCCCTTCTGGATCTTGTGAAGCATCGTCTGAGAGTCAGATACAACAACTGCCACAGTAAATGAAGTCCCAGAGATCCAATGGAGGGTAGCAGTAACGGCCTCAACCTCCATCCTCATACTAGAAGTAGTTGTCCTGTATGCCCCGCTTAGCTCTGCAACAACCCTACCAATTCGCATTAGCCAAGAAACCCCAGCCGGATTTCTCACCACGTTGAACCGACCCATCGGTATATACATCATCATCATCCCTTGCAGAGTGAAAAAACCTGGCCAGCAATGGCGGAATGCGAGAGGGCCATTCAGAGTCAGAACTGTTTGATTCTGAACACGACTTTGCAAGCGCATTTCCTACATGTTTGGTCGGGTATTTTCCGGTTTCGTTTTCCGAGCTACTGAGTTAGTGCTTGAGCAACGCTGTTAGCTATGAATGTTACATGGAATGCTTTTTGCTGTGTCAACCGTGCATTTGTTGTGTGTATTCAGAAAATGGCGGACAGCGGTTATGACGAACAAGCTCAATCTGCCGTGCAGTTATATTGTGGGTGCAGAAAGCTGGATTTTGTCGTGATTGATGTTCCTTCGACAAGAATTGCAATTCAAGTGATGAACAGTTTTGTGTTGCTACATTAGCGACGGCCATATGCATTTTATGCGGAGCAGGTTTCTTTTTACGCGGCTGTTTCATTCTGGAATTAGTTCACACAGGAAACATTTCACAGTTGTTAGCATTTCGTATGATTTTCATTGGCACAGGAACGGAGCAATTATGGGGTGACCCGTTGCAGTGAAGTTGGAACCGTACTTATGAACCATCCCTTGCATTATTTTCTATCAGCTGCTTAACTGCGAGATCAGCCTTCATGTTGCCCCAATCTCTACATTCTCTTCCAAGAGTAATGATAACGTTGAGATAGTTGGTCATGCTACCATCTGTTGGGATCCATTCTTCCCTTTTGGTAGGGTCACAACCACAGTCACGTGGCCAATTGTTCTCTCAGCCTGGGCCATCCACGACATGCCACGCTTGATTCTCGTGACATTAACATCATTAGTGTTCTTGTGTAGTGAATGTCTCTTATCCACAGTAACCATCATATATACCTTGGTTTGGGCGATTGCATGACGGAAGCGTAGTGACAGAAGGCCAAGCATATATCTCATCTTCACAATGGGGGTATCTCTAGTGCAGCCCAGGACTATACGCATACCTTCATTCTGAACCCGTTCGAGTCGTTCACATTGTGATCTTGATATTGTAAGAATTCCGAGTCCGTAATCTACCACTGACATTACCAGTCGATCGAACAAAAGGGCAAGTAGTCTCTGCTGAAGGTGTGCAGCCACCATAACTTTGAGAGCCGCAAGACAAAGCTTGCACCGTTGTATCGTCTGTTCAATATGGGTGTTTGAAAGATAGACTACAATCAAAGGTTATTCCAAGAACTTCACTGTGCACATATGGATCTGCCTGGAGTGATATGACATCTGATCAGTAACCAATAACATCTCATATAATTCTTTCTTTTGTATATTGTAAAGTAATAGTCTCAAGAAAAGTAGAAACAAAGTACTATAGTTTTACAAAATACATAAACAGTGACGATAAACAGCAACGTTCGACCAACAAGGCCTTTATCAAGCAAATGAACAAACAGAGTGACAATTAAATGAAACACAAATGGACGACAAATACCAACGTATCTAGGAAAATCTGAATAAAATCGAATAACGAAATGATTTTATTTCGTTATTCGATTTTATTTCGTTATTCGATTTTATTCCAGATTTTCCTTAGATACGTTGGTATTTGGTCGTCCATTTGTGTTTCATTTTAATTTGTCACTCCTGTTTGTTCGTTTGCTTGATAAAGGCCTTGTTGGTCGAAACGTTGCTGTTTATCGTCACTGTTTATGTATTTTGTAAAACTATAGTACTTTGTTTGTACGTGTTTCACTATTTACCAAGTTTTACTGCAGTCTTCCCCTTTTTCAAGAAAAGTATGGATTTGATGAGCTAGTTCTGTAATGGCAAATTGAGTAATGTGATGAAAAAACTATGTGTTACACTTCTGGAGGTTGGTTGAAGTCAATCGGACAAATTACACGGGTATCTTGCAGTAATGAGATGTTATCACCTAGATGGACCAGGTGTGAATCTGTTTTATATAGGCATTGATAAAATGGTGCTCTGATTTTTTACCTTGAGCCTCACAAAGAAGAGAGGGTAACGAAGTCAATTTTTCTGCACATCAAAGAGGCTATAAAAGAATATCTTTACTATCACATGATACAGTAACCAATGTTACATGTCCAGTGTTTATTCATAATTTTGCTGGACCTAGAGGTAGCCAAAAGTTCATGACAAGGATATTCAGCAATATATGGTGCATACATCTCTAGTGTACCAGACATGGAGCTAACATATCAATAACGGTTTTACCATATAGCTTGCAGGATTTTGTGCTCAGAATGCTTTCAAAAACACTATCTGAGAGAATTTTAGCAATAAATATTACTCTTCAGTGGTCACACTCTGAATTTAGGAAGTTGATATAGCCTAATCTTAAACTGGATCGTGAAGTCTATGTCACTATTAGCCATCTTAATATAGATACCCAGACTTTCTGAGTTGGAGGCTACTGTATAAGTGCTCTGGCACTCGCAGCTGGTTAAAAGAAAACACCTTTTTGAGGACTTCAATTTCGTTTTCTAGTCATTGCTTTTGTCTTGTCCACCAGATCACTATTTACATGATTTTAGGAGAGTGGTGGAGTACACAGCAGTTGTGAGTGTGCTGGACTAAGTCTGCAGTATAATGAGGTTTAACTGGTGGGGTCAAATCCCTAGCTGATGTGTTCCACTGGCATACAGAGTTGATGGGGTAATCGCCTGTGTGATGTCGGGGCCCACAAGGGAAGCAAAGAATAGTACCACTGCAACGCATGTCGTAAGAGGTGACTGATGTAGGCCCTAGGGATGCTACCCTAATAAATAAAAAGCAGCGTGGAAAACGGATGTGCTGGCCCAAAAGGGAAGCAAAGAATAGTACCACTGCAACCTACAATGCATGTCATAAGAGGAGACTGATGTACGCCCTAGGGATGCTACCCTAGTAAATAAAAAGCAGCGCGTAAATCGGATGTGCTGGCCTAATTGTAGGTGCATAACTGGCACAACGTACAATCACTCTTAGGCTCAGATCACATACAAATCACAGTGGTTGACAAGTGGTGGATATGGAGCATTCGAAGAAATAGATGGGACATTGCAATGGTACTGTAAAAATACTGTGACACTTTGATCTGTCTGAAAGTGACTGGGCACCAATGGGAACAAAATGATTGCAGAGATATTGATTCTAACAAGCTGTATTGTCAATGTAAAACCAACTTCTATAACCCTTACTGTTCACTCTTTAAAAAACCGACTATTTCTAGGCTCTTAGATGCAGTGAATGAAATAATAGATGTAAGGGACGTTGTACCAGATATGATCAAGATTCTGCATCTCCAAGCTGTGGTACTACTAACAGTGGCTGCCTCACTTAAGTCTGGCTAAGTTATTTGGGATCATATAGGGCCTGACACCAAAATTCATTACAGAAAATGAATATGTTAGATATAATGGTGCAGATATCAGTCATGCTGTAAACGACAGACCATAACAAACACCCATTTCAGGACAGACATTTTTTGATTCAGTGCTAGATTCTGCTGCTCTTCGACAATCATATTTTTTAGTACTGACATTCATTCATGTTCCCAAGTATCCTTACTGATGCATAATAATCAGCATATTTTTACAGCTTCCCTGGAGCACAGGTCCACATCATACACTTGTTTCTGTCCTTCGCCATCCTTTCCTCAATATCTGTGTTGAATTCCCTTTAAAGTTGTTAGTCTTCCTCTGTTTCTCTTTTCCTGATTCAAGAATGAGATCTATCTGGCTATAACATTTGTTGGTCTTCTTAATAAATGTTGTATACAATGCCTGCATATTTTCTTAAACTCTCGTTTCTCATGTGTCCGTTTGGTTGTTACCATGAGTTCCTCAGTAACATCATACCATTTTTGTTAGCTCGTTTATTCGGTACAAGCAGCTATTTATGAAGTGTTTTATATTTTTTTGTGAACTTTTATTTCCATATTTCCACACCGTAAATAAGGATTGATTAGACATTTGAGATTAATATCATTAACTTGGCATTAGACCCATGTATCTTGTCTTCTGAGTCAGCAAAACCATTTAAGGATTACTTGAGTATTGCAGAATAATAAAGATATTAGTACTCTTTCAAATATAGTACACTTCATTTTGCTAAAATTGTATGTTTCTTTATCTTCTTCTTCTTTTGTCGTCACACTGCTACCGGGCTGTTGCCCAGTGTCGTGGTTTTCTGTTTTTGTCTTGCGCAGTTCTGGTGGCTTGTGTGATTGTTATCTTTGCTCTTTCACAGGATTCTGCTACGCCATCTTTTCCGTGGTCTTCCTCTTGCCTTCTTTCCTGATATTCTGTTGTAGAAGACTGTATACTGTGGAGTTTGGATGCATTCTTATTAAGTGGCCAAACCACTTCATTCTTTGTTTATCTATGTAATTCAAACACGGTTTTGTGCCAACTTTCTTTCTTATGCTGATGTTGGTGATTCTGTCTTTTCTTGTGTTGTTGGTAACTTTTCACAGGCAACGCATTTCATATGTAGTTATTTTTTGTGACTGCACTTTGCTCAATGTCCATGTTTGGCTCTGGTAACACAAAGTAGGTATAAAAATGCTGTTGATCATCTGTTGCTTAGCTGCCTGTGAAATTTTGGGTGCCTTAACAATGGGGCTAGCTGGTAGGTTACAGCATTTGCTTTTGTACTCTAGCCTCTATCTCTCTATCCAGTTTTCCATCTTCTGTGAATATGCTTCCTAAGTATTTGAATTCTTTCACTTGGTTTATTTTAGTGCCATTGACATGGATGTCTAGATTATTATGTTTTCTTCCCATATTCATTATTTCTGTTTTAGTGTTGATTTTCATGTCATGTTTTACACAATTTTTGTTCAAGGTGTCAATATGATGTTGTAGATCTTGTTCATTTTGATGTATCAGGCACTGATCATCTGCAAACAGCAGTTCATTTATTTCATCATTATCTGAATTTGACTCTTGAGTTATTTTATCCATATATGCAATAAAGAGTAGTGGTGAGAGGACACAACCTTGTCTAACACCTGATGTAATGGAGAACCAGTCGGTCATTCCTTCTGTTGTTCTTACTGTACTCTGGCTATCTTGATATAAGGCCATGATATTACCTAATAGTTGTCCCTGGACGCCATATTCTTCAAGGATCTTCCATAGTTTGCACCTGTTTACTCTATCAAATGCCTTTTCTTGGTCTATAAATATAAGCTGTTTACTTTGATTGTATTCAATTGTTTGTTCGCAGATCTGTCTTAGTGTAAATATTGCGTCTGTGTAGCTCTTACCCTCCTAAACCCAAATGGCTATTGCTTAACTGGGGCTCTAATATATGTCTTGCTCTTCGCTCCAATATTTTTGCAAACATTTTTCCTATATGGCTCAAAGGAGAGATACCCCTGTATGTTTCACACTCTCTTTTGTCTCCTTTGTTCTTCCATATTGGGACTATAATAGCTCTCTGCCAGTCATCTGGAGCCTCTTGTGCCTCCCAGGCTATGTTAAAATTCTGGTCAGCCATGTTATTGCTGTTGTCTTACACGAAGTAACATTTCTGTTGTTATACCATCTATCCCTGCTCGTCCTTCTTTTGCTTTGATTTAGTACCATTTCAACTTCGGATTCTAAGATGTTCAATGTTTTTTTATCTACAAAATGAAATTGATTTTGCTAGGTCATCAGGAAAAAGTTCAGTCTTCTCCAGGTTTAGGCAGTAGCCTCATAAGAATCTCCTCCAATTGAACTGTTGTACAAGTGTAGTGTGACATTGTCAGACATGATGTTAAAAAGGGAATACTACAGTCTGATGTATTGGCACACTTTGTTGCAAGACAAGTTTCATAACTTTTATAGAATTCATAAGTTGCATTCACCTTGTATGAATTAGTAACACTAGTCATATATCACTTGACTGATTGGTGCCAGTTATTTCAACTGACTGATGCCTGTCATATCATTTGACTTACTTGAACCATTATATTATTTGAATAGTTGACCAATCATCTCTTGAGTGATTGAATATATTTAAATTGTTCCTTCAAGACAAGACCGAGTGAAATGTACAAATAATTATCAAATCTATTGCCATTTAAAATATATATTTATTGATTTATCTGCATAGTTTTTGTGAAGCATTTTTATCAGTCTTTTCATTTTCAAAGTTGTGTTATATTTTATGGCTACCATATCTGGATGTTTATTTTTTTACATACATTACAAATTTATTTATGTGATGTGCATTATTTTTTTTAAAACGTGCATTAATGTCTGCCTTGAAAAAATCCATCTATTCTGAGGTAACTAATGTGAATGAATGTAATTTTCATGACTGCCTACTTATGACACATAAGGTTGATCTTCTTGTGTATGTTAAATATTTGTGAGGCATATATATCCTCTTCATGACATAGTGAAGCAAAGATCCGTTTTCCATTCCCTGTGGTGTATCCTGAGGTAGGTCCATGATGAGATTGGAAATGTGGCCAACATCATGTAGCAATCTTCGTAGTGTTTCTCTGCTCAACCAGTGAACATATGGTGTGAAGAAATCCCACTCCTAGGGATTATCCGGGGACACCGTACCTACAAAGCAAGTGCACTAATCACAATGCTATATTAACTCTAAGACAAACTGCAGTTAAAATTAGGTAGAAGCATTTGTACTAAATGTGACATATATATACAATTGCATATTTTTAGAAAAACTGCAATTCTGTGTTAAGGTCATGCTAGATCATCATAAAGCTCGTCATCTGCATGAAGAAATCAGTCTACTCTGGGTCTAGATGGCAGTTTTGTGAATGGTCTGACTACATTTCTGTAACTGATAAGAACCGCCCTCTATACCCATTTATTCTGTGTATGTGTCATGATGAATTCTCTTCCTGAGATATCTGACATACTATTAGTGGCCAGGTTGTATAGCAATCTCTTGATGTTAGTGACATGGCAGCAGGTTTGTTTACCTAGGTTTTTTTTATTATAGAAAGAAGTCACTTGTTTGCTTGATGTTCCCATCACCGAACTTATGGTATTTCATTGGGAAAACAATGCCACCTGTCATCTCACCACATCCTTCTTAGAATGTATCATTCATCATTTTTGTTTGCTACATATTTGTCTGGTATAGAACTGTCTTAATAAATCACAACTGATATATATTACATGTCTGAAACATCTTGTTGGTAATCACAGAAACTTAAACTGATATGAATACAATTGAATGTATCTGTCATTTGTTTGTTTTGGTCATGTATCATTAATGTATTTCAGAGATTAGAATACAAACTACTATGAAACATGACATGGCGGTAGTCTGGAAGTCAACTTAGTCTTGGACCTTAATGACTGCTTTACATACAAAACCTCATTCAGTATTTTGTTTTTGATATTATTTCTAAGAATGGCCATGCACAGGTCTTTCCAGGGCAACCTTACTGGCCATCTGTGAGCATGCAACCTTAAGACTGGAGCATTCATACATACCATCTGCTGAATGAGACTAAGAGAACATATGGGTCTGGCAGAGGTGAAGTAAAGAAACTGACAAACTTTCTATTTTTTTTTTCGATCCAAAAGCTCTTGTGCTTTCAGCTCTTTGGCTTGGTACCACAAACACTATAAATCTGGAGAACCTGTGGCTTTTCCGCTAGCAAGCGCAATTGAACCTGCACTCACAGGGAGCTTGTCACCCGTCATCCAAACGCGCTACGAACACGATGGGCAGGCGGGTGACAAACTTTCTGTTGACCCCCCTAAGATGTTTGCCACTGCCTCCAATTTGGGATCTAGATCCTAACCCAATTTTTATACTAAAACACAAAATACATTTAAGAATTACAATTTTAAAAAAAAATCATAGTTAAACTCGAGATTGAATAAAAAAAATGCATTCCTTTATACATCAGATTTTACATTAAAACCAAATAACTGTACACTTGCAAAGAAGTCACAGCAAATATTTATGGGCATCAAAACATGTACAAAATATATATATACCAAAGACAACATCTACTCAGCATGATTAACCAACAACAAAATATAAAATGCACCCAAAAAAAATATTAGCTTATTTACCGTCTGTATTAGATACAATGGTAGAGTCATACACATATTTGGGCAGCAATGTAGACAAAGACAGTGGAACAGATAGGAGATGTCAAAATAATACAGAAGGCAAGAGGTGCTTTCATTGCACTGGAAATCAAATGCTGTATGTGTCAGAAACATGGAGAATATATAATAACGCAACAATTGCATTTATCAACTGGTGTCTGCGCAGAATAGAGGAACTGAGATGGTACGATAGGGTCACAAATGAGGTACTTATGGAGAGAACAAGACAGATTCCAGCGAACCAAGAGGTTAAAAAAAAAGATGCTGGCGCTGGATAGGACACACTTTGCGAAAATCTGAGGGAAATATAACAAGAAGGATCCTTTCCTGGAACCCACTGGGGACAGCGAAAGAAGGAGAGGCCGAGAAATACATGGAGATGAGATTTGGAGAAAGATCAAAAATATAAAACAGAGCTGGAGGGAGCTGCAGGAGATAACTAGAGATAGGAAGACTTGGCCCCAATCTGGGTTAAAAAGGCAGAGAGAGAGATACAATGGATTTGTCTGGGTCATGTTCTCAATGCATCTCAAGATCACTGATGGAGAGAGAACAAACACATGGAATATCTCAAGTCTTATTGAGATCATAAGTCTGATATTTTGGAAGAAAAATTGATTCTCAACATGGAACATAATGAGTAAAAAATTTTTTGTAATGTCCTTTAACTCTTTCCACGCTTTAAGCCGTACACTGCGCCACGGCGGAAGTCCGTTGCACGCTTTAAGCCGCACATTGCGCCATAGAGTTGCTTCCTTATAAGAAGTCTTTCTAGTTTTACTTCTACTGGTTTACTTATATTACTTTTCCACCTTGTTATTCTAATGGGTTGCCCAGTTTTATTCAATTTAGTATATAATAATATATATATGTTTATTTATTGACGAGTAGTTGGGATTGTAATTTTAAATTTTTTTTTTTTTTTTTTTACTTCCTTGAATTAACTGCTTAAAAATTGAGAAAATAAATGGGCTGGAAAGAGTTAAAAGAACTTATTCATTGAAAAATGAAAATTGTGGCATATCCTTTACAGGACGTAGCCATCAACCACAGTAAAGGAGTCACTGATTTTCTAGACACCACTAATACGCTCAGTAGTTTGCTTTTCATTGCTTTCTGAATGGTGAGGTCTATTTTTACTTTCGTAAAATCCCATGGAAACGAATTTCCTTCAAGCGCCTGCCGAGAGTTTGAACCAAGTACGCTTGAGGTTGTGATTGAGCTCACTACGCTAAGCTACAGACGCCCACAGTTCATTACATAGCAGATATTTTAAAACTTGATTACAAATTTAGGTAAACACAAATTTCCAAACAATATCAATATTGATAAAACTGTTGGTTCTGATTCACTTCTCTGCCTCAGACATGGCCACATTTGATTAACTTTCCATCTCAATTTTTTTACCCACAGAAATGATCATGCCTGTTTCACTATAGACATGGCTACACCTGATTGACTTTCTGTCACAGACATAGTTACGTCTGATTAACTATTTTGTCACAGACATAGTTACAACAGTTTAAACTTTCTGTCTCAGACAGGTGTACGTCTAAATCACCTTCATAACTGTTCCCATCATAGACGTGACTACATGTCTGATTTACGATTTTATTGCAAATATTCCTATGTCTCATTCTCCACCACTTCTAAGTTTGATTCTGCTCAGTCTCTGTTGAAACATATCTACACCTGATTCACAATCAGCTTTCACAATCAGTCTGAGACATGTCTATGTCTGATTCACTATCATCATTTATATTTGAAGAGTGCAATGCACAATGGTCCTCCAACTCAATGTCCGTCAAGTGAAAAGAGCCCTCGATAAAGCTGGCAAACCTGCGGAAACAGATAACATTTTGTAACACTCATTATTATATTGTTTTTAACACATTTCATATATACTCTACCCCCATACAGTCTCTAATCCATTCAATGCATCCACTAACACAGCTCAACACACTTCATACAGTCTCTAACCAATTCAATACATCAAGTAACACACATCGACACCACTCTCTCTCGCGATAACCGCCCAGACCGATGTACCAGATTCCCACATAAATTCTATTCACGTGGAAATCTGATTCATGCAGCCGTAGCATTGGTGTGTTTTACGTCACATCTTCAGCACCATTTGGAGCTCTGGTGCTTATCCTTCGGCGATGTGTCCGGTTTCAGCAACGTTACTTGGTTCACTTTCCGTTCTGTAGCCATCTAGTGTTTTTACGGTGTGGATCGCTAACCCACGCCCAACCTCCTTAATCGTCTCTTATGATATGCGTGGCAGGTAACAGTGGTTCTATTCTTAACACCCAAATTTGGGTCCAGGTAACCACCCGGGCGCTACACCACTCAACACACTTCATACAGTCTCTTATCCATTCAATACATTCAGTAACGCACATCTACACCATTCAACACACTTCATACAGTATCTAATCCATTCAATACATCCAGTAACGCACATCTACACCATTCAACACACTTCATAGTCTCTATTCCATGTGTTCATTACATTTCTGATGGTATTTGAATTTTACAGCTGGTATGCAGTGGACTTTCCCTTACTTGTTTGGAGAGCTGAGCCTACTGATTGTCTTCCAAGCATCGCAACCTGGACTGTGACAGAAGTTTCTTAACTCCTCTAGAGCTTTCTTTGTCTCAACTTCTCCCTCTGTATAATATTCCTCCTCTGTTAATAAACGAATCTTTGATCTGAACCAACGATTTCTGTGAATAATGAATGTTATCATAAGATACAAACTAGCAACACACACATTTTTTTATTTAATGACAAGACAAAACATATCCATTCTTCACTCCAACAATATCACTGGGTTATATCACAGACTTGATCTCTATCTAAGACACCTGTATTCCAGCACCAGCTATGTTCTTGTATGTAGCAATTTCTTTAACATTATTGATGAACATAACTAACGTATGGAACTACAGGCAGAGTCACTCATAAGTGTTCAGTCTCTTTCAGAAAATAGTTGGTTAGTTATGAATGTTTCTGTTCTCTTAATTTAACTCTTCTTGATTTCAAGCTCATGTACAGTCTCAGTGCAAATGTATCAGTCAGTGTTATATCATGATCCAACATGAAATATTTATCATTATTGACCCTCAAAAGGTCATTTGTTATGTTATGTAACAGTTTACAAAGAGGCTGTGATAATATCTGAATCTTGCAGCTCAACAATTTCTTTTTTCAGCATATTTTAGGAATCAACTTCATCGTGACTATTTGATCCCTGTTCAGTCAGACTTGTGCAAAGATGCAGTGAGTTTTCAGAGCCACCACTACAGGTGAAGTAAAGTCATGGTCAGCTGATCATGACTTTTGTCATTGCATTCACAGCATCCTAGTCCCCTAGTCATGGACTAACTTTAGTTAGTGTAGCTGTATATACTGTTGCTGTGTCATCATTCAATATATGGTTGTTGCAGATAAGGCTGCTAGTCACATACACAGCCTTTCGTTACTCAGCATTTACAACATCAGCTTTGTTCTCTGAACCACACAGAGAAGATCGTATAATCTACACCAGAGCAGAAGGTCCATGGATTAAGGTGTCAAATAAACACCAGGTTGAAGTGCATGGTCAAGTTTAGCACACTGGGTTTTAATAATATGCATTTTGTATTGGAACTGTGTCAGACAATGACTGTCTATTCTGTATTGTCTTGTCTACAGTGTTGATATTGTAGCCCTTCAGAAGACACAGCTGGGTGATGATGCAGACGGTTGGATTTGACAGTTTTTATAATAAGCGACATATGGGATGGAACAGGTAATTCTTGTATGCAACAACACTGATGCATGAGAGGTAAACATGTCCTGTTGGAATTGTGACGAGTTGCAACTTCAGACAGGATACAGATGCTAGCCATTCTATTGTGAATGTTTATCTCAGTAACACAATGGTGGATGCCCTGACATTACAGTGTTTTAATTAGATTCTATCGCTGAATTGACATGTCATTTTCTGTTGCAAAATTAATGGAAAAAAATGTAAATCGTGAGGTGACACCTCTACCAGCAAAAAGGTTGAGGAATTTGAGGGTGCAATGGTAGCCATCAACCTTCTATGCATCAACTGTGGTGTAACAAGAATGGCAAGATGACCAGAGATGAAACTGTGTGCATCTTATAGATAGAAATGCAAAAATTTTGGCATATCCTTTACAAGACTTAACCATCAACTACGAGTCATCGATAATAGGCACCACTTATAGTTCAGTAGTTTGCCATTTATTTATGAATTGAGAGGTCTATTTTTCCAGTACGTAAAAATTCAAAGCAATGAATTTGCTTCCAAATTTGCACAGCAGAGTTTGAACCAGGTAGGCTTGGGTTGTGATCGAGCTCACTACCTCTTAAGCAACAGACACGCACTCTTATAAATTACCCACCATTGATGTTGGATAGCATCTATACTTTGATCAGGTTGGTTTGTGCATTAGCATGGTCAAGTGCTTGCATAGTACAGTGGTTAGAGAGTTAACTTGGGACAGGTGGCTATAGTGCTGGATCCTCAATCAAATGAGGTCATGTACCCACATATGTACCTGACACACTGAGTTTGGAAAGGGAAGTTAATGAGAAAGAGAACTGATTACATCACCTAAACAAACATTATAGCTGCACAGAATTTATGTAATTGAACTAGGGGTTCGATTAGTGCTCTGTCCCTTTCACCTAGCTGGCAGTGTCAGCATCAGAGCACTTACACAGTAACTTCTGTAACAACCCACTTTTTTCTCATTTGCCTACTATGGATTCAGATGTAGTCATGGCGCCTCTGACTGATTTATTGCATCAAGGCTTGCTTTCCTTATCACCAGTCTCCCTCACAATTCAGGCTGACTTTAGAGGTAAATCACTTTTAAATACCTAGTATTATTAGATCTTCAACTCTTACTACATTACAGGATTCATGTGATCTTCTTATACTAATCTGGCATAACAAGAAATACATAACTATATATATGTCATGAGATTATTAAGCACTGCAGATCATTTGTGGTGAAATGTAAACAACCAACTTACCTAAATTTTTTAAACCAAACAAGCAAGCTTGCAGGGAACAGATAAGTTATCACTGCCACAGCGATGATTGCCACGGAAACCTCTGCAATTTGTGTCCCCTGGTACATCATAACAATACCCAACAATTGCAGGATCCATTTGACAAGATTGAGAGTACGTTGGTTATCAATGGGTCCATATCTGTACACAACTGCAAAACTGACAAGTCCCATAATGACAGTGTAACCGAGGAATATCTGCAATAAAGAGTTATCATCAAGTAAGTTAACACATTACGGAGGGGTTTCAAGGCTCACTTGTGGAGGGTGTTAAGTATGACAGACCTAACTTATAGTTAAAATCTGACTAAACAATTAGTTCAAATTATATGATGTATGTGTTAAAACTCTTGGATTACTTGGACGTATTTATTGAACAATTGTATTTACTAGTTTATTTTCCCAACGTTGGACAGAAATAAAATCATAAATTAACTGCTATTAATAATTTATTTATTTAACATATAAATTACTACAACTAAAATTCTTAAACTACCTAAAATTACTTGTTTCTGGTCACTTTTGGAGCAATTTCAGCAGAAAATACATGACAGATTTCAAACATTTGATTAAACTAGCTAGTCTGGTAAGACATTAGACGAGCTAGTCTGGTAAGACTAGCGGGTCTGCTAAGACGTTAGACTAGCGCGTCTGGAAAGACTAGTGGGTCTGGTAAAACCCGCTTTACCTTTAGCGGGTCTGGAAAGACTAGCGGGTCTTGTAAGACGTTAGATTAGCAGGGTCTGGTAAGACATTAGACTTGTGGGTCTGGTAAAACAGTCTAGTGGGTCTGATAAACAGTGTAGTGAGTGATAAAACATTAGACTAGCGAGTCTAGTAAAACATTAGTTGTATGGTATAAAACATGGATCTTATACTTTAAGACTGTACCTTAAATGTCTTCTCAGACAAAGTTATTGACATAATACAACAACCAATCCTCGGATGTACCAACCTGCCAGTGGTTTTTAATGATATCACTGAAGTAGTAAGAGATCCACTGGTAAAGGTACATTGAAGCTGAGGTACTGACAGCAGCGATGATGTACCCAAGGGTTCTCATTTTCTGTAAAGATACATATTTTATAGTATCACATGAGAGAGAAATCAAGAACAACTTGTATCACATAAAAGTACTATAAATACTGTAGCTTGTTGGTCTGTCAAAGTACCATACCAGGACAACTGTTTGGATAGTCCCACAAGTATGGCTAATATCAGCAGGCCTTACCAGTGTCTGCCATTTCTGTGTTCCTGGTAGGGAAACAAAACATAGTAAAAACTCAAATTTCCTTGGAGAAATGCAAACGATCTGTTTTAAAAAATAACCGATGTATTTTTCTTATCCAGAACACACAGTTTCCCAGAAGAAGTGGGTCAGCACCTTGATTTGGGGACTCAAGGTTCTAAAAATGATGCTCCAGATGCAAGCAACCAGTGTCCTAAATGAACATGGTGGCAATCCTTACCAGGAACATTATTTCCAAGAAAATGGTTCAGTATCCAGGATAGCTCTACAGATAAGAGCAACAGGCACTGCCCCAATAGACAATGTGGAGAATGTCACAGGTTAGGGAGAAAGAACCAGAACAAAGCTCTTGCTAAAATTTGATCTCCAAATATTACAGCTTTGCTACAAACAGGACAATGTACTTAGATTCATTGGTTTATATCACAAATAAGTAGATTATAATTGGTTATTCTAGAGCTAAAGAAAAGAGATATAAAGAGATGTTATCACATACAAACGATACATCAAATCTGCATATCACATATTAGAGATAAACCAAATGTAACATGTATCACATATGAGAGATAAATTAAATGTGATAGTATCACATGAAATAAATTGATGAATGTCTCACATGAGAGATAAATTGATGAACTAGTTTCAAATGAGAGATAATTGATTCACTTGTATCATGAGAGATAGGGAATTCTAACCCGAAACAAATGCTTGCAGAAAACGAATGCACCAGGCCGTAAGGCGTATAACATAGTTCCACGACCCCTCACAATGAGGAATGGGATGACGGATTCTACGGTCGCCAATCTGCCTCTGAGATTTAGCCATGCAGTAAGAATGCCAGACCTACCATCATGAGGGTGGCCAAAACTTACTGTGGGAAGAGGTCGGCACAAACGGGAAGCAGAAATCATAGGAATTATATCCTACAGAACTGCCCTCAGTGTGCAGACTTGAGAAGAAAGAGGTGGCCCACTTACACTAGCGTCCAAGACAAACTATATGGCGTGGCTGATAATCTGAGGCAGGCGGCTGCCTTTATTAGAGAATCGGAAATCCCAATCCAGTGAGAATGCAAAGAAAAAGTATCATGAGAGATAAAATGATTCACTTTGAGAGATAAATTGATAGATTTGTATCTGCAAATTGCAGATTTGTATCACTTATTAGAAATAAATTAATGGAGATTGATAGTCTTGTAGCACATATGATGGATAAATATATAGATTTGTATCATGAGAGATCAATTGATAAACTCATATCACATATGAGCTTGCAGTATTTTAAAGTTAAACTATGCCCGAGTGGTTACCGGGCCCAAATTTGGGGTGTAAAGAATAGAACCACTGTTATCTGTCACGCATGTCGTAAGAGGTGACTAAGGAGGTTTGGCTGAAATTGGATGCATGTGTCCTAAACGTGTAGATGTCTATGCATTTAGGGACCTACCAAACCAATGTGCAATGTATACATGTTCTTGGCAAAGATCAAATATATCACAAAGAGTGATTAAAATTGGTCATAAAGAACGAACACAAAGAAGAAAGTTAAACTACAATTGACACCAGCATTGCAAAAACAGATTTTTATAAGCTATGATAACAACAGATAGAGATTAAATAGAGAAAGTTAAAATCAATGAGACACACCCTCAAGAAATGATAATATAATCTGACTGGAAGCCACTAGGAATGACATGAATAGGAATATTTAAGAATACGTAGAGCGAACAGTCAACAAGAAGGTCTGAGGTAACTGTTCCAAATTCTCACCTGAGGTAACTTTTGTTCAAAACTTTCACTCACCTGGGGTAACAGTTCAAAACTCTCACTTACCTGAGGTAACAGTTTGCTAAGAATGAACACAAGGAGGAGAAGAGATCCAAGAACTCCCACACTAATGCCAGTTCCATACTGCAGGAATGTGTTTCTGAGGGAAGGCAGTTTGGATGTGATCATTTAAGTTTAACCCCATCAAATACGAAATAGCCCATCCAAAAAACCTGGTTATCTTCTCCCACTACCTAATTAAAGAACAAAATAGTACCAATATAAACATTTTAAATGTTGCAAACAACAATAACCAACAAAATGTCATAAACCTACTGAACACCTATGTTTTTAGCACTACCTTACAGTGGTTACCAGATAGATGCCAAACCACATAGATGCCAGATGTAATTTTCAAGTACTAACAATTTGTTTCTGTTGCTAATCACATGCCTTCACTAACAAACTTAGCATAACACAGTGCCCATATTCTGATGATCAGATTCCTACACACCTGTAGAATAGATATGTAAAAATATCTCATAGAAATATATCCTTTTCAGAACTTAGAGTATGAAGTGTCTGTCCATTCACATTTCCATACCTAAGTATTCATGAGGTAGGATGGCCAAATCCTTTCCTCACTTGTGGGAGATTGAGTTTGGGGAATTAACCCACAACACTTTTGTCGATCCAATAAGTGAAAGTTCCATGCATTGCATTAATCTGTCCTATAGCATAGATCCTGCAAAGGAATCTGTGGTTAACATTGTGCGGTGCAAAGGTTGTGGGTTTGAATCTAGACTGTGTGGTTCTGTTCATTAGAGCATTTTTCTAGAGATCCTAGGAATGTTGCAGGGCTACGGATCTTGTACTTTGTGCAATACTCACTGCAGGTTTTTTGCCATTTCTGCAGAGAGTGACTGAGCCATAGGGGGTAAAACCCGACACAATGAAGTCAATCCTTCATTTTTAGACCCTATGCACATAAGAAAATAAATTACCAATCTTGTGAGATGTTGACAATCGTTGATCTTCACAAATATCTTGTCTAGAGTACTGACTATCAGTTCCAATGTTGATATTCTTAAGTGCTATTAGACAGTTCAAAATTGTAATATTTTTGTTTGTCCTCTTATCTCTTTCCTCATTATTTGCCAGTTGTTACAATATGTTCTATACATCCACCTCTCACTCATGAGATGCCCAACAAATGATGGTTATCTCTTTCTAGTATTCCTCTTCTTGGTCATTTTTCTGTCAGTCATCAGAATACAACATCAATAGCTTCAATGAACTGTATGATTTACTTTAGGTCATCTATAGATCCCTCAGACTCGGAAATAATGCCATCTCTATAGGACCCACATGGGGGCTCTGAAATGGAATCCAGGAGGCGAGAGGTAGGAACCACCTAGAGACTAACTGTAGACAAAGAAATAAAAAAGGCAGGAAAGTCTTGGAATTAACTAAGCTGGCTTGCTCAAAACAGATTTGGTTGGAGGAAATTTGTTGATGCCTTATGCTTCAAAGGGCGTTAAAGAGAAGAATAGAAGAAGAATATGACATATATTTATTTTCCTGTCTTCCTTGTAGTTTGAACATGAAGGAGGATGTGTTCTGCAGTTGTCAGACTCGGTTCACAAATCTTTCTCAATAATTTGAAGTGTTCTGTGTATGTGACTTCTCATCTTCTTGTATCCTGTTAGAAATCTGAAGATAATGGTCTGTTCTTTGCATGACATTATGTACTAGAAGGGATTCTAATGTTCATAATGATCTACGATGCATTGACTTCTTTCTAAACATCAGCATTAGTCTTGTTAGTAGTCCATGACAATGAAATTACATTTTTTTTTAAATGATTAATAACAACGACATAAATAATGTATCTAAAGCCCATATATTCATACAATATAGACAACAGACATTCTAGAACAGACCTGCTTAAAGGTTCCGCCAGAAAAAACAGGAAGAGTCCAGCAGCTGTGTATGCCACAAACCATTTCTCAGGATCTAAAAATATATGACAGAGATTTTGGTGAGTTTACATGTTAAACCTTCTGGTATAAACATAGCCCTTTTCAGGTGTAAGAGATTTATGTCTTGTATCTATGAGCAGACTTCTAAACAGGTCATTACAATGCTTATATCAATGTGTAGATATATATATATATATATCTTTTGAATAGTGTTTTAATACATTAACTACCAAGTGGTGCAGTCTGCGTCAATTTGTCTGTCCTGTTTGACCATGTGCAGCAGACTGTGTCAAGATTTGTTTCATTGTCAGATAAGCTAGAAATGTACCTTAGCACTCTGATTGTTACAAGTTCTTAATTTATTTTTCCTCATTCTGTTAGCCTATGAAATAATAGTCAATTATCTACAAGATTGCATGTCACTCATCAAATTTTGTCCCAAAAAAAAAAAAAAGGCAATACAGCTTACTTTAAACATATATTTGTTGTGTGAAAAACAACCAAAATTAATTTGGCCACAACATGTTTTTTAATGTGTTAAACGGGTCACTGTGTCATATATCTCTGGGCAGTTGTTTAAATGTCTTTATGATGTCTTCTAATATGTATTCCACTGAGAGTACCATCTACAAGGGTTGATCAATAAGTTCCAGGAAATATTTTTTTGGTGGTAAATCTGTAGATGTAAAAGTTAGATGGTTTATCTCCTTCAAAGTAGTGCCCTTGTGATTGTATAAACTTATTCCAACAATTTTGTGAATGATGGTAGCACCTCTAGTAGGCACTTTCTGTAATAGCCTCAGCTGTTGCACTGTTTTTAATAATTCAATGTCATTGAATCGATGACCTTTCAATGCTTTAAGTTGTGGGGAAAGAGGAAGTCACTCATAGCAAGATCACAGGAGGATTGAAGGTGCGAGAGCAATGGAATGTTGTGTTTCACAAAAAAAATCATTTGTGATGAAAGACCTGGGAGCAAGGGCAATGTCATGATGCAGACACCAACTACATGTGTGCCACTTCTCAGTGCGATGCCTATGGCGTTGCAGAACTGTTTTGTAGAATTCAGCATTTACGCTCTAATCTCTATGGACATACATGTGATGAAACAGCCCATCAATGTCAAAGAACACAATCAACATAGTCTTGACCTGTCGTTCATTCTTTCGTTGAGGGGATGATGCTGTTTGCCACTGGGAGAACATTTGTTTTCTTTTTTGGGTCATGTGTACACCCAGCTTTCTTCAGCAGGGATAATTGAGGACATGAAGTTGGAAACGTTTTTGGCTCTCTCAAGAAGGTACTCAAATTGACAAGTGATAGTTCTTCTGCTCCACAGTAAATAATCTTCAGTGACAATTTTCTGACAAGTACCAAATGAAATTGTCAACATCGTCTGCAACCTCTTTGATAGTTAGACGTCACTCAGAGCAGATTATTATTTGCACAACTGATATGTTCTGGTCAGTGTGTGAGGTGGATAGTCTGCCTTTAGGTAAATCATCTTCAAATGATCGGCTGCCACTTTTTCAATGGGAATACCACTTTGACTAACTTAGGCAGAACTCTTCAAAAGCTGATTGTAGCATTTCAAAAGTTTCATAACCAGTTTTTCTAAGACAAAAGCAGAAATTTATGCATACATGTTGCTGAACATTCATGTACATTTTTAAAACACTATCAACATTGAGAGGTCATGACCAATCACAGGCTTCTAATCTGCACATGCGCAGCCATAACGGTTTTCGGTTTATCACATTCTTACGGAAATAGTTGCTACATACATTGTGTGAATGTCATTTAAATAACTACTAGTTTCTCAGAAAAAAAATCTCAGAAATAAATTATCAGCACTTTTATTCCCCAGCTGACCCTGCTGAGAAAGTAACATCTTTCGATCCGCATCTGCATTCAGTATGAACTGACTTAAATCACAGCTGACACTTAATTTCTAAAGGTGATTCCACTATGTGTCACATGTGGACTCATCTAGCTGACATCAGCCACCACTTCTGCCAGGTCAGAATGTACCACCATGGCTACACAAATTATTAAAGATTACGATAAAAATTACTCACTTTTCACAACAAAATTAGCAGTGTAACTCTTTTCTGAAGTGATTCCAATACAAGAGTTACTGAATGGTTCAAATGCATGTTCTTCTTTCAGTATTGCGTAGGGCGACCATTTTAGAAAGCTGCCAGACTCTGCCTGAGACACAATCTCTGTCAAGTTTTGACCATAATAAAAATCAAAATTGGTTCCCAAATCTGAAGTCTTTATTGTTATCTGACAGAAAATAGGAAGGAAATGTGCACATAAAAACATGCGAAACAGACATCAGACTACATAACAAAATCTGTATTATTTCTCTTCTTTCAATTAATAACTGTCCTCAGTATATTCTTTAAATATGTTAGACAATCTGTTATCTTTGAGTTTGAACAACTCAATGGCAGTTAGCTTGGTTTGAAAACCAGTTTACAGTAGTTAAAATTTCAGTAGCTGACTTTTGATGAACTCTATGACCTATTGTGTAATTGTTCTGACACAGACAGAAACTTGATCTGATCAGGACAGGAGACAGACAATATTTGAGATATATTACAGTCATCTTTGTTGTGTAGATTGCATTTGATCTGATCTGAGCATGAGACACTTGATCTAATCAGGACATAAGACACTTGATCAGATCAGGACATGAGACACTTGATCTGATCAGGGCATGAGACACTTGATCTGATCTGAGCATGAGACACTTGATCTGATCAGGACATAAGACACTTGATCTGATCAGGACATGAGACACTTGATCTGATCAGGACATGAGACACTTCATCTGATCAGGACATGAGACACTTGATCAGATCAGGACATGAGACACTTGATCTGATCAGGACATGAGACACTTGATCTGATCAGGACATGAGACACTTCATCTATCAGGACATGAGATACTTGATCAGATCAGGACATGAGACACTTGATCTGATCAGGACATGAGACACTTCATCTGATCAGGACATGAGACACTTGATCTGATCAGGACATGAGACACCTGATCTGACCAGGACATGAGACACTTTATTTGACCAGGACATGAGACACTTAAGCAAGCCCCAAGTTGAAGCCTACCTTAGTCACCTCTTATACCTTATAAGTCGCAGTGTCACTATTCTTTACTTTCCTTGTGGGCCCCAGCAACATACACGTGGAGCATCAACTATGATCAACCAAAATTCCAAGTCTGGTTGGCCAAATTAAGTTCCAATTGTCCAATCCAAATTTAAATCATCCTCTGATGTCTCACTCCTTCATTGTATTGTTCATCCAAAAAATGGGTGTGCCAAAGTGTCTATGATCATTGACATCGTCTGATTCTCTTAACCCCCAACTACAGACACAAGGACAACTGGTACACAAACTTTATGGGCACATCAATGCATTCCATAATAAACTGAGACTGTTAGACAGTAACCTGCATGAAGCAAATACTACACATTTATTTGGAAGACTTTTTATTCCAAAATGAAGTAGACTAAATCCAAAGCAAAAAGTTCATTAACTGGCGAGCATCTTGATAACAAATTGCACTTAGCCAAACACCACCATATTTTGACCGGCTTGTTTGAGAAGTTCAAGCAAAATCTTCCCATTCTCTTTTTACTTACTTTAGGATTTATCCATAATTTATGCCACATTGTATCCTGTCCAGGATAACACAGGATACACAGCTTTCTACCACCATCTTGTGGGGCACTGACAATAACATCAAATGGTTGAGTCTGTGTTGCATTCAGCATAACAGACACGTCTGCAATAAGGACACAGTGATTGTAGATCAGAGGCAGCAATATCAATACTGGTGAATTTCCAGATTACATCAAAAATGTATTAGTTCTAATCCCTAGACTAATTATAGTAACATGTCATGTTACAAATAATATCACTAGTGATACTGTAAAAAAAATTGCATAGATTTAAACTGTAAAATTGCATAGTTTAAAATGTAGCATAGTTTTAAATGTAACAAAATTGCATAGTTTTAAACTGTTAAAAATTTTTAACAAAATTGCATAGTTTTAAACTGTAAAAAATTGCTTAGTTTCGTAGCGCGTTGGACTACGGGTGACAAGTCCTCTGTGAGTGCAGGTTCAGCTCCGCGGACTGGCAGAAAAACCACAGGTTCCCCAGATTTACTGTGTTCGTGGCACCAAACCGAAGGGTTACGATGTCCATGACACCGAGCTGAAGAGCTTTCAGCTCAAGTGCTTCTGGTCTAAAAAAAAAACTGTAACAAAAATCGCATAGCTTTAAACTGTAACAAAAAGTGCAAAGATTTAAACTGTAACAAAAATTGCATAGATTTAAACTGTAACAAAAACTGCAGATTTAACCCATTCGCCCTCTAAGCCGACATAATGGCTCAGTTATTTTAAAGATGACGCAAAGCCTGGCTACACTGCAATATAAATGAGTCCGCTTGTTACAAAAAAAAATTACAGAGTGAAAGAATTGAATAACTAGAAACTAAGACATCAGATAGAAGATGCATTTCAGAAATAAATGATGCAGTAGTAGACTTAGACTAGGCTAAAATATCATTGGGGAAAAAATGTGGCAGATATTGCACACAAAAGAAAATCTAGGACAGCCAACTTCAAATGTCCTTTCTGATTCTCCAAGTACATGTACCGCTACTGTTACATCCGTCTTTGCCAGTTTCTTATCTGCATGTATTTATCATTTATTCATAATTGATTATTGATGTTCCATTCTAGATCATTTTGGTGTGAGAATTGTAACAGGTAACTAAACCAGTCACTTCAGTCAGTAACACAACAAACAGACACTCACGAAGACCATCAGTGTCACTCCTGCCTTGCACTTTACTTTTACTTTACTAAATTACAATCACCACCGGAGCTGCGAAGCACCTGTCCAAAGGCAGGCCTACGACGGTCCCTCGGGAGTGAAAGAAGCCCGCTACTGCTCGTGAAGCCTCTTGAATTCATCAGATGTTTCATTACTACTCAAATTATTGATAGACACAGATAGTTGAACGATAAGCTTGATGATATTGATAGTGAAAGTGATCACTCAGTTCAGACTCGGTGAGTTGAGTGAGTCACTAACTCACACTGACGCCCTGACTGGGTGATTACAATTTTAATTTTATTTACAATAATAATATTGAATACAACATTACTTTACAATTTACTGTACTATCAATAACATGAGATGGAAAGCAAAATTAGCTATCTTTCCTAATTACGTTCACACTATTTATTATAAATTGAAAATATATCCACTTACACGGAATTGCATTACATAAAACCCTTACGCATCCATGATAAAGAAAAAATGAAACTAAGACCCAGACAAAATTTGAATAAATACAGGGCGCCGCCATCTTTGACAACTGACAGGTTTTTAAGAAACTCGTATCTGTACCGATGTAAATTTGGTACTGGAAATTATACAGGAATGCAAGATGGGCTGTTTAGAACTAAACACCCTATTTTAAAATCTAAATTGTGATTAATAATTTTTGTTTATTACTAATAAATGTTATGCGATTTAAGAAAATTAAAGAAATTAATGTGGGGTTTTTTGTGTCAAAGTATCCACCACACACATTCTTTCTTGAGACACGGAAAGTGCAGACAGAAAACTATAATTTATAATAGAAAACTAATCGAAAGCATTTTCCGTCCTTCAATGTTTTGGGCCGTTGTTGTATCCGACTCTCAGTCGATGCTACGGGTAAAAAAATGACAGGTTGTGGTATTAATGGATGTCGTCTATTGAGGTTTCTAATCTCCAGAAGCTAACTTGGATCTACTGCCCTGGGCATGCGGGTGTTTGCAGCAATGAGAAAGCGGACAGGCATGCAGCAACATCATTGATTGTCGGGGAGTTATAGATGGATAAGAGTGGTGTTCTAATTCGGTCTCTGACGACCGCCTGTTAGATAGGGACATTATAATTGACGTTGAATGTATCCAGGTTATAATAAGGTTTCAGTTACCACTCTTACAAGTAGAACTGGATACTTGAGGGACATAGTGAGGAGCGTATTTAACCAGCCAGCCACATGGACCATCAGTGTGTGCATACCTTCAGCATATGTTGGGGGAGACTGAGCACCTATGGGTATGCCCCGAGGACTATGACGTCGGTTCAGTAACCAATAAACGACCGAAAGCAGCTCAGAAAATAAAGACAAGAAATCTTGTTTGTACATCTATTTATTACAATAGTTGATTAACATAACAAAGCTCTGCGCAGACGTGTAAGTGCAGTCGTTTTAGCTAATGGTAGTTCCGTAGCACACTTTGTTACTAAACGTTAGTTGCTAGTCTTGTTATGCAACTCTTTTTACTTCTGATACATTTGCTTTGAAACAGACTCTCATCTCGGCAGTTTCATATACTACAGTGTCAACACTGAACATGTGTTCGTTGCTCAACTGACAGACTCGAAGGAGCGCAACCTTGTTCAGCAGATGTCGAAGGTTTACATGTGATCATGGGCGTCCATACGTTTAGGTTAGGGAAGGTGGGGAAGAGTGTCCCTCCCCCGGAAAATGACTGATAAAACATTGTGACTGATTGTTGCTAGCTAGCTATGGTTCAAACATTTATCAAAAGTTAATATTTCTATACATGAAGCCGGCAATTAATATCTGAACATTTCTATTTTCGCATTGTAAACCGCCAATTAAAAAAAAAATTCACATCTTCCTTCCTTTCCACAGACAAATTTCTGTGAACGCATGGGATGGTACGCCAAAAACATATTTTCGCTTTCTGCCCCGCATGTATCAAGTTGTATTCTTGCAACGTTTGATTCTAAATTCTTTAAAATAGACAGTACATATGAATTGTTGTGTTCTCATCCAACAAGCGGTCGCTATACATCTCCCTAAATTTAAAGGTGCACAAACTTAATTAACCAGTGCACGTGTCAAAATCACTCGCAGACTCCAGAACATAATTTGCGAAATAAACACGAAGTAATTCACTTTTACGAAATAAACACGAAGTAATTCACTTTTACAAACACAACGAAATATAGAAATCTTCGTTCACAGTGTCAATACTATCTGTATATAGAAATTCTTCGTTTCACAGTGTCAATGCTATCTGTTATATAGAAATTCTTCGTTTCACAGTGTCAATGCTATCTGTTATATAGGATCGTCGTGTTGTATCCTACATGTTCTTACATCCTTTGTTTGATAAAGCCATTTTGATTGAAACATTGCAACGTTTTGTTTTTGTTCTTTATAAAATGACCTTACTTCGTATTGACATAATTTGCGTTTAGTACATTGCTGCAGTCTTCTCTTGTATCAAACACAATCTACACATAGATTCCATCTTGGATTAACTTAGAGATCAAGCCTTACCCGACAGATTTCTTCATCGAACGCTCCATATCGACCACTTGTTAACTACTCTATGTGATTTGTATGTGAGCCTAAGAGCGATTGTACGTTGTGCCAGTTATGCGCCTACAAGTAGGCCAGCACTTCCGATTTCTTCGACGCTTTTTATTTACTATGGTAGATTCCTAGCCCCTACATCAGTCGCCTCTTACGACATACCTTGTAGGTCGCAGTGGTGCTATTCTTTGCTTCCTTGCGGGTCTCGGCGCCACATAGGCGACCCGAAAGACTAATTTAGATAAGAAAGTGTAGGGCACCAGCGACGACCCCCATGCGGATGACTGGGTTCATGTAGGCAACTCATCCCCTGTTTAGGTTTCTGAGCACGGGAAACTGATCGCAGAGGAAGAATACATCTCCAATACTCTGATTATATGTGCTTTTATCGCATTTGTATCTGCTCTTTCATAACCAGGAACACAGGCAGTATATCAGTGTAAAATCGTTTAGTTTGAGTATCGTACCACCATCTGTTTTGTACATTACAAAACATGGACTGAAGACAGTAATTCTCATTAAATGGAATCTCTATGAGATATTTACATTAGACACATGTCATTGATTATACTGAAATTATATAAATAGCAAAATGTCTCAATGTGTAGATGTCATTTTGTATAGTTCTGAGTATCTAATGTTGACAAATGCAATCTACCACAGGAAAAGTCTTTCACAATTGTTGCATAATATTATAGGGATAATATTCTAGTTGCAACTTTGTGTCTCTTCAGACGTTCAGCTTCTAACCTCTGCAAATCAGATTTCCCAGTTATATTCTTGATCTTCCTATTCATGCATTGTGATCCATAGAACTCTGGTTCCAGAAATCAACTTCAGTATCTGCATCATGTATATTCCTCTTGCACACATTCTTATACTGAAGTATAGGACGAACCCAACAATTTTGTTATTGACTTTCTTTCACCAGATTACACTGTTCAATATCTTCTCTCTTTGTTTCTCACACATTTTCCTATTGTCCTTATTGTCTCCAAATGTATGCAAAGTTAGTAAGAGTCATTATCATTGAAGTTTGAAAGTGAAAAAAAATATATAGAATTGAAAAACAAGTATAATATGAACAAAAACATAAGAAAGGTATTGGGATCACCTGGTACAACTTTCCAGATTACAATATTTATTGATTTCCTGATATAAATATAAGTCTTATTGGCAGTGTCTCATTACAATTGACATCACATGTACATAATCAAGGCATTGATTATACAGGGTGTTTAACTTAAAAGCAGCCCCAGTGATAAGTAGAAATTTGCCAGGTACGCATTGCATCTTGTATATTTACTATTTAAACCGGTTCTGACTAGCTTGTCCTACGTCACATTTGTTCATCTCCCCTTCCGGCACTACAATTACACACCATCACACGACCTTGACCTATACTACGTCATAACTGAACCTTTTCATCTCCATACATATATGCCAGATTCGCTCCATTCACAGGCTGCTTTTAAGTTGAACACCCTGTATAACAACACTCTTAACAACCAACATTACTTTTATTGTCTCAACACACAACCAGCATTACTTTTATTGTCTCAACACTCTTGCAACCAAGATTACTTTCATTGTCTTAACACTCTAGTAACCAACATTACTTTTACTGTCTCAAAAGTCTAACCAACATAAGTTGTATTGTATCAACACTCCAACAACCAACATTACATTTGTTATTTCAACAATAATCTAACAACCACATTACTGTTGGTTGTACATCTGACAACTAAAATAACTTTTACTGTACCAATAATATAATATATTCAACAAAACTATGGCAACTTTAGGTTTAAGTACAAAACTAGAAATGACATATATCTCTACATATGGTTAATACAAAGTATAAATAGCAAAAAAATGAAAACTATTTACATACAAATTTGTAGGTAGTTTCAACATGCACTTGCAGAGTCAAGTTGTTACATCAATGTCTCTTTAGAATAAAATGAAAAGGGGATAGCTGACTCAACTAACAGTACCTGGATCACTGAGTTAGGTAAGGAAAAGTTAAAGGAGAAACTGGCTGCCTTTCCTCCAATTGCTAAGGTTTCGTATTGTGACGTCGTTAACACATCACACTTCTACATCATTATTAGATTAGTTTTGTTTAGGTCTAGTACTGTCAATTCTCTGCTAAAGGAAAGTATTTTCATGATGAACAACAGAAATCAGTAAGAATGCGATAGTAAAACTGGTGAAATTTGACATCGACTGACACAAGTCAGTAGGGACTCACGCAAAGATGGATGAGATGTATGTGTAACCAGTGAGCTATGGAAAATATCAGCATGTACACCTTTCATCCTCTGCTGAAAGAACCTGAGAACACATGAGATTGTCTGTGGTGTCAACTGACTGTGAGGCCTCTAAGACAGAGGTAGTTGCAGGAAAAGGAAACCTTAGGGATCTTTATAACATCACTAGAAAGCTAGCAGGAAAATACAGTCCAGCAAATGGGTTGATCAAAAATAGTAGTGTGGAAACTATCACTAATGTTAGAGACCAAATGGAAAGATGGATCGAATACTTCAAGGAACTCCTGAACAGACCAGCACCTACAAACCCGTCAGATATCCAACCGGCAGAAATTGATTTGGACATCAACTGTGAAAAACCATCCAAGGAGGAGATTAGTAAAGCCATTAAACTTTTGAAAGATGGGAAGCGGCCAGTCAGATGGTATTCCAGCGAAAATGATTAAAGCCAACATAAACACATCCACAGAAATACTGTATAAATTATTTATCAGAATCAGGGAGACTGAAGAAATACCAGCAAACTGGAGAGAAGGATACCTGATGAAGCTACCAAAGAAAGGGGACCTTCAGAAGTGTGAAAACTATAGGGAATAATGCTGTTGTCAGTACCTGGGAAAATACTAAGCAGAGTCATCCTGGAGAGATTGAGAGAGGCCATCGATATAAAGCTAAGAGATGAACAGGCAGGCTTCCGACCAAATAGATCCTGTGCTGACCAGATAGCCACATTACGCATAATAATAGAGCAAAGTATTGAATGGAAATTCCCACTTTATATCGGATTTGTGGATTATGTGAAGGCTTTTGACAGTATTGATAGGGAAACCCTTTGGAAATTGATGAGGCATTACGGAATCCCACAGAAAATTATTAACCTAATAAAGGCAACATATACAGATATGAAATGTAGAGTTCTTCATGAAGGTAAACTAACAGACACATTTGGAATAGAAACAGGAAGTGCGTCAGGATGTCTTCTATCACCTTTGTTGTTCTTACTGACAATAGACTGGATTATGAAGACCACAGTAACTAACACCAGAAATGGAATCCAATGGACTGACAGAGCAACTAGATGATCTGAACTTTGCTGATGATATAACCCTTCTGTCACATACACGAAATCAGATGCAGGATAAGCTAAACACATTGAATCAAAGGTCCCAGCAACTAGGGCTGAACATTCATAAGGGAAAGACAAAGATATTGAGAATTAACCAAACAAACGACAACTCGATCTCCATGGGTGAAATCCCACTTCAAGAGGTAGAATCATACACATATTTGGGCAGCAACGTAGACAAGAGGGTGGAACAGATAGAGATGTTAAAATAAGAATACAGAAGGCAAGAGGAGCTTTCATTGCACTGAGAAACATTTGGAAGTCCAAGAAATCAAATCTAGAACAAAAATTCGGATATTTAACTCTAATGTTAAAGCAGTTCTACTGTATGGGTCAGAAACATGGAGAACAACTAAAACAATAGCGCATAAATTGCAAACATTCATCAACTGGTGTCTCAGCAGAATAGAGGAACTAAGATGGTATGATAGGGTCACAAATGAGGAACTTATGGAGAGAACAAGACAGATTCCAGTGAGCGAACAGGTTAAAAAGAGATGCTGGCGCTGGATAGGACACACTTTGCGAAAACCGGAGAGGAATATAACAAGAAGGGTCCTTGCCTGGAACCCGCAGGCACAGCGAAAGAAGGAGGCCAGAAATACATGGAGATGAGATTTGGAGCGGAGATCAACAATATAAAGAAGAGCTGGAGGGAGCTGCAGAGATAGCTAGAGATAGGAAGACTTGGCATGAGTTGGTTGAGGGCCTATGCCCAATCCGGGTAAAAAGGCAAAGAGAGAGAGAGAACAAAGCGCAGCCATAAGACGAGAATCAGTGTGGAAACTATCATGAGATACAATTAGAAGTAAGACAAGGATGTGTACTTTCACCAGACCCGTTTAATCTATATAGTGAAAACATCATGCGACATATAGAAGAAAAGACAGGAATAACAGTTGGCGGACAAAACATGAACAATCTAAGATACGCTGATGACACAATTATCCTGGCTACAACTGAACAAGATCTACAAGACTTGATAGACGTATTAGTGAGAGAAAGTGAAAAGAAAGGACTAAGCATGAATATAAAGAAAACAGAGATTATGGTTGTCTCCAAGAAACAGGAAACACCAACATGCAATATCAAAATAAATAACGCAACACTGAAACAAGTCCATTGATTCAAGTACCTGGGAACATTCTAACATCAGATGGCAAGTGTAAAACAGATTAGGAGCAGAATAGCTCAAGCAAAAGCAGCATTTATGAAAATGAAAAACACACTATGTGTGAATTCACTAACAATGACACTGCGAAAATGACTACTCCAGTGCTATATTGATCCAATACTTCTGTATGGCAGTGAATCATGGACAATGAACAAACAATCAATATGAACACTGGAAGCCACAGAGATGTGGTTTTACAGAAGAATGCTGAAAATTCCATGGACAGCGAAGCAAACAAACGAGGAGGTTTTAAATCAAGCCTACACACAAAAAAACCGTATCAAAAGAATAAGAATCAGACATTCAAGGTTCTTCGGGCATATAAGCAAGAGAAATGTTTAGAGCATTTGGTGACAACAGGTAAAATACAGGGAAGGAGAAATTGTGGAAGACAGAGGGAGAAGATGTTGGATGGCCTGACATCATGGTTCAACGTCAGAACTGATTACATGCACCAAGCAGAGAGAGTTGTGGAGAGACATGATCCTACTCCGGCAGGCATGGCGCTTGATTGATTGATACTAACAATTATGTCTATTTGTGGTTTTGATGATCCGTGTTTGACTCGATGGTCTGCTTTGTTATTTCTTGAGATATCTGTGTGCCATGAGATCCACTGTAGAATGACATTTATATCATAGTAAAAAAACACAATGTGGATGATGGATGCCAATGACTGAATCTCACTTGACTGGTTCTGCTGCTGTTCTGAACCTTGTAGTATGGACTGTGAGTCAGTGAATACTAACATGTCTAGGACAATACTTTCGCCAAGTTCAAACTGCTGGTGGACCTGTTCTATGGTGGTCTTTATGACTGTAATCTCTACCTCATAGTTAGAACATATATTACCCAAAAGGTACACAATAATTATATGTAGCTTTACCTACTTTACCTACTATATGCTATAATATTATTTGCACCTTACCTTCCAAAGTTGACTATCTTTGAGTAGGAGGATTCAACACTTGTTTGCACTCCTGAGAGTAATACTATTCTAGGTATGAAGAAAGTTCTGGAGAATGCTACACCGAAATGAGAGTGATGAGAAAAGTATGAACACTTGTACAGTAGTTACTAGAGGATCAGAATTAGTAATAGTAAACTCAAAATTAAAATATATCTGTTAATAGTATTTCTTGTCTGACATTTTAACAAGCTTCATAAAAATGTCCATATATTGATTGTAATAAACAAAAGTTTAAGTTCTAAACATTGCTGCAAAAAATAATAAACAGTTAACCAAGTCAATGTCATCAGGTTGTATTCGTAACTAATGTAATGTCAGTCTTGCAAGTTCTCAACTGTGAGGAACTGTCACAGATTGAAAAAACTCTCTGCAAAGGAAATATTAACAGAAAGGTTCTGCTATAGAGGATACTATATCACACTAATGAGAGAGCAGATAAGTCAGCAAGCGATGGAGCAACACAAGTACCAAAACAATCAACTTCCAAGAAAAGTAGACAATTATGAAGGCAATTTTGATAGACAGAATTACCTTTCTTTCTCAATCCTGTTTTGCCTCACAGCGTCAGGTTAAGAAAGATTTCTATACGGCCTTTGCATGAGGGTCGTGTTAGTCTTCGTTGCCTCTGTTATCTCTGAGTCCATCTTTCATGGCCGGCCTTTGCTTTGTACCCACTATATCGGAGAGCATTGCTCTTTGAGGTGCACTGTCTGTTGGTAATCTGCTTATGTGCCGAACCATTTAGTTTTTGTTTCTTGATGAAGTTTAGTACTGATGTTGTACCCACTTTTTCCTGATGTCTTCATTTCTCAACGAGTCTCTTCTTGTTACACCAACATTCTCGTAGACACTTTATCTCTGTTCTGAGTAACTTTCTTCTATCATTTGTTGTCAGCGTCCAGGTTTGGCCATTACCTCAAGTATGCAAATCATATCCTTATTCCATATCAGAACAGGACACAACAGATTAAACATATATATATATATATATACACGATCATATATACAGACTGAGAATCTGTGCACAGCAGCACAGACTGTAGTACATTTTCAACAGGATTATCATATGTTCAACCACAGCAACATGTATTCAGAGAACTGAACTGCTTGTGTAGACATTACTAAACAACAGAGTGTGAACAAAAAGAATAAAAACATTATAAAATCTACATCTATGCATTCTATTTTTTTTCTTCTGAACATATGTTTTTCTTGTCTGAACATGTATTAATAACTCCTTGGATCTGTAACAATATGTGACTTAATAGCAGTGTGATTTGTGAGTTGATGAGAAAATAACATATGTACGCACAACATGGACAATTGTTCATAGATCTTTACTGTTGTGAAATAATTAATGATGGCATAATTATGAAATGATAAGAATGACAATGGTTGTTATAAATGAGAAAATGATGATTGAAACAGATAATCCAGGAAAAGCTAGTTTAAAAAATCAACATTTCAACACTCATGGTGCCTCAATAGGCTCTAGGTTCTTTTTCAGATTGATGCAAGTGTCAGCATCCTTACAAAGCAGTTCGAGTGATGATTCTAAATTTGTATGTCAACTCAAAATTTTGTTTCATGATGACGATGAGCGACAATTAATGATGTTTGGTGACATGATGTACACACACAAACAACTTGCTACAAAATCAACAAGTTATATATAGGATATAAGTCACAAACAAAATATAAATTTCCAGTGCATATCATGTATGCAGGGCTGACCCAAAGGTTACAAAGATCATTTCATGAAAAAAATCTTATGGTATATACATATGGCAGAAAGGTGATAAACCCCACAAAATTCTGGCTAAAGAATATATTGATCATAACCAGGCATTTATGGATGGCAGATTGTGAGATGTCAATCAATCAGACATGAAGTGTCAGCTGTGAACTATGCCAGTTTGAAGAAATAAGTAGTTGCAGACCAAGAGCAGAAAGTAGAAGAATTCAGGGAACATACATATTCATGTGTGCTCAGGTAAGGGAGACCATAGACATGTGACAATCAGAGCTATCAGTGCAGTCTCATTCCCATCAGCTACAACCAGGATGAAGCCAAGCTGGGTTTTTATGAGGCTACTGTCTTAACATAGATAAGACTGCAGACTTTGTCCTACTGACAAGCTTGATGATCTAGCATGACCAATAACTTGAATGCAGGTCTAGAAGGAGTTGGAGAATAACTGCAGACTTTGTCCTGGTGACAAACTTGATGCAACTCTAGAAGAAGTTGGAGAATGACTGCAGACTTTGTCCTGGTGACAAACTTGATGCAACTCTAGAAGAAGTTGGAGAATGACTGCAGACTTTGCCCTGGTGACAATTTTGATGTAGGTCTAGGAGCTGAGAACGACTGTAGACTTTGTGCTGGTGACAAGCTTGGTGCAAGCCTAGAAGGAGTTAGAGAATGACTGCAGACTTTGCCCTGGTGACAAACTTGATTTAGGTCTAGATGGAGTTGGAAAACAGCTGCAGACTTTGCCCTGGTGACAAGTTTGATGTCGGTCTAGAAGGAGCTGAGAACGACTGTAGACTTTGTCCTGGTGTCCTGATGACCTAGCATGACCAGTCCCTTGAATGCAGGTCTAGAATGATATGGTGAACAGCTGTAGACTTTGTCCTGGTGACAAGATTGATGATCTAACATGACCAGTCACTTGAATGCAAGTCTAGAAGGAGTTGAAGTGTGCTGTATACAAGTAAATGTGATATGATAAAATAATCTGGTAGCTTTAGTCCACACACACACACATAAGAAAAGTATACCACTTAACTAACAAAGAACAAGTATTGACGGGAATGTATTTGACCAGACAAGATCTGATCTTCCGTTTTTCATCTACACAAAGCACTATTTATGGTTACTGGAGAGAGAACTGAATGATCTTTGGTTATGGTTAGTTATCCATGGAGATGACCAATCATTGACTGGAACATCTCTATGGTACACCCTGGATGCTGTCTTGTTGTAAACAGGAAGCATCTCACTAGCCTCGCTAGACAGAACCTGTAGAAGGGAAAGAGATATATTATAGTGATGGTGATGATGATCTAGACAGGACCAGTAGATAGAAGAGATATCTTACTTTGGTGTCTCTGTGGCTAAGTCTTTGTCTTGTGTTCCAAATGTTGTATGTTCAAATCCAGACCACGCTGTTCTGTTGATGAGTGTATTTTTTCCAGAGACTCCTAGGATTGTTGCCGGAGCTATATCGTAATTTCATGCAATACTCTAGGCAGGTGGCATGCCATTTCTGTAGAGAGGGACCAAGCCATATGGGGTAAAACCTGTCACAAAGAAGTCAATCCTTCCGTTTTAGACTTTGATGATGATGGTAATCTTGACAGAATATGCAGGAGGCTAAGATTTAAAACAATTTGTTTCAGAATCCCTCTCTTTTAAGACTGTGATGATTCAATGCTCCTATTGGAGCTAACCATTAATATGACAGACCACACAAATGACATCGATGCTTATTTTAAACAGTTGTTTTGTTTGGCATGAGAAAATGTATGTTGCCTCACCTTGAGATATATGATTGCATCTGTGCCGTATCCTTCGTACGAGTTCAGCATTATATCACCTTGGAAATATCTAGCGTAGAGACGAGACAAGGGTAGTCCATAGCCGTAGCCAGCTAGTGGGGCACTAGCAATGTCCGAGCGTGCAGGTTGAGGTGCAGTGCTGTACAAATACTGGAAGAGCAAATCCTGCTTAGACCGTGATATACCCCCACCTTGGTCAGAAATCTGAGGAATGGAAGTTTATACACTTCAAATATGACAACACAAGAGATCTGTCTGACTTAGTCACTTCTCTTGTACTCATGTATGTTAAGGTTAACGAGAAATAACATCACTCAATTCTAGCAACTGTGTCTCTTCTAGTCTGGTTTCAGTATAATTCTCGGTCTATCACTTACTTCATTGATTATAGCAAAGCTTTTGACAGAGTCCAACATGAAAAGCTAATCATATGTCTACAAGAAATAGGCCTAGATGGGGATGATATCAGACTAATAAGTAACATATACTGGGAACAGACAGCAATAATAAAATATGAAAATAGCTACTCTCCATACATAGACATAAAGAGAGGAGTGAGACAAGGATGCATTCTGCCACCAAGCCTATTTAACATCTACACAGAGAAAATCTTCAAACAACTAGAGGAATGCCAGGACTCAAGATCAATGGAAAAATAATAAACAACTTAACTGATTCAGTCCCGTGGAACACTGTAGTGCACATATTTCTTATCTTCGTGGCCCAAGCGTCGTTTAAAAGACGGCTACTATTGCGTTGAGTTTTTATTAATTTTCACTCCGATTGTAGTTTTATATCAACCGGAAACTAAGTAGAAAGGAAGTACTAACAATAACCAAATCACAACATCGTGGTTTTGACTAGAATCAGAAGTGAAACCAAGTTTAATTTTCGTTTTCAAGTTACCCTGTGATTAAAAAATAATGTCTAACAATTCAGAGTCTAGAAATGGTTTGTTATCAGCTCGTTCTGCACGTTTTACAGCTGCAGAAGCGCGAGATTGGTTGCATGAAGATGTAGATACTGATAGTGAAGATAGTGAAGCTTCTGATTCTGATGATACAGAAGTTTGTGATTTAAATACGTCGATTATTAATAATTTAAATAATACTAGTAGTGTTTCCCAACCAGCTGCGAGAGGAGCGTTGCCCCAGTCAGGTTCCAGATGGTCGTGTTGCTAATTTTCGAACAGTTAGTAAACCATATATTCCGTCAATATTTTTTTAATTTTTGTGTATTCATAAATGGATTACTTATATAAAGAGAGCAGTTACACTGACTTATTCACCATATTGTTCCTCAAGGCCCTTGGTAAGTTGGATTTTGTTCTCACAATTTCAATTAATTTTTTATTACATGCTAATATTTGTCATGCACAGTCAACACAACATTATATTTTCGCATACAATAAATATTTTATGAAAGTACAATCATTTATCTTTAATTTGATATATAATAAGTTCAACTTTAAATCATATTTAGAAACAATATTTTAATTTAACTAAAGTATGTGTGCAATATTTTTGAAGCTAAAAAATAATTCCGTCCAGAGGTGAAAAAACCTGGTACTGAATCAGTTAAGATATGCAGATGACACAGTATTGGTAGCAGAAAAATGAACAAAATCTACAAGAACTAGTGGACCAATTGGACAGAACTAGCAAGGAATATGGATTAGACATTAACATATAGAAAACAAAAACTATGGTAATCAACAAGGAAATGGAAAAACCTAAAATGAATATAAAAATACATGGAGAATTACTACATCAAGTAAAAAGCTTCTTATATCTCGGTCAGATGATAACAGATGATGGCAGATGTATAACAGAAATTAAAAAGAGAACAGGAATGGCTAGGATAATTTCAATAGTATGAGAAAGTTACTGACATCCAAACAAATCACAAACAGGCTAAAAATTAGAATGATCAAATGCTATATATATCCTATATTAATGTATGGCTGGGAAACATGGACAATGAACAAGCAGTTAGAAGACAGAATTGATGCATTTGATTATATAGAAGAATAGGCAGAGTTTCATGGACAGAAAAACAAACAAATAAACAAGTTTTAGGAAAAATAGGCATGAAGAAACAATTATTAAGAGAAAATAAAATTCAGACAAGTAAAGTATTTTGGGCACATAAAAGACATGACACCATGATAAAACATTTACTAGAGGGAAAGTTGAGGGGGAAGAGCAAGAGGAAGACCGAGAGATAAGTGGGAGGAAACTTTAAGAAATGGACAGGTTACAGTCTGGCAGTGTGCAACACCAAGGCGAAAGACAGAGGATGCTGGAGATTCATTGCAGCCAACCTTCGATGTGGAGATGGCACCTGATGATGATGATCACTTACTTAGTTGCTCCTATTCTACTCTGGAGTGTTGAGGATGGCAGTAGAAATATCATACAATTATATCAGCTGTCTTTTGCTAATGGTCTTGTTTCACTGAGAATTCACAGTCCATCCATCACTCACTTAAGTTGCTCCTTTTCTATGCTGAAGTGAAGAGGCTGGCTAGAAGGAATTCCATACAATTCTAAAAGCTATTTTTCTTGAATGTCTATACTAGCTGGAAGTTTAGTTGTTTGGCATTTGACTTCCCATACTTGCTATGTAGCTATAGGTTTAGTTTTCTGGCTTTTCACATTCCATACTTGATGATCTAGCTGGAGGTTAGCTGTTTGAATTTTGAATTTCCATACTGGTCGCTGTAATTGTACTAATCCCATTCTGTAGAATGAGCAAACCAGCATAAATCAGTCTTCTATACGGGTCTGTAGTGGTTGGGGATCCAGAGAGAGAAAATATGTGTGTGACTCCACCAACATGCTCAACTGACCAGACGTGTGTGTGTTCACTCACAAGTGGATTCTGTAACTGGTAATGTAGAACCTAGAACCGCTCACACAGGTACAAGATATCCAGGATGTGATGCTTCTGTCTTTTAAACTTTGGTACTAAATATAGTTAGGAAAGAAATCTAGCTGATAAATACCACAAGAGTAGGTGGTTGGGAATGGGCAAAAACGAACTGCGCCTAGTCCACATAAAAGCCATTAGCTGACCCAATATGAGTTTTTAGTACAGATGGGACAAAGAAGGAAAACCAGGAACTCAACTGTGCCCTCATGAGTGTGACAGAACTCCTGTGCGCTAAGTCTTGGGGTTTTCAGGCAGATAGATGGAGCTCATTAATCCTGAAAGGCAACCTATCTAGGTGTAAATTACACCTGATGTCAAACAATGTCTACCTTACAGGGTTTCAGATAGAGCTAAGGCACACAAAGTCAGATTGAAACACGTGGACAAGCAGAGCTCATAAACCTGGAAAGATATTCCATCTATGGAAGTAGACATTCACAGAACAAACTTCAACCAATGACATTTAAAGATGTTGGTTCAATTGGCATGGAAATATAAAATGATCCTTGCCGGTGAAAAGATAAAAAGGAAACCTGGTCAAAGGAAGCAATCCTTTGATATAAATTGTGACAGACTAGCAAAAACCTCAGTCGCATAGTCCTGTTCATGAACCATGCTGGAATAGAAGCATAGCTGCTGATTGTATAATACAAAGAAAATTGATATACTATCTAGTTTATGACCTTAACTTTACTGGTTGCCTGGGTTACACTAAAATATATAATGTATGATGTTTACAGTTGACCTTTTGTACAAGTAAAGTGTCTGCTGTACTCAATCAGTAAAGTTTGCTGAAACAAATATTGATAGACACAAATACGTTCACAATAGGGTTGGTACCTACTTTGATAGACACATCTTCTTGTCCTTTGACTATCATCACATTCAGTGGAGGAATACAGTCCTCCTCTATATGATGCTCTGTTGCAGCTCTCATTGCATTCTGGAACAGATAAGGAGGGATGTCAGGATGTGTAAGATATGAGATGCTTGCAATGAAGATAAGATGAGATGTAAGCAGCGGTGGTAAATCTAGAGATAAATAAGATGAGATGTAAGCAATGGCTCTAAATCTAGAGAGATATGAGATTGAACAATGGTTGTACATCTGGAGATAAGATGAGATGTAAGCAACAGAGGTACATCTGAAGATGAGATGTAAGCAATGATGGTACATCTTGAGATAAAATGAGGTGTAAACAATGGGGGTAAATCTGCAGATAGATTTTCTTCTTCTATGCGTTCGATCTCACTACCAATTTCAATCACTCTTTGTGATATGTTTGATCTATGCCAAGAATGTGTATATGTTGCACATTGGTTTGGTAGGCCCCTAAACGCATAGACTTCTACACGTTTAGGACATGTGCATCCGATTTCAGCCAAACCTCCTTATTCGCCTCTTATGCCATGCGTGGCAGGTAATAGTGGTTCTATTCTTTACACCCAAATTTGGGCCCCGGTAACCACTCGGGCATGCAGATAGATAAGATGAGATGTAAGCAATGAGAGTATGGCTGGAGATAACATGAGGTGCAAGCAATGTAAAAACATATGGAGAAAAGAAATAAACAATGTAAGGACACCTGTAGATAAGATGTAAGCATGTGTAAAGACATCTGGAAATACGATGTAATCTGTAATCAATGTAAACACATTCTATGATGTTAACAGCTGAAATGGAAGAGAACTAACCTTAAAGAGTTCAAACAGCATGTGGTACAGATGTGATGGCACATACACAATTTGTATGGGATCATTTTCACCTTCAGACACTGAAGAAGACAATCAATATGAACAAATCACATTGGTTACACTTGACCAAAGTATTTATAATGGAAATGTAACAAAAGAACAACAGGTCTCTAAACAATGAAGTTAGGATGTTTTCTTCTTCTTTCGCTCAAGTATAACATCTAATAAACCAGTTTGCGATGATTGTTGCCTAATTTTAGCTACTTGAGCATAAATATGTTGTGCTACATTTACAACAAAACTGCAATATCTCCTCCATCTTTTGGTCCAGCACATTCACTTTACATTTAAGTTCACTCCCGGTTGTTTCATAATGAGAGATTTGGTCAGAATTAACTGTAAGTTTTGCTCTCAAATTTTGTCATGACAGCGACTTTACAGCTTTGCTCTTTTCTACTTTCAGGTGGCAGATGTTCTTTTATGCACTCAGCTTGAACATGGGACCAACAGGTTATCATCTCAGATAAAAAAACTAGTCATTTGACCTCACCTACAGTGAGATCAGGTACCGCTGAAAAATAGACTACGATCAATATGAGCTGCAACCAAATAGTTTTGAAATGTGAGGCAAGTACCATAACTCAATGTCAAAGAGAATCTTCAGTTCATTTATCTATTATTTTTCTCTATCTCTTTGTTTCATCCACCATTTATTTTATCAATTGTCACAATAGATTTTAAACCAGATTTTATCATAATATGCTCTAAAAATGATGACTTGTCTCTTTCTGCTGATGAAAATTAGTTTCCTCTGTGTAAAAGGACATTTAGCAGTTCATTGAATTCTTCCCATTCTTATGTAAAACCATATCTCTGTAGTCTCCTCATATAATTATATAGCAACACAATAAAACCATAAGTGTGTTTTTAAATTTTAGGTACTTACAAGCACTATTTTTAGACACAATATTCAACTCTGGTGCTGCCAAATAGTACTGCTCACACAGAAATCTGGCATTGTCATAAGCATCTATGAGATACAGGGAAGATATAAAAGTCTATGAATCTTACATGTTAAATACATCACCAGGCTATATCTGTGAATCTTACATCAGGTGCTAAATATGTTATTAAGTTCTATTTATAGATATCTACTAATTAAAAATGTAGTAGGGGTAGGGTCTTGGTTAACTCTGATTTTGTTGACCCAGACAACTCATTAACTGTGTCTTAGGCCCCATGCTAAGTTTAGAAATTTGCAATTACAATCTAATTGTTATTTGATGTCATACAGTATGTTTGTTATTATTGGGTGGTCTGCCAATAATTTTCTTCTTTCCTAGGAGAAATTTGAACATTCAAGCAGTGAACTACTAAAGTAAAATTAACTAACAACTTTCTGTGTCTTATAAATAAAAAAATGTCCCATAGCCTTTTCAGAAATTAGGATTTCTAAGCCCTAGTGTGAAGGAGGGCTAATTCCTTTCCTCACCTGTGGAACACAGTGTGGGATTAAACCGGCAAATGCTTATGCATTACGCTATCCGCCCCATTTTATGTGTCCTTCTTGACAATAATCCCCCAGGTCATCTGAGGTTTGGTTATGGGTAACAATTCAAATCTATAAAAATAGCTTTGTTACTGAAACTGCAATAAAGAACTGATGCAGTGTTAGAAATCATTTCAACACTATGTTCCATTATGAATGCTGAACTAACAAATTCATATGTATTAGCGTTAAGTTGCAGCCCTATGTTCCGGTGGGAACATAAAAGAAAAACAGAGAGAGAGAGACAAGAGTCGCAAATGAATACTTTTCTTAGAAAGCTAATGATTCACCTTGAACAACTGAAGACACATTGCAATTAGGATCTATGCAGCCTATATGTCGAGGGTTGTTGTTCTTTTCCTTCTTACCAAACAGAAGAGCTGAAATTCAAGTCAACATGTTAGAAGGCACGACATCTGCTGGAGCTATATATATCTATAAACACATTTCCCCATCTAAGAAAACCCATATTAATTTCTACTTCTTCTTCAATGACCCAGCAGTGTTCTGACTTTGGTATTTTTGTTCTATATACTGTAAGGATTGTTAAGTAGCTGAGAGAAAAATCAAAGAGAATTGTTAAGTAGCTGAGAGAAAAATCAAAGAGAATTGTTAAGTAGCTGAGAGTAAAGTCAAAGAGAATTGTTAAGTAGCTGAGAGAAAAATAAGAGAATTATTAAGTAGATGAGAGAAAAATCAAAGAGAATTGTTAAGTAGATGAGAGAAAAATCAAAGAGAATTGTTAAGTAGATGAGAGAAAAATCGAACAGAATTATTAAGTAGATGAGAGAAAAATCAAAGAGAATGGTTAAGTAAATGAGAGAAAAGTCAAAGAGAATTGTTAAAGAGCTGAGAGAAAAATCAAAGAGAATTGTTAAGTAGCTGAGAGTAAAGTCAAAGAGAATTGTTAAGTAGATGAGAGAAAAATAAGAGAATTATTAAGTAGATGAGAGAAAAATCAAAGAGAATTGTTAAGTAGATGAGAGAAAAATCAAAGAGAATTGTTAAGTAGCTGAGAGTAAAGTCAAAGAGAATTGTTAAGTAGCTGAGAGAAAAATAAGAGAATTGTTAAGTAGATGAGAGAAAAATAGAAAAATGACTTAACCCTTTCGACCTGTATTATTTTGACCTCTGGACGCATTTATTTTGCGATTCAAATTTAACATTCAATGTCAATTAGTTTAAACCTTTATAACTCTAGTGACTCTAAAGTATGAGATATTATATATTAAATTGTTGCTAATTGGATGTGGAATACATTAATATAATAATATTTTACATCAGGTGATATACGTTTGAGAGAATTAGACTATTGTAGCATGACTATTTTGAAAAAACGAAAAATCATTAAAAATATTTTACTCTCGGTTTGTATTACATCTTAATATTTATAGATGTTTCCAGAAGTAGTATTTAAATGAAGATAAACAATGTGGGAACATATTCTATAAGTTTCATCTAACTAGGTGCAGTAGTTTTTATAATATTCACTTTTTAGTGCGGACACGTCAATAAATGGAATGTGGACCGCCCATTCTTTAGATGCAATTATTACATTAGACTTACAACTATAGATACTGCTTTTCATAAGCAATCAAATGTCATTATTACCATCAATTAAATCTTCTTCATTACTATCACAAGTTATAATTTGATCTAACAGTACTCAAGATTACACTGTAAACATCGTCGGAAACATTTAACATTAAAAAAAAGTCTTGACTTGAACACAATAATACACTGCTTTCCCTGTTTCAAATCTTTGTTAAATGAAAATAGTAATGTACCTACATATATGTACTTTCCGTTTTTGAAGATTTTTTAACTTCAGTAAAGGGGTTCTGAAGATACATTCATTTCCGTGAACAGACATCCAAAAGCCGATATATCGGTTCTGCGACATCATGAACATTACTCTGAACCGATATATCGGCTCTGCAGTCCCGTTGGTTAAGTAGATGAGAGAAAAATAGAAAAATGACTTAAGTAGATAAGAGAAAAATAAAAATGACTGTTAAGTGGATGAGAAAAAATAGAAAAACGACTGTTAAGTAGATGAGAGAGAAATCAAAACTGATTGCTTAGTAGATGAGAAGAAAACTCACAAACTAAAAGATCTGGAAAAATGATGACCTAAATATTCATCAAATAAATGAGATAACAATATTGGAGTTGGACTGCTTAGATTTTGTAGATGACCCAGAGGCTACATCATGTTGATAATGCCTCGATGCTGTTAGACAGGGTAGTCTATAGCATGATCTATACAAATAACATGGGCTACATTCCAGATGGTTAAGATATTTCAAACAAGAGACCAAGATGTAGATAGATGCATACTGTTAATACCAGATAACTAGAGCAATTGGACAAACTGTAGGGCATAAATTGTGAGTGAAGAAGACTGTTACCTGAACATTACTGACATATTGATACTATCAGCAGTAAAACTAGTGTGGATTTCACAGACCCGTTAGAAGTCAGGTTATAGATTTCAGGCTGAGTTGGAAGCAAACAAATTTTTGAATTTCACAATGAGTTTTATCTAAGTAGGAAAATGGTGAAGCTACTGGCATGTGACCGTTCTGACCAGGAGAAAAAGAGTGTGACAACAGAGAGTTTGTAGACAGCTCAAGATATGACATGGTTGGTATAAAGAAATAAAAGTAGTCTTTGGAAAGCATGACCATGTGTGTTGAATGATTGATAAAATCGTTATTAGTTTTTGTTAATTATAACATATAAAATGTGAATAGTATGAAAGTGAGTAATATGAAGCACAAAAACTGATATACAAAAATTAAGATAAGTACATAACTAGAGAATTCTCATATCTAGAAGAGCTACTGAGTATGTGTACATGATATATTACCACAGGACTCCTAGAAATATTGTTAGAACGAGATGTGATAGCAAAATCTTGAAGACTGAAGAACTTTGAAGACAGAATGTGAACTGAGGACTTACCACAAAAAAAACTAGCAACACATTTTGCTTCTCTATGCAAACTTGGCAGACAAAGTATTCATAGAAAGAACTACTGGAGACAGAGAGACTGGTTCAGCAGTGGGCTAATAGATCACATATATGCAACTATGATTTCAAAAATTGTGTCTGTTACCTAAAGAATCTATGAAGACAAGGACCACAAGGTTATTTAACATCCTGCAGACTACTATGAAAGGAATCAAAAGTCACCAAGTGAAGGATTCGACTGGAATCAGAAGTCACTAAGTGAAGGTCTAGAACAGCTAAGTCATGTGACAACTACTAACCACTTACTATGCTGGTTAATGAGCATCCTTATACTGATCCGAGACATGTAAAATCGATCAAGGAAGTACTGAATTCTGTTCTCAGTATTAGAATCAATGCCATGTTTATCTTTCAGCTCCATCACACCCTAGGAAGACATCGCAAAACATGACAAGCTTCACAACAGTTTTTACAAAGACTACATTTCTAAGTTTACAATAAAAAATATATAAAAATATAAGTCTATAATATAATATATTATATATAATAATATATAGTTAGTTAGTTTGTTCCTTTCGTGCCAAAGCGGCACATAGGGCAGAGATTTTAGATCTCCATGTGATGCGGTTCATTGCTAACAGCTGATCTTGTATGGTTTTACATCCCAATAGTTTACTTTCTTGTTGGATGGTTCTTCGAAGAGTGGTCTTTGGTCTTCCACGTTTTCTTTTCCAACTGGTGACCACATAAGGACTTGTCGATTTAGTCTCTTTTCGTCTGATCTAAGAACATGACCTAAATATTTCCACCTTCGTTTTCTTATAATATTTGATACGGGTTGTTGGTGTGTTCTATCTCTCACTGTGTTGTTAGAAACGAAATCACTTCATTTTACTTTTAATAATTTTGGGAGACATTTATTCTCAAAGCTGTTCAGTTTCTTATCAATTTTCTTTGTTGATTTCCAACTTTACAACCGTAGGTCAGTACAGAATCACACATGACCTAAATAATTTAACTTTTGTGCATATACTAAGGTCTTGAGATTGCCAGATATTCATTAATTTAGTGAAGGCACTAGCTGCTATAGCAATACAAGAGTTTATTTCTTTCATCGTGTCTCCGTTGTTTGACACTTTACTACCCAAATATGTAAAATGTTCAACTTTCTCCAATGTTTGGCCATTTATTACGATGTTGTCTGTCGAGTTTGTGAGGTCCATAATTTTAGTCTTGGCAGAATTAATCTGGAGACCAACCTGTTCTGCAAGTGTGCAAAGATTGCTCGTTAGTTTGTGGGTTGCTTGTGTGGTTGAATTCAATATGGCCACGTCATCGGCAAAGTCAAGATCAAATAGTCTGCTGTTATTAAACCATTTGATGCCTAGTTGATCATCTTGGGTGCATTTGCGCATGGTCCAGTCTATAGCTATCCCAAAAGCATAGGTGACATAACGCAGCCCTGCTTCACACCCGAATTGACTATGACCCAGTCTGAGTTTCCTGCATCTGTTCTTACACAGCAGGATGCTTCAGAATAGAAGGCTTTTATAATATTGATGTACTTTTCCAGGAAGCCGTAGGTCATAAGAATCTCCCAGAGAGTAGAACAATGAAGACTATCAAATTCAGACAACTTTAGAATAATATATTCAGGAGGAAACAATCACACAAAAGGAGTAGGCATAATATTAGACGCGAGAGAGCAAAAATGGTGAAAGGATTCTGGACAATATCAGAGAGAGTAATGCTATTAAAACTACAGGGTACACCAGTAGATATCAACATCATACAGATATACGCACCAACAACAGATAGCACAGAAGAAGAACTAGATGATTTCTACAACCAGTTACAAATAGCTATGAAACAGTGCAAGGCTCATGAAGTGACAATTGTAATGGGTGACTTCAATGCTAAGGTAGGCTCTGAAAAGGTAGAGGACAACTGGAGGATGTGGCCTAGAGAGAAAAACGATAGGGGAACACACTTATAGAATGGGCAACAATAAACAACATGATAATTGGCAACACTTGGTTTAAACATCATCCGAGAAGACTATGGACATGGAGAAGTCCAGATAACAACACACACAATCAAATTGACTATATTATGATAAATAAACGATTTCGAAATGGACTGCTAAATATAAAAACAAGACCAGGTGCAGATTGTGACAGTGACCATACACTACTGATAGGAAAAGTAAGAATAAAACTGAAGAAGATAAAGAGGAGCGCAAGAAACATCATATCGAACTCCTCAACACTCAAGACTGACACAAAAGTGAAAGACTCATTTAAACGCATTATACAAAACAGATATAACGCTATGGAAAAAATAGAAACAATAGAAGAACAATGGCAGATGCTTAAAGAATCAATCCAACAAACGTCAAAGGAACTAACCCACAAAACATGTCAACGGATCAAAAAGAAATGGATGACGGAAGACATTTTGGAATTAATGGAAAATAGAAGGAAAAACAAACATAACAAAGCAGAATACGATCGAATCAATAAAGAGATAAGACAAAATGTAAAACAGCAAAAGAAGAGTGGCTAAATGAAAATGCAAACAGATCGAAACAGAACACAAAGAAAACCCCAAATCAATATACGAAAACGTAGACAACTTACTTGGCAGACGTAAACGTACAACTACTGGATGTTTAAAATCAAAGCAGGGAGATATCCTGATGTAAACAGACAAGAAAATAGAAAGATGGACAGAGTACATTAAGGACTTATACAGTGATAACAGACAAGAAATACACATCAATTACAACCATGAAGGACCACAAATACTTCCATCAAAAGTTATCAATGCCATAAGACACACGAAAAAGGAAAACCCAGGACCAGACAACATAACAACAGAAGAAATAGAAGCAACAGGCGAATTGGGCATAGGAGTTTTAACAAAATTATTCAATGACATCTACAACACTGGATATGTACCCAAAGATTTACTACAATCCATTTTTATAGCACTACCAAAGAAAGCAGGAACGATAGAATGCGAAGAACACCGCATAATCAGCCTCATGAGTCACGTAACAAAACTACTTTTCAGCATTATTATGAGAAGGGTGCGAAACAAAATAAGACCAGAAGTTAAGGAAGAACAATGTGGCTTTGTTGACAGAGGAACAAACAACGCAATATATACAATAAGAACAATAATGGAAAGATCAATAGAAATGAAGTTGGACTTATACCTATGTTTCATAGACTACGCAAAGCTTTCGATAAAGTAAAACATGGAGAAATAATCAGCATGTTAGATAGTATAAATATTGATGGTAAAGATCTTAGACTGATCAAGAATTTGTACTGGCAACAAACCGCAGCCATTAGACTAGAGAGTAAGATTGGAATCTATCAGGCGATACAGTTAGGAGTACGACAAGGTGCGACTCTCACCAGACCTATTCAACTTATATAGCGAAAACATCATGAGATCTATAGAAGAAATGACAGGAATAGCAGTCGGTGGACAAAATATAAACAACCTAAGGTACGCTGATGACACAATTCTCATGGCTACAAATGAACACGATCTGCAAGACTTGATAGACATACTAGTGAGAGAAAGTGAAAAGAAAGGATTAAGCATGAATATAAAGAAAACAGAGGTTATGGTTGTCTCCAAGAAACACCAACATGCAATATCAAAATAAATAACACAACACTGAAACAAGTCCATCGATTCAAGTATCTAGGAACATTCTTAACACCAGATGGAAGATGTACAACAGAGATTAGGAGTAGAATAGCTCAAACGAAAGCAGCTTTTATGAAAATGAAGAACACACTATGCGTGAACTCACTACCAATGACACTGCGAAAACGAGTACTCCAATGCTATATTGAACCAATTCTTATGTATGGCAGCAATCATGGACACTAAACAAACAATCAATACGATCATTGAGCCACAGAGATGTGGTTTTACAGAAGAATGTTGAGAATTCCATGGACAGCAAAGAAAACAAACGTGAGGTTTTAAATCAGGCCTGCACACAAAGAAACCTTATCAAAAGAATAAGAATCCGACAATCAAGGTTCTTCGGCATATAATGCGAAGAGAAGGTTTAGAACATTTGGTGACTACAGGTAAAATTCAGGGAAGGAGAGATCGTGGAAGACAGAGGAGAAAATGTTGATGGCCTGACATCATGGTTCGACAAAATATCGACGCCAGAACTGATTACATGCACCAAGCAAAGAGAGTTGTGGAGAGACATGATCGCCTCACGCCGCAGGCATGGCACTTGATTGATTGATAATAATCGTCCTCTTGATTAGATTTTAAACCAGCATTGGACTTACGTCTACATTCTCTTCTTGTCATAGATAACACAGATGACATTCACAAGTGATCCCATTACTGTCTGTCTTTCTATCTATGGTATCCCATGTCAATACACGCTCTTTCATTTCCCTTTCAAACATCTTTATCTAGTTTTCCTATGGTCTGCTCAGTTTCTTCCTTTTGTCTGCTGTCTATTAGAGAGTTATATTTGTCAAAGTGTTTGGTGGCATTCTACAAACATGTTCAAGCCATCTCCATCGTCTTCCTCTGATCATGGTCGCCATTCAGGTACAAACGAGCATGTGACCACCACTATATTACAGCTCTTCACATGAAACCTGAGCCAAAGTTCTTTATGTGTTCTTATGGCTGTGGTTGCTGTATAAATTAGTTTTACATGATACTAGCTAAACCTGAATATTGGTCTTTTTTTTCTTCTTCTGTATTCACTTTTCAATCCCCAAAAGTTTTAAAAAGTGAGATGGGTTGCCTCCATGAATCCAGTCATCAACAGCAGCAGGTAGAAAACTATTTTTGAACAAATGAATACTGATAACTTAATTTATATATCTATACTCGCCCGTGTGTTGCAGGGTAGACTATATAGCACAGAAGCTATTGACCAAATACTTCTTCCTCTTCTTCTGCATTCTCACTAGATTGGGATTTCGGATTCTCTAATAAAGGCAGTCGCCTGCCTCAGATTATCAGCCACGCCATACAGTTTGTCTTGACGCTAGTGTAAGTGGGCCACCTCTTTCTTCTCAAGTCTGCATACTGGGGCAGTTCTGTGGGATATAATTCATATGATTTCTGCTTCCTGTTTGTACTGACCACTTCCGTAGTAAGTTTTGGCCACCCTTGGACGGTAGATCTGACATTCTTGCTGCGTGGCTAAATCTCCTAGGCAGATTGGCGTCCAGTAGAATCCGTATCCCATTCCTCATTGTGAGGGTCATTGCACCATGTTATGCGCCTTACGGCCTGGTGCATCCGTTTTCTGCAAGCATTTGTTTCGGTTAGCATTCCTAGCGGACCTGTGCATCCGATTTCAGCCAAACCTCCTTAGTCGCCTCTTATGACATGCGTGGCAGGTAACAGTGGTTCTATTCTCTACACCCCAAATTAGGGCCCTGTAACCACTCAGTATCCAATACACAAATAAGACAAGAGACCAAGCAAGAAAATGTATCAAATTTTATAAGAAAGCGCCGCTGAACTACATCGCCACACTTAGAATGGATGAGAGAAGACTCTTACCAATCCCTCATATGGACACCAGAGGGAAAAAGAAAACGAGGAAGACCAAGAGAGACTCTGCGTAGAACCATCACCAGAGAAGGCTCAACGATGGGCCTAGTAAACATTAAAGACCTAAAACAGATAGCAACGAACCGAGAGACATGGAGAACTATGACCTCTGCCTATGCGCGCCACAGGCCCAAGAGGAAAGACTAACTAACTAACTAACCACTCAGGCGATAACCAAATACAAACATTTCTATAAATTATAAAAAAATATTCTGAAAATCCTTCTGGAAAGACAGAAAAATCTGTATAAAAAGTAAAAAAGAAAAATGTCATTTCCTGTTTGTTTGTTTGTATATCAAAATTGATTTCATTCAGTAATAATTAAGATGCAAGCTCATCTATAATAATGGTGCACATGTGATAACTGGTTATTGGTTACTGGACGAACCAGCATCTTAGAAATTAAGGCAGACCTGTAGATGGTCAGTCTCTCAGAGCAAATGTCGAAGGTATACATACGGGGTGATTAAAATGGCTTGCTGGGTAAGCACACTCCTCACTCTGCCCCTTCCCCCAAGCATCCAGTTCAGCTTGTATGACTAATTTCGTACCCCTTAAACAGCTAGATAGAATCAATATCAATTTTGATGTTGATTTACTCTAATCAACACAGCTGTAATTATTCACCTGGCTCTGTGAGCTATGAAAGTGAAGATATAATGTCCACCCCCGTACAAATGGTAAGACCCAGTATTTTGAAGTTTGCAACACTTCCCCTCCCTATCTTCTTCTTCTTCTTCCTTTTGTCGTCACACTGCTACCGAGTTGTTGCCCAGTGTCGTGGTTTTCTGTTTTTGTCTTGTGCTGTTCTGGTGGCTTGTGTGATTGTTATCTTTGTTCTTTCACAGGATTCTGCTACGCCATCTAACCATCTTTTCCGTGGTCTTCCTCTTGCCTTCTTTCCCGATGTTCTGTTGTAGAAGACTGTATACTGTGGAGTTTGGATGCATTCTTATTAAGTGGCCAAACCACTTCATTCTTTGTTTATCTATGTAATTCAAGCACGGTTTTGTGTCAACTTTCTTTCTTATGCTGATGTTGGTGATTCTGTCTTTTCTTGTGTTGTTGGTAACTTTTCAGAGCAACGATTTCACATGTAGTTATTTTTGTGACTGCGCTTTGCCCCTCCCTATACCATCAATAAAGTACACAAGAGAGCAGTCAGTTACCTGTGCCATAGTTTCCACAACATTGCTATGTCTGTTTCTAATTAGAACCAGTGATGAAGTAAAACTGCAATTAAGGGGAAAAAAACAGTTAGTGGCTAAGGTCAACAAACAAAACATGAATGGACTAGAAACAAGACAGTTAATGCTAAGGTCTACAAACAAAACATGAATGGACTAGAAACAGATAAGTAATATCCGCTTAACAGTAACAACAGTTATCTTTGTTGTTGAGCAAATGATTTTTTTTTTAAATAGTTGCCCATAACATTTTATGAGTCTGGCCCTCAGAGAATGAAAAGTGTGCCAAAACATTTTGGGGCACCACTTAAAAGTGATAATTGGTTAACAATTTGTTTGACACAATATGGCTGCTTGCTCCATAACAATCCTCCTGGGTCTCCTCTACAGTGGTAGTTTCTGCATTCATTTTTTTTGACACGATGTTATAATGTTGCTAGCTTCATATACAACCTTTCTTAGTAACATTTTACAGTAGTAGCTTATGTCACATTCTGTTTGACATAAAAAGGATGCTAATAGGGGTTACGTTTTGGGCTACCAACTTTGTAGGACATCAAACAAACTCTCCCTACTTTGTAAAATTTGTGGCCCTCATCCAATGAAGCAGTGAGTGACCATTCACACTTTGTTTCATCTTGCAGCGAAGCAACAAACTCTCACCACTTTGTTCAATTTGTGGTCATCCTTTCTACAATATTCCTGGATTGGTTTATGGTTTGTCATCTCAACAACCACAGTTCTTCAAGTTGTTAGTGGTCTGCATTTCTGTCCCCTTTGCTTCACATGTCAGTTTTTGTAATGGTCTCAAAAACACTTCTGAAGGTATGGCCAATTCCTTCCTTTTATTCGCTTGAAATATTGTCTATATATTCAATGTTGTAAAAATTGTTGACCTTACCAGCAGTCCAGAAAATATTCAACTAAAAACTACACTCTTGAAAAAGTCAAAAGTTTTACATACCTAGGGAGTATGATGACATCTACGGGGATACAGCGCCAGAAATTCCACACAGAATCGCATTGGCATCAAGTGTTTTTAACAAATTGTCAAATATATGGAAGTCCAATTCACTCAGCAAGCACTTAAAATTAAAGATCTTTAACTCTTGTGTGATTCCAGTATTAACTTATGGATGCGAGAGTTGGAAAGCAACAAAAGCTCTAGAAAGAAAATTAGATAACTTTGAGAATAAATGTCTTAGAAGAATATTGAACCTCAAATGGTCAGATTTCAGACCCAATACACAAATAAGACAAGAGACCAAGCAAGAAAATGTATCAAATTTTATAAGAAAGCGCCTCTGGAACTACATCGGCCACACACTTAGAATGGATGAGAGAAGACCCCTTACCAATCCCTCATATGGACACCAGAGGGAAAAAAAACGAGGAAGACCAAGAGAGACTCTGTGTAGAACCATCACCAGAGAAGGCTCAACGATGGGCCTAGTAAACATTAAAGACCTAAAACAGATAGCAACGAACGGCGAGACATGGAGAGCTATGACCTCTGCCCCGCCCACAGGCCCAAGAGGAAAGACTAACTAACTAATTCAATGTTGTCCTTGTATATATTTTTGTAGCTCACACAGAGCTCCAAGTAATTTTCTTTCCCCTGTTATTTCACTGGGCCAGCAAATTTGCATCCGAATATCAAATTAGATTGAAGTGGGAGGCACATAGTTCATTAAAGAAAGAAAAAACACCCTAGAGATATCCTGAAATGAACTTTACTGAGAGAAGCGAGAAATGTCAGACAATTGCACAGCGGAGCAAACCATAAACAAACCTGAACGGGCGGCAAACCAAGGTGTTCATTAAACGACCAGTTTGCTGGGCAGATGACGCTCATAAGCCGGGAGGGCACGCTGTCTAAGGGTCGCTGCCCTGAAAGAAAATGGCAACCCGCTGCCTTGTGGGTTTCGCTAGGACAGCCAAAGGCTAGCGGAGAGCGAACCGCACACAATAGCTGGCTGAAATCGAACAACCCACCCAAGGATAAGCAACTGTGCTCCACTAGGTGCTGAAGGCTGGTGCATGTACATTACGTTCTGATGTTTGGCTGTTTATATATCACAATAGAATGATAAAAATGACTTTAGAACGATCGAAGAAGAAGAAGAAGACAACTACACAGAAGAGACTGAATGAGTCGCCCAGGATAGATCAGTATGGAGAAATTGCTTGCAGGCTCTATGTAACATATAACTGTACAAGAGGAATACAATGCAACTTTCATATATATAATTTGTTTAGTTCTTACAATATACTATTGTAAGACACTATTGTAGCATTTTCAAATGCTATTTATTTTGATAAAATCTGTAAAAGTTTTGTTAATCTTACTCTTACATCATTTTTGGTACCACCATCTGGTTTTAAAATGCTTCCCAAAAGTGTCATAATGTATTTTGTATTTGCTAATTGTTTGCTTAATATTCAATAGGTGTAGGGTTTCTGACATTTATTTTCATCACTTTAGTCTTGTCTTAAATGTATTGATGTCAGTATGTGAGTAATACAACGAAATGGAAAAACTTACGTATCCAATACTTGATGGTTGGATGAATCCTTGCTTTCAAATTCAATCAGTTCCTCAAAGCTTAGTTGATACCTGGTGAAGACAAAATGATTAAACAATATAAATGGTTTTTTGGGGTTTTTTTTTCCGATCCAGAAGCACTTGAGCTGAAAGCTCTTCGCTCGGTGTCATGGACATCGTAACCCTTCGCTCGGTGCCACGAACACCATAAATCTGGGGAACCTGTAGCTTTTCCGCCAGTCCACGGAGTTGAACCCGCACTTACAGAGGACTAGTCACCGTAGTCCAACGCGCTACGAACACGCTGGACATGCGGGCAATATAAATGTTTAAGGAGTATATTGCAATTTCTATACCTGATAATCTGAGAGGCAGGAGAGGTAGAGGAAGACATAGAGATGGACTGTTAGCAAAGAAAGGGAAGAGGCAGGAATGACCTGGAAAGAACTTAATTGGCTTGCTCAAGATAGATCTGGTTAGATGAAATTTGTTGATGCCTTACGGTGTGTGAGAAGTTAGAGAAGAGAAAGACAGTATGATAATAAACAAGTTAAAGATGAGAAAGTAAGGAAGATGAGATGTGGAAATACTTAAGAATAGGACATATTTCATGAAAATAAATCAGGCAGAATGGATGATTAGTGCTAACCAGACAAGTTATTCATGCATAGCAGATAAGTACAACCTTCAGACAAGGAAGAATGTAAGCTGTGATAAAAGTCAGTTTTAAACTGGACAAATAAGCAGTTGTGGACCAAGTGATTATGCTTTCCCAGCAGGGTGTGGTAAGGCACTGGTGCTTATAATGATATACCCTACATATCCAATGACGGAACATCAAAAAGCAAAGTCACTATAAAACCAAAGTGACTTGTAACAGGAGATGGAAAAGTTGTGTGAGTTTACCCAGACAGTACAGCCAACCTAATTTGTTGAAGATAGAATGTGTCAAGACAGAATGTGTCAGTGTGAATGCATGATTTAACCAAGGCACACATAAACACACATATATAGACATGCTACACTCACATCTATCATCATGGCATTGGTCTCTACTAGCAATATAACAGCTAAGTAACTCAACCAGATATAGACTTGAGTGGAACATACAGGGGAAGACATGAGTTGGGAGGCCAAAAACTACCTGGTGAAGAACTGTGGAAAAGGAAGTCAGAGCGATTGGAGTCTTGTGGGCAAAACTAGAGTTTGGTGGCAAGCCACTATTGCAGTCCTATGTTTCACTGCAAACAAGGCTTAGTAACAGTAGTATTAGTGCTATGATCTGAAGACTGACAGATGAATGATAAAGATCAAAAAGGAAATGACAGTAACAATGTTTGGTGTTGTGAAAAATAAATGGTTGGTCCTTGTAAAACAAAAAACTAAAAGAAAAAGAAGATAAAAATGACATTGTGCGACAATTATGGATGAATTAATTGTATTAACATGAAAGTCAACAATAGAATTAGTTAACAGTTACACTGACTGTCCCGGTGCCCACAAGGGAAGCAAAGAATAGTAACACTGTGACCTACAAGGCATGTCGTAAGAGGCCACTGAGGTGGGGTCTAGGGAAGCTACCCTAGTAAATAAAGTGTCATAGAAATCGGATGTTCTGGCCTACTTGTAGGCAGATAACTGGCACAATCGCTCTTAGGCTCAGATCACAAAGAGTGGTTGATATCAAGCGTCAAGAAGAAAATGTTAACAGTTACTTGTAAAGCTTCATGGATTGTCTGCACCATTCAACATGACAAAGACAGCACTCACCAGCTCTTGACTAGTCTGACACTGGACATGTTGAGGAGGTTCTCTGGCAGCAGATTTATCTCTTTCATGATATTGGCCAGACGGACCGGCAGCTCCTTCTGTAAGAACATGTATGAACCTTTGTTGCTCTTATCTTTAGAGCCTGCAAATGAAAAAGTTTTCATCAGCTATGATCACACTACTTCTTGTATGACATTTTCTAATGTCATTTTGAAATTTTTTAACAGCAAGCAGTAGTCCAACTATGAGCTATTGCTATCCCAATACGAGCTAGACTTGGAATGCAGAGGGTTCGCTACCCTCTCACCACCTGAGCACTATTTTGTAATTGTTTTACATGTGAAGCTAATTTACAATGTACTGATTTCACAAATTGATTGACCGGTGTAGCATATTTTAATAAACATTTATGTCAAGTTTGCATTTCTTGACTGCTTTAAGCCTATCTGTAAGACAGCAGTTGTGGCTCTCTTGAGCTGATCCTGCCCTTTGATGTCTGGGTGAGTGACACTGCTGGTAGCTTAGCTGTCACTACTTCAACTCATGGGCTGATCCCTGTACTTTGACCTGTCTAGCATGGGAGACCCTATTCATAGCTTAATTGCAGCTACTATAACTCTTATATCCCAGTGCACATGTGAGACATGAAGGTGCTGGATATGAATAGACCAAACTGAGAGTTTATCAGGGAAGGTCAACTTGAAATCAGGCTCCTAAAACTAGTGAATCTAGACTAAGGCAGCTCGTTGATGAATCGCTTGCCAGGAGAAAGAAATCCTTACAAAATCCGCCTATGGGTACTATGTTCATTGTTATCTTGACACTAAAAGGATGTCATAATCATCAGTAGAGTGTAGTGATATTTATGCTCTATTTCCCAACAGGAGACCTTTAAATTCACATAGCAACAAAGTAAAACTGTCCTTATATTGTCTGTACTGCAACTACTTTAGTTTTTAAATGCAAACATGTCGCCGTGAACACTAAAAGAGCATTGTTCAACCAATCTTTCTCCCAACATTATGCTATCAGTGTCAAACCTGGGCTTGGTTATTGGTTACTAAACTGACGCCATTGCACTCGGGCAGACCCATAGGTGCTCAGTCTCCCCCAACAGATATCAAGAGTATGCATACTGATGGTTCCTGTGGCTCGCTGATTAAACACACCTCTCACTCTGCCTCTCAAGCATCCAGTTCGACTTGAACAACGGGTAACTCCAACCTGGGCACTGACATCAAACGATAGAAGAAAACCAGTCACGACAGAAATGAAGAGTCTATAAAGAATGCTGGGAGTATCAAGAAGAAACAGATTTTGAAATGAAAACATCAGGAAAAGTGGGTACAACATCAGTACTGAACTTCATTAAGAAACAACAAATTAAATGGTTCGGTCACATAAGCAGATTACCAATGGACCCAAATAGCAATGTTACTCCGATACAGTGGATACAAAGTAAAAGGCTGTCCATGCAAAAGGTGGACCACAGCGACAACAGAGTCTGCAAAAATCACGATTTATGAAGTGCATACAAAAGTCTGATCTAGAAATTTCTTGTTACCCTGATGCTGTGACACAAAACAGGATGAGAGAAAAAGAAGCAACTACTTTGATTTTCACTAAGTCACTTTCAAAATTATCATCTAGTGACACAGATTTCCAAAAAATGTTCTCGCACAACTTCAATTAGTCTAGGCAAATTCAAGAGTCAAATTTGGTGAGCCACAGAAACCATCCATATATATACCCTTTGACATCTGTTGGGGGAAACTGAGCACCTAAGGGTCTGCCAGGAGTGTAATGATGTCGGAATTCACTATGTTTTTACGATTGTGGGAAGAGAGGCAGAATATGGGTTTTGTGTAGACCCCAGATTATTTTAATCCTGTTTGTTTTAACTAGAATGGAGGCTGTTGTAACATAGTCCTCAGTTGTTAGATGACAGTCATCTGTCGTGTAGACTGCTTGAGATGTGTTGGTGGTAGCATTGGGTAATGTTGTTAATGTAGATTAGGAACAGGGTTGGCACAGTTACAATGTCCTGTGAAACTCCCATCTGTGCGCATGTACTCATGTCTTAGTGTAGGCCAGGCACAGTAACCTGTTGTCCATTTCTCACCACCTATTGATATTTGTCAGCTAGATTTCTTTTGTAACAATATTTGGTACCAAAGTTTAGGAGATAGAGAATAGTCACATCCTAGATCACTTGTTTTTATGCAAAGGGTTCTACACTGCCAATTACACAATTCATTTGTGAGTGAGCGTGTACATGTTCCATACGGCAACAGTGGGGGTCTCTTGTGGAAGCCTTATGTGTCAATCGGGACACGAGGAGGATATAGATAGATCTTCATGTCTGGGATCAATACAAAGTCAAATCATCTTCAGAACATTGGTTATACTATATCTTTATGTCTGTCACCAGAACCAAGTCCATTCTTTTCCAGGCTGTTGGCCACAATAGTTCTTCATGTCTGTAGCCAGGACAAGGTCCAGTCTCAATGGTCATGTGTAGATCCTCATGTCTGCACCCAGTACCAAGTCAAGTCTATTCCAGACTGTTGGTCCTGTATAATCTTCAGGCCTGCATCCAGGACCAAGTCAAGTCTTTTCACTGCCGTTGGTCATGTATAATCTTCATGTCTGCACCCAGTACCAAGTTGTCTTTTTCAAGCTGTTCGACATGTATAATCTTGTCTTCCCCCAGGATTAATGTTTCTCAAGGTCATTTATTATACTAGTTCTTTATGTCTGCCACCAGGACCAAATCCACTGTTTTCCTACAAGCATTGATCATCTTATATCTTCATTCTTGTTGCTAAGACAAAGTTTGTAGTCTCCTCTAGGTCTATACAAATGTAGTTTTTATTTTCCTTAATTCTTCACCTCCTGACCATATTTGGCTATTGTGACAGAAAGTTGTGAATAATATTTTATAAGATCTGAACTTCAGTTCTGTGAGGACGTGTTTTATGTATGATATACTAAACACATACAGGTGATCTAGCAATTGTAAAGTGGTTTAGCATTAGAGATGTAGTTCAGCATTAATGATCCAGCAATATCCAGTCTCCCATCACATTTGCAGAAGCACAGCAATCTGTAGCAGTAAATTTTGAGTGTCTTCTTCTGCGTTCTCACTAGATTGGGATTTCAAATTCTTTAATAAAGGCAGCCGTCTGCCTCAGATTATCAGCCAAGCCATACAGTTTGTCTTGGATGCTAGTGTAGGTGGGCCACCTCTTTCTTCTCAAGTCTGTATACTGGGGCAGTTCTGTAGGATATAATTCCTATGATTTCTGCTTCCCGCTTGTGCCGACCTCTTCCCGCAGTAAGTTTTAGCCACCCTCGTGATGGTAGGTCTGACATTCTTACTGCGTGGCTAAATCTCAAGAGGCAGATTGGCAACCGTAGAATCCGTTATGCCATTCTTCATTGTGAGGGGGTCGTTGCACCTTGTTATGTGCCTTGCGGCCTGGTGCATCCGTTTTCTGCAAGAATTTGTTTCGGGTTAACATTCCCTAGTGGACACATGCATCCGATTTCAGCCAAAGCTCCTTAGTCGCCTCTTACGACATGTGTGACAGGTAACAGTGGTTCTATTATTTACACCCCAAATTTGGGCCCTGGTAACCACTCGGAAAGCATCAAATGTTAGTGTGAAAAAAATGTAAGATACGGGCAAGAAAGCATTTAATTAGAAAAAAAATACTAAAATGAATACTAACTGGATGCTCTGCCTGCCATTCCAAATTCCACCAGTTTCTTCAATGAAAGGGGTGAAGGATTGAAGCTGGCGTACTTCTCTAACATCTGCAAAGCAGCTGAATTATTCATGGAACGGAGAAAATTCAGGGAAAACCTCATGTTGATACAGGTATGATGATAGTGCTTGTAAATCAAGGTGAACTTGGGTGTATAAAGTATTATTCCTGTTTCCACATCAAAGTATTCTGACACACACCTGAAAATTCATACCAATGTGTCCCACTCATTCACATTTCCATGGTCTGTGATTTCCAATTGTTTTTCTTGAGGCCAGAGAATTCTTAACAAATATGATATAAAGATACCAAATTATTAAATTATAATGTATACGGTTAGAAAAAAGAACCAAAAAATGAATGTTCATCGTTCACCTCGGAAATGGTGTTTCTTTTGATTAGAGAAGAGAATATAGTTCAAATAATTTTTAAAGCATGTGATTTTGTGCTTTGAATTTTCCTCTTCTTTTGCCTGAACATGAACCAACAAAGCAGTAGTGATCAGCAAGCCTTGTGGTGTCATGTAAGGTAATAACGAATCTCTCCACACTGGTAGGCAGTGACCATCCTTCACAGGGAGCCTCATGACTGACCGACCTACACTCTGCATCACTTCTCCTCCTCCACTGCTCTCCATCAGGTTGTCTTTGGTCTGCTCCTCCTTCACTTCCCTTCTTTGGTGCAATGCATGGCAGTTTTCATGATTGTCTCTAGATTACTTATATGTCCTATCCAGCAACAGCATCTGCCTTTTATCATTGAGTGCATTTTCTCCTGGTTGTATTTGTTGAGCAGTTCTTGGATGGTAATTTTGTCCAGCGAAACTATTCTGATAAATTTTCTAAGGCAGATTGTATGGAATTCCAACAGTCTAGAGTTTTTCACTTTTTTTGTACCTGTTTTTGAGTATTGATGCATAAAATGCATTTAAGATCAATATGGTGTATTTAATTTTAAATTTTGAGAAGATACTACAAAACTGCAAGGAACATAAATAAATTTGTGAATTAATTCTATTGAACTCACTGTATTTTCAAGTTGGTAAGGATATCTTTTTCATGCATATTTATTTATAAATTACATCAAATACAACAGAATTTTACAAAATAGAAACTCCTTTACATGTATTACTATTTATTGTTAGATTGTCAAGACTTTATTGGAACTTTTGATACAAAAAGTATAAATTTAGATCATACAAAACTTATGTTATGGACATAATTCCAAAATAACTACTTTGAAAATTGTTATTGGAAAAGTTATCTAGAGGAGAGTGACCCCACCCAAAATTTCTCTTAAATTGAAAAGTTAAGATGTGGCACAGTTTAAGAGATGTTACAGAATCTGATCCTCTTGGTCCAATATATATGTTTTCATCATACCACAGATTTGCCTTCTTCTGTATTCCTAATGACTTAGTCAGATAGTGATGCACAGTTACCTAGATTAACTCTTAGTGATTAATTAAGGCCTTGGTCAGTTCTGGTTTGGTTGACTCTGTTAACTCATTCACTGTGTCTTAGGACACCAAAACTAATTTATAGACTAGAGGAACAATACTGATAAAACAAGCATGACAAAAGATATTTTTTATCTTCTTCTTCTTCTTTTGACATCACAACGCTACCGGGTTGTTGCCCAGTGTTGTGGTTTTCTTTTTTGTCTTGCGCTGTTCTGGTGGCTTGGGTGATTGTTATTTTGCTCTTTCACAGGATTCTGCTATGCTATCTAACCATCTTTTCGTGGTCTTCCTCTTGCCTTCTTTCCTGATGTTCTGTTGTAGAAGACTGTATACTGTGAATTTTGGGATGCATTCTTTTTAGTGGCCAAACCACTTCATTCTTTGTTTCCCAATGTAATTCAAGCAAGGTTCTGTGCCACCTTTCTTTCTTAAGCTGATGTTGGTGACTCTTGTCTTTTCTGGTGTTGTTGGTAACTTTTCGCAGGCAATGCATTTCACATGTATAGTCTGTCCATTAATTCGTGAGCACGTTTGAAATTGATTTTCTCAAAACTACCTTTTGGGATCTCAGTGATTTTTTGCATGCAGCCTTAGAATATCCATGACGCTAAAATAAAGCAAACCAGTAGTCCATAGATGCTACGGATTTTGCACATCGGAGAATTCCTTTGATCTTTTATGACAATTGCAAATACGGGGCTCAAATTTTAGATTTTACAGTATCCCTAGAATTTGTCCATGTCAATTCTATTCATAGGTGTATTTCCATATTAACTTGATAAGTCAAGTAATTAAGTGTGTTGCCCTTTATGTGCAATCGTGAACTTGGATACAATATGCAACAGTTAGTCCTCCCTTCGGTCACCATTAGACCCCAGGGTGTCTTAACTTCACCACAAATTGTATGATAGTAGACGCATTTGGATATGGAAATGTATACGTTGCTATTTCCCAGTCTGTAATCAAAATATGATTTGTATCATCCCGAATCTGACGATTCCATGAGGTTGATAATTGTTACTGGCTGGACAAATTGTAATCCACCCTCGTGCCAGTACTGCCTTCCTCTGGGAGCATCAGTTCAACACACTTCTTCCAGAACTGCATGTCTATCATTGAGAAGGACTCACGTGTCAGAACTTCAACATCACATTTTAAACGTCCTGTTCTGTTCGGCAACTTGCCCTTTTACTTTAGCCCAGACAAGCTCTATCAGATTGAGCATGATATGGAGGTAGTCGAAAAGACGGGGTGGCCGATTCCATAATGATTTTGTCAATATGAAACACCTTTGTCTTATTTGTCATCCTCTACCAGGTGCAACAACTCGGTTCAAATATGTATCATCGGCTGACTTTTTCCCTTAGCAGCCAAGTCCTAATTTGATCTTTGTATTTGATGCAGTTGGTACTTTGTCTTCCGCTGATACTGCGTTGTGATAGGATGCATTATCCATTACTAAGCATGATGGTCTGTTTAGAATTGGAGTAGATCTTTCTCCATCCAGTGCCTGAAAATATGTCCATTCATTTCTGTGTGGTAGTCCCTACCGTAGGTACTTTTTGATTGGAAAATAAGTCCAGCGTCATGGACAAGAACTTCTTCACTGCTTCCTGCATGTGTTAGTATAATACGCTGGCCTTTGCTGCTTGGTATTTTTTTCTGTTCACCGCTACTGATTGCCATTTTTAGCATTGGTGTGGTGAGCATTGACCCAGGATTTGTCCAAATATACAATATCATAGCCTTGCCTCCGCCGCCACGGATCTGCCTCAGGTATTTACTTCGGGCAGCAATTAAATGTGGCTTTTCAAAAATAATATTCCTGCCGCCTATAGTTTTTCTGAAGGTGAAGCCGGGCCTTACAATTTTTCATAGAGTACTTTTAGAAATGTCTATGCTGCAATCTGATTGCAGTTTTAATTGCAGTTTCATGAGAGTAACAAGTTGATTTGTCGCAAACATTTTCAAGAGTCTTATGACATCTATGTCAAAGTCGTCAATTGTTCTTTCCGTCCTTGCTTGACATTAGTGCACTTTGTGTCCTGTTTAATCCATCGGGAAAGGATTTCTATTCGACCAAGCGCCAAGTTGGCTCGTTTCCAGGGTTGGAATATCGCAATAAGATGACCTCTTAGATTCCTACTAAGTGTTGGTATAGTAAAACTTGTAACCTTCTGTATTGTTATAAATGTGCACTTCTAGACTCATTATGAATGTGAGTATCAATGTCGCTTTGATAAGCCAACAAATATGATACAATAGTTTCATACAAATAGCGAGATACGCCTATAACTATACAACGGTATCCCAATTATAACGCCATATGCTTTCCGCTTTCAAAGTCGATAGTTAGTGCATGGGATTGTGAAATTGTTGTATACTCACGATATTTCTATGTTACCATAATGTATTTTTAGAACACGTCTGTGTACACGAGATCTGTTACATGTGTTACATCTGTGAGGTTGATTTTAATATAACCTGAAGAAGAATATTTCAAACTACATTAAATTCTTTGAAAAAATATTTCTCTGTTCATGGATATTCTAAGGTTGCTTGCAAAATCACTGATATCCAACAGGTAGTTTTCAGAAAATCAATTTCTAAACGTGTTACTGAATTAATGGACAAACATAGTTATTTTTGTGACTGTGCTTTGTTCATTGTCCATGTTTGGCTCTGGTAACACAAAGTATGTAAAAAAATGTGTTGATCATCTGTTGCTTAGCTGTCTGTGAAATTGTTGGGTGCCTTAACAATGGGGCTAGCTGGTAGGTTACAGCATTTGCTTTTGCACTCTAGCCTCTATCTCTCTATCTAGTCTTCCGTGAATATGCTTCCTAAGTATTTGAATTCTTTCACTTGGTTTATTTTAGTCATTGACATGGATGTCTAGTTTATTATGTTTTCTTCCCAGATTCATTATTTCTGTTTTAGTGTTGTTGATTTTCATGTCATGATTTATACAATTTTTTTTCAAGGTGTCAATATGATGTAGATCTTGTTCATTTTGATGTATTAGGCACTGATCATCTGCAAAAAGCAGTTCATTTATTTCATCATCTGAATTTGACTCTTGAGTTATTTTATCCATATATGCAATAAAGAGTAGTGGTGAGAGGAAACAACCTTGTCTAACACCTGATGTAATGGACAACCAGGCGGTTATTCCTTCTGTTGCTCTTACTGTACTCTGGCTATCTTGATATAAGGTCATGATATTACCTAATAGTTGTCCTTGGACGCCATATTATTAAAGGATCTTCCATAGTTTGCACCTATTTATTCTATCAAATGCCTTTTCTTGGTCTATAAATATAAGTTGTTTACTTTGATTGTATTCAATTGTTTGTTCGAGATCTATTTTTTATTTTTTTATCAACTAAGAGAAATAGTTTTGAAAAGTTTTGAATATTTCAGCTCACTGCTAACAAGAGATGAAAATGGGATGAATGAAATTAAATGAACAAACATGGCCTTACAGCAAGTTAAACATCTAAAGCATTACGAATTGATAGGAAAACAAAGATCAGAAGGCTAAGAGGTGCATATTCTCAGTGACATTGTGAGTGTGAAGCATGGACATTTAACAATGCAGTGGAAAGAATATAGTGTTTTGAATATAAGTGTTAAAAGAGACTTCCAGATACCATTGACAGAGAAGGGAACCATAGATCTATTCAGAAAGAACTCAAAATCAAAGAAAATCGACTGATGCTACAATAAGATTGAGAAAATTGAAATATTTTGGACAAATAAAAAGACACAAGAGTTGGAGAAGACCATTATGGAAGGAGACATCCCGGTAAAGAGGAGAAGAGGAAGACCATGGAGAAGATGGATTCAGGATGTAACTGATGATTTGAATATGATGGCTGTAGAGGTGGGGCATCTGACCTATGAGAGTGATTAATTCCAAAGGACTGTTCATCATCATCAAATAGCTTGTCCTGAGCAGAACTTTGCCACCCCAAAAGTCCTCCTGGAATTTCTGTCATAGGCCAGATGACCAGCTCTGCAGCCGTCATGTTCAAACCATCAGTTACATCCTGAATCCATCTCCTCTGTGGTCTTCCTCTTCTCTCTTTGCCGTATGTCTTCTTTCATGATGGTCTTCTCAGCCCTCATGTCTTTTTTATATGTCAAAAATACCTCAATTTTTCTTTCTTATTTGTTGCATTAGCCAGTTTTCTTTGATTTTGAGTTTTCTGCATAGATCTATTTGTTCTCTTCTCTGTCCATGATATACAAGGACTCTTCTGTAACACTTATATTCAAAAGCACATATGTTTTTCCACGGCAAAGCTCTGCACAGGAAGAGCTATTTAATGATGAGAGGAACCATTACAATACAAAATAAATGAATCTATCATTAACAGTAAAGAGCGTACAAACAATACCCTAATCATTGCATGAGATAAATCACTGATAACTGAACTGCAACAGTGATCACACTGATAACGGAACTGTATGATCTATTTTGAAATAAATAAGGTGCAAGTGTGACTGTGAGTATGTATACATTGCTGCAGCTGACTGTATGATGTTTGTTTAAAAAGTACTCAGAAATGAATGATTAAATTAATGATGAATAAATTCTTAGAAAATCTGTAATTTCATTAATAATATTTTATACTTAACTATACTATAAATTTTAAGTTTGAAAAGTAAATTTCTACTATAACTCAATTGCAATTTTATTATTTTAGACATACTCTTGTAATTTTGAAATTATTTGTAGTATGACTATGTAGTATGTGTACAGTACAATAATAATGAACTGTAATGAGTGATGCATTTTAAATAAGCCAAGAGTGGCCATCAATCCATCATGATAATTATTTTATGCAGAGCTGAGGAGGACGAGGTGAGAATTATATTACATACATATGATTGTTAATTGTAATTTACAACTCGCAGAATCAGATGATGATATTAATATAAATTAATATAATATTTATGAGGTGAAATCATATTGTAACAACAATGATTTTTATTTACGGTTTGAAGAATAACGTTCACAACTTGATAATCAATTTAATTACATTAATTAAAGGGTTATTAATTATAACATTTTAAGATTTTCGGCAATGAAATCAGAAATGGAAATGAATCAAAATTCAATCAAAATCAATCAATGGTGGTGGTTCCTCACAAAATGGTATCTAACGATTAAATATCATGTTATTCTTTACAAACGTATTCTAAATAAGAGGAGCGGTGCACTTATGACACTCGTTGATAATTCTATTATATTTCACTCTATCACGCACAATGACAATTCTGCGTGCACAATAATATAAGCGGATGAACTGGGCCATTGTATGTGGCCCAAAAATATGCAGATCTGCTTAGGTCCAGCAGATCGTCAACTTTGTTTAGCCTTGACATTAGAAATTGATATAAAAAATTGAACCGAAACAATTTGTAGGCGGGTATATCGGTAATGATGAATCTCAACACAAGAACGTTACCTTGTATATAACTAACACCAGGGTACACACTGAAGTAAAACACGGAAGAATTATCAGAATTAAACATGAGGTGAAGTGGCAGTGCAGTCGGACGAAATAACAATGCTAATTTATTTAACAGATCCGACGTGACTGAGTCACTCAAGCACACACACATGGACAGGTGTTGTGTTGACTAGCCTGCTAAGTCTCTTCTTTTAGAAACAGCGAGAAATATATATATGTATGTATATTATATATGACTAGTTTCCCAAGTTCTTTGTTATACACTTGTCTAAGAAGTTCTAGCATTTATCCCAGCCGACGAGTGCCACACACAGAGATACCTTAGTATATCACCCTTAAAACATAAAATGTTGGAACTTTTGAACATTTTCCATTAACCATTTGATTTTCAAATTCATGTCGACATTATAACTACCCAGAACCTCTGCATGTCTATGGCAATAGATCCACAAGAGTCACTGTAGGTTTGAGAATACTACCATAGACGAAAGATAATTGTGTAATTATCTACACACATGGATCGATAGTTCGCCACGAAAAGTCTGGATGGGCTCTATGCAAGCTCATACGATAGAAAGATCATGGAAGTCAGTGGTGCATTTAGTATGACAGCAAGTAGCATGACAATGGAAGTACTGACGGTGATTAAGGCACTATTCTGGCTGGAGTCCCAAAACTACACTCATGCGTGCACTCTGGGTGATTTATTGAGTATGATCCGAAAGGTGGAGACTGGTTGGGTGCGCAGGAAATGGAATGAGTCACTACAAGCGTCAATAATTCGAAGAATTACATTCATATTCGTTCCGAGGCACATGGGTGTCGATGACAATGAGAGAGCAATAAGGCTGACTGGCTCTGCCACTATATCGAAGGGCCAGCCAATGGATAGAGCTGACAGTGTGAAGGGCTCTCAAGTGTGGCCCGCAAAGATGATTTTCCTCAAACCAATCCACGATTGCAAGAGCTTTGATTGAAGATTAGAGTGGCCATAAAAGAATAGCACAACAGGCATATAAGTAGGCTGATCAATCAACATCGAACTGGTACGGTTAGTCGCTGGATTCTGTTTGGTCGAAACGTTGCTGTATTTTGTCATTGTTTTTGTAATTTGTAAAACTACAGTACTTTGTGATTACGTATTTTGCCAATCAAATAGTTTTACTGCAGTCTTATCTATTTTGTTGATTATGTTTGAGATATAGCGAAGGAAATCTCAGCACCTATGGACTTGTCTGTGAATAAAATAATCCGTCACTAATTAACGCGGAGGTTGGGCCTCTTTGAATCACAACGTCAATGAAACAGATGTAGTTATTTACACCAATGGTTCAGTCATTCGCTAACAACAATGTTGCGTGGACTTTTTCGGCACGCTCAGGGAAACAAAATAATAGGAAAGGCCAGTGGGGTATATGTGACAACCACAAGTAGCTCGACAATGGAGGTGTGGGCGGTTACAGAGGCAGTGACGTGGTTGGCATCTCAACTACTTTCGTGTTTTCCTACTCGTTGACTCCATGAGTATGATCTGTAAAGTCGAAACAGAAATGGTGAGACGAAATTGGACGGATGTGCTGGTACAGACAGGGATCAGAGAAATCACTTTCATTTTGTCCCTGGGCACACCGGAGTGGTGGGTACTGAACGAGCTGACAGATTGGATGACACGGCTACGATATCGGAGGGAACTGCAATGGACCGAAATTGCATTCTTAACGCATTGAGAGAGTTTTTTCGAACGGAGGAGTTTTAGGGTTATGAATCCCAGTCACTACCAGATTGAGAGAGATGGGTATCGATATTGGTACAACACGAAAAGAACACCATACCAAACATACAAAAAGATTTAAGTAATCAACATCAAACTGGCGTGTTGCGCCGCTGCTAGATTTGTTGAGGCTGGGACAGTGCCGATTAGTACAGTCGGCCTGCTAAATTTTGCGCGGGCCCAGGTTTTGTATGATAATAAAATAAAACACAACTTTACAAACAAACTTGTCTCGATTTAATTGAGCAATATTTAGAGATAGCACTAGACAAATCCAATTCCTCTAAGTAAATTACATTCAATGTTCATTAAGGTGAGGTTATTTATAGACGATCTTGTCCATCATGTTTCTTAACTCACTTTTTATACACTTAATGTTGAAAAGAACGTTCTCGCTGCAGTTAGCAATCATTAAAGACAAATAAATTCGAAAGACTATTTCTACATTTGGGAAACACGACTCTAATGAATTTTCCATTATAAAATTGCAGTTCAAGAGCCTCATGCTTTTCATTCTATAGCAGCAGCTACATTAATTTTAATAAGTTCAGTGAACTGCATGTTCGTGCTCAGGCTTTCTTCCAAATCTCTTGGTAAGAGCTGACAATATTTGGAGTTCTTTCAAGATCTCTTCTGCTGTAATAGATTTTAACTGCCGGAGTATTCCAAATACACCAGTCACTCTATGGTATAGCCTAAATCAATAACTTTGCAAACAAAACAGAACAGTTGTCCTTTAGTTTCTGTATAACAAAACCAATCTCTCACGTGAGTTTTGTTTGTTGGTGTATGCGTGTATTGAAAACGATTTTCGAAAAATCTGGATTGTTTTCTTTTCGTATGTTTTTGTTTTTGTGAGTTTAAGACATGAAATCACTGTTCATATGTTGCACTTCTGCTACTTTCTTCACAATCCATAATCTGATTGAAGTTGTTTGTACCATTCACCAATATCATTGGAGTAAATTTTACTTTCGCTGTGTTTTGGCTTAAGATGATGTTGCACATTAGAAGCAGTGAGCTTTCTTCTCTTGGCTTGAAGATGATATGGCTAAATGGAGTGACTTGCTGTACATTGATTCAGTTTGTCTTGGAAAATGTGTAAATCGTGAAGAGTTGCTGATCTTAATGGTAATATTAGTAATGATGATTCTTCTATAGCACTGCCTTCATCTACTATACCGTGAGACACGCTTCTGTATTTTCTGCTTGATTTCGTTGATTCAGCAATCCATCGACATTTAAAAATTCAGACAGCTTGCGTTTTTGAATAACATCTGCTAATTTTTTCCATTTTCATTTGTCACATAGCGCGGGCCCCTAGAAGCGCGGGGCCCGTAGCATTTGCTACTTCTGCTACTAAGCTAATACGGCCTGGGCTGATCGGAGCACATATAAACATGTCCAGAGTGCTTGATGATATCCACACATAACTGATAACATTAAAAGTAAATTCTGCTGCATTCATCATATTTAACACGCGTGAAACTGCCGAGCAGTACGTATTTCTGTTCTACACTTATTTGTATAGATGATGCAAACAATGTATCTATACTGCTCATCCTTTGTCATCCCTTCATGAAATTGTGTCAAATATTTGTTTCCTCTCTACTACAGTTCGTTTCAGGTTTCACTTGAAGCTCTTCTTTTAACCATTTGCCTTCAACTTCAATGCCTGCTTTGTAATTCTTTGATAATAATTTCTTCTCAGCTTATGCCCAACTTCTATATCTATATCTTATCTTATAACTGTTGTTGTTATTGGTTGACTAGACATTTCTCCTATTTCATCAATTTCTCCTGAATTCGTACCATTTTATCAGAAAGTCATACCATTTTATGTTTATTATTTTTCACAGACGTATATTTCAAGTCATTCAATTTACTTTCTAAATCTATAGTGTGGCATAATTAGGATTGAGACAACATTGGAATTAAAAGTCGAAATTTAGTTTTTTAAACTACCTAACTTGAGAGTACCATATTTATTTAGGTTTTAGTAGTCTGATGTTGTTGACAATAATTACACATAGTAAAATTCTCATTTTTTGGGGTATCTCCGTGCAGACAAATTATTGCCCAATTATATTAAATGCTGTTACTTTTATCATTTTGAATTCTCAATTACTTGTTATAATAAGTGTATTCATTATATATGTCTTATCGTAGCTTATCTGCAGTACACCTTTGACATTAAAATGATAGTTGTCTGCTTTATCGTGTCTTGCTATTGCTACGCTTGTGAGACTTAACTGAGCTTGTTTTGATTACATTCTGAAAGTAAACATCTAAAGATAGACTCCCCTCGACGCTAAAGGATCACCATGTACTTTGATAACTTTCATAAACTTTTGCTCCGCCACTGTGAAGGCAACATCAAGAGTTTAAACAAATAAGATACGCTATAGAAAGGACATAAGCAATGAAATATAATGCAAGTGCAAATAGGGATAACAAAAAATAAATAGCTGTGCTAATTATAATTCATATATTTTAGGTGAAGGTCGAGTCTGACCTTCTTAACACTAATAAGGGACATAACTCTTGACCTTCAAACATGCTGTAGCAAAAACTTAGGATTGTCTATCCTGAATAGGAAATGTGTCTTTAACAATAATGTTTCTTAGCATTCAGTTGTATTTGTAACTTCCTGTAAATTTATCCTTCGTAAAACTGAATGTTCAAATATTCAATGAACACAGGACAACTTCACTATGTAAGAAATAGAGACACTCTCTCAAACTTCAGAAACTACATGGAAAGATGGATAGTAAATGCCATGATCTAGATACACTCAGATACACTCAAATGATTCTCAAGTCATTAATTCAGCAGAAAACCAAGAATTATATCAAAGGCTTGGGAGAAATCAATACACTCATTATTGTACAAAAAGAATAAAGACGAGACGCATTCAAACAACTCAAACCACTAGTTTGCCAGTTGATCTGGAAAGCCAATGTACAATATAAATGACCAACACTAGATTAATATTACATCTAGAAAAGAAACTTTCTTTCTTTTCTCCAATCCTGCTTTGTCACAGCGTCAGATCAATAAGAGATTTTCTAAACGGGCCTTTTGTGTGCGCTCGTAGATAGTCATTGTCGCTCTGTTATCTCTGAGGTCCATCTTTGCATGGCCTGCCTTTGCTTTATACCATCGATCGGAGAACATTACTCTTTGAGGTGCACTGTCTGTTGGTAATATGCTCAACGAGCCAAACCATTTAATTTGTTGTTTCGATGAAGTTTAGTACTGATGTTTACCCACTTTTTTCCCTGATGTTCTTCATTTTCAACCGCCTCTTCTTGTTACCCCAGCATTCGGGACACTCATCCCTGTCGTGGAGTAGTTTTCATCTCATTTCATTTGTTGTCATGTCCAGGTTTGGCACTGTTGGCATAATGGTGATTTTTGTACTACTCTAGTAGTTGTATCAGCTTCGGTACCACCTAGTAGTTGTCATCAAGTCTGTGACTACTCTAGTAGTTGCATCAAGCTTGTGTACATCTCTAGAGTTGTATCAAGTTTGTGTACCACCTTAGTAGTTGTATCAAGCTGTTACTACTCTAGTAGTTGTATCAAGTTGGTCATTACACCTAGTCAGTTGTATCAAGTTTGTGTACTATTAGTAGTTGTATCAAGTTTCAGAAATACTGGAGTTTATGATGCTTGTTTAACTTCTTTTCGATCAACTCTGCCATGAGACTGCTCCGGTAGTGTCATAAACAGGGTGAGTGGGCTTGAGGTCTTCACCGGTCCAAATAGTTTGTTCTGAAGGGTTGTTCCTGTTGGTCAGATTTTCATTCTCACACTGCTCAGGCAGTCTTGCAAGAGTGCTTTGCAGTTACAAGTCCATGAGACCATTCTAGGAGGTGTGCTCTGAGACTGCAGTGTCCTGTCTCTAAGTCTGAAGACTCTAATTGGGCTGTCGACAGCTCGTAAAACGTCACACACTCTAATCATTATAGTGTTAGGAATTGATTGATTTTACTTTTGTTTCATGAATTTTTTAGATAGAAAGCCATGATAGTATAGTGGTTAGTGCACTTGACATAGGTACAGGGTCCAGATATCATGTCCTAGTAGGATATTTTCTGACTCTCAAGATACCTCAACCTCAATTGGTCACAGAGAAACAATGGGTAGTAAAGGTTGGTGTGATGTTGACCCCATCCTGATGCCATTGGTCAAAGAAATAACAGGCTAACAAAGTATTCTCAGTCATACTCTATGGTATAAAATGGGCTCTTTAATTACTTCATTTTGTATAATCTTAATCAAAGAACTGTGAGGCCAAGATGAAGTGAGGAACCAACCTTTGAAACACTTATAAACAATGTTCAGAGGTAACAAACAGTGAGTCTGTTGCTGCCTGACAAGGTTACTACAAAATGTGGTCACTGCCCTACAAGGCAACAACAGGATGTGACTGTGTTCAACCTCATTTGCTTTGTGGATGGTTAAGAAACATGATGCAGTTTCTTCTGTTTCACTCTAGTACCTTATTAAACTCCTTTCATAAAATCACTAGAGTGAAACTGAACAACTGGTCCTCATGAAGAAGAAACTACTGATTTTCCTATGAGGAACAATGTTCTTCCATCAAAGGTTTGACCACCTGGTCAAGACTCCCAAATTTTGTATCCAGTGAGCACTCTTTCAAGCTGCACAGTAAACAGAAAGTTAGACTTACAGAAACTACTGGTGGATATATGGTAGATGTGTGCCCACACTAAGCAGTAAAACATTCTTCTTCCTCTTCAGCTTTCAGGATGCATAATCACCCGCCTCAATTCATCTTTGTTCTTAGCCCTTCCCATTTGTTGACTTCTAGTATTTCTAGGTCTACTTCAATGTTATCTCTCCATTGTTTTCTTTTGGGCTGCCTCGTAGCCTATTCCTTCATCTTTTTGTATATGCAATTTCAGACTTTCTGTTCTCTGCTATTCTTTCATTATACCCTAGACATTGTATTCTATTAACCTTCATGATGGTGGTAACTAATAGTTGCTTTAAACAAATTATAAATATTTTTACTGTTTTCATTCTTCATTCTCCATTATTTTCATCCTTGTTGTGTCCAAGATTTGTCTTAAAAATCTGTTCAATGTTTCATCCTGTTGATTTTTTATTCTGTTCACCCGCTATGAAATCAGGCATAGTCATGGTGCATCTGACTTGATTTTTACGTGTAGGCTTGTGTCCTTATCATCAGTTTCCTCGCCATTCAGGGAAGCCTTACCTTGACTTCAGATTAATCTTTTTGGGTGAAACATTATTACAGACCAGCAGTAAACATCAATTACAAACAAAAAGTTTAACTCTTGATAATTCAAACATTTTTTATTCAAGTCTTGTCAGATGCATTGTTCATACTTTTTCACATTCTCCTGCTTCATTTTGACTTTTAAATTAAAGGAGTGGAACATTTAAAGATGGACATTTACAAATATAGAACTCATTACAACAAATAACCCATTAATTCTTGTCTCATTAACTCATTTGGTTACAAACAAAATTACACAATACAAAAAGGGCCCATTCTTTGCTTGTATATCTTTCTCATTCTGTTTTATCCTCCCGGGAACCAGCCAAGTATTGTCAGATCATAAACCACTCTTCACATTTCTTAACGCCATATTTTAGGCCATCAAATCGCTTTACGCAAGGCATCATTCTTGCTAAGCAGCCTGCAGATATAAGATACAAAGTTGCAACCGACATCATTATGTTTGACAAATTGTTATTAATAACTATTGCTGCAAGCTGGTCACTCTTTAACAGCCAATGTCAAAGTTCTATACTTGGCAACATGTAAATTTATAGGTTTTTTGCAGTTGTTCTGACATTATACAGAATGCTGATGTGGAGTTATGTACATCAGGGTGGTTCCTAGTGTATTTATTCTCAGCTGTGTATACAGAGAAAAGCTTCACCTCTGGTTCTCAGTCAGATATAGGAAGAGAGGGCAGCAAACTGAGCATTTCCTGTCATGCAGGAATACAAATATATGCTGTTTCTGGGATCTTCCAAGGAGTGATGTGTGTTTGTACTTTAAGTAACTGTAACAACTTCTACTTTTATAAAAATACTTATACTTAGTAATCGTTAAATCAGCATGTACGGACTCGTGTGAAGAATAGAACTCGTATATTGTAAAGAGACTAAGAGGAGTGGCTGGCTACTACACACAGTAAAAAGCAAACAGCCACAGAAACAGAAGAACTAAACTGCTCGGAAAAATCTGGAGGAAATAGTGGTAGGATTGAAGTAAGTGGAAAATTGTTGTCGCTGCCTTATGTGCCCTTACGTGACGAGGACTGATGATGATGATGACTGACTTGTGGGTGAGTATTAATTTAACATCAGTAAATCTACATCTTGATTAGTGGACATATTTCTTCTACTGTCAAGCAATTCCTGGTTAAGATAATATTCAACAAAATTTTCTAACTAAAGAAGTATTATAGCAAGAATAACTAAGAACTGCTTAACATGAGCAATTAGGAGGAAATCTTCTTCTTCTTTTCATCGTTTTGGCCATTTTGATCATTCTTATTGTGATATATAAACAACTTTGCCAAGAATGTTTTTCGTCACATCTTTCAGCGTCATTTGGAGCTCTGGTGCATATCCTTGGCACGATCCGTGTCAGCCAGCTTACATTCCTCTCCGTCAGCCTTGACTGTCCCTAGCCTACCTGCAAGGCAGGAGGTCTATTTTCTTTAGGTAGCGACCTTACCTTAGACAACCTTCCTCCCGGGTTGTTGAGTGCCATCAGCCCAGGTTACCTGTCTTTTTTTGACTACTTGGTTTGCCTACCGTCCAGTTTTGTCTACGATTTGCTCTGCTAGCCTTTGATTGTCTCCAATCTAACTACAAGGCAGTAGTAGTTCCCTGTGAGCAAAAACGAGCACTGGATTCAAGCCTCTACTGGGCTTTCCAGTTTTCTGCACAATTGGTGCTCACCCCCTTTTCGTTGCTCCACCATCTGCACGTGCACGTCTGCCCCACCGGTGGGCCCACCCGTGCATCGTCTGCATGTGTGTTCGCTCTGCTTTGGTGCCTGCTCACATTCACCATGCCTCTAGACTGTCCGGACATGGAGCTCATCTCGGGCCCAAGTTTTGCTCCACGTCTCTTCTCTGAATGCACCCATCGGAACTCAATTCGGGCCTCCGTCTTAGGGCTCTGAGTTTCACCCTATGTGTGGGAACACGTGCAACTCAGCTCGAGCCCCACCTGTGGACCTGAGTTTCACCCCATGTTTCTTCTCTGGATGCAAACCTCATCCCTTTATGTTTATCCGTTCAGCTTTTCCCATCAGCCGGAAGAGATGTGCATTAATAGTCACTCTTGGATTCCACTTGTCTGTGTTGCAAACGGATCTCATCCAACGTGACAACCTCTGCATCACTACTTATACCAGAGTAGCTCTCCCTCGATCCGTACCCACTTAGCCAGACAGGAACCATCGTCTGTTTCTATGGTCACCATGTGGAGGTGGGGTAGGATCTTGATTAGTGCCAGCTCACTAATCCTGGCGCTGTTGTCCCTTTGCGTATTTGACCAAAATTAGGAGGAAATGACACATTTTGTCACTAATACACATACTTACTGAAACAATCATTTATATACTTTTTTTTTTTACACTGTGAATTCAGGTGTAGTCATGGTGCCTAATATGGCATCCCTCACTAACTGCTTTCCTTATCCCAAGTGTCCCTCGCCATTTAGGCAAAGACTTACTCCAAATTCTGAGGTACTTGTAATTTAGATCCCCAAGTAAAGAATCAGGAGTTTCTGTAGTTCAACTATGTACCATGTGCACACTGAGAATTGTTGGCCCAAGCTGGCCTCGAACCCAGGCCCATGTTCACTAGCGCAAAGTATTATTTACTTCGCCATCTGCTGCCCCACTTATATATTTAATAACTCATACATTAATCCAGTGACAAATTTATACATTCGCACAATTTAATCCCGCATGTTGAACAGTGCACTCACCTAAGCAGAATCCAACTCTCCAATGAAGTGAGATATTTTTAGAGGTCGTGAGTAATCTCCAGCAGTGACAGCATTCATGGCAAGTCTAGACTGTTACACACATACACAAAAAATGAAATGTGTTAATAGTGAATATATCAACTTTGCGACACTCCAATAGGTGCTTAGTCTATTTCAGTAGATGGTTATGAGTATGCATAATGTTGGTTCCTGTGGCTCGCCAGTTATGCATATATCTGTCCTCTGAATCCACCAATCGCTTCTTTGGGAAAATCAATGTGAAACTGGGAATGTACTGCATGAGTAACAGCTTATTTTCTTTAAAGGTTTTTGCAAGCTTGCACTTACACTTTACAAGGAACACCTTGCTGGATATGGCTGAGCGCTACACATACTAAATTCCTACATTATCTTATAGCCAATTATGACTGACAAAGGCTATTCTTCTTCTTCTTCATCGACGCCCGCTGTCAATTCAGGCAGTAGTCATGACACCTGGTATTGCGCTTCTGACTGATTTTTGCATTGAGTCCCGCTTACCATTTGACTGGTTTCCCTCACCATAAAGGTGAGCCTTTGCCGTCTTCAGAGGTACTTGAAGATTAGATCCTTCAAGTGTGATCGTTACAGGAAACCTGTGGTCCGAACCATTTGACCTGAGTTCTCGTACCCTCTGTACTTTTACTATCTATCTATATCCTCTTCATGTCCCGATTGACACATAAGGCTTCCACAAGAGACTTCCACTGTTGCCATTCTGCTGCCTTTCTACCGACCGTCTCCCACGTCAGGCCACACTCCTTCAACTCTCTCTCCACCGTTCTTCTCCATGTTTCCTTTGGACATCCAGGCCTTCTCTTCCATTCACTATCCATCTGAGAGCTGTCCTAGCCAATGCCCCCACTGGCATACGACATACATGTCCAAACCACCTCCATCTTCGTCTCTTAATGATAGTCTCCAAGGATGCACAATCTATTCGTTTCAAAAGCTCCTCATTTGTTATAGTATTTGGCCAAAAAATTTGCAGGATTCTTCTTAAACATTTATTCTGAAATGTCTCCAACTTGTGTATTATGTGTTGGGTCATTTTCCAGCATTCACTACCATATAATAGTACTCCCAGTACATTGCTTCTATATATTTTAAGTTTTGTCCTAAGATTTAGTCCTTTTGATTTCCAAATTGTGTTGCGCATCGCAAAAGTTTGTCTTGCCTTCTTGATTTTATCGATGATATCCTTTTCTGAATCTCCATCCTGTGATACTGTACTTTCCAGGTATACAAAATCCTGGACTTCCTCTATGACTTCATTTTGTAATACAATTGGCTTCTCAGATTTATGATTATTTCTCATTACCTTCGTTTTTGCTATATTTATTTTAAGTCTAAAGGATTTTAAAGCTGAAGGATTGACTTCATTGCACCGGGTTTTACCCTATATGGCTCAGTTCCTCTCCGCAGAAATGGCACGCCACCTGACGAGTATTGCACAAAGCACGAACTCCGTAGCTCCAGTAACAATACTAGGGTCTCTGGAAAAAACTGCACTCGTGAACAGAATGGCGCGGTCCGGATTTGAACCCACGACCTTCGACTCACTAGACAAAGGGCATAACCACTTAGCCACAGAGATCCCCAAAGTTTAAGTCATATTGTTTGAGCTGTTCTGGAAAGTATATCTAATTTCCTTTGAGCATCCTTGTATCTGCTGGCCAAAAGACCAATATCATCAGCATAATCCAAATCTTCCAGAACTGATGTAAGTGTCCATTGAATGCCTCTGTTATTAATTATGGTTTCTATCATTAACCGGTCCATGGCAAGGTTAAATAGGAATGATGAAAGAATACATCCCTGTCTAACTCCTGTATTGACCTCAAAACGTTCTGTCAGCTGGCTATTGCATATTACTTGACACTGAAAGTCTGTATATAATGCTTTAATTACACTGACCATCTTTATTGGTATTCCATAATGACGAAGTATCTTCCATAGCGATTCCTCTGTATTTTTACGGCTAGTGTTAATTAGACTTCTCTATCGGAATTCCTGCCTTTTTCTGCCTGTGGTGAGATCGTTCCGTGCGCATCGTATGATAAACACTCTTTAATGATCTTTTAGTGCAGTAAATTTGGGCTTGGATCACTAATTGGTCCCTCACTAAACCCTCCACATAGTCATCTGTACAAGAGGTCTGGTCGATGAAAGCTAACAAGTAAATGAAAGAAATATGACTCACCAGCTCACTTGTCATGTTCAGTACTCCCATTAAGTAGTCATCCAGGTCAATGTGAAATCCTTCTTCTCTGTTCACTTTCACTGAGTTGGATTGAATGAGAGGTCATTAAGTGGATTTTTACAACAGGAATGGTTAATGAACTTAATTCAAGTAAATGTAAATGATTCTCTCTGGCGTCTCCGGAAATGTAAATGATTCAAGGAATAAGGGTGAATTTACTACCCTAAACAGACTGTAACAATATCAAATCAAATGGGGTGTAGCCAGACAAGAGCACTATACTGAAAGCCATAGAAGAATAATAAACCAACACATAACTGGAGTTGTTAGTTGCCAGAAGCTGAGGGACATACTGAGGAAAGATCTGAACACTTATGGCCTAATTGGTTCGATGTGCAGTGAGAAAGATCTGTCAACTAAACTAAACTCTAACAAAGAGGTTTAGAAACATTGATTTAAATAAACCAATGAAATTAAACAGGTAAATATAATTTTTTAAATAATTAAACACAATCATAAAATCTAGATTTTGCTACAGAAATAAACTGAAACATAACATAATAGTACCTCCCAGCATGACGGACACTTCCTCTCTAGATACCAGTCTATCCTCCTTCAAGTATGTGATTAGTGCACATAGGTACACAAGTCTTTGAGTTACAAACTTCCAGTGGTCATTGAACCTGTCAACATCAGTAAACGTACAAGACTATATGACATCAGTAAACATACAAGACTGTGTGACATCAGTAAACATACAAGACTGTGTGACATCAGTAAACATACAAGACTGTGTGACATCAGTAAACATACAAGACTGTGTGACATCAGTAAACATACAAGACTGTGTGACATCAGTAAACATACAAGACTGTGTGACATCAGTAAACATACAAGACTCTACGACATCTGTAAATGTACAAGACTGTGTGACATCAGAAAATGTACAAGACTGTGTGACATCAGTAAACATACTTATCAGAAATACTGACATATCATACTTATCCTGAAATCAGATGCACATGTCCTAAATGTGTACAAGTCTATGCATTTAGGGGCCTACCAAACCAATGTGCAACATATACACGTTCTTGGCAAAGATCAAACGTATCACAAAGAGTGATTAAAATTGGTCGAAAAGAACGAACACAAAGAAGAGTAAACATACAAGACTGTGTGACATCAGTTGTTTAGTGGTTCAAACAGTTTCCCTACCTGTTGTTGCTATGGATTGATAATAGTTGATAAGCTTACCTGTAGTACTGATTGTCTGGAATCTTGGTGGCCAAGAGAGAGTAGTGCTGACGAACTTTGTCAAATAATGACAAGGCTGTTTGACAAAGGTGATCATCTGAAACAAAATTTGACCATAGAAATACAGAAACTGTCATTATCACAATTAGCAATAAGTAATAGGTAACGATGACGGCTTTGCTAACGCAAGAATATTGTAAAAACTTGGTTGAAAAACCAATAGCACTTCATTATGGTACAACAAAACAAAGTAACTTAAAACATGTTATGGAAATATGGAAAACAAAATATCGGCCACAACAAGTTGTCATCATAGAGTGTGAAGAGGACAGTCGGATCTGCATAACATGACTGATATGGAACAAGCTGATGGTTGAAGTGCTATTGTGTCCAAAGTAATAAGGAGGATAAAAAGAGGAGAAACAGGAGATGGAAAGGGTTGCAGAGAAAGGAGAAAATGTTGGGTAAGAATAGGGGATAGTAACAAATGAAGAGAGAGAGTAGGGGCGCAATGTGTACAAAGTAAAAGCATAGGTGAACTTGTGTATGATAATCAAATAGTAAGGTTCGGTTAAAGCACACCTATGATGGTTAATGAGACGGTTTTCAAGATAGATGTGACTATGTTCATCAAATGAGCAAATAGCTAAAACTGTGACAGAAATATCACTTTTTCCTTCAGTTTGTATGATTATTGGAAGAGTGTCCACCCTCTGTAATATCTCAACTTATTTCGTAAAATGTCCGTACCATCATATAAATGATGAATTAACTCTTTACATGTCACTTTCTACTTACTGTTGTCATAGTCATGTGGTGAGCTGTATTTTACAGCTATGTCATGTTTGTTGTGTAAGGGTTCCACAATGCTATCTATCCATCTATCTTTTTGGTCTTCCTTATGTTCTAAAATCATATTTTCTACTATTGTATTATTTCTGTATTGCTGTCTAAAGGCCAAATATAAAATCCCAAAGTATAGTTGATTTATAAAGTGCAAAAGACAAGTCAAAGTGATGTTTCGGCCAATGATGTTGTCTACCATCATTTTCATTCCCCAACACATGAAACAGGGGATTGCAACAATTATCCAGCACTGACTTCTATTTACATCAATTTTATCTAGCAAAACATAAACACTTTAGAACTTATCTTGTATATATATAATGTTTCAATTTGACTCACATTAATACAAACATCAACAATTTAAACCACACATAAAAAGCAAGTTACAAAGGTTACTGTTAAATACATGCAAATAATTCTGACATGTCCAGTTAAAGTTAACAAAATATGCAAAATGAGACATACAGCCTGTGCTTTTTGTTGGTTGATGTATTGCTTGCAATGTGGTTTGTATTCTCGAGTTGTCTGCTCTAGTTCTCTGATGACTGTACGGATCTCCTGACAAAAAGAAATAACAGGAAAATGAGATAACTGTTTTGGAGATGCTCTATGTGGATACATCAAACAATTTACTATTATTGCTAAAAGCCATAAAATAGTCAAATAAAATATCAATTTGAGATTCAATAAAGATACATTGCCAAGAGAGGAGCAACTTATGTATCTAAGTTATGCTCAACTGACAACTCAATCTAAAAAAACATGCAGAAAATGTTAAAAATAGAGCCCTGCGACAGCTACAGTTGTTGACGAGGCTTGCTGGCACTGCACAGGAATTAGACAAGGATACTCTGAGACTTGTATCTTCACTATGTGCACTCTACTATAGAATGCCGGTATAAGACTAAGTGTACTCATGGTAACATCCTCAAGAACAAATATAGATTCCTACACAGTGAGAACAATATTCTACACTTCATTAGTGTTGCAATGAGGTCAACACCAACAATGTTGCATGTGAAATACACACAAATGTGTAAATTCTTTGAGATGTTTAAAGATATGGCTGCAATGAAAGCTTATGAGAGAAGTAAAGAAGTCAAAAATACCACAACAACAAACATCTTGTCAAAATATTGCAAAAATATAAAACAAAAGTAAGTCCTCTATGGGTCCCTGGCATTGCCGATCCGGAGATTATGGCACTCGTGGATCCGTACTTCCATCCAGGGGATATCCTTATTTACATTGATGGCTCTGTCTGACACAGAACCAGATAAGCGTGGGCTTAATCATCACAACCAAATGGGGGAGCAATTAATTAAAACTGGCGCCTTCGAGATAACAACATCGAAAATGACTGCAGAGATCACCCAGAGACCCTCAATTTGTTTATGTGCAAAGTACCATCTAGTGAGGTTAAGACATGGTCTATGTAGCTTCTGTTCCAACTGAAGTATGCTTGCTTCTTCTTTAGATCTTGATCTACTACTCAGAGAATCTTGCAACATGGCTAAGTTATTTGCTTGACACTGAGAATATAATGTCTCCCCATTTGTTTCAATCTTCGCTCGTCTATGAAAATTTCTAACTATGCACAGAGATTTGGAGCGATTGCAGTAATTTGTAAATGACTAAATGTTTAAATAAAATTGGTCATTAGTATTGTATGTAGGTGATGATGATAAAAATAAGTGCGATCAGTTGGCGAGTTGCCGTTGCTGAGTAACTTGACTTATGGACTAAGTTAAACTTAGGGCTAAACTGAGAACAGTTAGGCTCTAAACACTTTAAAACAGTTACTCCTTGAAGTCGTTCCTATTCACCTCTCTCAGATCGTAATCTGCGTTGATATAATTTTGGAAGTCATTGAAGATTTCTGCTGTACTGCTCATTGTGAGTGATTATTCCGAACGGATATTTGCCGCCTTTAATTTGTAGGCGGAACGAAGAATTGTGAATCTTAAGAGTGGTGAACAGTATACAAAGATACCTGTAATCTGTACAGCAGTTGCAACAGTAACAATTTAGTACTTTCTCGTAATTTTTGTACAAAATATTATAGTCCCTAAGACAATCTACTGTATTTTCCTTGTTGTTTGTGTTTCTGCGCATCATTCATCCACCCTTTTATTCGTCTCTCATTTAACCTATTCTTTTGTCTGTCCATCAACGTACATATTTATATATATAACGTTGAACGTTGGTTATTATTATATTTTCTAAATATGATTTTTTTTTACTTAGAATATCACGGATAGAGACAAGAACAAATGCTTCAGTTCTGCAACATCTTGATATTAAAGATAGTTTGCTATTAAAGAACATAAAAACAAGGAAAATTAAATAGTTTGAACACATCAAACAACATGAGTGCCTAGAGAAGATAATTTTGAAAGGAATGGTGCCTGGAAAAAGAATGAGAGGAAGACCTAGAAGACGATGGGTGAAAGATGTCATTGACGATTTCTCTATCTCTCTCTCTCTCTCTCGCGATCACCGCCCAGACCGATGTACAGATCTCCCCATAAATTCTATTCATGTGGGAAATATGATCCATGCAGCCTTAGCATTGGTGTGTTTTACGTCACATCTTCAGCGCAATTTGAAGCTCTGATGCTTATCCTTCGGCGATGTGTCCGGTTTCAGCGAGTTCTCGGTTGCTCTCCGTTCTGTAGCCATCTAGTGTTTTTTACGGTGTGGGTAAGTGCCCACGCCCAACCTCAGTCGTCTCTTACGACATGCGTAGCAGGTAACAGTGGTTACATTCTTTACACCCCAATTTGGGCCCCGGTAACCACTCGGGCGATTGACGATCTGAGAATGACTGCTACTGACGCCGGTTAGCTTGCACAGAACAGAGAGTTTTTCAGGACTGCTGTAATGGGAGCCAAGTTCCGGAAGGGACAAGCTACTTGATGATGATGATGAAATAGAATTTTGCGTAAAGAGAAATGTTATTAAACAAGTTGTATTGAATTATGAAACGATTATCTTACTGATTTTAAAACGTGCTGCTGATTTGGTTAGAGTTTACTATATTTAGCTGGGTACTGCTCCACTGTCAACCTTTCTGACCATGTTCTCGTTTCCTGATGAGAGCAAAACTGGGCCTTGGTCACACAATATCAAGCCTAGTAATCCACTCGCCCTCCTCGCTTTGAGGCGATTAACCATTCTACGATTTTGATTACTCGCCTCCACCAGCCAAACTTAATAAGAGATTATATCGTTTGATTCATCCAAGACTATTATATATATAATTATATTTCGCCTACCTACCGGACACTGCAGACTTAAAGAACTTACATAGACTCGGAACACTTACATAGACTCAAAGACACTTACATAGACTCAAACGCCACTTACATAGACTCAAAAGACACTTACATAGACTCGGAACACTTACATAGATTCAAAAGACGCTTACATAGACTCGGAATAAGTCAAACATCCCTCTGCCAATATCAACATGTAGAACACACACAGGAGCATGACCTGCGAGACTGTCCCCCTCTTGGTGAGCTGAGAAGTAACATGTGGCCATACCCAACTGACCTGAAAATTAAGCTTTGGGGAAACCTGACAGACCTCAAGCTGACTGTCCAGTTTGTGGTCCATATTGGATTAAGCAGATGACCAGAGATCGCCGAAGAAGTAGAATCAGAGACTATGATAACCATCATTTACACCACCTTAGGCATCCCTGACACCCTGTAAACCTAGAACCACCTGATGTCAAAGTACTAAAGAAGTTACTATTATCGCCAGAAATTCAAGCATCATTTCAACAGCCCAGTTCACAGTAAAGTCCCCCGATCAATAGCACTACCTCGTCACAAAGTACCAACCTACTACTACACCCGAACGTTACCTTACCTACCATTTACTACACTAGTTTCATCAAAGTCGGATGTCGGACTCCATTTACTCACCACTACAATTTCCCTGCTCTTTTCGTCTATTGAAATGAAAATCGTGGCATATCCTTTACCGGACGTAAACCTCAATCACAGTAAATTAGTCGTTTTTAGGCACAACTATACGGTCAGTAGTTTGTCATTGCTTTTCGTCTATTACATCTATATATATATAATTACCTAAATAAATAGATCTATACATAAAATATGAAGATATATGTCGAATTCAATAGATATTTCCTTAGTTGTCTTAGGGTTAATAACGTACTTGTACAACTTCTTCCTTTTCTAAAGATAAGATATTTTTGCATACATATTTTCTATTTGGTTCAGTAATTATATATTGTGAGCGTCTGTAGCTCAAGCGGTAGTGAGCTTGATCACGAACCCAAGCGTACCTGGTTCAAACCCCACCGTGGACAAGTTTGGAAGCAAATTCGTTTCCGTGAGATTTTTACAAAAGATAAAAATAGACCTCACCGTTCAGAAAGCAATGGCAAACTACTGAACGTGTAAGTGATGCCTAGAAAATCAACGACTATAGTCTGTCCATTAATTCGTGAGCACGTTTGAAATTGATTTTCTGAAAACTACCTGTTGGATCTCAGTGATTTTTGCATGCAGCCTTAGAATATACATGACGCTAAAATAAAGCTAACCAGTAGTCCATAGATGCTACGGATTTTGCACATCGGCGAATTCCTTTGATCTTTTATGACAATTGCAAATACGGGGGCTCAAATTTTAGATTTTACAGTAATCCTTAGAATGTGTCCATGTCAATTCTATTCATAGGTGTATCTCCATATTAACTTGATAGGTCAAGTAATTAAGTGTGTTGCCCTTTATGTGCAATCTTGAACTTGGATACAATATGCAACAGTTAGTCCTCCCTTCGGTCACCATTAGACCCCAGGGTGTCTTAACTTCACCACAAATTGTATGATGGTAGACGCATTTGGATATGGAAATGTATACGTTGCTATTTCTCAGTCTGTAATCAAAATATGATTTGTATCATCCCGAATCTGACGATTCCATGAGGTTGATAATTGTTACTGGCTGGACAAATTGTAATCCATCTCGGTGCCAGTACTCGTCTTCCTCTCGGAGCACATGTTCAACACACTTCTTCCAGAACTGCATGTCTATCGTTGAGAGGGACTCACGTGTCAGAACTTCAACATCACACATTTTAAACGTCCTGTTCTGTTCGACAACTTGCCCTTTTACTTTAGCCCAGACAAGCTCTATCGGATTGAGGTGAGCATGATATGGAGGTAGTCGCAAAGACGTGTGGCTGTATTCCGCAATGATTTTGTCAATATGAAACACCTTTGTCTTATTTGTCATCCTCACCAGGTGCAACAACTCGGGTTTCAAATATGTATCATCGAAGCTGACATTTTCCTTAGCAAGCCAAGTCCTAATTTGATCTTTTGAGAGTAACAAGTTGATTTGTCGCAAACATTTTCAAGAGCTCCCGTCTTATGACATCTATGTCAAAGTCGTCAATTGTTCTTTTCCTTCCTTGCTTGACATTAGTGCACTTTGTGTCCTGTTTAATCCATCGGAAAAGGATTCTCTATTCAGACCAAGCGCCAGTTGCGCTCGTTTCTCAGGGTTATGAATATCGCAATATAGATGACCTCTCTTAGATTCCCTACGGAAGTGTTGGTATAGTAAAACTGTAACCTTCTGCATTGTTATAAATGTGCACTTCAGACTCATTATGAATGTGATATCAATGTCAGTTTTGATAAGCCAACAAATATTATACAATAGCTTCATACAAATAGCGAGATACACCTATGACTATACAACGGTATCCCAATTATAACGTCATATGCTTTCCCCTTTCAAAGTCGACTGGGTTAGGTGCACGGGATTTCGTGAAATTGTTGTATACTCACGATATTTCTATGTTACCATAATGTATTTTTAGAACAACGCGTCTGTGTACCGTAGATCTGTTACTATTGTGTACAATCCGGTGAGGTTGATTTTAATATAGCCTGAAGAAGAAATATTTCAAACTACATCAAATTTTCTTGGAAAAAATATTTCTCTAGCGTCATGGATATTCTAAGGCTGCTTGCAAAAAATCACTGAGATCCAACAGGTAGTTTTCGAGAAAATCAATTTCAAACGTGCTCACGAATTAATGGACAGACTATAGTTTACTGTGGTTGATGGTTACGTCCTTAGGATATGCCACGATTTTAATTCTTTTCAATGATATACCTCTGTGTGTGTCACATTCTCTTGTGAACCGGCTCTAAGGTCGAGCCAGCTTTAATTGGGTATCAGAGAAACACTGGGAAGTAAATGTGGCGGTCCTTATGTGGACCACATCACTCACCATGTGCGGTTGATCAAAGAAAAAACGGGCCTAACACCTAACACAGTGTTCCCCAATATACCTCATGGTATAAAAGCGGTTTTCGTTACTATTTTTATTTACAAATTGTACACTTCATTATATTGTACAGAAAAAATCTAATAGAAATTGTTGTTTGTACGATTAAAAAAAAAGCGAAAAACTAAATTTGTCTCGTGTGTTTTAATGAGCAGCGAAATTTTGCTCCGATTTTAAAATTGGTATTCTCCTAAATTTACCTCTGCGAAATGCTCAACGGCCTAGTTTAACATCTGATTGACTATATTATGAAATGTATACATTTAAAGCCAAACTTAGCTAACTCATAGATTGGTTTTTAAAAAGTACTCGTACGTAAAGCGTTGAAAATGATCGCATTGACCTACAGATTTCTACAGGAATAAGCGGTTCAAATTTCATGATTCTAGAGTTTGACATTCTCAAGTTTTTAATGTGACACACAAACAGACATATAGCATCTCTGACTGATTTTTGTATGAAGGTTTGCTTTTCTTATCATCAGAGAGGAGTGAGACAAGGATGCATACTGTCACCAAGCCTATTTAACATCTACACAGAAAATCTTCAAACAACTAGAGGGAATGCCAGGACTCAAGATCAATGGAAAAATAATAAATAACTTAAGATATGCAGATGACACAGTATTGGTAGCAGAAAATGAACAAGATCTACAAGAATTAGTGGACCAATTGGACAGAACTAGCAAGGAATATGGATTAGACATTAACATACAGAAAACAAAAACTATGGTAATCAACAAGGAAATGGAAAACCTAAAATGAATATAAAAATACATGGAGAATTACTACATCAAGTAAAAGCTACTCCTATCTCGGTCAGATGATAACAGATGATGGCAGATGTATAACTGAAATTAAAAGAGAATAGGAATGGCCAAGGATAATTTCAATAGTATGAGAAAGTTACTGACATCCAAACAAATCACAAACAGGCTAAAAATTAGAATGATCAAATGCTATATATATCCTATATTAATGTATGGCTCGGAAACATGGACAATGAACAAGCAGTTAGAAGACAGAATTGATGCATTTGAGATGTGGATATATAGAAGAATAAGCAGAGTTTCATGGACAGAAAAACAGACAAATAAACAAGTTTTAGGAAAACTAGGCATGAAGAAACAATTATTAAGAGAAATAAAATTCAGACAAGTAAAGTATTTTGGGCACATAAAAGGCATGACACCATGATAAAACATTTACTAGAGGGGAAAGTTGAGGGAGAAGAGCAAGAGGAAGACCGAGAGATAAGTGGGAGGAAACTTTAAGAAATGGACAGGTTACAGTCTGGCAGTGTGCAACACCAAGGCGAAAGACAGAGGATGCTGGAGATTCATTGCAGCCAACCTTCGATGTGGAGACGGCACCTGATGATGATGATCATCAGAGTCCCTCGTCATTCAGGTTAACCTTACTTCGACTTCAGAGGTACTTGACTTGTAACTTAGATCCCCAAAGTAAAGGATCAGGGACCATATAGTCCCAAACGCGTACCGTATGCACAGTGAACACTTCTGGCCAAAGTTGGCTCTGAAACACGGAATGTCCAAGGCGCGAGGGTACTAGCGAAGTATTTGATCGAATTTGCTATCGGCCCTAGAAACACGTATTATTTAGAAAGATATAGAATAGGATAAAAGGAGAGCATTGAACAGCACTTGAAGGATCAAGGCCTGGATTGAAACCAGACCAGAAGCGAAACAGCTGAGATGTTTGTGTGGTATTTTCTTTGGATGACCTCTATATCACATGGTCTCTGTGGTGTATAGGTTACGTGCTCGCCTCTCGTGCCAAAGGTATCCTGTTTGCTCCCTCGTGGAGCTATCGGGATATTTTTCCAGATCCCTGATCTCAGTGTAGGTGAGATCGAGTTCCTAGTCCTGTCAGAGACGGATGATAAACCGTAGATCCTGTGTTCAATTTGAGAACGTAAAAGAACCCTTGGCAGTTCAAAATCGAGAAGAGCAGGCTGGAAAGCCGCTGCCCGTGAAAAATTTATTTTAAAAGATTAAAAATAAAATTCCTACAAAATGTCTTCACCATCTCAAAAATTACATCGGGACCTCAACGGTGCAGGAGTTTGTGCACTGCAGCTGAGATCTTCCTGAGTAAGAAAGAGATCGGAGCACACATGGTTACTCATTGAAGTGCAATGATGATGGTCCTATCCAGTGGCGGCTCGTGATCATTTTGTTGGTGGGGCCAGACAGATATTTTCGGAAAAATCATGTTTTCGGTTAGGATATATTTTAATGTATAAAATAATAAATACACGCTACACCTTATTTTGGTGGGCCGCCCCACTGGCCCTTAATGACGAGCCGCCACTGGTCTTATCAATCAATCAACCACAGAGTAGATAAACGAACGACTAAGTAAGTAAGTATCTTAATGCAGCCATTTCACTTTTGAACTTTGATTTTTATAAGTGGTATTTTAACGTAGTCACGTTTACTTGTTTCCTTCAACTATTTCTAAATGGTATCTTACTGTAGCCACATTTACTTGTTTTCTTCAACTATTTCTAAATGGTATCTTAATGTAGCCACATTTACTTGTTTCCTTCAACTATTTCTAAATGGTATCTTAATGTAGCCACATTTACTTGTTTCCTTCAACTATTTCTAAATGGTATCTTAATGTAGCCACATTTACTTGTTTCCTTCAACTATTTCTAAATGGTATCTTAATGTAGCCACATTTACTTGTTTCCTTCAACTATTTCTAAATGGTATCTTAATGTAGCCACATTTACTTGTTTCCTTCAACTATTTCAAATGGTATCTAATGCTAATGAATATAAAATGGAACGAATTTAGGAGAAGTGATGAAATCAGAGACATGTCTGGTCAACCACTAGTGACAACAGTTATAAGAGGGAGAAGATGGAGATATGTTGGGCACACCTTGAGGAGAAATGATCAACGAATATCAAAGAAGGCATTGAAGTGGGTGCAAAGGGTTCAAGAAAGAGGTCGACCTAAGGAGACCCTGAAACGAACTTTGCTGAGAGAGGCAGGAAATATCGGTCTCAGTTCCATGGAGGAGATTGAACAAGTTGCCCAGGATAGAACGGTATGGAGAAATTACTTGCAGGCCTATGTAACGTATAACGGTACGAGAGGAATTATTATTTTTATTATCTTAATGTAGCCACATTTACTTATTTTTCAACTATTTCTAAATGGTATCTTAATGTAGCCACATTTACTTGTTTTCTTCAACTATTTCTAAATGGTATCTTACTGTAGCCACATTTACTTGTTTCCTTCAACTATTTCTAAATGGTATCTTAATGTAGCCACATTTACTTGTTTTCTTCAACTATTTCTAAATGGTATCTTACTGTAGCCACATTTACTTGTTTCCTTCAACTATTTCTAAATGGTATCTTAATGTAGCCACATTTACTTGTTTCCTTCAACTATTTCTAAATGGTATCTTAATGTAGCTAAACACGTAAACACAAAGTACTACAGTTTTACAAAATACATAAACAGTGACGATAAACAGCAACGTTTCGACCAAAAGGCCTTTATCAAGCAAACATTACAACAAGAATGACGAATTTCGAGGAACACTACAAATGGACGATTACATGTGGAAACATAAACCTATCTAATGAAAATCTGGGAATAAAAACGAACAACGAAATGAGTGCAACACAAAAACCGAAAGTGGAAAAGAAGAGAAACAATAAACAATATAGTGGATAAATGACACATATATAGAGCAAACACACATATAGATAACAAGGCACGAGATAAGACAGTACTAAGAAGCATAGGAATGTAATGCGTTGAGTCCAAGAGGTCGCAAAGTGCCATAGAATGAAATAAAACGGTTCTCCAGGGCGAATCGACTGCGATCATCGGAGGAACATGATCGGATGGCTGTGACCTGGACATCGTCAACTCCTGAATGGCCAGTATCGTTGAAATGAGTGGCCACAGGAGTCACAGAGCGTTGGCGAATATCGCGTAAGTGTTGGGCGAATCGGTCACTGAGTCTCTTACCGGTTTCGCCAATATAGGACTTGTTGCATCGTTTGCAGGTGATGGCATAGATGATATTGCGGAACTCACACGTGAAACTGTCTTGAATGGCATACGTAGCTTTGGAAAAGAGACAGTGGGGGTCTGTATTACATATGCACATGTATTACAGCGCCGACGTCCGCACTGGATGGTGCCAAAGTGACTCTGGATATTAGGCTTGAGGCGACTGTGTACCAACAAATCCTTGAGGCTTCTGTCCCGTCTGTAAGCCACCAAAGGATAGTGTTGGAAGACTGAACGTGTCTCAGGATCAGACTGAAGAATAGGGAGATGATGGAATAAGACCTTTTTCGCCAGGGAACTATGAGGGTGGAAAGTTAAGATAAGTTTAACCCTGTCAGACTTGGGGTTCTATGTATGTGAGAAAGGGCCTCCTGGCGAGCAATTAACTGAACCCGATGCATGGCAGATGTAAGCACATTCTCCGGGTATAGGCGCTGGCGGAAGAAATCCAGCATCTCGTGAGCTCTATCAAGAAAATCGTCGTCCTCACTACAGAGGCGACGAAGGCGTAAGAGTTGAGAGAAAGGTAAAGAGTCACGACAGGCCTGGGGATGGGAAGAGGTATACAGAAGAAAGCTATGTGTATCAGTAGGCTTGTAGTATACTGATGTAGTGATAGTGGATAGGTTGATGGTGATAGTGATGTCAAGAAAATTGACACAGGAGGTAGAGATGTGAGAGGTGAACCGAATAGCAGGATTGAAGGCATTGATGAAGGTGATGAAGCGTGACAAATCGGCTTCAGACATATCGGTAACTCCAATACAATCATCGATGTATCTATGATACACGGACGGAAGAGGGCCATCATAGGTGTTCCATACTAAGTGTTCAAGGTGACCCATGAATAGACAAGCATAGCTGGGTCCCATTTTAGTACCCATGGCGACCCCACTAATCTGTTCGAAGAACTGGTCATTGAACTGAAAGGAGTTGAGAGTGAGAACTAGTTCAGCAAGACGAAGGAGAGTCGAGGTGGAGACAAGAGGGTTAGTTCTCCTGTCGAGAAAAACTGGAGAGCTTGAAGTCCGTCAGAATGAGGTATAGAGGTATACAGTGAGCAGACATCAAGGAGGAAGAGGCGATAAGTCCTGCCAGGCAACAACTTAATAGAAGAAAAACAGACAAAGTGTGGTTAGTATCCTTCAAGAATGAAGGTAGTGTGGTGACTATAGGATTGAAGATACTATCAAGGAATTCGGAGATATGTTCCGTAGGACAAGAGCAAGCAGAAACAATAGGCCTACCAGGATTGTGAAGTTTATGAATTTTTGGGAGCATATAGAATGCGCATGGGTCACCTTGAACACTTAGTATGGAACACCTATGATGGCCCTCTTCCGTCCGTGTATCATAGATACATCGATGATTGTATTGGAGTTACCGATATGTCTGAAGCCGATTTGTCACGCTTCATCACCTTCATCAATGCCTTCAATCCTGCTATTCGGTTCACCTCTCACATCTCTACCTCCTGTGTCAATTTTCTTGACATCACTATCACCATCAACCTATCCACTATCACTACATCAGTATACTACAAGCCTACTGATACACATAGCTTTCTTCTGTATACCTCTTCCCATCCCCAGGCCTGTCGTGACTCTTTACCTTTCTCTCAACTCTTACGCCTTCGTCGCCTCTGTAGTGAGGACGACGATTTTCTTGATAGAGCTCACGAGATGCTGGATTTCTTCCGCCAGCGCCTATACCCGGAGAATGTGCTTACATCTGCCATGCATCGGGTTCAGTTAATTGCTCGCCAGGAGGCCCTTTCTCACATACATAGAACCCCCAAGTCTGACAGGGTTAAACTTATCTTAACTTTCCACCCTCATAGTTCCCTGGCGAAAAAGGTCTTATTCCATCATCTCCTATTCTTCAGTCTGATCCTGAGACACGTTCAGTCTTCCAACACTATCCTTTGGTGGCTTACAGACGGGACAGAAGCCTCAAGGATTTGTTGGTACACAGTCGCCTCAAGCCTAATATCCAGAGTCACTTTGGCACCATCCAGTGCGGACGTCGGCGCTGTAATACATGTGCATATGTAATACAGACCCCACTGTCTCTTTTCCAAAAGCTACGTATGCCATTCAAGACAGTTTCACTGTGAGTCCGCAATATCATCTATGCCATCACCTGCAAACGATGCAACAAGTCCTATATTGGCGAAACCGGTAAGAGACTCAGTGACCGATTCGCCCAACACTTACGCGATATTCGCCAACGCTCTGTGACTCCTGTGGCCACTCATTTCAACGATACTGGCCATTCAGGAGTTGACGATGTCCAGGTCACAGCCATCCGATCATGTTCCTCCGATGATCGCAGTCGATTCGCCCTGGAGAACCGTTTTATTTCATTCTATGGCACTTTGCGACCTCTTGGACTCAACGCATTACATTCCTATGCTTCTTAGTACTGTCTTATCTCGTGCCTTGTTATCTATATGTGTGTTTGCTCTATATATGTGTCATTTATCCACTATATTGTTTATTGTTTCTCTTCTTTTCCACTTTCGGTTTTTGTGTTGCACTCATTTCGTTGTTCGTTTTTATTCCCAGATTTTCATTAGATAGGTTTATGTTTCCACATGTAATCGTCCATTTGTAGTGTTCCTCGAAATTCGTCATTCTTGTTGTAATGTTTGCTTGATAAAGGCCTTTGGTCGAAACGTTGCTGTTTATCGTCACTGTTTATGTATTTTGTAAAACTGTAGTACTTTGTGTTTACGTGTTTAGCTATTTTTCAAAGTTTTACTGCAGCCTCCACCTTTTTTATCTTAATGTAGCCACATTTACTTGTTTCCTTCAACTATTTCTAAATGGTATCTTAATGTAGCCACATTTATTTGTTTCCTTCAACTATTTCTAAATGGTATCTTAATGTAGCCACATTTACTTGTTTTCTTCAACTATTTCTAAATGGTATCTTAATGTAGCCACATTTACTTGTTTTCTTCAACTATTTCTAAATGGTATCTTAATGTAGCCACATTTACTTGTTTCCTTCAACTATTTCTAAATGGTATCTTAATGTAGCCACATTTATTTGTTTCCTTCAACTATTTCTAAATGGTATCTTAATGTAGCCACATTTACTTGTTTCCTTCAACTATTTCTAAATGGTATCTTAATGTAGCCACATTTACTTGTTTTCTTCAACTATTTCTAAATGGTATCTTAATGTAGCCACATTTACTTGTTTCCTTCAACTATTTCTAAATGGTATCTTAATGTAGCCACATTTACTTGTTTTCTTCAACTATTTCTAAATGGTATCTTAATGTAGCCACATTTACTTGTTTCCTTCAACTATTTCTAAATGGTATCTTAATGTAGCTACATTTACTTGTTTCCTTCAACTATTTCTAAATGGTATCTTAATGTAGCCACATTTTCTTATTTTTCAACTATTTCTAAATGGTATCTTAATGTAGCCACATTTACTTGTTTTCTACAATTATTTCGAAATGGTATTTTAATGTAGCCATATTGGTTGGTTTTACTTATTTCTGTTTTATAAGCGCCATCTTAACGTATAATATTCCATTTCTGGAACGCTGCTGTAATAATTATTTATTTTTGCAACAGAAAATTATGTTTTCAGTCATCGATGATCTAATAGAACACGTTCTTGACCCTAACCCTGAACTGTGTAGTTTTGTTCGCTTCCGTGACCATAGATAACACGCACTGAGCCGTTAAGTAAACAGCACTAAAGCGAACTAATTGAGTCATCACTGCTTGGGATGTCTATAGAAAAAAATGGCTGAAATGCGCTTACGCGAACAATAAATTAGCATTATGTTCCCAAAATGTCCCACATTTTCCAAAAGCTGACGTTTAAGTAAAAAGTACGTTATGCGTTCGATATGACTATGCCGGTGTTGGTTGTTTGAGTAAATGATATTAGTTCCACCAGTTTATAATTTAGTTTTGTTGACGGGCTCAAGGTCTTGTATTAAGTAACTTTATAAGCAGAAACATATGTCATTAATACAGCAGTTGATCCTCCCCCTTTCTCTCTTTCGCTTGCAATATTATCTCTATATTAATTCCTTACGCTTAACGGCAAGAGTGGACAACCAATTCCATCATCCACCTGAGGAAAGACAATAGAAAATTCTTTCCATACTATGATTGTTACCGTGTTCTGACTCCGTTTTAAGACACCATCTTGTTTATCGCACAAAGTTGTTGTGCTTATGTTGTTTACAGTTGGCAGTGGCGGCTCGTCATTAAGGGCCAGTGGGGCCGGGCCCCATCAAAAATAAGGTGTAACGTGTATTTATTATTTTATACATTAAAATATATCTTAACCGAAACCATGATTTTTCCGAAAATTTATGTCTTGCCCCACCAACAAAAATGATCACGAGCGCCACTGATTGGTATAACATTAATATATATATCTTCAAATATAATATTTGTTTATAATTTATTTGACTATTTTTTATCTACGATAAAAACTTGACCGATTTAGTACTTCTTTGAACGCTCCATATCGACAACTTGTTAACCACTCTGGTGATTTGAATGTGATCTGAGCCTAAGAGCGATTGTACTGTGTGCCAGTTATGCGCCTACAAGTAGGCCAGCACATCCGATTTCTGCGATGCATTTTATTCACTAGGGTAGCTTCCTAGGTCCTACATCAGTCGCCTCTTACGACATGCCTTGTAAGTCGCAGTGTTATTATTCTTTGCTTCGATTTCGGCCCCAGCACAACACGAGCGGGTATAACACTAATATATAAAATCAAGTATAATATTTATATATCATTTATTTGATTTTTTAAAAATCGAAGTTAAAAACTTGAAAGGTTTAGTGCAAAGCGAAAGAAAACATTCTTTGTGAAAAGCTACTATAGTCGCTAGTTGCATGATTGTCGCACATTTGAACGCCATATATAGTGGTTAGTGATATGGATTGAGTTAAATGCTGTCTCATGTATAAACGTCAGTCTTTGATAGGTCACAGGGAGGTCTGTATACTTTTATTCAAAGCACTAGTGGGTCGGTGAGTTTTCCTCGTATGTCATGTTCGGGGCAGGGGTTACTAATAGCGAGGTTGGTAACACGCAGCGATAGTGACCCGTGCCTTGAAATTCCGGAACCAAAAATTCTCGGTGTGCACACGGTTCCGGAAACAACAGGAAACCCTGATCCACTGAAATTACAAGTATCTCTGAAGTCGGAGTAAAACTCGCCTGAATAGCGACTGGCACTGCCGATAAGGAAAGCTATCATTCGCCCAAAAAATCAGTCACCGATTCCATAGTAGACGCAATGACTTTGCCTGAATTCATAGTGTGCGAACTGAAAGAAAAATAATGTTCAGAATAGTCTTGAGATATATGTTTTGCAGTTCTGTCCAAGCGTACACATGCTGAATTGTCATTTTTGAATATCGAATGTGACTGTGGAGTTGATTGTGTCCTGTTCTGAGACACAGAACGACAACTTGATCTTATCTAGGCTGATATTCTGGTAGCCGCCCTGTGTTAGTATTGGTGGCCTTCTCATTGATTTAATCATCCTTTTCTTCTGATAAAACGTAACTGGCCGGTCGGTCTGATGTCAATTTCGTATAATTTCACAATGAGAATGTATTCACTGCAGGGTGACCTTTCGCTGGTTATACAGTTTTAGACATCACAGCTTGTAGACATGACAATTATCTGAACTGAATTCTTGAATTGCTGGTCTTACATCTGCTAAGAATACCACTGGTTGTGAACCGAGTTTGGTATTCCATGGTCCTAGATAACATGAATTTAGCGATGGCCACGAGTATTTGTTTCTCAGTTTCTATCTTGATTGCCTGAATTTCTGAATTATAGTTATGACATCATTTCCCGGTTGGTGGCTCTGATAGTGAAGTAGGAGGCGTTCGTGGTGGTGTGTGAGTCGCTATATAATAATAATAATGAGTGGTACGATGATGTGTGTTTGATGGTAAATTACATCACTGTCGGACAATTCACAACATAATTCCAGGTCTTGTCTTTAACATGTTTTATTGGTGTTCCTCATACATGGGCAAAAACACGTATGTCCATCTTTGTCTCTCCTATGTTTACTCTGTTGCTAACTGACTGTCACTACACAACTACGTCAATTAGGTTTTACTACGTCAATGTCTCGTTTTACAAGAGGCAATGCATGACATACTCAAAAAGAGAAGATGGAAATGGCTCGGACATGTTATGAGAATGAGACAAGAAATGCCTGCAAGGATAGCCCTCACTTGGACACCAGAGGAAAGAGAAAGAAAGGCAGACCACGGACAACATGGAGGCGCATGATGGAAGAGGAACTGGACACCGCATCTCTGACGTGGAGCTCTGCGCTGAAGGTTGCACGGGACAGGAGAGCATGGAAAGTCCTTTCTGAAGCCCCATGTGTCACTAGGCATGACGGGATTAAGTAAGTAAGTAATGTCTCGTTTTAGTGTTACCCTTCTGCTTAGAGAGTGTAAACACTAAGTCTGCTAATAAAATATCTAAATATATATAAACTACACACTAAAGCTAACTGTCTGGTTCATCAGCTGCCACCTGGGGAAGGGGGAAATTGGCTAACTATGACAATAGTACGAAAACTAGTATCGATACTGTTGTTTCGATATTATATTCTTCCATTTTGTAGCGTTTTCATTTGACTCATCCGCGTATATCCGGGCTTAGAGATCTTGTGGACATTCTTCCTTCAGGAAACTGTCAGTGATTGTCTTAAGTTTCCCAATTTTTTGTTCATTCGTGTTGACTATTCATTTTATACTTGTCTGGATATGCACTGGTGGCCCACTCGCTCTCTCCAATAGGTTTCTTCTGGCACACACTTTAAGGAGTGTTAGATTGGTTTGAGGTTTGTTCTGTAAAGTCGTTTCACCTGGTGGATAAAACTGCTTCTGTTCAGTCAATTCATTGCTAGATTTTGAAATATATGTCCTGAACTCGACATACACAATAACGTTTCTGTTCGTGTCGGTACTTTTGTATCTCAGCTTTCTCTCGGTGCTTGCGTTTCCTTATCCATCTCACCATAAATTGGTATTTGATACTTGACATCATGTAACCGACTCAACAATAAATCTACTAACGAAAAATCGACAATGCAGAGAAGCAAACATGTTCAAACGCGGGATCAATCGTTCCTGCAACATGAATTCATAAATGAACATTTCGCACTCAATAGTGAGATCCAAATATTACAAAATGCATCACAACGGATAAGGACACCAAGTGAACTAAGCATCAGAAAAAAATACACTTGTCGGAGAAGGCACGCCTATATGGCGGGAAACACAGAAAATTTAAAAAATACGCATTCACGCAAAAATCTGTCAGAAGCGCCATGCGCCCTGATTGCGCCGGAATTCATAGCAAGCGAACGCAGAAGAACATCAAAAAGTATTTCTTAAGATCCCACCAATATTTATATTAAAAATAAAGAACTCAGAAAATGAAGAAAAAGAAAAGAATTTAAAACACATTTTAAAACTAAATCCCCCACCCCACCTTTTAAAACTCAACTATTGTACATTTATTTAAACACCTTTAATAAGTTAGTTAGGTAGCTAACAGAACTAACGTCACTGCACTATGGGGACACCCATATGTGCACAGTCTCATTCTTCAGACATCAATGAATGGATATGATGATAGTTCGTTGCTTCACACATCTCACTAGTCCTTGAAATAGTGCAGTGTCAACCAATGCAATATTTGATGTCGAGTTCCTCCAGTCTCAATGTCGTATCCTTGTCAATGTGCAAGTCAGCATTAGGACAAATGAGAGATCTCACTCAGTATAGCGATGTGTCCTTACTATAGTTCGTTCCAAAATTCGTGATCACACTAAGGTTTAATTTGTACGAAATCTACCTGATGGATAAAGTAGTTTTTGCATGCAGTCTTATATACCTCACGACCTTACGAATTCATGTTTAACTAATTGGTAGGTAGATTGGTTGATGTAAAAAGTTTTTGCTATATAACTTTGCATTAACACAACAAAATGATAACCAAAGTTTAGAATTTAAAATACACAAAATGGTGGCGAATGTTTGCAAAGGCGTATCCCTATTACATATTATAAAAAGAAAGGTGACATATTGAACAAATGATACCTTCCACTTGTATAAATGAAAGTAAATGTTGCGTACATACGCCAATGACAGTCGGTATGAAACATTATGAACTGATTAATTCCACGGGATTCCCGATTTTGACTAGCACTGAATTGCATGTGGAACACGGAAATGCTTAGTTATAGAAAAACTTGACAATCGTACCGTAAAATTCGATAAGTATACCAAATCAACATCGCTGGAATTTTAGTAATAACATAATAAAAATCTTACAGAACTAAAGGTTTGGGTGGGCAAAAATACTTTTGGAAGGTCGTATTTTTACTATATAAAAATGTAAAAATCAAGAATTTATGTCAAGGGGATGATTTTATATTGGAACGAACTATAGAAGTGTGACTGTCGTATTCTTTATTCAACAAGAAACAAAAATGTGTTTCTTATTTTGTGTCACAATTTATTGTGTGACTGTGATAATTGTACCCTTCGTTTACATTTTTCTTACAGTACAACCTTTTAGAGACCGCGTTTGCCTTCCTTGTTCGATATTTGACTTTTCTCTAATCCTGTTTTGTCTCACATCGTCAGGATAAGAAGAGATTTCTAGAACGGGCTATTGTGAGCGCTTAACAAATAGTGTTTTTCGCTATATTTGTTATTTCTGAGGTTCAACTTTTGCGTGGATGGCCTTTTGCTTTGTATCCACTGTATCCACTGTATCGGAGTAACATTGCACTTTTGCTTTGTATCCACTGTATCGGAGTAACATTGCTCTTTGAGGTGCAGTCTGTTGGTAGTCTGCTTATGTGGCCGAACCATTTAATTTGTTGTTTTCTAATGAAGTTAAATACATGTACTGATGTTGTACACATTTTTTTCCTTGATAAAACTGATCTCTTTTCGATATTCCCAGTATTCTGCGTAGACACTTCATCTCTGTCGTGACTAGTTTTTCTTCTATCGTTTGATGGCAGCGTCCAGGTTTTGCATTCATAGCATAATGTTGGAAGAAAGATTGTGTTGAACAATGCTCTTTTAGTGCTCATGGCAACAGGTTTGCATTTCAGAATTGTTGACATTTGCCCTATAATTTGATTTATTACATCTAAATTGGATTTCGCTAGTTATTCTTTCATTTGCAGACAAAATTCTCCATAGATATATTAAGTCTTTGACTTGTTTTACTTGATGTTTGTCGATGGAGATATTGGTAGCGTTTTCCTCCCTAACGAATGTTATTACTTCGGTTTTGATACATCTAATATTGTTTTCATCATCGTTTGCGATGGACATCTTTTATTATTATCCTTTCTTTATCGAGTGAGATTAGATGTGAGAAAAAATATCGCTATTTTTATTCTTGTACACATGAAAATGTGCAAATATAACTTCATTATATTGTATAAATACTCCCACTGTCATTTCCGGGTAATGGTTTAAGTTTCTCTAATCAAGCAGCAATATAACCTCATATATTTGCAAGTCAAATCGAAACTGCCCATGAAAGACCGGACACAAGTCTACGTTAACGGAAACCCAATTATTTGGATGTCATCTCAATCTGCGATTTTAACTCAGAACGGTATATAGTGAGAATGGATTTGTAAAAATTTAGGATAGTATTTCGCGAAAGTGTCAAAGAACTCATATCCCTGGATTTGCTTGTTGGTTTTATATGACAATCAACAAACCTAACAGTCATCAATAGTATCTGTTACGCGCAAAGTAGGCAGCAGACATGAATGTTCAGGAGAACATAATCCTACTGATCCCGGGTTTCATTTACGGTCATGGAAATCTTCCACTCAGAATAGTCCGAACAGACGACAGAGCAAGTCTAACGAAACAGAATAAACAACAGCCGAACTGGCAATCCGGCTCGGGTCGTGATTTTATTTGTTGAACCCTCATTGAAGTGGCCAGAGACCTTCTCAATCTGCAAGTGTCATCGCTATTAGCGCCGAGATAGAACACTTTTCAAACTGTCAACACGAGGCTCTGGTTTCCGGTACGCGGTCCCTGGCGGAGTAATCAGCCAATGAAAAAAGCCCGAAAGTTCGTCAGTTAAGACGGTTACGTCATATAAATCTTTGACTTTTGCAAAATAAAAGTTGAGTTAAACTGCCTTGTTCGTTTCGGATATCGGAAAATATGAGATACATATGTAGCACACTAACAAAACACGTATTTAAAATATAATTTGTTTATAAAACATGGGAGTTATTACGTTGATATAAATACAATATGGATGAATAAATATTGGTTTCATAGTTACATGATATGTGTATGAAAGAGTAATAATAGACGCCATAGCAAGAGGAGATGACAACAGCCTCATACGTGTGTAGTTGCACATCTCTGGTGTGTACGAAGGTGACCGTAGAGTCCAGTCAACCATCCATAGCAAGAGGAGATGACAACAGCCTCATACGTGTGTAGTTGCACATCTCTGGTGTGTACGAAGGTGACCGTAGAGTCCAGTCAACCATCCATAGCAAGAGGAGATGACAACAGCCTCATACGTGTGTAGTTGCACATCTCTGGTGTGTACGAAGGTGACCGTAGAGTCCATAGTTGACATCCAATGGGGGGAGGCAGTGATGACAACAGCCTCAGAGGTGTATTGGACGCATGTATTGACCATGGACGCATCAGCAGTGCGACGATTCTCATTTAAGTGAGCTCTTCTTGTGGTGTTGCAGTGTTATATTTGGATTTGGGGGTCTAGTGCAAATGATTCCCATTACATAGTCTCTATCGAAGCACTTAAAAGACATTTTAAATGTCCAACAATAGGTCGTTCTTTACTTTCTTCCCCCATCTAACTCACCCTACATCAGCTGTTTTGGAATGCGATTTTCACCCGAGTGGTTACCGAGACCCAAATTTGGGGTGCAAAGAATAGAGCCACTGTTACCTGCCATATCGTATGAGGCGTCTAAGGAGGTTTGGTTGAAATCGGATGCACGTGTCCTAAATGTGTAGAAGCCTGCTGCCTTGCAGGACGGCTGGGGACAGCCAAAGGCTAACGGGAAGTGAACCCAGTAAACGCTTGCTTAATCCGGACACATCGCCGAAGGATAAGCACCAGAGCTCCAAATGGCGCTGAAGATATGACGAAACCCACCCATGCTAAGTCTGCGTGAATCAGATTTCCACATGAATGAATTTATGGAGAGATCTGGTACATCGGTCTTTTAGGTGATCGCGAGAGAGAGAAAGAGAAAGAATGCGAGTATCATCCGCACAAAGTAAACTACCAGTCTCACCTGGACCTTCTGAAATAGAGCGTGAGTAGTTGGAATCTTGGCTCTCATTATTGCTTCGCTATCGCGGTTTTTATTCTGCCATTTCATTTTAAGCAATCTTCGAAGACAGCTTGTGGGGAAGTAGTTTAGCTTATATATACTTTCCATGTTTCACTGGCGTACAATAAAGTGGCGAGCGCTATGACCCGGAAGACTTTCCCTCTTGTGGCGACGCTTATCCTTTTCCGCTCCCACACAGTAACATGCGGTCTTCCAAATGCAACACTGGCAATGCTAAATGTAGCACCTGTTTTTGAGTGTTCAGTTGGTCAAGCTCTCAAACAAGTTTATCTCTAGCAGTGAGGCGAGCTAGCAGCATCCTGTGAGCGTTATTACGCAGTAGTGAGGGCTGGAAAATGATCCACAGCATCATTCACAAGCTGGAGACATTCAAAAATAAATGATTAAGAGGAATCCCACGAATATCCCGCGTAAAACTGTTATTCTTTGAAGAAAGTTAGCAACATAACAGATAGCATCGTCTTCTCCGTTCACTTTCAAATTGTCATACTAATTTATCATTCAAATTGTCATACTAATTTATCATTCAAATTGTCATGTTAATTTATCATTCAAATTGGATAATAATTACCAACACAAGTCACCATGAAATATGATGTTGACACATTATTATTAATTACTTATTCTGTTGCTGGCTTTCATCTGCCAACGCTAGACTATACGACAACAAAACACAAAACCTCCGTTGCCAAATTAACACTTCTAGCGTCTGCAACTTCTCTTTTGAGAGTTAATGTTTCCCACCTTCTAGTAATTTCTAAATTGTCAATGATTAGATACCGTATATGCATACAAGATGTTGCTATTTTGCTGAAAAATTTACCACTAGTTCGTACAGACAATTGTAAGCAGACGTTCATGGGAGGATACTAATCAAATTTATTTTGGATGACAAATATACAAGTCAGACTTCAGGGAAAACCTGTTTCTAAAGGAACATATATCGAAGTCCATAGTTTAGCTAATTGAGAGCCGTTAAAGCTTAGTGATTAGTGTACTTGCTTCATGTGCACGCTGTCCCAGAATAAAATTCCCATGTGGAGTGGGATTTTACCCATCGCAAATGCTCTCAGGTTGAACTAGCCTCAGTTGGGTACCGGAGAAACAGTGGGAAATAAAAGCGGTCTGCGAGATGTTGAACATATGAACATCGTGTGCCGTTGGTAGAAAGAAAATACAGACATAATACCGTATACGGAAGTCTTAATGGTGAAGTGGCTAAGTCGTTTGCCTGTCCTACTGAAGGTTGTGAGTTCGACTTAGGACCGAGACATATGTGCACTTTTTTCGTGAAATCCCTAGGATTATTGCCAGAGCTACGGAGTTCGTTCATTGTGCAATGCAACTCGGATGGAATGCGTCCCGACAGGGACGGAGCCAATTGGGGAAACCCGGGGCAATGAAGTCAATCATTCGCCTTTGGATCCTTTTTTTGATCCCCCAATATACCACAATATAAAGATGATCAACTAGGCATCAAATGGCTTAATAACAGCAGACTATTTGATCTTGACTTTGCCGATGACGTGGCCATATTGAATTCAACCACACAAGCAACCCACAAACTAACGAGCAATCTTTGCACACTTGTAGCACAGGTTGGTCTCCAGATTAATTCTGCCAAGACTAAAATTATGGACCTCACAAACTCGACAGACAACATCGTAATAAATGGCCAAACAGAAAGTTGAACATTTTACATATTTGGGTAGTAAAGTGTCAAACAACGGAGACACGATGAAAGAAATACACTCTCGTATTGCTATAGCAGCTAGTGCCTTCACTAAATTAACGAATATCTGGCAGTCTCAAGACCTTAGTATATGCACAAAAGTTAAATTATTTAGGTCATGTGTGATTCCTGTACTGACCTACGGTTGTGAAAGTTGGAAATCAACAAAGAAAATTGATAAGAAACTGGACAGCTTTGAGAATAAATGTCTCCGAAAATTATTAAAAGTCAAATGGAGTGATTTCGTTTCTAACAACACAGTGAGAGATAGAACACACCAACAACCCATATAAAATATTATAAGAAAACGAAGGTGGAAATATTTAGGTCATGTTCTTAGATCAGACGAAAAGAGATTAAATCGACAAGTCCTTATGTGGTCACCAGTTGGGAAAAGAAAACGTGGAAGACCAAAGACCACTCTTCGAAGAACCACCCAACAAGAAAGTAAACTATTGGGATGTAAAACCATACAAGATCTTCAACTGCTAGCAAAGAACCGTATCACATGGAGATCTAAAACCTCTGCCCTATGTGCCGCCTTTAGCACGAAGGGAACAAACTAACTATACCCCAAGCTATGAAAAAAAATCATTAATTTATTTTGTATAGCTTAGCTAAGTTATATCATTTATTTGTATACTACTCTTCTGTCATGTACTCATTGTATTGAATAGTTTAGTGTACATACTATTGTGTGAGTGGTATCGTGGTTTCGTAGCTCTTCAAGCTTCTGTTGATAAATTGTACAATGCTTGTTCCTATCCACAGACTCTTGCTGTACGCATTCTTCCATGATTCTGTACAAATAAAATGCATGTATACTTTTTTTATTATAGTCTGTCCATTAATTCGTGAGCACGTTTGAAATTGATTTTCTCGAAAACTACCTGTTGGATCTCAGTGATTTTTGCAAGCAGCCTTAGAATATCCATGACGCTAGAGAAATATTTTTTCCAAGAAAATTTGATGTAGTTTGAAATATTTCTTCTTCAAGTTATATTAAAATTAACCTCACCGGATTGTACACAATAGTAACAGATCTACGGTACACAGACGCGTTGTTCTAAAAATACATTATGGTAACATTGAAATATCGTGAGTAAACAACAATTTCACGGAATTCCCGTCGACCCACCTAACCCAGTCGACTTTGAAAGCGGAAAGCATATGACGTTATAATTGGGATACCTTTGTATAGTTATAGGTGTATCTCGCTATTTGTATGAAGCTATTGTATCATATTTGTTGGCTTATCAAAACTGACATTGATATCACATTCATAATGAGTCTGAAGTGCACATTTATAACAATGCAGAAGGTTACAGTTTTACTATACCAACACTTCCGTAGGAATCTAAGAGGTCATCTATATTGCGATATTCATAACCCTGAGAAACGAACGCAACTGGCGCTTGGTCTGAATAGAGAATCCTTTTCCCGATGGATTAAACAGGACACAAAGTGCACTAATGTCAAGCAAGGAAGGAAAAGAACAATTGACGACTTTGACATAGATGTCATAAGACGGGAGCTCTTGAAAATGTTTGCGACAAATCAACTTGTTACTCTCAGGAAACTGAAATTAAAACTTCAATCAGATTGCAGCATAGACATTTCTAAAAGTACTCTATGGAAAATTGTAAGAGCCGCCGGCTTCACCTTCAGAAAAACTATAGGCGGCAGGAATATTATTTGTGAAAAGCCACATTTAATTGCTGCCCGAAGTAAATACCTGAGGCAGATCCGTGAGCGGCGGAGGCAAGGCTATGATATTGTATATTTGGACGAATCCTGGGTCAATGCTCACCACACCAATGCTAAAGAATGGCAATCAGTAGACGGTGAACAGAAAGAAAAATACCAAGCAGCAAAGGCCAGCGTATTATACTAACACATGCAGGAAGCAGTGAAGAAGGTCTTGTCCATGACGCTGGACTTATTTTCCAATCAAAAATACCGACGGTAGGGACTACCACACAGAAATGAATGGACATATTTTCAGGCACTGGATGGAGAAAGATCTACTTCAAATTCTAAACAGACCATCATGCTTGGTAATGGATAATGCATCCTATCACAACGCAGTATCAGCGGAAGACAAAGTACCAACTGCATCAAATACAAAAGATCAAATTAGGACTTGGCTTGCTAAGGAAAATGTCAGCTTCGATGATACATATTTGAAACCCGAGTTGTTGCACCTGGTGAGGATGACAAATAAGACAAAGGTGTTTCATATTGACAAAATCATTGCGGAATACGGCCACACGTCTTTGCGACTACCTCCATATCATGCTCAATCCGATAGAGCTTGTCTGGGCTAAAGTAAAAGGGCAAGTTGCCGAACAGAACAGGACGTTTAAAATGTGTGATGTTGAAGTTCTGACACGTGAGTCCCTCTCAATGATAGACATGCAGTTCTGGAAGAAGTGTGTTGAACATGTGCTCCAAGAGGAAGACGAGTACTGGCACCGAGATGGATTACAATTTGTCCAGCCAGTAACAATTATCAACCTCATGGAATCGTCAGATTCGGGATGATACAAATCATATTTTGATTACAGACTGAGAAATAGCAACGTATACATTTCCATATCCAAATGCGTCTACCATCATACAATTTGTGGTGAAGTTAAGACACCCTGGGGTCTAATGGTGACAGAAGGGGAGGACTAACTGTTGCATATTGTATCCAAGTTCACGATTGCACATAAAGGGCAACACACTTAATTACTTGACCTATCAAGTTAATATGGAGATACACCTATGAATAGAATTGACATGGACAAATTCTAGGGATTACTGTAAAATCTAAAATTTGAGCCCCCGTATTTGTAATTGTCATAAAAGATCAAAGGAATTCGCCGATGTGCAAAATCCGTAGCATCTATGGACTACTGATTAGCTTTATTTTAGCGTCATGGATATTCTAAGGCTGCATGCAAAAATCACTGAGATCCAACAGGTAGTTTTCGAGAAAATCAATTTCAAACGTGCTCACGAATTAATGGACAGACTATAGATCAACAATCTATGCGTTTAGGGGCCTACCAAACCAATGTGCAACGTATACACGTTCTTGACAAAGATCAAACATATCACAAAGTGTGATTACAGTTGGTCGTAAAGAACGAACGCAAAGAAGAAGAAGATTAGATCAACCCTAGAATCGCCATCATTCTTTCTTCTTCATCGTTAGCTCTGTACCAAACACTTGTTAAACCATTCTTTGTTAATGATATTTTATTTGTGCATTAGGGCATGCGTTCGTTGTGCCAGTTAGACACCTACAGACCGGTATGTCAGCACATCTGGTTTCTGCATGCTTTCTTTATTCGGGTTTGCCTCTCTTCGTATGACACACACACACACAAATTAATAAGTAAATAAAATAGTTTAATACATTTTTAAAATAACTCATCTCGGGGATATATCATAATTTGCGAGCCATTACCCTGTTAGCCTTTGACCTCGCGGTCAAAGTTTTCCGGCGCAGAACACACCTTGTAGATCTAATCATCATCCAAAATGATAAATCATGGTAGGGTCGTTGCAAACCGGAGTGATACAGACAGGTCATCTACTTCCAGTATAAGAAACGAGATTGAGGCCGTTACTGCTGCCCTCTAGTGGCTCGCTGGAACTCCGTTTACTATTCCTTATTGCTTTTGATTCTGAGTTTTTGCTTCGAAAGTTCCAAAACGATTGGTTTCGTATGAGTGGATGTTTCGTATCGACACTTTAAATTTGTATTAGCTTACGTGGATCTACTGTCCTGCACATGAGGGTGTTCGCATCCATAAGAGAGCAGACAAGTTGCATCAGCAGAACCGATTCGTTAATGAGTTGAAGATGAATAAGTTCTTCGACTTCTCGGCTGATGAATGAAGACACTAAAATTGATATTGAATCTATCATGTAATTTAAAGAGCTTAGAATTACACTTGTACAAGTGGAATCTGAGGGACAGAAGTGGAATCTGATGGACAGAAGTGGAATCTGAGGAACAGAATGACGAGTATGTTTAAATAGCGATTCACGTACCATCATTATACATAACCATAGTCATCTGCTGGGGGAAGAGGAAGACTGAACACCTATGGGTCTACCCGATGTCATATAACGTCAGTTCAGCAACCAATAACCACTGACCCATAACTATATTTGACTGGTACGAGAGAATCAACAGTTTCATCTTAAGACTGTCTTGAGATTGTAAAAGAGTCAAAGGAAAACCACAGCTGAAGTAGAAAATTGTCCCAACTCTTGGTATGTACACACCGCTACATTGAGTCAAACAACCTTCTGGGTTTGAAGGAAAACTCTGGAAACCTGCACGTGTAAATGAGTCTTCAGTTGAAATTCGAGGGTATACACATTACTCTCGTGTGAATCCTAGCGTTAAGCTACTAATCGGTCGTTCGTGTCCGCGGTTTCTGCTCTTTCGGTAAGAAATAAAGCAATAATACCTCACACATTCTAGGGGAGATGCAACAAACAATAGTTTATCTCAATATAACTGGAGTATGTTCCCTGTCTAGAATAGCTACCCACAAAAATGATGATCAGAATTTGAGATCTGCACCGCGACTTGGAGAACACTGGATCCTAAAAGCGTGCACCAAACGCAAGCAACATATGCTCCAAACGACAGTAGTGGTGATCTCTATTTTAGAAAAACGTTCCCAGAAACAGAAGTTGAGTACTCACGACGGCGTTATAGACTGCTTCTACCGAGAAGTAACTTAAGTATTGTCATGTAGTTAGTATATAAACTATCACTGGATAGATACAACGAACCCGAACAGAACGCATACTGAAATAGGATTAGCTAGGATGAAAGACTTGAACATAACAACTCTGTTGTACCCTAGCAGAGCAGCGCACTTACTCAGTGTAACCTGTCTTTTTCTTCTTCTTTCTTGAATACAGTTTTGTCTCACAGTCAGAATAAGTAGAGATTTCTAAAGCATACCATTATATGCGTTTCGTACATGGTGTCTTCCACTGTTGCTGTTATTTCTGTGGTCCACCTTTTGCATGAGCGACTTTTCGTCTTGCATCCACTGTTTCTGAGTAGCATTACCATTTGAGGCGCTCTATCTGTTGGTAATCTGCTGATGTAGCCGAAGCATTTAATTTTTGCTTTTGAAAGAGTTCAGTACTGATTTTGTCCCCCTTTTCCCGCAACATCTTCATTTCTAAACCGGTCTTGTTCGTGATAGCATTCTACGTAGACACTTCATCTCTGTCGTTACTAGTTTTTGTCTGTAGTTTGATGTCAACGTTCATGTTTGGCACTGCTATCTGTAGTTTGATGTCAACGTTCATGTTTGGCACTGCTATCTGTAGTTTGATGTCAACGTTCATGTTTGGCACTGCTAACACAATGTTGGAAGAAAGATCGTGGTGTACAGTGCTCTTTGATCCTCCGAGGCAATTTACAGTTATATTCGTATTCCCACATCTCGTATGTCTGTCAGAGTATCGTTTCTATGAAAGCTACTTGACTGGGACTGCCAGTGCCGCTGATAGCCCATTAGAACATTACTGAATGTTAAACATTTTTAAATTGAACAATTTGAAAGGAACTAAGTATCAGTATATTTTATTGTTATGTGATGTTGAACAATACGATACAGCTAAGCAACTCTATATGACTGCTAAACATTGTCAAGTTCATCAATATGGAATAAACTTAGCACGTCTATAATAAAAAGAAGTGCAGTAAATGTTGATTTTAACCAGTTATCCTGTTATTTTAAATCCAGTGCTTCGAAACTAAATGCTACAGAAAGATCCTACGAATACCATAGACAGAAAAAGAAAGAACACTGATGTCCTGAAAGAACTAAATGTTAAAGAGAATTGGCTGATAAACAACATACTATACAGAACAATCAGAAGTGTGAAAACTATAGGGAATAATGCTGTTGTCAGTACCTGGGAAAATACTAAGCAGAGTCATCCTGGAGAGACTGAGAGATGCCATCGATATAAAGCTAAGAGATGAACAGGCAGGCTTCCGACCAAATAGATCCTGTGCTGACCAGATAGCCACATTACGTATAATAATAGAGCAAAGTATTGAATGGAAATCCCCACTTTATATCGGATTTGTTGATTATGAGAAGGCTTTTGACAGTATTGATAGGAAAACCCTTTGGAAATTAATGAGGCATTATGGAATCCCACAGAAAATTATTAACCTAATAAAAGCAACATATACAGATATGAAATGTAGAGTTCTTCATGAAGGTAAACTAACAGATACTTTCGGAATAGAAACAGGAGTGCGTCAGGGATGTCTTCTATCACCTTTGTTGTTCTTACTGACAATAGACTGGATTATGAAGACCACAGTAACTAACACCAGAAATGGAATCCAATGGACTCTGACAGAGCAACTAGATGATCTGGACTTCGCTGATGATATAGCCCTTCTGTCACATACACGAAATCAGATGCAGGATAAGCTAAACACATTGAATCAAAGGTCCCAGCAACTAGGGCTGAACATTCATAAGGGAAAGACAAAGATATTGAGAATTAACCAAGCAAACGACAACTCGATCTCCCTGGATGAAATCCCACTTCAAGAGGTAGAATCATACACATATTTGGGCAGCAACGTAGACAAAGAGGGTGGAACAGATAGAGATGTTAAAATAAGAATACAGAAGGCAAGAGGAGCTTTCATTGCACTGGGAAACATTTGGAAGTCCAAAGAAATCAAATCTAGAACAAAAATTCGGATATTTAACTCTAATGTTAAAGCAGTTCTACTGTATGGGTCAGAAACATGGAGAACAACTAAAACAATAGCGCATAAATTGCAAACATTCATCAACTGGTGTCTGCGCAGAATAGAGGGGAAAAAGATGGTATGATAGGGTCACAAATGAGGAACTTATGGAGAGAACAAGACAGATTCCAGTGAACGAACAGGTTAAAAAGACGCTGGCGCTGGATAGGACACACTTTGCGAAAACCGGAGGGAATATAACAAGAAGGGTCCTTGCCTGGAACCCGCAGGGACAGCGAAAGAAGGGAGGCCGAGAAATACATGGAGACGAGATTTGGAGGCGGAGATCAACAATATAAAGAAGAGCTGGAGGGAGCTACAGGAGATAGCTAAAGATAGGAAGACTTGGCATGAGTTGGTTGAGGGCCTATGCCCCAACCCGGGGTAAAAGGCAAAGAGAGAGAGATACAGAAAAAGTACATACTTTGGTCACATCAAGCGTCACGATGGCCTGTAAAGAACAATACTAGAGGGCAGGGTCCCAGGACGCAGAGGCAAAGGCAGATCCAGAAGAAGATGGCTACAAGATATTAAAGAAACCATAAACGAAGTGGGTGAACTGGCAAGAGACAGGGTGAATGTCAGATGTGCTGCAAAGAGAGCAACGTCCTATATAGGATACGCACCTTGATGATGATGATCCTGTTATTTTAGTAAACATGTTATACAAAAAACTGATCAACATATGGAGATCAGAAAATGTTACTTGACCGTCACTAGTACTATTCTGGGACAAGTCTTTGACAAAAGCTGCCATGGCCTTCCCTAATACTATTTGTTAACGAGTTATATTGTGATATCAACATCTTTACTATAGCTAGTGTTCTCTTTGTTAGCGTGGCCTTAAACTGACCAAAGTTTAGATGACCTTCACCAATACTATTCTCTGACAATCTGTATTAAGATATCAACAGCATTAGGCTGCCTACTGGTTTCTTGATTTTAGTGACTTTGTACAATACTCCCTTTGTCTCTCTCTCTTTCTCTCTCTCTCGTGATAGCAAGCTCAGGAACACATGCATCTCAACAATATCATATTCCAAGTGATGTTAGGTAGTTCATTCACAATATGATGCTCACTTGCATCTACTTGTGGTTCATGTTTCTTTTATTCATCTCTTCTAGACATTACGCAAACAATATTGAAGATCTCTTACAATCAACCTTTGATATACAAGATGGAAAAAGATCGAAATACAACAAATGCGGTGGTTTGGACATTTAATGAGAATGAAATACAACCAACCACCAATAACAACATACAATAAAAAGAGATCGGGTACTAGAGCTAAGGAAGACCAAGAAAAAGATGGATAGACAATATCAAGACGACACTACATAAACACGGATACAACACAACACGGGCGACTCATCTAGCCCTAGAACGCAAATTAAAGCTCCCATCCCTACGCTTAACGGCAAGAGTGGACAGCCAACTACATCTTCCCCTGGGAATAGACAATAGATAGAATTGATCTGATCCAGATAAGAGGTAGAAAATGTTGAGGATATGTTACATTCAATATTTAATATAAAAGTAAATTGTAAGAAATCGGTCTTCATAAACATAAGGTATATTAGGGAACAAGGTGTTGGGCCCATATTTTTCTATGACCAACAGCAGAAGAATGTGGTCAGCATCACGGCGGCCACCTTTACTTCTCAGTTTAGTGATAGATTAATTGTTAGGACCATCATCCCTACACTTCGGTGATGCTTGCTCCGATCTCTTTCTTACACAACATGATCTCAGCAGCAGTGCACAAACTCCGGAGCACCGGCGAGGGTTCCCGTTTACTTCGAAGTGCTTTTTGGTACCAACTAAAAGTTAAGATCCCAACCCACTGTGGAATTTGATATTTCACAGCACGCCTACGAAACAAGTGTTATAACCATCATGCTATTGCTACTCTCAACTTTAATATGTAGAGACTAAATTCTTCGGTCTGCAGCGAATTGAGTCCATGCGTGTAGCAGTGCTCGAGTCTTGCTCGCAGCTCAAGCTCGGTGGAGTTTGGAGAGCTCGCCTGATTGGAAACTGCTGCTGCGAAATTGTAAGTACCTGCCGGTGACACTTATAACTTGCGCCCTATAAAAGAACCGCATTCTCTTATAACTATTATACGCCTTTAGTTGAAGGGATTTGGAAGCTCGACTTTGAAACCAAATTACTCTTCTTGTTTTGTAAAATAAATCAGAACATATGTCAAAATTAACTATTTATTAGACCAAGCAAGAAAAACCAACTAAGAAGCTTTCAAGGAATCAAGTTTAGATTAGTCTGGAAGTCCGGAACAAAGAAAGAAGTGCCACTCAAACAACTAGAAAATCCCGAGCTCAATAGGCGCAATAATACAGCAGCTAATCCACAAACCAGAAAGTTTTAGATCCACATTCTCCAGACAGATTTGTGTTTCTTTCTATTACTGCAAGAAGTCGGTAAGTAACTTGTGTATGTTGTACGTGAATACATTGCTGGATTTGATGGCTCATTTTTGTAACAATTATTTCCAGAAAACACAAAAACAGTATTGAAGCGACGTTTTTTGGTTCTTGTTAAAGTCAATATCGTTATAGAAAATGTATCAGCGTAGATCAGCTACAATAGTTTTCATCTCTTTCATTCTTCCAGGTTAATGACTTTGACAAAGGTAACACTCGGCTCTAGATTACTGATTTAGCGATGTTTTATTCTTCGATCGCTTTCCTGCTTTCGCGTAAATAATCTTGATTAAGATAGCATTCAGCTTTAACTCCATCACTCACCTGAGCCAATATACTGGCTAAGGTATCTTTCTAAGATGACGCAACACCGGCATTCGGACTTATTCAGTATACATTTTAATATAAGTGCGTCCGGATGTCAATAAATTAATTACGGAGTGAAAGGTGAATTACCAATATTACAGTAAAGTTTACCGCCGTGAATGAAGATACGAGAATATCGTAACGTTTAGTCAATTCCACAGTTGACGTCGAATTTTTTTCTCACCATAACGTCTCTCAGCTCTCTAACCCAACTTCTAAGTTAAGTTAATTGCATATCCTTTACAGGACTTTGCGAATCAACCCCAGCTTTTAACGCTGTTTGTGATTTTCTAGGCATTATTACGTTCAGTAGTTTGTCATTGCTTTCTGAACGGGTGGTGCCATCGTCCTTTGTAAAAATCCAGGCGAAACAATTTGCAACAAAACTGTCCGCAGCGTGATTCGAACTCAGAACGTCGGGGTTAATAAACTACCCAACTGTTACATATATATATATATATATATATATATATATATATATGTGTGTGTGTGTGTATATATATATAAATCTCACAGTTATACATAGAGCCTGCCAGAAATTTCTTCATACCGCTCTATCCTGGGCAACTATAGAATTGAATCCGAATTTTCTCGCCCCTTTCAGTAAAGTTCGTTTCAGGGTTTCCCTATTTTGTCATTTATTTATTGAACCCTTTGTCCTCCACATCAATGCATTCTTTGTCCTCCACATCAATGCATTCTTTGTCCTCCACATCAATGCATTCTTTGTCCTCCACATCAATGCATTCTTTGTCCTCCACATCAATGCATTCTTTGTCCTCCACATCAATGCATTCTTTGTCCTCCACATCAATGCATTCTTTGTCCTCCACATCAATGCATTCTTTGTGATATTTTGATCATTTCTTCTCAAGGTATGCTCAACATATCTTCACCTTCATTTTCTTATAACAATTGTTAATAGTGGTTGATTAGACATTTGTTAATAGTGGTTGATTAGATATTTCTCTGATTTCATCACTTCTCATAAATTCGTTCCATTTTGTGTTAATTATTTTTCGAAGATAGTTATTTTCAAATGCATTCAACTTAATTTCTATATATTTAGACATTTTCTAACTGTCGCTGGCTTATGTTAGGAGTGATACAAAATTGAAATTGATAATTTGTAATTTAAAATTTAAACTATATAGCATGGAGTTCCATATTTTATTTAGTCTTTTAAAGGCTGATGTTGCTTTGAAAATTCGCAGAATTTCTTTTTTCAGTATTTCCTATGCAATTAAAATTGCTAACCAAATAGATGAACTGCTCTTTTATTTATATCACTTTGGATACCATCGTGATATCTGTATTACTTGTTATAGGTGTCTTTATTATATTTAACTTCTATTTGATACCAAAGAAATTCTGTGAAATAAAGTCGGTCACTGTTGACCATATCCCCCCGTCGCATGGTCAATGAAAAATCTGGACCTAACACCGTATTCCAAGTATACCTCACAGTATGAAAAGAGTTCCTTTACACTGTTGACTATCGTATATTGAGCATGACTGCAAACGTAATCTTCATGACTGGCTCTACTAATAATAATAATAATAAATAATAATAATTTCTCTCGTACCGTTATACGTTACATAGGGCCTGCAAGTAATCTCTCCATACCGCTCTTTCCTGGGCAATTCGCTCAATCTCCTCCATGGAACTGAGACCGATATTTCTTGCTTCTCTCAGCAAAGTTCGTCTCAGGGTCTCCCTAGGATACTGTCTACTAATAACATGATTTATAAAAACCCGAGAGACTAGGGTAACAATTTCAAATCAATAGAATAAAAATCAAAAGTGATAAAATGTGAAGTTTTACTTAACCAACAAAACGATAAAACAGGTTTCGATCAACATACTTTCATCAGGGTACTTCTTATATTGTCTTGCTTATGCTACGAAGCGCTTCAGAAGTATAGTGTACTCACAAAATGTTTTCTTGGTTAGTCACTTACTTTGTGTCCTGATGTTCTCATGTAGTTTGCTTGTGTTGTAGGTTTGGTCGGATTTCATTCTAACTGAATGAGCAAACCATTTAATTCTGAGTTATTATGATGCTCGTTAATCACGGTAATGAAGACCACAATTTTCATCCAAGAGAATGTAGTTGCATTATGTTTGTCTGTGTGTGCGTAGATGAGAAGTGAGCCAGATGCGGGCTTGAAATATTCTTGTACAAATAATACTTGCGCTTGTGGGGAGTTTTACTGCCTTTCTATTTTGACGTTTTGCTCTATCCGCGCAGTTCTACCTGCCTCGCAGGTCGAAGAACCTCTTGTTATTTTATCAAATCATTTACTGATGTTGTCTCTACAAGCGTTCATATCATTTAATTTCTTACTCTAGTCGTTCGTCATCAGGGTGCAAGACAAATAAAATAGTATGTAATAGTAACGACTACTACTACAATGTGCTGATCTTCTTCTCTTCCACCATTGACTTCTTTATGGAAGTGTTGCCGGGGTGAAACGTAGTGATCTTGTGTGTGCTTGTTCTTCTCTTCCACCATTGACTTCTTTATAGAAGTGTTGGGGGTGAAACGTAGTGATCTTGTGTGTCTTGTTCTTCTCTTCCACCATTGACTTCTTTATAGAAGTGTTGGGGGTGAAACGTAGTGATCTTGTGTGTGCTTGTTCTTCTCTTCCACCATTGACTTCTTTATAGAAGTGTTGGGGTGAAACGTAGTGATCTTGTGTGTGCTTGTTCTTCTCTTCCACCATTGACTTCTTTATGGAAGTGTTGGGGGTGAAACGTAGTGATCTTGTGTGTGCTTGTTCTTCTCTTCCACCATTTACTTCTTTATAGAAGTGTTGGGGGTGAAACGTAGTGATCTTGTGTGTGCTTGTTCTTCTCTTCCACCATTGACTTCTTTATAGAAGTGTTGGGGGTGAAACGTAGTGATCTTGTGTGTGCTTGTTCTTCTCTTCCACCATTGACTTCTTTATAGAAGTGTTGGGGGTGAAACGTAGTGATCTTGTGTGTGCTTGTTCTTCTCTTCCTCCATTGACTTCTTTATGGAAGTGTTAGGGGTGAAACGTAGTGATCTTGTGTGTGCTTGTTCTTCTCTTCCACCATTTACTTCTTTATAGAAGTGTTGGGGGTGAAACGTAGTGATCTTGTGTGTGCTTGTTCTTCTCTTCCACCATTGACTTCTTTATGGAAGTGTTGGGGGTGAAACGTAGTGATCTTGTGTGTGCTTGTTCTTCTCTTCCACCAATTACTTCTTTATAGAAGTGTTGGGGTGAAGCTAGTGATCTTGTGTATGCTTTTTTAAATCACTTTGTAAGCTGATATTCATGTTCGTGAGGTTGTTCTTGATGCCGTCGCTTCATCTTTTGCGTGGTCTTCCTCTTGCTTTGTACTCATTATACTTTTTCTGTATGGTTCTCTGTGGTAGGCGATACCAGGGCATTCTGATATGCTGATACTAGTAATAAAGTGCTGATACTTCTTCTTCTTCTGCGTTCTCACTAGATTGGGATTTCGGATTCTCTAACAAAGGCAGCCGTCTGCCTCAGATCATCAGCCCCGCCATACAGTTTGTCTTGGACGCTGGTGTAAGTGGGCCACCTCTTTCTTCTCAGGTCTGCATACTGGGGGCAGTTCTGTAGGATATGTTCTGTTGTCATACTTGCTAAGCCACAGGGGCACAGGTCGTTGGTGCCTATCTTGAATTTGGTGTACAGGTGGTGTCTCATTCTGTTGTGACCCGTCCGAAGGCGAAGTATAGCTGTCTGGTCCCTTCTGGACAGTTGGTAATATCCATCGTTCTTGTTGTGTTTTGGGTGTTCTTTATCCCACTTTGCCCTGTAGTGCCCTTTGGCGATGGTTTTGCTTCTTCATAGCTAACCAGGTTGTTTTCTTGGGGTATTTCTGCTCCCTCTTTAGCCAGTCTGTCAGCATCTTCATTCCCCTTGATCTTGCAGTGTGAGGGTATCCACTGGATTACTACCCTCTCCGATTCATGGGATAACTGGGCTAAGGTTGACCTGAGATCACTTAGTTCTGTACTAGTAATAACGTACAGATATCAGTTCTTGGTTAAATGATCTCTTTCAATTTCATATCTCTCTCTCTCTTTCTTTCTCTCTTTCTCTCTCTCACTCTCTCTCTCTCTCTCTGGCCTTTTTATACACAATTGAGACATACGCCCTGAATCAACTCATAACAACTCTCCCTTTCTGTAGCTATTTCTTGCAGTTTGTTTCAGCTCTTCCGTGTATCTTTAAACTCTGCCTTCTTCCTCTTTTACTTCTTCTTTCGTTCTCATACTCCTGCTGGTTATAGTAGGATGCAGCCCTGAGAACGGAATGTCATGTTCTTAAGTTTTCAGGGTGAGCTGTGGTACCTGCACATTTCGGTCTGATACATCCGACTTCAGTATAGCCTTTTTTGGGTACCAGGTTTAGCTTCGCCCTCTTCGATCTCCACAAACTTAGCCATACTTCTTGGTAGGCGTCAGTTTCCGGATCCACCTCCGGTCGGTTAGTCCTCCGAAGAGGGACGGAGCATCTGGCCCCAATCTCTGTCTCTAAACCTCTTCTCCGTGTATTTCTAGGATTCCTTCTCTTTCGCCTTTCCTGCGGATTCCAGGAAAGGGCCCTTTTTGTTACATTTCTCTCGGGTTTTCTCAAAGTGTGTCCTGCTATCCAGCACCATTGTCTTTTCTTTCCCTCTTGGTTCATCCCAGTTTCATACAGAAGAACAAACTATACATTCTGCTAATCAGAGTGTGTCACCTGACTCGAAGATTTGTTGAAGGGAAACGTTAACAAGAAAGAGACTTGGTCACTTCACCGCTAGAAGCTAAGGTCTAGTACTGTGAGATTTCTATCGTTTTACAACCCTAGAGCCTTATATGAGTCCCGCAGTAGTGTAGTTGTTAGTGAACTGACTACTTAGCCGTAGTAGTGTAGTTGTTAGTGAACTGACTACTTAGCCGCAGTAGTGTAGTTGTTAGTGAACTGACTACTTAGCCGCAGTAGCGTAGTTGTTAGTGAACTGAATACTTAGTCGTAGTAGTGTAGTTGTTAGTGAACTGACTACTTAGTCGCAGTAGCGTAGTTGTTACTCACATCTTAGGTCACGCAGTAGTGTAGTTGTTAGTGAACTGACTACTTAGCCGCAGTAGTGTAGTTGTTAGTGAACTCACATCTTAGGCTAGTGGTCAGGACTAAATTCAGGACACAGTGGGCGTGAGATTTGTTGTCCGACCGTCACGGATCTTATGTCGACCCAGCCTCAATTGAGTATCAGGAAAAGCAGTGGGGTGTAAAGGTGGCCAGCATGAAGTTGACCACATCACACATCGTGTGCCGACGGTCAATGAAAATAAGCACCTAACAGCGTATTACCCTATATACCACGTGGTATCAAATTGGTTCTTTTTAGAGCTCTTATGTGCTATTGTAGTGCTTTTTAGTTACTCATAGTTCAACTGTTGTGTCCACCAGAGATAAATGTTGACCGATTCATGTCCTGGTAAAAATGTGGATCAAAATGAGATTTTCCCGTTACTTCTGATCTGATGTTCTATACTCATCGAGACAAGTTTGAATATTCTACAATGTCTCTTCCAATTCTCCTGCAGTTTGAAAAAAACAATGATACAGATTTGCTTGCAATAGAACACAGAAAGATGGGATGTTCAACTGAGCGGTTAAACTCTAGAACACAGAAAGATGGTATATTCAACTGAGCGGTTAAACTCTAGAACACAGAAAGATGGGATGTTCAACTGAGTGGTTAAACTCTAGAACACAGAAAGATGGGATGTTCAACTGAGTGGTTAAACTCTAGAACACAGAAAGATGGGATGTTCAACTGAGCTTAGTTAGTTAGTTAGTTTGTTCCTTTCGTGCCAAAGGCGGCACATAGGGCAGAGGTTTTAGATCTCCATGTGATACGGTTCTTTGCTAGCAGTTGCAGATCTTGTATGGTTTTACATCCCAATAGTTTACTTTCTTGTTGGATGGTTCTTCGAAGAGTGGTCTTTGGTCTTCCACGTTTCTTTTCCCAAATGGTGACCACTAAGGACTTGTCGATTTAGTCTCTTTTCGTCTGATCTAAGCACATGACCTAAATATTTCCACCTTCGTTTCCTTATAATATTTGATACGGGTTGTTGGTGTGTTCTATCTCTCACTGTGTTGTTAGAAACGAAATCACTCCATTTCACTTTTAATAATTTTCGTAGACATTTATTCTCAAAGCTGTCCAGTTTCTTATCAATTTTCTTTGTTGATTTCCAACTTTCACAACCGTAGGTCAGTACAGGAATCACACATGACCTAAATAATTTAACTTTTGTGCATATACTAAAGTCTTGAGATTGCCAGATATTCGTTAATTTAGTGAAGGCACTAGCTGCTATAGCAATACGAGAGTTTATTTCTTTCATCGTGTCTCCGTTGTTTGACACTTTACTACCCAAACTCTAAAACGGTTAAACTCTAAAACACAGAAAGATGGTCATATTCTGGGCGCCTTTGTGGTGAAGTGACCAAACCCAATTTTGCATTTTGAAGGTCATAAATTGAATTCTAGACATCGTTGTTCGGTTAAAAAGTGTATGTTTTCCGGAGATCTCCAGAAGCGGTAATCCTGCAAGTTCAGTTCCCTAATTTTGATTTCCAATGCTTATCACAGCAGTCGGTTATCTTATTACATTTGGTTTCCCATGCTTGTTGTATGGTAACAATCGGTGTATGTCCTGTCACTTGACATCCCATTCTTGTTGCGACAGTCGGTCTGTTCCCTGTCACTTGGTCTCCCATTCTTGTTGCGACAGTCGGTCTGTTCCCTGTCACTTGGCCTTTCATGCTTGTTGCGACAGTTAGTCTGTTCCCTGTCACTTGGTCGCCCATGCTTGTTGCGACAGTTAGTCTGTTCCCTGTCACTTGGTCGCCCATGCTTGTTGCGACAGTCGGTCTATACCCTGTCACTTGACTTCCCATGCTTGTTGCGACAATCGGTATATTCCCTGTTACTTGGTCTCCCATGCTTGTTGAGACAATTGGTATACTTACTCCTTGTTACTTACTTGGCTTGTCCGTGCTTGACGTGGCAGTCGGTCTATTCTAAATCTGCAGAATCATCTACCTACAATAATATACACTGTTTTACTCGGGACTGGAATAAGTTTGACCTCGAGGTCCTTATATGTTGCCTGGTTTTGAGATTGAAATTATATAAAAAGACTAACAAAAACAAAGTTATGAAACACCAAAAAAAATGAAATCGGTATTCTAGCGCTCATGAAGCGACCAACGCAATAGTAAAATGATACCAGTTTCAGACAAAATACGTCATTCCTTAGATTAACATCCTTTCAACCGATGACAATAAAAGTAACGTTTCGTTTAGTCCTTGCCAGCCAATCTTTCAACTCTTTTGTATTTATGATAGCCATGACAACCAGCAAGGTAATTAACTCTCGACAACAAACAACAATTCCGCCATCTTATCAATCTAACTGACTTTCAATAGCGTCAGTACTCTGGACACAATCCTCCAACGATGTTTTCTAATTTTTTTATTTCTTGCTCTGGGTTTGAGTTAATTTGTAACACAGTTGATGAGAATATTGGCCAACGATAATAGAAATAAGACAGGTGTCAGATTATAGAATTACAATAAGAGAACAAGCAGACGTTTCGACAAAACAATCTTTGTTAAGCAAGGCACAAACATTGTCAGTACATTTCAAATTTCATTGTATTTAGTGTCTATCGTGGTCTAGTATATTCTGATGTCCATAGAGTGTTTATGTAGTCTTATGACCACAGCGTGTCACAGCAGTCTGATGTCCTCAGTTTGTTTCGTGTGGCCTAATGTCCACATAGTATCTCGTGTAATCTGATACCCACAAAGTGCCACATGTGGTCTGATTCCCACATTGTGTCCCATGTACTATGGTGCACACAGCGAACCAGGCGTGACCTGATGCCCCCATAACACACTTATAATTTTAGTTGATCACACATTTGAAAAAACATTCGTCCATTTTAAAAAAACCAAACGTTTTCAAATTGACTTTTCTAATGTATGCCCCGTCCCATCTGTCCACGATTGGCTTCCATATAACATAATTCAACAACGCAAGCTTTCTAATTGACTTCTCTGAAATATGCATCATCTTTCCATGATTGGCTTCCATATAACGTAATTCATTTATATAATACTCAAGAACTCTGCACTAAGTTCACACACACAAATACATATCTTCTTCATTTTTTTCTTTGGGCACGGACCGACAAATCAGTCAACTGTCCGACATGCCTTGATGCGTCATGTAAAGCAACAGAAACATCTCTTCATCGTGCTCAGTCAGTGATCATCTTTTACAAATGGCCCTTTAACTGACCTTCACTCCGCATATTCTCCTCCACTGACCTCAACAAGGATGTCTTTGGTCTGCCCCTTCGTCTTCTCTCCATGGGTCCACTGCTTGCCAGTTCTGGTGATGGAGTAACTTCTAAGTAGGTATCATATTTATCTTCAGCCTCTTACCACTGTATAAACTTCCTTCTGATCGCACATGTTGAGAAGTTTTTGATTGCTAATTTTGTTTGACCGACAAGATGTAAGAATTTTTTTCAGGCAGGTTGTACGAAATTACTGATAGTCTATATTAGTGGTGGGCAACATACGGTCCGCGGACCGAAACCAGCCCGCCAAACAATTTTAACCGGTCCCCGATATTAACAAACCATTATTATACACTCCGGTCTCTAAGTTGAACCAAATTAATTTAGGATGAACACACAAAAACTAAAAATACCTCTATTATTATCAGCATTATATATATATATATTGTACCAACGTAAAAATATAAGTTGTTAAGCAATAAATTTTAACATGCTTTCTTCCTATCTCTGGTCGGGCATGTAAAGCATGTGTTCACGTTACAAAGCACGTCTTGGGAGAAACAAACGTAGATGCTGCGAAAACAGTATCAGTCGGAGCCTTTGATATTGAAAAACTGAGAAGACATCGATATTTTCTAACAATTAACCTTCTCTGAGATCACAAGAACGTCTGTGCAATCTGTACTAGGCCAGGGAGAAAAATGGTGGTGGTGTCAGTGGGTGGCGAGGGATAACAGTTTGTCTTAAAGAAGACTTTAAAATTAATAGTCATTTTTCACAAGTTACACAACGACAACGTCAAGCAGGAAACGACAAGTGGACAAAGAATTTTGTACTTTTCAACAAAGAAATACTGTGGAATATTTCTTTATTGCGATAATCCGGTGTTAATCTTGACAACAGATTGCGCATTACATTAAGTCAAACACAACCAAACTAAAACAGAATTGTGCGGGAAGTTCAAGCACAATTTTCTCATAAAATATGTAAGCTACTCATTTATAAGTTGTTGTCCATTTCTATTTTCTCTCTTTCTCCTCCACTCCCTCCCTCTCTCTCTCTCTCTCTTCTCTCTCTCTCTCTCTCTCCCTCTTTCTCTTTCCTATTTCCGCCCTCTATTCTCTTATAAATATAATTTCTACATTATATTAGCTTATGCGTGTAAATTAAGTAACATATAGATGTTGAATATGTGAGAGTATCCACCCTTTGTTTCCTCGAATGTTTCAAATTCTGTCCCTGGCATTTAAAAGTACACAGCAAAGGACTTCAGGACTTGATATTTCATTTTCTATTATCCTTCGGCACTCAGATTCATACTGACAGAAGTATTGAAAGTACTCAACTTTTATATCTTTATTTTATAATGTACTGGGAAGATCTTCTTCAAATGTTGTTTAGATTGTCAAAAGCAGCTTTGACTTTATTTATTCTTTGTCTGATATCTTCGCCGGCAACCCTATCTGTTGTTACTATACGTCATAAATATTATTATTATATTTATCTCCTACTGTTATAAGTTACATGACTTGCAAGCAATTGTTCCGTACTGCTCTATCCATGGCATCTCGTTCAATCTCTTCTATGGAATTGAGTCCGATATTTCTCATCTCTAAGAGTAATATTCGCTTTCCTATGGCGCCCTTTCTTTCCTAAGACCTTTGTCTCCCATTTCAATGCCTACTTTGTCGTCCTTTGATCATTTATTCTCAGAGTATGCTGAACATATCTCCATCTTCTCTTCAATTGCTACTAGAGATTGACGAGACATTTCTCTAATTTCATCACTTCTGAATTTATCCGATTTCATGTTCATTATTTTTCACCGACATCTATTTTCAAATATATTCAATTTAATTTCGGTATCTTTACTACTTTCCTAGCTCTCAATTAAAATTCGCAATTTGGTTTTAAAACTATATAACTTGCAGTTCCACATTTTATGTAGACTTTTAAAGTCTGATGTTACTTTGACAATTTGTAGCATAATTTCTTTTTATCATCACCCGCGCAGACAAAATTGCTACGTTATTACGTGAACTGCTTTGTTATTTTTATCATTTTGGATTCCAGCCCGATATCTGCATCAACCTGTCAAAGGTTTCTTCATTATATTTGTCTTGTCACAGTTTATCTGCAGTCCAACTTTTGATGCTATAGATGACAAGTTGTCCGTTTATCTTTGCATATCTTTGTTGTATCATTTGCAATGGACAATATCTTATACAAAATCCAAATCTTCCATTTGTCTATTTTCTACCCAACCGAAATCAGTTTCGCCCCTGCAACATTTTCTCATCTCCAAGTCAATGGTTACTTCAAACAATAGCGGAGATAAAAATACATCATAAATAAACTGTATAATTACATAACATGAACATAGACATAGACATATACGTACACCGAGTAAGGGGGGGTTTTACACCGAGTAATGAATTTGTGGCGTCAAGGAACTGGAACAATGATCATTCTCTCTCTCTATCACGTCCGGAACAATGATCATTCTCTCTCTCTATCACGTCCGGAACAATGATCATTCCCTATCACTATCTCGTCCGGAACAATGATCATTCTCTCTCTCTATCTCGTCCGGAACAATGATCATTCTCTCACTATCTCGTCCGGAACAATGATCATTCTCTCTCACTATCTCGTCCGGAACAATGATCATTCTCTCTCACTATCTCGTCCGGAACAATGATCATTCTCTCTCTCTATCTCGTCCGGAACAATGATCATTCTCTCTCTATCTCGTCCGGAACAATGATCATTCTCTCTCTATCTCGTCCGGAACAATGATCATTCTCTCTCTATCTCGTCCGGAACAATGATCATTCTCTCTCTATCTCGTCCGGAACAATGATCATTCTCTCACTATCTCGTCCGGAACAATGATCATTCTCTCCTATCCGTCGGAACAATATCTTCTCTCACTATCTCGCCGAACAATGATCATTCTCTCTCCATCTCATCGGAACAATGATCATTCTCTCACTATCTTTACCACAGATACCATACCAACCAGTGTTAAAGATCATACATCTCTAAAACTCTTGGACTAGTTCTGTTGCTGAAGTCTTCACTTTCTATGAGCTCAAGAAATGGAAACACAATTATGCACACACGCTCGCGTGCGCATCATCATCATCAGGTGTCGTCTCCTCATCGAAGGTTGGCTGCAATGAATCTCCAGCATCCTCTGTCTTTCGCTTGGTGTTGCACACTGCCAGACTGTAACCTGTCCATTTCTTAAAATTTCCTTCCCACTTATCTCTCGGTCTTCCTCTTGCTCTTCCCCTCAACTTTTCCCTCTTGTGAATATTTTATCATGGTGTCATGTCTTTTATGTGCCCAAAATACTTTACTTGTCTGAATTTTATTTCTCTTAATAATTGTTTCTTCATGCCTAGTTTTCCTAAAACTTGTTTATTTGTCTGTTTTTCTGTCCATGAAACTCTGCCTATTCTTCTATATATCCACATCTCAAATGCATTAATTCTGTCTTCTAACTGCTTGTTCATTGTTCATGTTTCCGAGCCATACATTAATATAGGATATATATAGCATTTGATCATTCTCATTTTTAGCTCGTTTGTAATTTGTTTGAAACATACATATACACGGTCGTCTTCTCTCTCGTTCTCCGTCTCTCTATAACACACACACACACACAGAGATAAAGACTAAACAATTCATTGCATGCTAGACTACGCAAGAAACATCACAATGACACACAGTGGTTAAGTTAATCGGTTAAAATAGTTAAAGACAACAGAGACGGATATAGATCAAATACTTTAAACAAATTTAAATTTATATATACGCTCTCTTAGACTTGTCCGCTTCACGACTGATGCTTTTTAAACATTCTTTATTACGTTAGATGTTAATGCAAAAAGTGGTGTGAGGATGCATATACTCGTAATATATATGTATGTAAACTGTATGGGATCATAACATCTAAGATTTAAAATAAAGTCATGGAACACCAGACCTTCAAAAACAATTGCCATGAAACTACTTACTTCACTGTATGGCACAGAGATACAGAGTGTATAGCTCCCATTCCCCTCGAGAATCACCAGCAAACAACAGTTCTTCAATAGAGATGAAATGAAAATCGTGGCATATCCTAAAGGACGTGGCCATCAACTACAGTTCAATAGAGATACAGAGTGTATAGCTCCCATTCCCCTCGTGATCACCAGCAAACAACAGTTCTTCAATAGAGATGAAATGAAAATCGTGGCATATCCTAAAGGACGTGGCCATCAACTACAGTTCAATAGAGATACAGAGTGTATAGCTCCCATTCCCCTCGAGGATCACCAGCAAACAACAGTTCTTCAATAGAGATGAAATGAAAATCGTGGCATTTCCTAAAGGACGTGGCCATCAACTACAGTTCAATAGAGATACAGAGTGTATAGCTCCCATTCCCCTCGTGATCACCAGCAAACAACAGTTCTTCAATAGAGATGAAATGAAAATCGTGGCATATCCTAAAGGACGTGGCCATCAACTACAGTTCTAGCAATCAGAGATACAGAGTGTATAGCTCCCTTTCCCCCTCGTGATCACCAGCAAACAACAGTTCTTCAATAGCGGTCACAGCAAACAACACAATGCAGAAATCACAATAAAACTTAGAGAAAGTTCAACCAGCACCAACTAAAGGTATTGAGGGAATCTAACAGTACTTAAACATATCACAATATGCGTCGTGTCCATATGCACTTGTGTATGTGAGAGATATATAGGTGGGTGGGTGTGTGGGTGGGCCCGTCTGCGAACCGCATCAGTCGTTGCCAGGTAAACCAAATAAAGATATTTTATTATTATTAAAAGTTAAAAATCAGCCTCAAAGCGTTGTCCCGCAAGTGTCGACTCTAGTTCTCGATAAACTTGGATAATAGACACAAAATTGTCAGACTGCGAACTATAAATTCATTATCTTGGCCAAATTACCTCAAATTTATTCCAGTTCGATTAGTTTTACTGACTCATCAATTCATACTTGTTTATATCGTATTTAACAGTATTTTATACACAGAAGTTCTAGTAATATATTAACAGTATTTATACAGAGTTCTAGTAATATATTAACAGTATTTTATACACAGAAGTTCTAGTAATATATTAACAGTATTTTATACAAGAAGTTCAGTATAGCAGAGACATATATATAGCAGATAGACAAAATAAAGACATAAGAGATAAAGATATAATTGTGCAGCATAGATATTTCTGTATATGTGTGTGTATCTAAAAGGGTTTAAAAGCCGAAGGATTGACTTCATTGCACCGGGTTTTATCCCATATGGCTCGATCCCTCTCCGCAGAAATGGCACGCCACATGCCGAGAGTATTAAAGCACGACCTCCGTAGCTCAGGCAACAATCCTAGAGGTCTCTGGAAAGAACTGCACTCGTGAACAGAAGGCCGCGATCCTGATTCGAACCCTGACCTCGACTCGCAAGGCAAAGGCCTTAGCCACTCAGTCACAGAGTGTGTGTATATGTATGTATGTATGCATGTATATGCCTATGCATGTATGTACGCATGCATACGTGTGTATGTATGTATGCATGTATTTAAGAGAGAGAGAGAGACAGAGAGAGAGAACGCATATTTGTTTCTGCAGAGACCATTAATCCCAGAGTGACAACGATTTAGTCATGAGGCCCCTGCTCAGTTTGGATCTTATGTAAATTATCGTGTTCCTCGTTTCGAAACATCCATAACGTCTGCTAAAAGTTGAATGGCAGTTTGAGCCGGTTGAAATCTACCAACAAATACAGATGGAGAATACCAAAAAGCAATGTGTCTTGCTTCTACGCACCGAGACGATCAATTATTTTTTACAAAGATGTGGATAAAAAAAATGGCATGGGAATGTCAATAACAGCAGATCCAAGGGTCGCAGAACCAGGACAGATCAGAGAGACATTGACGACTTTGATTACAACAAAGTCTGTTGGATTGTTAAATGTTTTAGATGGCTCAATTACTCTTCATGCACGCCTTTATCATTTTCTTTGCTTGAATACATCAGTGACAGTTCTGATTGGGTATTTCTTGCATTCTTGTTGTTGCAGGTCATTAAATGACAAGAACCGTTCCCCCACAAACGGAACATGTGCATTACAAGGTTAGCCTGCAAGATGGCTTCTCTGGAATTAAAACAACGCTTGTTTTGTTTTGCAGACCCCAGTTTCATTTTTCGTCTACTTCACGAGCATGCTGACTGACATATGCAATCACGTCATTGCATAGTTTCATTCTTAGCGCTGTGTTTATCGACATGTTTGCTCCGTACTATTATATCCAACAGGATAGTGAGGCCTTGTCTGAAAATAGAAATGTCACGTAGAGCTTCCCGGAGGGGGTGTCATGCCTGTCCCATTACATTTATGAAGCCAATTATGCAGGATATAGTAGGGTCAATTCTTCTTTACTTGGGGAATATCGTAGGTTGTGTAATCTGAATTCAACACCTTTTTCAATAGCTGATTCGAAAAGCGAACGTTATATGTTATTTATGTTGCAATGTTCACTCCTATAGTGTCTTGACTGTATTACCATATACATATTATCTCTATCATTGTCTCATCAATTTGTGGTTGTAGTTCCCAATTTAAGAACCACTTATCAAACACATTCTCTAAACTATTGTCCACGATTTACTTCCGTATGGACTTTATGATTATAGTTGACAGTTCATATTCTTTCCATTTATAAATTTGCATTCAACTTTTCGGTTTTAGTTTTCTGATGATTTTTTTTATTGTTTCATACCTTGGGCCATTCTGTTGATAATTTATCAGATCAAGTGTCGCCTCTACATTAAGTGTTAGCTGTTATGTATCTTATTTTTATTATCTATTCCCAGGTGGAAGATGTAGTTGACTGTCAACTCTTGCCGTTAAGCTGTAGCAGTGGGCTTGATGATGATGATGAATACTTTTTTTTCTATCCTATCTGTTTGGCCACGGCACCACCGGTAATTACACCGGACTAAAGATGATTGCAGTTTTCTTGAAAAGTTATCTTTATGCTGCTATAAGATCTAGAAAACCACTCTCACCAGAAATCAATTCACAAATACCAACATCTCAGATGAAAGTCAATCAAATTTTAATTACTCTCTGCAAACCTTGCTGAGAACTTCCTCATTCATTTTTTTACATGAAATTAAAATAACAATTCCACCAAATCAACATATCTCTAGAGATCCCATGACTCGACCGAAAAATGTACACTGTCTTAAATATCTATGTAGGCCTACCAGAACCAAAATCCCTACTGGCCCATTGAGTCTTCCATAATCCCTAGATCTCTATAAATCATAGGGTGGCTCTGCTCGAGCCCCCTCCACAACAACACTTGTCCGCAGTGTTTGTTCAATCCATATCTCTCTCTCTCTGAATTCCATCCCCGAGTATTTATACCAGGCTGGCATTACGCAATCTATATCCCCCAGAAAGATCTAGATAGGAAATGTTTATTTCAAAATACTACGTGCATTAAAACTTTAACAATTTCATTGGTCTATTTATTTCAACCTACCAATAATTTGCTTACCTTGTTTACCATGCTGCTCAGTATAATCGGCTCATCTCTTCTCGAACATGGTTCCATAAAATAGTAAACATGGAATTTTCCTATCTGTCTTAAATTCATCGTCATTATCAAAAATGCGTTGTTACCAACCCTTCAAGCAGTACGTCGTTGAATAATACCCCAGATATCACGTGATGTTTATTACACAATACACTTCCAAATTGCGTCCAATTTTCTTAGGTACACTTTTTTCTTTCTCCTAGACTTGCTAAGATTTTATTATATTGCCTGGTCATTCCTTCCTTGCTTGCATTTTACTAGAAATATATCTTTACTTATTATCTCTTGGTATAAATAACCTCACTACTACAAAGCGTAGGGATGGGAGCTTTAATTTGCGTTCTAGGGCTAGATGTTGTGTGTTGTATCCGTGTTTATGTAGTGTGGTCTTGATATTGTCTATCCATATTTTTCTTGGTCTTCCCTTAGCTCTAGTACCCGATCTCTTTTTATTGTATGCTGTTATTGGTGGTTGGTTGTATTTATTCTCATTAAATGTCCAAACCACTGCATTTGTTGTCTTTCGATGTATTCGATGCATGAAGTTATGCCCACTCTGCTTCTGATGTTCTCATTTCGTAGTCTGTCTTTCCTGGTGACTCCCACTGCCTTCCTCAAGCATTTCATTTCACAGTGGTGAGCTTTCTGTGGTGTGTTGCTGTAAGAGACCAAGTTTGGCACTGGTAACAAAGTGTTGGTAGGAAAATACTTTTATCATCTGTCTTTTCACTTCCATCTTGATCTTTGGGTGTTGTAGTAATGGTGCCAGCTGGTAGGCCACTGCATTTGCTTTTGACACCTTGTCTCTATTTCTCTATCGAGTTTTCCGTCCTCTGTGAAAATGCTGCCTAAATATTTGAATTTATTTGTATTATCTTATAGATGTGATAACGTAATATAGTACTATCTAGCCCAAGGCTTTTCAAGTGGGCGTACTGCCTGCCCCCAGTTGGCGCTGAAACCTTTCCATTGGGCGATAGTGGGTTCAAAAGCATTTGGGGAGTTTTTGTGATTTTGCGATTGAATAATCATAAAAATTTGAATTCTGCATTTTAGTTCATCGTATGCCTATCTAACACGATCCATTTTTCACCAATTTTCTATTTCGTGTATATAACCATTTGAAAATTGACCATGTTTGACAGAAATATATTTATCAATTTTCTATGTCAAAGTGAAAATAGAGCATGTATATATATGGGGGTGGGGGGCAAGTTGGCAAACTGTTATAATGAGGAGGGACGTAATAAAGTTTATGTCGAGCAAAGTGGGCGGTGGGCCAAAAATGTTTTGGAATCTATGATCTAGCTCCTCAAGACAGCGTACTCATGTCTGAAAATGTGTATATATAAAAGGTGTACCTACCTCTGCAAAAGTGTATCCACTTCTAGAAAAGTGTTTTCCAGCTAAAATGTGCCTACTTCTGCAAAAATGTACCATCTCCGAAAAAATATGTCCAGCAAAGTGTCCCCATCAATGTAAAAATTTGCCCAACACTGGAAAAATATACCCATTAAAAGTTTCCCCTTCAACGAGAAAGTGTGCCCACTTATGGAAAAGTATCCCCTGCACAAGTGTACCCATCACTGGAAAAGTGTACCCATCACTGGAAAAGTGTACCCATCACTGGAAAAGTGTACCCATCACTGGAAAAGTGTACCCATCACTGAAAAAGTGTACCCATCACTGAAAAAGTGTACCCATCACTGAAAAAGTGTACCCATCACTGGAAAAGGATAGAATGCCCACCTCTAAAAATACAATCTTTTAAAACCTCTGAAAGAGTGTCCCCAAAAACAGTGTGCACACCTCTAGTTTTATAAAAACTAGAAGCTTGCAGCATCTACAAACAACACAAGTTCACAGTCAATAAGTTTGGATAAAATGAAGCAGAAAATCAAGGTCATCAATTTATCAGTCAAGACTATTATTCACGTCATGTATAAACAGCACAAGTGATCTATTTCTTCTGTCCATATAACGAGTTTTGGCTCCCTTAACTTGATCGCCAGCTGCTGTAACGTGGTGGATTTTGGAACTTATCAAGAATAAATAGTCCTAAAGAAATCCACATCAATACCGCTAATCCTCTTTCACAACTTCATCAATCCTGTTCAATCCTAATCAATCCTTTCAGCCTCGGTTAAGTTAAGAAGATATTAGTTCATTAAGGAGTTTGTCAATTTGTTCATTTCAAATCCTGAACATCTTTCTAAATGTTCAACCAACCGCTAGTTTGGCTAGACGACTTTTGCTTGATATTTTACTCCAAGTTTTTCAGTCTCCTTCCGGTGAAATGAATAGTTGACAAATGTTTAGAGTTCATCATGTGAGATGAGACATCCCAAGTCGCGAACTGTCTTTGTCAAATATGTCTTTGGGTTCTACCTGAATGGTCATCTTAGTACTGGAACCAAATGTCATTGCGTGCAGGTCCATTAGTTTGAATTTGTTTTTCAGAAAATCTGGCTTGTATCTGAATGTTATGTCACGTGTGAGTTTTCCAGTTATGTTTATTTTCACTTTCAAATCTTGTTTCATTTACAACTACCATTTTCTACATTAGGTGAGCTGTGACTTCAGTTAAAGTGAACAATAACTATGAAATAAAAAAAAGGCTTAAAGTCTGTTTCACGTCGAAATGATCTAAAGACAAAGGATTAACTTTAGTGTACGGGGTGTTCCCATTTGACCCCTTCCCTCAAGTGGCGTGTCATGTCTGCCGAGACTACTACACAAAGCACAAACTCGTAGCTCTAGTAACAATCCTAAGAATTACTGAAACAATTGCATCGTGTTAGGCCGAACCTATAAACTTCAGAACTTCAGGCAAACGTCTTACCCACTTGGCCATAGAGACCTTCATTTTGTAAGTACATACAGCTACATATGACTACCAAGAAATGTTTTAAATTAACGTTACGTTTTGCTAGACAAATAGCTACAAGCGATTTGTCTAACAAATGTCTCTAATTAGTTTTACTCATGCCCAGCTACAGTTGCCCCATAGTGACGTGACGCAAAGGTCTTGATTAACATGGGCACAAACAGAGACAGATAATCTAAACAAGATCACGTTGTTTTCATTTGTTCCCGTCCCTGATGAATACATTTTATCGAAACGTTGGATCTCTAATTTGGTCATGTGTATGTACAACTAATTTGAAACTTTTATTTCAAATTTATGTCTTTTTCTGTTACGTTCACCGTTGTTATGGAAACCGAACCAATGCGTCATATGATGTTTTTTTGTGGGGCCAACTTCTTACAACGAACCATCTGTGGACGTTTCCTTCGAACGCTCCCTATCGACCACTTGTTAAACAACTCTGTGTGATTTGTATGTGATCTGAGCCTAAGAGCGATTGTACATTGTGCCAGTTATGCGCCAACAAGTAGGCCAGCACATCCGATTTCTGCGATGCTTTTTATTTACTAGGTAGCTTTCCTAGGCCCTACAGAAGTCGCCTCTTACGAAACGGATTGTAGGTCGCAGGCAAGTACTGTTATTTGCTTCGCTTGGGCCCCATACGGGGATCTATGAAAGTGATCACGCACTTCAATAGAAGCGGGTATGCTGAGAGTGTAAGTGCGGCAAAGTTGTATGTCACATTGTGAAGTTTGTATGTTGTCGTATATGGTAAATAGATACAATTGTGTATCTAAATTATGAGGCAAGGGGGAGGAAAGGAAATGGCCGCGGGGAGGGGAAGGGGTGTTGTCATTTAGATGATTCTATGATTTTTAAAACTTGGCAATGCTATGTTTCCCGCCCAAAATGCGGTCAGATAATGTCGGGGAGCTGAAGCTGACTGTTTCTTTGATCAGTTAATAACTATCTACATACGATGAATTCTAATGAGCTGTGACCATAATTGTTTTACCAACAACAAAAACACTGAGTTTACTTTGTTTGTAGTAGGTAATACATCAATTACATTCATAGTTTCACCGTTATGGTGGGCGTCTGTGGCCTGGAGGTAGTGAGCTCGATCACAACTCAAGAGTACCTGTTTCGAACTCCACGGCTTTCAGCTCGGCGGAAATTTGTTCACGGAATTTTTACGAACGGTAAAAATAGACCTCATAGTTCAGATAACAATGACAAACTATTGAACGTATAAGTGGTGCCTATAAAATCAACCACTCGTTTACTGTGGTTAATGGCGACGTCCGATGAAAAGTATGCCATGATTTTCATTTTTTCATTACAATAATGTCTAGCATTCAAAACTATATATATGAATGAACATCGTGGCATATCCTTTACAGGACAGCCATCAACAATAGTAAACGAGTCACATTATATATATATGAATGAACATCGTGTCATATCCTTTACAGGACAGCCATCAACAATAGTAAACGAGTCACATTATATATATATGAATGAACATCGTGGCATATCCTTTACAGGACAGCCATCAACAATAGTAAACGACTCACATTATATATATATGAATGAACATCGTGGCATATCTTTACAGGGCAGCCATCAACAATAGTAAACGAGTCACATTATATATATATATAAACATATCAATCAATCATGCCATGCCTGCCGCGTAGGCAATCATGTCTCTCCACAACTCTCTTTGCTGGTGCATGTAATCAGTTCTGACGTCGATATTTTGTCGAACCATGATGTCAGGCCATCCAACATCTTCTCCCTCTGTCTTCCACGATCTCTCCTTCCCTGAATTTTACATGTAGTCACCAAATGTTCTAAACCTTCTCTTCGCATTATATGCCCGAAGAACCTTGATTGTCGGATTCTTATTCTTTTGATAAGGTTTCTTTGTGTGCAGACCTGATTTAAAACCTCCACGTTTGTTTTCTTTGCTGTCCATGGAATTCTCAACATTCTTCTGTAAAACCACATCTCTGTGGCTTCCAATGATCGTATTGATAACATATACATAACTATTACTATTAATAATAATAATAATATATAATATATCCTCTCTATATATATATATCCTCTATATATCGTACCGTTATACGTTACATAGGGCCTGCAAGTAATTTCTCCATACCTCTCTATCCTGGGCAACTCGCTCAATCTCCTCCATGGAACTGAGACCGATATTTCCTGCCTCTCTTAGCAAAGTTCGCTTCAGGGTCTCCTTAGGTCGACCTCTCTTTCTTGAACCCTTTGCATCCCACTTCAATGCCTGCTTTGATATTCGTTGATCATTTCTCCTCAAGGTGTGCTCAACATATCTCCATCTTCTCTTTCTTATAACAGTTGTCACTAGTGGTTGACTAGACATATCTCTGATTTCATCACTTCTCCTGAATTCGTTCCATTTTATATTCATTATTTTTCGCAGACATCTATTTTCAAATGCATTCAACTTGCTTTCTATATCTTTAGTCATTTCCAACTCTCGCTGGCATATATTAGAATTGATTACTATTAATAGCTACGACAAAACGTCGTGACAGGTTTAGTACGAAGAGAAAGAAAGTGCTCCTTGAAAGTTCACTATAGCCATTGGTGGTGTAATTAGCGTACATGTATATGCCGATACAGTGGTACATGGTATGGATTGAGTTAAAATTAATGTCTGAAAGTGAAAGCACAAGGAGAAGGCAGGCATGGCAATATTGGGAGTCTAGATGTAACTGCTTTCTAGTCAGTCATCAACATAGTAGTTTGATTGGTTATTGGTTACTAAACTCACGTCATTGCACTCCGGGCAGACCCATAGGTGCTCAGTCTCCCCAACAGATATCGAAGAGTATGCATACTGATGGTTCCTGTGGCTCGCTGATTAAACACACCTCTCACTCTGCCTCTCAGACATCCAGTTCGACTTGTACAACGGGTAACTCCAAACTGCCTAAATCGCTTGATCGATTCAACATCGATTTTAGTGTCCTCATCCAACAGACAGTCGTGAAGAGACCGAAGAATATCCCCTTATCCATCTTCAACTCCCCAAAAATCGATGATGCAAGCCTGGCCGCTCTCTCATTACCGTAAACACCCGCATACCCAGGACAGTATATCCACGTAAGCCGCTGGAGGTTAGAAACTTCTATAGACGACATCCACTCATACCGAAACCTGCCCTTCTGCTTTTGATTGATTGATTGATAGGACCACCATCATTGCACTTCGGTAAGTAACCATGTATGCTAAAAGCTCTTTCGTATCTAAGAAGATCTCAGCGGAAGTACACGAACTCCGTGGCACCGGCGAGGGTCCCTGTGTAAGTTAGAAAATAGAGAAACAAATATTTTGTCAGAATTTTTGAAAATAAAAATGTGTAATGAATTTTGCCAGTGCAGCGGCTTTCCATCCTGCCTCTTTCAGCCTGCTCTTCTTTCCAGCCTGCTCTTCTCTTTCCATCCTGCTCTTCTTTCAGCTGCTCTTTTCACTGCCTTTCCATCCTGCCATTTCAGCCTGCTCTTCTTTCAGCCTGCTCTTTCTTCACCCTCCTTCTCATCCTGTTACATTTGAACGCAGGTTCTTGTTACTAGCTCAACTTGAACACGTTTGGTTATCATCCGTCTCCGATAGGACTAGGAACTCGATCTTATCTACACTGATATCAGGGATCTCTGGGAAAATACCCCGATGGCTACACGAGTGAGCAAACCGAGTACCTTGGGAGCAAGAGACGATTAAAGAGAAGATTGACTAATTGTTCCGTACGACGATTCTAATAAGACCGCTGGGAACTGCATCCTTACATTTATCGTCTGACGAAATGTAGAATGAAATACAATTTACGGTATCTGTTACACGCATGTAAGAGAGATGAAGGATAGATGAGAAACAAGATAGTCCAGGCATTTAATTCAATTAGTAGTTAGTTGTTGGTACAATTCTCTTGGGTAAATAGGTCATGTCGGCTCGACAGAGGAGGATGATTGGTACTTAATGAACGTAATTTAATATTGGATTATTCTGAAATAAGGGAGCTCTACTGTTAGCTATACCAGCCAAATTGATTTATTTTGTTTTGGTGGCTACTAGAAATATAGCTGCAATCAAAACCCTACCGACAGGGCTGTATCGTGCTATGATACAGAGAGGCGGTCGCATCAGGTGAAGCCGTAAGGGGACACCATAAGCAGCGAAATCGAAATACAATTTGAAATATTTAAGGGGCATCATTTCGAAGACTTGCATCATACTGAGAAAATATACCGCACGGCCCTGCTCACCGACTTTGCATATCATTTTGGATTCAATATATCTACAAGTCTCTCATCATTGCGGCATTCTCTAGAATAATTGGATCTGTTGCTGTAACTCCAACATTTATTGTCTCTTGTCTAGATCAATTCAAGTGTTATCTCCATTAGAAAGTTGACTGTAATGGATCTTCATTATGGTCTATGTTGAACGTTTTGCAGAACTGTTCCGATAACAGAACGAAAACCTGAACTAACGGAGCAAACATTCATGATAAATTGTAGGAGACTGTCAAAGACGTAAGACGAACTGTCATGTTTGTGACATGTGCTGGAATAGAAGCAGAACCAAAAGCTGATTCAAGAAGGAGATTTCTGGCATGTGACATGTACTGGAATAGAAGCAGAACCAAGAGCTGATTCAAGAATGAGATTTGTGACATGTGCTGGAATAGAAGCAGAACCAAAAGCTGATTCAAGAAGGAGATTTGTGACATGTGACATGTGCTGGAATAGAAGCAGAATCAAAAGCTGATTCAAGAAGGAGATTTGTGACATGTGCTGGAATAGAAGCAGTACCAAAAGCTGATTCAAGAAGGAGATTTGTGACATGTGCTGGAATAGAAGCAGAACCAAAAGCTGATTCACGAAGGAGATTTGTGACATGTGCTGGAATAGAAGCAGAACCAAAAGCTGATTCACGAAGGAGATTTGTGACATGTGCTGGAATAGAAGCAGAATCAAAAGCTGATTCAAGAAGGAGATTTGTGACATGTGCTGGAATAGAAGCAGAATCAAAAGCTGATTCAAGAAGGAGATTTGTGACATGTGCTGGAATAGAAGCAGAATCAAAAGCTGATTCAAGAAGGAGATTTGTGACATGTGCTGGAATAGAAGCAGAATGAAAAGCTGATTCAAGAAGGAGATTTGTGACATGTGCTGGAATAGAAGCAGAATCAAAAGCTGATTCAAGAATGAGATTTGTGACATGTGCTGGAATAGAAGCAGAATCAAAAGCTGATTCAAGAATGAGATTTGCGACATGTGCTGGAATAGAAGCAGAATCAAAAGCTGATTCAAGAAGGAGATTTGTGACATGTGCTGGAATAGAAGCAGAACCAAAAGCTTATTCAAGAAGGAGATTTGTGACATGTGCTGGAATAGAAGCAGAACCAAAAGCTGATTCAAGAAGGAGATGATAATTTATGTCTATATCTAATGTTGTCTTTCTCTTGCTCATTTGCGCTTAACCTTTCCTTCCTTTATGATTGTCAACAACGTCAATTCACTCTATGTATCCAAAATATTTTCAGAAAATCTCATTTCATTCCCAATTATTACTGAATTATTTTATAATTTTTTTTGGTTTCTGTTTTCTTTACGACAAATTCTTCTGCAAAACTACATCTCAAATGATTCAATCATGTTTTCTATCTGCTTGTTCACTATCTGTGTTTCTGTTTTCATGAAATACTTCTATAACTTCAATCAGTTATCCAGTATATATTCTCTGAATACAACTCAATTTTTGCGAGCAATTTCAAGTTGACGTTTACTGTGCAATATTCTAATGTTTACAAAACTGCGTCAGTTGTGCTTACCCGGTGTCACTCTAAATAAAAGCCCTTGGAGGATTTTTCTGTCACATTCTACGTGGCTTAGCAATGATGGGAACATTTAGGGAAGAAATTCTGGTCCTAGTAATACTTCTTCGGTTTTTTCAATGTTCTTGCAGTCATTAAAGTCTCTGATTTTAGTCTTGCGAATAAGATCCGATAGTTCTACTCGTCTAAGGACTACGGTTGTCAAATGCATGTATGTGAATGTATTTGCTGCTCATAGCTGTTGGTTCTGTTGTTTGACCACTGTAATATGTTAGTTATATTTAGCATCATAGTCTAAGGCACATGAAAGGATAAGAATCACAATGTGTGAGGTCGGAGATGTTAGAAGACAAGTCACATGAAAGGATAAGAATCACAATGTGTGAGGTCGGAGATGTTAGAAGACAAGTCACATGAAAGGATTAGAATCACAATGTGTGAGGTCGGAGATGTTAGAAGACAAGTCACATGAAAGGATTAGAATCATAATGTGTGAGGTCGGAGATGTTAGAAGACAAGTCACATGAAAGGATTAGAATCATAATGTGTGAGGTTGGAGATGTTAGAAGACAAGTCACATGAAAGGATTAGAATCACAATGTGTGAGGTCGGAGATGTTAGAAGACAAGTCACATGAAAGGATTAGAATCATAATGTGTGAGGTCGGAGATGTTAGAAGACAAGTCACATGAAAGGATTAGAATCATAATGTGTGAGGTTGGAGATGTTAGAAGACAAGTCACATGAAAGGATTAGAATCACAATGTGTGAGGTTGGAGATGTTAGAAGACAAGTCACATGAAAGGATTAGAATCACAATGTGTGAGTTAGAAGACAAGTCACATGAAAGGATTAGAATCATAATGTGTGAGTTAGAAGACAAGTCACATGAAAGGATTAGAATCACAATGTGTGAGTTAGAAGACAAGTCACATGAAAGGATTAGAATCACAATGTGTGAGTTAGAAGACAAGTCACATGAAAGGATTAGAATCATAATGTGTGAGTTAGAAGACAAGTCACATGAAAGGATTAGAATCACAATGTGTGAGGTCGGAGATGTTAGAAGACAAGTCACATGAAAGGATTAGAATCATAATGTGTGAGGTCGGAGATGTTAGAAGACAAGTCACATGAAAGGATTAGAATCATAATGTGTGAGTTAGAAGACAAGTCACATGAAAGGATTAGAATCACAATGTGTGAGTTAGAAGACAAGTCACATGAAAGGATTAGAATCACAATGTGTGAGGTCGGAGATGTTAGAAGACAAGGCACATGAAAGGATTAGAATCATAATGTGTGAGGTCGGAGATGTTAGAAGACAAGTCACATGAAAGGATTAGAATCATAATGTGTGAGGTTGGAGATGTTAGAAGACAAGTCACATGAAAGGATTAGAATCATAATGTGTGAGGTCGGAGATGTTAGAAGACAAGTCACATGAAAGGATTAGAATCATAATGTGTGAGTTAGAAGACAAGTCACATGAAAGGATTAGAATCATAATGTGTGAGTTAGAAGACAAGTCACATGAAAGGATTAGAATCATAATGTGTGAATTAGAAGACAAGTCACATGAAAGGATTAGAATCATAATGTGTGAGTTAGAAGACAAGGCACATGAAAGGATTAGAATCATAATGTGTGAATTAGAAGACAAGGCACATGAAAGGATTAGAATCATAAAATGTGAATTAGAAGACAAGGCACATGAAAGGATTAGAATCATAATGTGTGAGGTCGGAGATGTTAGAAGACAAGTCACATGAAAGGATAAGAATCACAATGTGTGAGGTCGGAGATGTTAGAAGACAAGTCACATGAAAGGATTAGAATCACAATGTGTGAGGTCGGAGATGTTAGAAGACAAGTCACATGAAAGGATTAGAATCATAATGTGTGAGGTTGGAGATGTTAGAAGACAAGTCACATGAAAGGATTAGAATCACAATGTGTGAGGTCGGAGATGTTAGAAGACAAGTCACATGAAAGGATTAGAATCACAATGTGTGAGGTTGGAGATGTTAGAAGACAAGTCACATGAAAGGATTAGAATCATAATGTGTGAATTAGAAGACAAGGCACATGAAAGGATTAGAATCACAATGTGTGAGGTTGGAGATGTTAGAAGACAAGGCACATGAAAGGATTAGAATCACAATGTGTGAGGTCGGAGATGTTAGAAGACAAGTCACATGAAAGGATTAGAATCATAATGTGTGAGGTCGGAGATGTTAGAAGACAAGTCACATGAAAGGATTAGAATCATAATGTGTGAGGTTGGAGATGTTAGAAGACAAGTCACATGAAAGGATTAGAATCACAATGTGTGAGGTCGGAGATGTTAGAAGACAAGTCACATGAAAGGATTAGAATCATAATGTGTGAGGTCGGAGATGTTAGAAGACAAGTCACATGAAAGGATTAGAATCATAATGTGTGAGGTCGGAGATGTTAGAAGACAAGTCACATGAAAGGATTAGAATCATAATGTGTGAGGTTGGAGATGTTAGAAGACAAGTCACATGAAAGGATTAGAATCATAATGTGTGAGGTCGGAGATGTTAGAAGACAAGTCACATGAAAGGATTAGAATCATAATGTGTGAGTTAGAAGACAAGTCACATGAAAGGATTAGAATCATAATGTGTGAGTTAGAAGACAAGTCACATGAAAGGATTAGAATCATAATGTGTGAATTAGAAGACAAGTCACATGAAAGGATTAGAATCATAATGTGTGAGTTAGAAGACAAGGCACATGAAAGGATTAGAATCACAATGTGTGAGGTTGGAGATGTTAGAAGACAAGGCACATGAAAGGATTAGAATCACAATGTGTGAGGTTGGAGATGTTAGAAGACAAGTCACATGAAAGGATTAGAATCATAATGTGTGAGTTAGAAGACAAGTCACATGAAAGGATTAGAATCATAATGTGTGAATTAGAAGACAAGTCACATGAAAGGATTAGAATCACAATGTGTGAGGTTGGAGATGTTAGAAGACAAGGCACATGAAAGGATTAGAATCACAATGTGTGAGGTTGGAGATGTTAGAAGACAAGTCACATGAAAGGATTAGAATCATAATGTGTGAGTTAGAAGACAAGTCACATGAAAGGATTAGAATCATAATGTGTGAGGTCAGAGATGTTAGAAGACAAGGCACATGAAAGGATTAGAATCATAATGTGTGAGGTCAGAGATGTTAGAAGACAAGTCACATGAAAGGATTAGAATCACAATGTGTGAGGTCGGAGATGTTAGAAGACAAGTCACATGAAAGGATTAGAATCACAATGTGTGAGGTTGGAGATGTTAGAAGACAAGTCACATGAAAGGATTAGAATCATAATGTGTGAGGTTGGAGATGTTAGAAGACAAGTCACATGAAAGGATTAGAATCATAATGTGTGAGGTCGGAGATTTTAGAAGACAAGTCACATGAAAGGATTAGAATCACAATGTGTGAGGTCAGAGATGTTAGAAGACAAGTCACATGAAAGGATTAGAATCATAATGTGTGAGGTCGGAGATGTTAGAAGACAAGTCACATGAAAGGATTAGAATCATAATGTGTGAGGTCGGAGATGTTAGAAGACAAGTCACATGAAAGGATTAGAAGCATAATGTGTGAGGTTGGAGATGTTAGAAGACAAGGCACATGAAAGGATTAGAATCACAATGTGTGAGGTCGGAGATGTTAGAAGACAAGTCACATGAAAGGATTAGAATCACAATGTGTGAGGTCGGAGATGTTAGAAGACAAGTCACATGAAAGGATTAGAATCACAATGTGTGAGGTCGGAGATGTTAGAAGACAAGTCACATGAAAGGATTAGAATCATAATGTGTGAGGTCAGAGATGTTAGAAGACAAGTCACATGAAAGGATTAGAATCACAATGTGTGAGGTCGGAGATGTTAGAAGACAAGTCACATGAAAGGATTAGAATCATAAAATGTGAGTTAGAAGACAAGTCACATGAAAGGATTAGAATCATAAAATGTGAATTAGAAGACAAGTCACATGAAAGGATTAGAATCATAATGTGTGAGCTCGGAGATGTTAGAAGACAAGTCACATGAAAGGATTAGAATCATAAAATGTGAATTAGAAGACAAGTCACATGAAAGGATTAGAATCACAATGTGTGAGGTCGGAGATGTTAGAAGACAAGTCACATGAAAGGATTAGAATCATAAAATGTGAGTTAGAAGACAAGTCACATGAAAGGATTAGAATCATAAAATGTGAATTAGAAGACAAGTCACATGAAAGGATTAGAATCATAATGTGTGAGCTCGGAGATGTTAGATGACAGTTATTTATGTAATCCATCATGAAGCATGTCATTTTAAGAATGTTGGTCATCACAGTTTGCCTAAAAGACAATTTCTAGGCAGTTTACCTGCCTCCTTCAATGCTTCAGTGTTCAATGCTTTTTATTGTCATTTTGTCCCCTTTATCTTGGTCGCCTCCAGTCTTGTCCTTCAAGAAATATGTCCTCCATTATTGCTCTGTCTCTCTAGACAACTGTGACGTTTAATATAGCCACAATATTTCAGTTTCCAAGACATGAAATTGTTTATGAACCAATTGTCCTCGATGGTCAAGCCTTGTGGCATGTCTATATTTTTCTCTTCTTTGTCCAGGGCATCCTTATAATTTTTCCGTAGCACTTTGTTTGAAAATATTCGATTTTCTTGTATAATGTTCGTGTAATGGCCCAAGATTACAGCCATTTGTCGATACTGGAAAAAAAATGAATGTTCTGAGAAGTTTTATTGTGAATAATTTGCCTGTGTTATTATGTCATAGCTTCTTTACATTACAATAACCTCTAAATTGTCATAGTAAATCCCCTTCTGGTGTATTCTGTGCAGTCTCAGTTGTTGTTGACAGAGACAAAATGAGAAATCACTGAACGATGTATGAACTATACAGTGAATGAAATATGTGAAGCTACAGAAATTACGTTATTAACCCATATATTGTATGACCTGACATCTAACACGACCAGATTGACATCACACAATATTTTACGTGGAAAATGAATGTTCTCGATCAGTGGGGGCTCGTCATTAAGGGTCAATGGGGCCGGGCCCCACTAAAAATAATGTATAGCGTGTTTTTATTATTTTATAAATTAAAATATAGCAACCAAAACCATGATTTATCTGGAAAAAATGTCTGGCCCCACCAACAAAAATGATCACGAGCCGCCACTGTTCTGGATTATATATCATAATATACTTACTGAGTATTATTTAACTTCCGGTTAAGTTATCGTCTTTATGTACTAAAATTAGCACATAAAAATTGTAACTCTCTTGACACTGGAAGTATCTTCATTGTTAATAACTTTACGTCTGATTGTATATCTTTGGTTTTGTTTATCGTGAATGTTGTATTAGTAATAACTTTACGTCTGATTGTATATCTTTGATTTTGTTTATCGTGAATGTTGTATTAGTAATAACTTTACGTCTGATTGTATATCTTTGGTTTTGTTTATCGTGAATGTTGTATTAGTAATAACTTTACGTCTGATTGTATATCTTTGGTTTTGTTTATCGTGAATGTTGGATTAGTAATAACTTTACGTCTGATTGTATATCTTTGGTTTTGTTTATCGTGAATGTTGTATTAGTAATAACTTTACGTCTGATTGTATATCTTTGATTTTGTTTATCGTGAATGTTGTATTAGTAATAACTTTACGTCTGATTGTATATCTTTGGTTTTGTTTATCGTGAATGTTGGATTAGTAATAACTTTACGTCTGATTGTATATCTTTGTTTTGTTTATCGTGAATGTTGTATTAGTAATAACTTTACGTCTGATTGTATATCTTTGATTTTGTTTATCGTGAATGTTGGATTAGTAATAACTTTACGTCTGATTGTATATCTTTGGTTTTGTTTATCGTGAATGTTGTATTAGTAATAACTTTACGTCTGATTGTATATCTTTGATTTTGTTTATCGATGAATGTTGGATTAGTAATAACTTTACGTCTGATTGTATATCTTTGGTTTTGTTTATCGTGAATGTTGTATTAGTAATAACTTTACGTCTGATTGTATATCTTTGGTTTTGTTTATCGTGAATGTTGGATTAGAATTGACTTTCAGTTCTAGAAATCGTCCGAGTGGTTACGGTACCCAAATTTGGGGTGTAAAGAATAGAACCACTGTTCCCTGCCACGCTTGTCGTAAGAGGCGCCTAAGGAGATTTGGCTGAAATCGGATGCACATGTCCTAAACGTGTAGAAGTCTATGCGTTTAGGGGCCTACAAACCAATGTGGAACGTATACAAATCCTTGCAAAGATCAAACATATCACAAAGAGAGATTACAATTGATCGTAAAGAACGAACGCAAAGAATAAAGTTCTAGAAATAAATGGAACAATACAAATAATTATAATCCTACTGCTGCAATATAATGGAATTGATCGTTACAAAAAGGCATTTCGTAACGTCATAGCTAGTGACATCACCGTGATCAGATTCATAGACAAGACATTTGACAACGATGTAGTTCATTGACCTCACCGCGACCATTTTATGGACAAGATATTTGACAACGATATAGTTCATTGACTCACCAGCGACCAGATTTAAAGACAAGACATTTGACAACGATATAGTTCATTGACCTCACCGCGACCAGATTTAAAGACAAGATATTTGACAACGATTAGTTATTGACCTACCGCACCAGATTTAAAGACAAGATATTTGACAACGATATAGTTCATTGACTCACCCGACCAGATTTGACAAGATATTTGACAACGATATAGTTCATTGACCTCACCGCGACCAGATTTAAAGACAAGATATTTGACAACGATATAGTTCATTGACCTCACCGCGACCAGATTTAAAGACAAGATATTTGACAACGATATAGTTCATTGACCTCACCAAGACCAGATTTATAGACAAAACATTTGACATCGATAGTCATTGACCAACGACCAGATTTATGGTCACAAATGTCACGATGTAACTAGCTGACATCATCAAGGTAACATTGACAAAACATTTCACAATGATGTAACTAGCTGACATCATCAAGGTAACATTGACAAAACATTTCACAATGATGTAACTAGCTGACATCATCAAGGTAACATTGACAAAACATTTCACAATGATGTAACTAGCTGACATCATCAAGGTAACATTGACAAAACATTTCACAATGATGTAACTAACTGACATCATCAAGGTAACATTGACAAAACATTTCACAATGATGTAACTAGCTGACATCATCAAGGTAACATTGACAAAACATTTCACAATGATGTAACTAACTGACATCATCAAGGTAACATTGACAAAACATTTCACAATGATGTAACTAGCTGACATCATCAAGGTAACATTGACAAAACATTTCACAATGATGTAACTAACTGACATCATCAAGGTAACATTGACAAAACATTTCACAATGATGTAACTAACTGACATCATCAAGGTAACATTGACAAAACATTTCACAATGATGTAACTAACTGACATCATCAAGGTAACATTGACAAAACATTTCACAATGATGTAACTAACTGACATCATCAAGGTAACATTGACAAAACATTTCACAATGATGTAACTAACTGACATCATCAAGGTAACATTGACAAAACATTTCACAATGATGTAACTAACTGACATCATCAAGGTAACATTGACAAAACATTTCACAATGAATGCTAATACTAACTGACATCATCAAGATGACAACATTTCAATGAATGACAAGTAAATGATTTTGTAATAACTCATCGAACTTGCACATCCATCCTCGTTGACTGACGTTGAAACTGTTAATCTCGTATGACACCGCCATCTATATCTAGAAGCACTGGGAGATCATTCTTAAAACTGGCAATCAATTCTAATCCAACATTTAATGACAGAAATATTGGATTTGATTGATTGTAACTCTTTGACCTCAGAATGCAACGTGAAGACATCTTGGGCACAATTCTCTCAAATGTCATCATCTGTCCCCTCCTACTTCTTTCTTTTAGAAGAATGATTGGGCTTTCTTGTTCATTTTGTTTTGACGCTAAAAGGTTTGTCTATTTTCATTAAGAAGAACACATCATTTGTTTCTGCTGATCTCTTTTGTTTTGTTTTGTTTTTTTAATTAGTGTTTTTGTATTTCACAAAGAGTCTTGTTGATCATCAGATCAGATCATGTAGCATCTCCACATTAAACGTTGGCCAGAGTAAATCTGCAGCATTGTCTCTCTTCTCTCTCTCTCTCTCTCTCTCTCTTACCATAATGCCAGACTGCTATCTATCTACCTCTTGAGGTTTCCTTCTTCCTTGAATTACTATTGTCTTTCCTTGACCCACCTTCACTCATCTCTTCCATCTAACAAAGTTTTAACGTTTCTTTATCTCCGTATGTTACAAATGCCATTTTACTACTTTTTACAAATCTCTCTTGTATTAATTCTCGTAACCTCACTTGTGTACAAATTCTCGTAACATCACTCATGTACAAATTCTCGTAACCTCACTTGTGTACAAATTCTCGTAACATCACTCATGTACAATCAACTACTCATGTACAAATTCTCGTAACATTACTCATGTACAAATTCTCGTAACATTTTTCCTGTACATAGAAGTATGTAGAAGTTGTTTGTCTTTGTCTATTTTCATGAATTTGTCCCAATTGTTTAGTAAATGTATATTGTAAAGACGTTAAGCTTGTATTTTAGTTGCTTGTTCAGTGTTCATACTTCTGTGTATATTGTTGTCAAACCTCCAGAAATTGTGGGTTGTCACCCATTTATCTATATATGAGCGGGAGATTCCTTGTATATGAAATACGCCCAACTGTGAAATAGTTTAACCTATATAAGGTTTCAATGTAGTCTTCCAGTTCCATGTTCAGTGTCCATGTTACTCCACCATCCAGTAATGAAGAATATATATCATCATCATCATGTTTTTTGTACAGAACGTCGCTCTCATCACAGCTCACGTTACAAAATGCAGTCTCTAGCAAGTTCTACTGCTTCCTATAACTTCATGTTCAAGGCTTCTTTAATGTCACGTTGCCACCGTCGTCTTGAACGTTCCTGCCTCATCTTTCATAAACCACGTCCTCCATTACTAAAGCGTCTAGAGAGGAAGAGGGAGTTGATTGTAACGGATTGTCTCCCAAATGGCTAGATCTCTCTCCGCAGAAATGGAAGCCACCTGCCGAAAGGATTGCAAAAAACAAGAACTCTGTTGCTACAATAACAATACTAGATGTCTTCAGGAAAAAAAAGCTCACTCGTAAACAGAAAGGCGCGGACCGAATGCGAACCAACGACCTCCGGCGTGCAAGACAAGCGGCGAAACCACTTAGCCATAGATACGCACCGCAGTCCCCCATCTATTTTTCTAAACCACTGTGCTGACGTTTATTTTTTGACCAAAATATTTCAGTTTCAAGACATGTTGTTTGAGTAAATCAATTTTCACAGATTTTCAGGTCTGTTAGGGTGTTTATATTTCTTCTTTTTCTCTGTCCATGACACTCTTTTTCTGTAGCCTTTTTTTTTTTTGTCACAAGATTAGATTTTGCTCTTAAACGATTCTGTTATGGCACATGACAAATATCTCTCTTCTTCTTTCTTATTTTTCATGCCGTCACACTGTTATCGGGTTGTTGTCCAGTGTCGTTGTTTTCTGTTTTTGTCTTACACTGCTCTAGTGGCTTAAGTGATAGTTATTTTTGCTTTGTGACTGGATTCTGATATGCCATCTTCCATCTTTTCGTGGTCTTCCTCTCGCCTTCTTTCCTTGTGTTCTTTTGTAGAATACTATATAAACTGTAGAGTTTGGTTGCATTCTTATTAAGTGGCCGAACCCTTTCATTCTTTGTTTCTCTACGCAATTCAAGCAAGGTTCTGTTCCAATTTCCTCTCTTATGCTGATGTTGGTGATTGTCTTTTCAGGTGTTGTTGGTAACTTTTCGTAGACATCACATTTCACACGTACTTATTTTTTGCGACTGTGCTTTGGTCATTGGCCATGCTTGGCTTTGGTAACACAAAGTAGACATGAAAATGCTATTGATCATCTGTTGTTTAGCTGTCAGTGAGATGTTTGGGTGCATACATACACACACATATTTATATGTATATATATATCACTTGTCACTGCAAATGGCATATTTCCCGTATCATCATCATCATTAGGGGAGGCGGAAGTAATTTAGCAAGTGGTACGAGGTCAAACTCGCATCTCATACAAATATCAGATGAATAACATATGCAAGCATAACTCAAACAATAACACATTCTCCCTATTAAATAGTTTAGAAGCTAATCGACTAAAGTACTCACGGACAGACAAAAGATTCTCTAATAATCATATAAAGCACTTGGTATTTTCCACATCTAGGGTGTGTCCGCTCTCCTGTCATCTTCCTAAACACACAGATCGAGATGTGTATACGGTATCGAGTGTATTACAAATAATCACCAGATCAATTTCTATCCACATTCAATTTTTAAGTATCGGCATCACGTATTCGAATTAGCAATTAATTCTCACGCTTTATTTCGTCCGTTACCGGAAGTATGAGACAGATATAAAATGACGTAATTGATATGCCAGTCAGGACACCTTTTTAAATTTTTACTTTCTTAAATGAACTGGCGTGTTTACAAATACACAATTCGGGTTGGAACACGAGAGCGGACAGATGAGGAGGAGGAACACGTCAGATGTGTTTAGGGATCTGTATGTGTGCATCAGTGGGTCTGTTTCAATTCCCTATGTTATCGATTCTTCAGACGCTCAGTTAAAACTTGGTACATTGACTTTCTAAATTAAACATTTGAAATTGTTGTCGAAGTTTCTCTGCAAATTCTCTGTCGGGCTTGAAGCAGGCAAACGATCGGTTGGTGGGGAAAAAGCCCCGCTTTAAAGACACTCGTAATAGTGTCTCTACAATGCTTCAATATAGACACCACGAATCCCTTGCGCAATATCGTCAATTTGGCGCTATAACAACACAAGAAGACTCGTGAATCTGAGAATACTCGTACTGTTGAGGCGCAGAGCAATCTAGCTGCGCGAAAAGACAGAACACACAACAGCCACAAGTCCAAGATTGTCCGTGTGATAGAGGATTGTGTTCCAGGATTGAACTCTACGGTCACTTCCGCACACATTAGAGAGGTGCAACAACACAAGTCTGAGGTGTTGTCCTCATCGCTTGCGTTGGACGGCTATTATATTCTTAATAATTGTATGTACATCTGTAGCAGTGTTCTACTGATGAGAATGTCCTGGAAGAATATTCTGGGCACGGCAACCATAAAAGCTGAGACGTGTATCAGTGGATGATGATGATGATTACTCTTTTGTCTATCTCTATCTGTTTGGCTACGGCACCACCGGTAATTACACCGGACTAAAGATGATTGCAGTTTTCTTGAAAAGTTATCTTTCTGCTGCTGTAAGATCTAGAAAATCACTCTCACCGGAAATCAATTCACAAATGTCAACATCTCAGATGAAAGTTAATCAAATTTTAATCACTCTCTGCAAACCTTGCTGAGAACTTCATCATTCTATTTTTACATGAAATTAAAACAACAATTCCACCAAAATCAACATATCTCTAGAGATCCCAAGGCTCGACCGAAAAATGTACACTGTCTAAAATATCTACGTAGGCCTACCAGAACCAAAATCCCTACTGGTCCATTAAATCTTCCATGACCACTGGATCTCTATAATCGTAGGGTCCCTCTGCTCTAGCCCCCTGCACAACAACTCTTGTCCGCTGTGTTTGTTCAATCTCTATCTCTCTCTGCTCTCTCTCTGTGCTCCTCCCTGTTTGTTTGTTTGTTTAGTAGAGGATTAAAGCCTCTTTAAGCCGAGGCACGCCCTTTCAACCTAAGGCGAACCTTTATTGGTTATATCAGAGCGTGTAGGCCAACAAACATGAAAAATAAGAATTAACTCCTTTCGGAGAATCCAAGAATACCAGGCTGGTAGGCGCGCATTATAACTTTAACAATTGTCATTGGTCTGTTTATTTTCAACCTACCAATAATTTGCTTCCCTTGTTTACCAGACTGCACAGTACAATCGAGTCATTCTTCTCGAACATGTTTCTATAAAAATAGTAAAAATTGTAATTTTCTATCGGTCTTAAATTCATCGTCATTATCAAAATGCGTTGATACCAACCCTTCAAGCAGTACGTCGTTGAATAATACCCCGGATCACGTGATGTTTACTACACAATACATTTCCAAATTGCGTTCAATTTTCTTAGGTACACTTTTTTTCTTTCTCCTAGACTTGCTAAGATTTTATTATATAGCCTGGTCATTCCTTCCTTGCTTGCATTTTACTAGAAATATATCTTTACTTATTATCTCCTGGTATAAATAACCTCACTGCTACACATCATATATACCTGATATATACCATAAGCAATCCTCACTGTCAATGTTTCTACACTGATTGGAAAAGCTAAACTAACTTGGTCTCTAGATTATCTCAATGTATCTCAATGTTTCAGGGATCTCTGTGGCGTAAAGGTTAGATGCTTGTCTCTCGTGCCAAAGGTACCAGGTTCGCTCCCTCGTGGAGCCATCTGGATAATTTTCCAGAGATTCCTGATCTCAGTGTAAGTGAGATCGAGTTCCTAGTCGTATAGGAGATGGACGATAAAACGGAGGTCCCGTGTTCAATTTTAGCAAGTAAAAGAACCCTTGGCAGTTCAAAATCGAGAAGAGCAGGCTGGAAAGATGCTGCCTGGACAAAATTAAATATAAAAGATTAAAAATAAAGTTCCTAAAAATATCTTCACCATCTTCAAAATTACATTGGGGACCCAAGTCGGTGCTACGGAGTTCGTGCAATGCAGCTGAGGTCTTCCTGTGTAAGAAAGAGAACGGAGCACACATAGTTACTCACCGAAGTGCAATGATGATAGTCATATCAATCAGTGTCATTGTTGATACTATCTTCTCTGTTGATTCTTTAAATTATATCTCGATCTGTTTCTCTCGACCTCACTATCTATATCCCTCTTATTGGCTCAGCATGCGGTTGTTCTAACGTCTGTTTTTCTATCCATCTAGTTATCTTTTCGTTCTTTCTGATCTATTCTCTCAGTCTTCACACAATAATTTTAATCTCTCTCTCTCTCTCTGTTGCATCTCACAGTCCAGAAAGTTTAATCTTACGACAGCTTTAGTTCTTGACTTTCATCTTGTAATTCTCTTCCTGAATTCAGTGCCATGTGGGAGAAGCAAAACTAACTGATGGTGTTAATCTGTTAATTAGCAATCTTGTTAATGCTGCTGTGTTCAATTGTCTCTATACCTCACTGTACCTGACTGTGTCCAACTGTCTCTGTACCTCACTGTACCTGACTGTGTCCAACTGTCTCTGTACCTCACTGTACCTGACTGTGTCCAACTGTCTCTATACCTCACTGTACCTGACTGTGTCCAACTGTCTCTGTACCTCACTGTACCTGACTGTGTCCAACTGTCTCTGTACCTCACTGTACCTGACTGTGTCCAACTGTCTCTGTACCTCACTGTACCTGACTGTGTCCAACTGTCTCTGTACCTCACTGTACCTGACTGTGTCCAACTGTCTCTGTACCTCACTGTACCTGACTGTGTCCAACTGTCTCTGTACCTCACTGTACCTGACTGTGTCCAACTGTCTCTGTACCTCACTGTACCTGACTGTGTCCAACTGTCTCTGTACCTCACTGTACCAGACTGTTCAACTGTCTCTGTATCTCACTGTAGCTGACTGTGTTCAACTGTCTCTGTATCTCACTGTACCAGACTGTGTTTAACTGTCTCTGTATCTCACTGTACCAGACTGTGTTCAACTGTCTCTGTATCTCACTGTACCAGACTGTTCAACTGTCTCTGTACCTCACTGTACCAGACTGTGTTCAACTGTCTCTGTATCTCACTGTACCAGACTGTGTTCAACTGTCTCTGTATCTCACTGTACCAGACTGTTCAACTGTCTTTGTACCTCACTGTACCAGACTGTGTTCAACTGTCTCTGTATCTCACTGTACCAGACTGTGTTCAACTGTCTCTGTATCTCACTGTACCAGACTGTGTTCAACTGTCTCTGTATCTCACTGTACCAGACTGTGTTCAACTGTCTCTGTATCTCACTGTACCAGACTGTGTCCAACTGTCTCTGTATCTCACTGTACCAGACTGTTCAACTGTCTCTGTATCTCACTGTAGCTGACTGTGTTCAACTGTCTCTGTATCTCACTGTACCAGACTGTGTTCAACTGTCTCTGTATCTCACTGTACCAGACTGTGTTCAACTGTCTCTGTATCTCACTGTACCAGACTGTGTTCAATGTTCTGTACCTCACTGTACCTGTAGCAGTGAGGTTATTTATACCAAGAGATAATAAGTAAAGATATATTTCTAGTAAAATGCAAGCAAGGAAGGAATGACCAGGCTATATAATAAAATCTTAGCAAGTCTAGGAGAAAAAAAAAAAAGTGTACCTAAGAAAATTGGACTCAATTTGGAAGTGTATTGTGTAGTAAACATCACGTGATATCTGGGGTATTATTCAACATGTAGATTGAAGGTTTGGTATAGTCTGTCCATTAATTCGTGAGCACGTTTGAAATTGATTTTCTCGAAAACTACCTGTTGGGTCTCAGTGATTTTTTGCAAGCAGCCTTAGAATACCCATGACGCTAGAGAAATATTTTTTCCAAGAAAATTTGATGTAGTTTGAAATATTTCTTCTTCAGGTTATATTAAAATCAACCTCACCGGATTGTACACAATAGTAACAGATCTACGGTACACAGACGCGTTGTTCTAAAAATACAATATGGTAACATAGAAATATCGTGAGTATACAACAATTTCACGAAATCCGTGCACCTAACCCAGTCGACTTTGAAAGCGGAAAGCATATGACGTTATAATTGGGATACCGTTGTATAGTTATAGGCGTATCTCGCTATTTGTATGAAGCTATTGTATCATATTTGTTGGCTTATCAAAACTGACATTGATATCACATTCATAATGAGTCTGAAGTGCACATTTATAACAATGCAGAAGGTTACAGTTTTACTATACCAACACTTCCGTTGGGAATCTAAGAGGGGTCATCTATATTGCGATATTCATAACCCTGAGAAACGAGCGCAACTGGCGCTTGGTCTGAATAGAGAATCCTTTTCCCGATGGATTAAACAGGACACAAAGTGCACTAATGTCAAGCAAGGACGGAAAAGAACAATTGACGACTTTGACATAGAAGTCATAAGACGGGAGCTCTTGAAAATGTTTGCGACAAATCAACTTGTTACTCTCAGGAAACTGAAATTAAAACTGCAATCAGATTGCAGCATAGACATTTCTAAAAGTACTCTATGAAAAATTGTAAGAGCGCCGGCTTCACCTTCAGAAAACTATAGGCGGCAGGAATATTATTTGTGAAAAGCCACATTTAATTGCTGCCCGAAGTAAATACCTGAGGCAGATCCGTGAGCGGCGGAGGCAAGGCTATGATATTGTATATTTGGACGAATCCTGGGTCAATGCTCACCACACCAATGCTAAAGAATGACAATCAGTAGACGGTGAACAGAAAAGAAAAATACCAAGCAGCAAAGGCCAGCGTATTATACTAACACATGCAGGAAGTAGTGAAGAAGGTCTTGTCCATGACGCTGAACTTATTTTCCAATCAAAAGTACCGACGGTAGGGACTACCACACAGAAATGAATGGACATATTTTCAGGCACTGGATGGAGAAAGATCTACTTCCAATTCTAAACAGACCATCATGCTTGGTAATGGATAATGCATCCTATCACAACGCAGTATCAGCGGAAGACAAAGTACCAACTGCATCAAATACAAAAGATCAAATTAGGACTTGGCTTGTTAAGGAAAATGTCAGCTTCGATGATACATATTTGAAACCCGAGTTGTTGCACCTGGTGAGGATGACAAATAAGACAAAGGTGTTTCATATTGACAAAATCATTGCGGAATACGGCCACACGTCTTTGCGACTACCTCCATATCATGCTCAATCCGATAGAGCTTGTCTGGGCTAAAGTAAAAGGGCAAGTTGCCGAACAGAACAGGACATTTAAAATGTGTGATGTTGAAGTTCTGACACGTGAGTCCTTCTCAAAGATAGACATGCAGTTCTGGAAGAAGTGTGTTGAACATGTGCTCCGAGAGGAAGACGAGTACTGGCACCGAGATGGATTACAATTTGTCCAGCCAGTAACAATTATCAACCTCATGGAATCGTCAGATTCGGAATGATACAAATCATATTTTGATTACAGACTGAGAAATAGCAACGTATACATTTCCATATCCAAATTCGTCTACCATCATACAATTTGTTGGTGAAGTTAAGACACCCTGGGGTCTAATGGTAACCGAAGGGGAGGACTAACTGTTGCATATTGTATCCAAGTTCACGATTGCACATAAAGGGCAACACACTTAATTACTTGACCTATCAAGTTAATATGGAGATACACTTATGAATAGAATTGACATGGACAAATTCTAGGGATACTGTAAAATCTAAAATTTGAGCCCCGTATTTGCAATTGTCATAAAAGATCAAAGGAATTCGCCGATGTGCAAAATCCGTAGCATCTATGGACTACTGGTTAGCTTTATTTTAGCGTCATGGATATTCTAAGGCTGCATGCAAAAATCACTGAGATCCAACAGGTAGTTTTCGAGAAAATCAATTTCAAACGTGCTCACGAATTAATGGACAGACTATAACAACGCAATTTTGGAAATGACGATGAATTAAAGACAGATAGGAAAATTCCATGTTTACTATTTTATGGAACCATGTTCGAGAAGAGATGACCCGATTATACTGAGCAGCCTGGTAAACAAGGTAAGCAAATTATTGGTAGGTTGAAATAAATAGACCAATGAAATTTGGTTGAGTTGTTATGAACGTAGTAGTTTGAAGTAAACAATTCCTATCTAGATCTTTCGGGGGGATATAGATTGCGTAATGCCAGCCTGGTATAAATACTCGGGGATGGAATTCGGACGGCAGAGAGAGAGATATAGATTGAACAAACACTGCAGACAATTGTTGTTATGCAGGGGGCTAGAGCAGAACGGCCCTATGATTTATAGAAAAATCATAGAGATCCAGTGGTCATGGAAGACTCGATGGACTAGTAGGGATTTTGGTTCTGGTAGGCCTACCTAGATATTTAAGACAGTGTACATTTTTCGGTCGAGTCATGGGATCTCCAGATTTTTTTTGATTTGGTGGGATTGTTGTTTTTAATTTCATGTAAAAATAGAATGATAAAGTTCTCAGCAAGGTTTGCAGAGAGTAATTAAAATTTGATTAACTTTCATCTGAGATGTTGGCATTTGTGAATTGATTTCTGGTTAGAGAGATTCTCTAGATCTTACAGCAGCAGAAAGATAACTTTTCAAGAAAACTGCAATCATCTTTAGTACGGTGTAATTACTGGTGGTGCCTGGCCAAAACAGATAGGATAGACAAAAGAGTAATCATCATCATCAAGCCCACTGCTACACCTGGTGTGTTCAACATCTCTGTACTGGTTGTGTTCAACTGTCTCACCTGTGGTCAATATCTCTGTACCTGGTTGTGTTCAACTATCTCTGTACCTGGTTGTGTTCAACTGTCTCTGCACCTGGTTGTGTTCAACTGTCTTTGTACCTGGTTTTGTTATGGTTATCTATTGAGTGAGAAGAAAGGGCTTGGAAATCGCAATGACAATGAAATTGATGCGTCCTTCAACATACAGTGTTAAATTTCAGACACAGTTCATTCCCTAGTTCACCCAGCTGAAAGAATGTATTAAGAATTTCTGACTTGGTGATGCTTTTGAAGTTACGATGTATGGACTCTGTCGCTGAAACTTTCATCTAAACAAATTCGTCTTTGTTCTTCTATAACAGCGTCAATAGATTGCCTGGTTTACATCAAGTATTCCATAGAGCCTCTGAGTTTCTGAAGTGATGACGTCTCGGTGCGTTACATTATCTTCATGTCGTCCCTGTAGTGTTGATACCATTGACGGATGTGTTTTAAAGTTTCTTGACTCAGTTCAGACATCTGTGTCACCAATTTGAAGACTCCTACCAGGACACAACAGACTGATAAATTTACACACATTAAAACCCTCAGAACCGATGGAATTTTAATTAAAACTGAGACTGAGCACATATAGGGGCGCATTCGTGACAACGAGTTCAACCCAGTTTTCATTAAATTTGTAGTGAGAGAGTTTTAAAAAAATTAAAACCATTTATCTAGCAGGACGTTGTTTAGGTCCATAATCGCCTACGCCAGGCAGTATAACATCACATCAATAATATTAAACTATCTTTATGATCTGTGTTTGTATCTCCCCTTCCATCACGAGACCGTGTTGATTAAGAACATAAACAAGTCACTAAACTTTAATTAACAATAAGATTGATAGTATTTATAGAGAGAGATCCTACACCAGAAATCCCAATATTTAATAATCGTAAAGTGTTGCTTTATCTCTGTGGTATTTCTATTCACTTAATCACAGACATTAGATTCGAAAAAAATCATGAAAGTTGGTTGAATAATAGATCAAACATGAGGTATACCTATAGATCTCAGAAATAATGATTCGTCTGTTCGTCGATTTGTTAGAATCAAAGTCTAAAATAAACTGATGTCTGGGATTAATAGTTTCTATATAGTAAAAGTTAGTAAAAGGTCGGTATCCATTCTTCGAAATATAGTTGACAATGGTGTATTTGTATGTGGAATTGTAAACGTCTAGAAGATATTTGTTACTTGGACATAGTAAGATGGTACTGTCTGGTGGAAGACATAAAATGGGACTGAGTCAGAGATGGAGGCGGTAGGGGATCTGGATAATGGAAGAGGATTAAAAGTGTCTCATTTTCAGGAAAAACTTTATGATTTCTGATCCTGACTTGCAGACATCATCAGATGAGATTTGCTACTGGTTATAGAGAAATGTATCGACTTGTTAAGCCTTTTCAATCCGACATTTTAATAATGTTTAGTTTGTTACGGATCTCAGATAAATCACAAAGATATCCAGTAAAGTCGTCTAATCTAACAAGCAGCCACATAAAGTAGAACGGTAGATGGATGGATGGATGGATAGATGTATGAGTGGGTGGATGATGAGTGAGTGGGTGGATTTAGGGGTAGATGGATGGATGAGTGGGTGGAAAGATGGAAGGATGGATGGATGGATGGATGGATGGGTAGATGGATGGATGGATGCATGGATGGATGGGTAGATGGATGGATGAGTGGGTGGATAAATGGAAGGATGGGTAGATGGATGGATGAGTGGGTGGAAAAATAGAAGGATGGATGGATATATAGATGAATGAATGAGGGGGTGGATAGATGGAAGGATGAATGTGTAAATGGATGGATGAGGAGGTGGATAGATGGAAGGATGGATGTGTAAATGGACGGATGAGGGGGTGGATAGATGGAAGGATGGATGTGTAAATGGATGGATGAGGGGGTGGATAGATGGAAGGATGGATGTGTAAATGAATGAATGAGTGGGTGGATAGATGGAAGGATGGATGTGTAAATGGATGGATGAGGGGGTGGATAGATGGAAGGATGGATGGACTAGTGGGTGGATAGATGAATGATGAGTGGGTGGGTGGGTGGATGGGTGGGTGGGTGGATGGGTGGGTGGGTGTATAGGTGGTTGGGTGGATAGATTGATATGGATGGATGGATGAATAGATAAACAGACAGGCAGGCGGACGGACAGATTAGAGAGATGATAGATAGGATGGGTAGGGATGGATTGAATGTATGGATGAATAGATGGTTAGGATGGATGATAGATACACACGGACGGACGGACCGACAGAAAGACAGAGACAGACATACAGACGGACGGACGGACAGACAGACAGAAAGACAGACAGAAAGACAGACAGACAGACAGACAGTAATGAAAACTACAATGAAGCTAACAGAAGACAGACTTAAGAAATCTGGAACAAAGAAAGTCAAGAAAGATTTTATAAATGTTCTTCACGACATCTGCTACTTCATTCTCTGAAAGAAGTCTGACGGGAGACAAGTCTGGAGGGGACAAGTAGCAGATGATGGGACCGTGTCAAGAGAAGATTAAACACTATGATGAAAAGTCATCTCGTTGCGTGAACATAGCCAACAACGACCAAAGAAAGCGGAGTCATGACTTGGCAACCATTAAAAGATTTGAAAACTAAAGTAAATAAATAATCCAGTCGTTCGACAACTTTTGCTACTTTCGCTAAACCAACTCACTTGTTATTTAAGTACCACTTTCTGCCATTTTTGAGGCGCAGTAGGACAAGTTAACACGATCCTGTCTTTGTAGCTTGACATGAAGTTAAAATAGTGAAATAGTCGAATTGAATATCAGTAACTGAGATCAGTAACGACCACAAAGTCTGGTCGCAAGAGCTAGTCATTAAACACAACAGACGTTGAGCGACCATGTTGTGAAATACAATAGTCGTTAAATACGAGACTCGTTAGCGAATGTTTGGAATGAAGTCTTGTACTAACATACTTAAAGTAAGCTGACTGAACTTCTCTGCTTGTTGCCATATCCGAGCTGTTGTTTATAATTAGATGTCATGTCTGTGCAGTCATGAAATTTGCTGTCTTGTCTTATCCACATATGCCATGAAGCGGCGTGGGAAGTTTCAGTTTTCTATCCTGTTTCAGGTGTGTTACATCTGTAGTTGTTAGTCTTTTAAGTCGTAGGATAGCTGTGATATTAACTATCCATCCATCGAGTTCTTGGTCTTCTTCTGCCTCTGCGTCCGGGTTGCCGGTTGTTACATGCGCGAAATGGTAGTAGATTTGGGATTTCATTTTCATTAGGGGACCGAACCATTTTATTTGTTATCTTCTTATATGTTGGATGCATTGTGTGATTCCAACCACATTTTAATATTTACATGTTTCAATCATCGTCTGAATAATTTGCTGTCTACCATATATCTATCTCCATTTATCATTTATTATCTATTATTCTACTTACCTCTGTATCTACCAGCTTATTTACATACACATTAACTCCTTCCATACCATGAATGTTATCGAGTTTCTTACGGTGTGCCGATAGCGAAGTCAGTAATACGCTTCGCTTGTAACCACACACACACACAAATGTATCGGTGTGCACACGGTACGAGGTTGGGATACAGGTTTCTTGATCCTTTAATTGAAGATTACAAGTACCTCAGAAATCGGAGTAATGCTCGCCTGAATGGCGAGTGACGATGATAGAAACTATTGTAGTGTATCACATTAATATATATATATATTTCATATGTTATTTGTAGTAAGTATCACATTAATATATATATATATTTCATATGTTATTTGTAGTAAGTATCACAATATATTTCATTCAACATTTTATTTATACATTTATTTGTTTTTTACTATTTCTAGCTATGATTACAACTTTACTTAAATTATTTGTCTTAATATTGTCTTCGTGTGCGCGAGTGTGTGAGAGAGAGGGCGAGATAGAGGGAGAAAGAGAGAGAGAGAGAGAGATCGTGTGCGATGATGGTGTTCTGTTTTAAGGACAAGTTAAAAAGACAAGCACTAGAAAAGACTATAATTGAACTGTTAAATTGTCTGAAGCAAACAAGACAATAAACAACTTACGACCGCTAAGCAAATGACCAACACAAAATACAAATTAGGAAAAGTGTGTAGAACAAGATGGAAGAAGCAATGCCAGCGCGATAAAATCCGACGCGATTAAATGAACAGGATAGCTCCAACGTGATTAAAGAGATAAAACAGGGTTAAAATGAGCAGATTAAATGAACGAGACGAAAGGAACAAAGTAAACTCGACAAGGTTATATGGTCAATCTAAAGAAGTTGTATGGTCATCCCGACGAGGTTATATGGTCACTCCGACGAGGTTATATGGTCACCCCGACGAGGTTATATGGTCACCCCGACGAGGTTATATGGTCACCCCGACGAGGTTATATGGTCACCCCGACGAGGTTATATGGTCACCCCGACGAGGTTATATGGTCACTCCGACGAGGTTATATGGTCACTCCGACGAGGTTATATGGTCACTCCGACGAGGTTATATGGTCACCCCGACGAGGTTATATGGTCACCCCGACGAGGTTATATGGTCACTCCGACGAGGTTATATGGTCACCCCGACGAGGTTATATGGTCACTCCGACGAGGTTATATGGTCACTCCGACGAGGTTATATGGTCACTCCGACGAGGTTATATGGTCACCCCGACGAGGTTATATGGTCACCCCGACGAGGTTATATGGTCACCCCGACGAGGTTATATGGTCACTCCGACGAGGTTATATGGTCACCCCGACGAGGTTATATGGTCACCCCGACGAGGTTATATGGTCACCCCGACGAGGTTATATGGTCACCCCGACGAGGTTATATGGTCACCCCGACGAGGTTATACGGTCACTCCGACAAGGTTATACGGTACACCCGACGATATCAAATGAATCAGATAAATTCTATCGTGTTATATGGTAAAGCCGACCAGGCATGATCAAGCTCTAACCAGTTGCCAACAACAGATTCGTCTAGATCCTGCAATTATTTTTCTATGGATGAACTAAGCTTAACACAGTGTCACCTGGCATAATCGTCCTATATTTTCAATATGTACCCATCTGTTACTTTTCTTATACATTCATTTATCTTCAATCATTGATAATCGATCCATTTTGAAACGTCATCTTCACATAAACGCCTGCAAACATTTGTTTCTCGTCCGTAGTTAAGCTTGACACAGTGTCACCACCTGGCATAATTTCCACACTTTTTCAATATCCTATTCTTCATTTATTTATTTGTCCAGTTATGAGTAATCGATATAAATTAAACGCGATTATCGGAATGCCCTTTCTAATGTTTTCCCAGCAATCCTGGCAGACTAATCAGCTTCCGTTTCTGAAGATAATTACTTAAACGGTAGCTTTGATTGACATCGACCGTTACGGTAATGCTGATCTGAGTTGTTAAGAAGATCTTGTACTTGACAATGGCTCGTCTCTGTCCAGTTGACAACTGGCACACGGCAAATACAAGAGGTTTATGGATTGGACGAGTAATTAAAATGTAGTGTCTTGTATTGGCTGTTGGTAGGCATTTGAAGATGAATTTGTAAACGACATATCAGAAAAAAATAATAGAGAAGGTGTTGTCAGATTTAAAATATATTAATTAGAGTAAAGAAAAAAAGAACAGCAGAGAATAAATGACAGTGACGAACAAGAGATAATGAACAAGAAATGAAAGTAACGGGCAATAAGGAAGAAGAAACAAATGAAAGAAAACAGCAGACAATGAAGAAGTAATTAAATATATTTAGCGGCCGTAAGATGCTGGTTTTCTAGTTGGGTTCAGACAATGTTACACTTCAATTATCGTTTGTAGACATTTGACCTTTATCTTCCCCAATAAAACAGAATAATAAAAGAACATGATCATGATGAAATACGGTAGGTCACGACGACGTAGTGACCAGTTCACTTCCTTCGTAGGCAGGTGGTTCCATAATGCAAATGTTCCAGTTGGAGTGAGATATTTCAACAATTGTAGTAGTAGTAGTAGTAGTAGCAGTAGTTGCAGTAGTAGTAGTAGTGGTAGTAATAATAGTTGTAGTAGTAGTAGTAATAGTTGTAGTAGTAGTAATAGTTGTAGTAGTAGTAGTAGCAGTAGTTGCAGTATTAGTAGTAATAGTTGTAGTAGTAGTAGTAATAGTTGTAGTAGTAGTAGTAGTAGTCATAGTCATAGTTGCAGTAGTAGTAGTAGTAGTAGTAGTAGTAGTAGTGGTAGTAATAGTTGTAGTAGTAGTTGTGGCAGTAGTAGTAGTAGTAGTAATAGTTGGTAGTAGTAGTAGTAGTAGTAGTAGTAGTAGTCATAGTAATATTTGAAGTAGTTGCAGTAGTAATAGTAGTAGCAGTTGTCGTAGTAGAAGTAATAGTTGCAGTAGTAGTTGTAGTAGTAGTAGTTGTAGTAGTAGTAATAGTTGTAGTAGTAGTTGTAGTAGTAGTTGTTGTAGTAGTAGTAATAGTGTAGTAGTGAGTAGTAGCAGTAATTGTTGTTAAGTAGTGCATGATAACACTGACAATGTACTGCTTTGTGCTTGGGAAACTAGAAGATACTACAGTATGTGAAACATTGAGAAATCATGGTGATATTACACAGACTACACTTGTAAACTGAAGAAAATCACACAGAGAGAGAGAGAGAAAGAGAGAGAGAGAGAAAGAGAGAGAGAGAGAAAGAGAGAGAGAGAGAGAGAGAGAGAGATTGGAAAAATGAAGATGTAATGTGTTGAACGGGCTGAGAAGCCATCTTTGTGAAGTTACCTGAAATGTAAAGTCTATAAACCGTGTGAACAAATGTGTCCTTGTTATGATGGTGTTCTGGTCGATAGCGCCTGACTGTATTGTCTGTATTGTCTGCGGAAACAGGAAGAGAGACAAAAATCAAAGCCAAGTCATCTTAATGCGATCCCCAGGCACCGGAACATCGAAAACATTTGTAAGAGCTGTTCAGAATTCGAGTGCAGATGACAGTTACGTTTGAAGGGCATTCCTGGGTTATTCGAACGAATTAGTTGGTAAATAATTGAAGATGTTCATCATTTGACCTATTTAGAAAGCATCATTGGCAAAGATGTAGAAACAAACTAAAATGTCAATACTAGAATTAACAAAGCTAGATTTGTTTTCAACCATCTTCTGCCAGTTTGAAACTCGACGGTTATCTCTGAAAACAAAAAACAAAACTTCAACATAAATGTAAAATATGTTCCGTTCTGAGACAAGGCATGTGATCATGGATACCATCTCCACGATATAGACTCTCCCAAACGTATGCTTTCACCATATATTACATATTCGATGACGATCTCAGACTCAGGGAATGAGGTGACAGAGGTCGTGATCCTGTAAAAAGGAGCTGACCAAGACCATATTTCACTTTCAAGTGGTATTTCTGACATTAGCTTGACTAAACTAATATATATATATATATATATATATATATATATATATATATATATATATATATAGAGAGAGAGAGAGAGAGAGAGAGAGAGATAACTTCTTTATGGCACAGAAGCATGACAACTGACCAAGATAGAAAACAAATTGCAGACTTTAAGATGCAGATTGATAGAAGAATTAGACTATTTAAAAAACTAACAAACACATAAATGAAGAAGTTATTAATAAATTTAGAAATGAAGAGGGAATTATTGAAGAAGCTCAGAGATAATGCAAATATTTTAGACACATACAGCGAGAGAGATGACCATCTGCTGATAATCATACTGAAGGAACAGGATGGGGGTACAAGGACAAGAACAAGATAGCAATAAAATATGAAAACAATAATAATAATAATAATATTAGCCGACCATCGCCAGCTATGATGACAACAGCGATGATGACAATAATCTCAGGCGTGTACTACTGCACCTCTCTGATGTGTACAAAGGTGACTATTAAGCCCAATCCTGGAACGTAATCCTCTACTACAGGTGAGATGTATATGATCAAGGTTGGACATGTTGATGTTGTCTGAATGTGTCGGAAACACTAAGAGATTTTTTGTACATTTTGGCAAAATGTATCACTATAGAAAGCGTTGGAGCTCCACTGTAGTTGACTACTCAAAGTGGAGTTGGGATATAATCAATAACACAACATATTAACATCATTTTCAGTATTGTTTTAATCTATTCAATTGATTCGTTTAATTTTGCGACATCCCCACGTCACAAATATATTCAGTTCAGTTGTTCCATTTTGCGACATCGCTACATCTGAAAAGACGATATTTGCCAACTTTAAAATGACATTTCTAACCCTCGCCGTGCTATGGTGTTCGTACATGGTCGCTGATATCTTTGTGTGTCTAAGAAAGAGATCGAAGCATACACATATTTATTCACAGTTGTTCAATGATGATGATCATATCAACAAATCTATCATTACATATTCCTGAACCATAAAGTACAACTGGACAGAGATGTCTGGCTAATATTCCTGAACCATAAAGTACAACTGGACAGAGATGTCTGGCTAATATTATATTCCTGAACCATAAAGTACAACTGGACAGAGATGTCTGGCTAATATTATATTCCAGAACCATAAAGTACAACTGGACAGAGATGTCTGGCTAATATTATATTCCTGAACCATAAAGTACAACTGGACAGAGATGTCTGGCTAATATTATATTCCTGAACCATAAAGTACAACTGGACAGAGATGTCTGGCTAATATTATATTCCTGAACCATAAAGTACAACTGGACAGAGATGTCTGGCTAATATTATATTCCTGAACCATAAAGTACAACTGGACAGAGATGTCAGCTAATATTATATTCCAGAACCATAAAGTACAACTGGACAGAGATGTCTGGCTAATATTATATTCCAGAACCATAAAGTACAACTGGACAGAGATGTCTGGCTAATATTATATTCCAGAACCATAAAGTACAACTGGACAGAGATGTCTGGCTAATATTATATTCCAGAACCATAAAGTACAACTGGACAGAGATGTCTGGCTAATATTATATTCCAGAACCATAAAGTACAACTGGACAGAGATGTCTGGCTAATATTATATTCCAGAACCATAAAGTACAACTGGACAGAGATGTATGGCTAATATTATATTCCAGAACCATAAAGTACAACTGGACAGAGACATCTGGCTAATATTCCTGAACCATAAAGTACATCCAATAACCAACTACTCCAAGATACAAGACAAGAGGCAATGAATGACATACTCAAAAAGAGAAGATGGAAATGGCTCGGACATGTTATGAGAATGAGACAAGAAATGCCTGCAAGGGTAGCCCTCACTTGGACACCAGAAGGAAAGAGAAAGAAAGGCAGACCACGGACAACATGGAGGCGCATGATGGAAGAGGAACTGGACACCGCATCTCTGACGTGGGGCTCTGCGCTGAAGGTTGTACGGGACAGGAGAGCATGGAAAGTCCTTTCTGAAGCCCCATGTGTCACTAGGCATGACGGGATTAAGATAAGATAAGATAAAGTACAACTGGACAGAGATATCTGGCTAATATTCCTGAACGATAAAGTACAACTGGACATAAATGGCTGGCTAATATTCCTGAACCATAAAGTACAACTGGACATAAATGGCTGGCTAATATTCCTGAACTATAAAGTACAACTGGACAGAGATATCTGACTAATATTTCTGAACCATAACGTACAACTGGACAGAAATGGCTGTCTAATATTCCTGAACTATAAAGTACAACTGGACAGAGATATCTGACTAATATTTCTGAACCATAAAGTACAACTGGACAGAGATATCTGACTAATATTCCAGAACCACAAAGTACAACTGGACAGACATGGCTGTCTAATATTCCTGAACTATAAAGTACAACTGGACAGAGATATCTGACTAATATTTCTGAACCATAACGTACAACTGGACAGAGATATCTGACTAATATTCCTGAACGATAAAGTACAACTGGACAGAGATATCTGGCTAATATTCCTGAACTATAAAGTACAACTGGACAGAGATATCTGGCTAATATTCCTGAACGATAAAGTACAACTGGACATAAATGGCTGACTAATATTCCAGAACCACAAAGTACAACTGGACATAAATGGCTGGCTAATATTCCTGAACTATAAAGTACAACTGGACAGAGATGATATGCTGACAATATTCTGAACCATAAAGTACAACTGGACAGAGATGTCTGCTAATAAAATTCCTGAACCATAAAGTACAACTGGACAGAGATATCTGACTAATATTTCTGAACCATAAAGTACAACTGGACAGAGATGTGCTGTACTAATATTCCTGAACCATAAGTACAACTGGACAGAGATGTCTGCTAATATTTCCTGAACATAAGTACAACTGGACAGAGATTCTGACTAATATTTCTGAACCATAAGTACAACTGGACAGAGATATCTGCTAATATTCCTGAACTATAAAGTACAACTGGACAGAAATGCTGCTAATATTCCTGAACTATAAAGTACAACTGGACAGAGATATCTGACTAATATTCCTGAACCACAAAGTACAACTGGACAGAAATGGCTGCTAATATTCCTGAACATAAAGTACAACTGGACAGAGATTCTGACTAATATTCCGAACTAAAGTACAACTGGACAGAGAATCTGACTAATATTCCTGAACATAAAGTACAACTGGACAGAATATCTGCTAATATTCTGAACCAAAAGTACAACTGGACAGAAATCTGGCTAATATTCTTGTTACCAATATCGACATATTAGATAAATTTGTGTTCTTCTGTAAAGTTGTATCATGGAAATCTAATATTCGATATATGTTTCACAGTGGGTCATCCTATGTAATGATGTGTCCGTGATATTGAAATCTAATATTCGATATATGTTTCACACAGTGGGTCATCCTCTAATGATTCCGGATATTGAAATCAATATCGATATATGTTTCAGTGGGTCATCCTTGTAATGATGTGTCCGATATTGAAATCTAATATTCGATATATGTTTACATGGGTCATCCTATGTAATGATGTGTCCGTGATTGAAATCTAATATTCGATATAGTTTACATGGGTCATCTCTGTAATGATGTGTCCTGATATTGAAATCTAATATTCGATATATGTTTCTAATGGGCATCCTACTGTAATGATGTGTCCGTGATATTGAAATCTAATATTCGATATATGTTTCACAGTGGGTCATCCTATGTAATGATGTGTCCGTGATATTGAAATCTAATATTCGATATATGTTTACATGGGTCATCCTCTGTAATGATGGTCCGTGATATTGAATCTAATATTCGATATATGTTTACAGTGGGTCATCCTGTAATGATGTCCGGATATTGAAATCTAATATTCGATATATGTTTCCATGGGTCATCCTATTAATGATGTGTCAGTGATATTGAAATCTAATATTCGATATATGTTTCAATGGACAGTATCTGTAATGATGTGTCCTGATATTAAAGTCAATATTCGATATATGTTTCGAATGGTCATCCTCTGTAATGATGTGTCCGTATATTGAAATCTAATATCGATATATGTTTACATGGTATCCTGTAAGATTGTCTATTGAAATCTAATATTCGATATAGTTTCACAGTGGGTCATCCTCTGTAATGATGTGTCCGTGATATTTGAAATCTCTTTTCGTTTCGTGAACCCATCCTCGCCACTTCCTGCCAGTGATAGTTATTGTCACTGACATTTGCTTTCATTGATATTTGCTGTCATTGACATGTGCTGTCAGTACGATTTGCTGTCACTGACATTTGTTTTCATTGATATTTGCTGTCATTGACATGTGCTTTTATTGACATTTGCTGTCCAGTGACATGTGCTTTTATTGACATTTGCTGTCATTGACATGTGCTTTTATTGACATTTGTGTCAGTGACATTGTGCTTTTATTGACATTTGCTGTCATTGACATGTCTTTTAACATGTGCTGTCAGTACGATTTGCTGTCACTGACATTTGTTTTCATTGATATTTGCTGTCATTGACATGTGCTGTCAGTGACATTTGCTGTTATGACACTATTAATTTTCTGTCATGACATTTGATGTTATCGATTTGCTGTCATTGACATTTGCTGTCAGTGCATTTGTCTGTTATTGTACATTTTCTGTCATGACATTTGCTGTTACTGGCAGTTGCTTCAGTATTTGCTGTTATTGATATTGTGTCATTGAATTTGTGCTTATTTATCGCTGTCATTTCATTTTCTGTCAGTGGCATTTGCTTCAGTAATATTTGCTACCATTAACATTTTGTTTCCTTGACATTTGCTGTTACTGGCATTTGTTACAATGACGTCTGCTGTCGTTGACAACAGCAATCTTCGAAATTTGTCGCCATTTACGTTAGTTGTCTCTGTCAATAGATAGCAATGTCAGCAGCTGTCATTGAGATTACCTGCTATTATCTGTCTATCATTAGTTGTCAATGACACCAGCTGTCATGCTATTTCGTTTGTCACTAACTTTCTAATTGAAAGATAAGACCATAGTCTGTAACTCTTAATACTGGAGTAGTTTTTACAAAATTGAAATATGTATTGATTTCGACAACCTAATCTCCAATATAATTGATTCAACATTTTGAACAGGTTTAATGCAGGAAATAATGACGCGTTTGCACGGGATTGTGATCAACTATTTTTTAGAGTACATTTCCAAATTGGCTATAACTTGTGTGAGCGATACCGTCTAAGTGAAATAGGTTAGCTTTGTAACTGTGTCGTGCAGACTTGGACTCGACCACCAGATTATGAGTATGTTACGTTGATTATACCTAAATACAAAATTAAAGAAACGACATAATGATCTTATTATATTGATTGATTGATTGATTTAATGATTGATTGATTGAACGATCAGTATTGCACTTTGTTGAATAACCATGTGTGCTCCGATATATTTCTCACACATGAACATCACAGCGACAGTACACGAGCTCCGCAGCAACACAGAGAGATATCAATGTAATTTAAAGAACGATAAAAAATATGTAATAATTTTATTTAATTGATAATAATATTATTTGTTCGGGCAGTCGCAGTCCAGCCTACTTTTATCCATTTCCAACTGTCACATGCTCTTTTACATGGTCTACTTTAACACAGGAGCTACGTTTTATCGTCCATCTTCGATAGAACTAGAAAGTCGATCTATCCTGCAGTGAGATAAGATTTTCCTGCAGTGAGATCAGATTTTCCTGCAGTGAGATCAGATTATCCTGCAGTGAGATCAGATTATCCTGCAGTGAGATCAGATTTTCCTGCAGTGAGATCAGATTTTCCTGCAGTGAGATCAGATTTTCCTGCAGTGAGATCAGATTATCCTGCAGTGAGATCAGATTTTCCTGCAGTGAGATCAGATTTTCCTGCAGTGAGATCAGATTATCCTGCAGTGAGATCAGATTTTCCTGCAGTGAGATCAGATTTTCCTGCAGTGAGATCAGATTTTCCTGCAGTGAGATCAGATTTTCCTGCAGTGAGATCAGATTTTCCTGCAGTGAGATCAGATTTTCCTGCAGTGAGATCAGATTTTCCTGCAGTGAGATCAGATTTTCCTGCAGTGAGATCAGATCACTGAAATAACCGATTGTACCGACAGGACGCAACTGCACTGTTGCATCGTCAGAGAACACGTATCTCAACGGCGGGAGACATTCTCCTGGGAGAAATGAGATACTCACCATATTATCTGTCACGAGACATTAGATGTCACCAAACATTAGATGTCACTGGCATTAGATGTTATGGTTATTAGCCGTTGTTTACAATAGCTGTCGTTGACAATAGATGTCACTGGCATTAGTTGTTACTGGCATCAGCTGTCATTGACTGTCGCTGACACATGTCCTTCTCATAGGAGTCTCTGTGACGTAGAGGCTAGGTGCTTGTCTCTCGTGACAAAGGTACCTGGTTCGCTCCCTAGTGCAGCCCTCTGGATATTTTTCCAAAGATCAGTGTAGGTGAGATCGAATTCCTAGTCCTATCGGAGACGGACGATAAAACGTAGGTCCCGTGTTCAATTTAAGCACGTTAAAGAACACTTGGCAGTTCAAAATTGAGAAGAACAGGCTGGAAAGCATATGCCCGGGCAAAATTCATTAGAAATAAATTTAAAATTAAATTCTCACAAAAATATTTTTCACCATCTTCAAAATGACATCGGGACCCTCGCCGGTGCTACGGAGTTCATGCACTGCAGCTGGGATCTTCCCGTGTAAGAAAGAGATCAGAGCACACATGGTTTCTAACCGAAGTACAATGACAATTGTGGATACATCATTCTTGGTGTCATTCAATCAATATTGTGCCATTATTTCTGTGGTATATGAAACATAAGGAAGATTCAATGTCTATTAGACTATGCCTCCAAGTTGATAACACTTGCTGTGTCAATCAATCAATCAATCAATCAATCATCTTCCGGTCTCATCATCAAAGGTTGGCTATAATGACTCTCCGACAAGTTATGTCTCTTGTTCTGTCGGTACACTGACCTACTATTGCCTGTCCACTTCTTGATGTTCCTTTTCTAATTTTATCTCTGTCCTACCGTTTCTCTCCCGTCTTCAGTTTTCTTCCTAGATCTATAGATAGTTTTCCTGTATCCTCCGTCTTCAACCTTCCCTTCCTAGATCTATAGATAGTTTCATGTATCTCCGTCTTCAATTCCTCAACTAGCTGTATCTCGTCTTCCTTCCAGATCTATAGAATTCATGTATCTCTTCAACCTCCTGTGCTGTATCCTCCCGTCTTCAACCTTCCCCCATCTTAAACCTATAGATCTATAAATAGTTTCGATTCTACTGATTATGTTCTGTTCCTCCCGTCTTCAACCTTCCCTTCCCAGATCTATAAATAGTTTTCATGTATCCTCCGTTTCACTTCCTTTCTGTCTGTCTGTCTTAACCTTCCCTTCCAGATCTATAGATATTTCATGTATCTCCTCTTCAACCTTCTTCCAGATCTATAAATAGTTTCTGTATCCTCCCGTCTTCAACCTTCCTTTATCTATAGATAGTTTTCATGTATCCTCCCGTCTTCAACCTTCCTTTCCTAGATCTATAATAGTTTTCCTGTATCCTCCGTCTTCAACCTTCCCTTCCAGATCTATAGATAGTTTCATGTATCTCCCGTCTTCAACCTTCCTTTCCTAGATCTATAAATAGTTTTCATGTATCTCCCTTACCTTCCTTCCAGTCTATAATAGTTTCTGATCCTCCGTCTTCCCTTCCTAGATCTATAGATAGATTTTTTTTCTGTATCCTCCGTCTTCAACTTCCTTCCTAGATCTATAGATAATTGTCCTGTATCCTCTCGTCTTCAACCGTCCCTTCCTAGAGCTTTAGATAGTTTCATGTATCATATCTCTTAATGTGATCGAAATTGCACAATGTTTATTCTTGTCAATGTTTATTATATTTGTTACATTCACACACAATTCTTGAGTTGCAATTATAAGGAGGAAATGGTGAAAATGTACATTCACACACAATTCTTGAGTTGCAATTATAAGGGAGAGGGGTGAAAATTTACATTCACACACAATTCTTGAGTTGCAATTATAAGGGAGAGGGGTGAAAATTTACATTCACACACAATCTTTGCAAAGAAATCATTAGGTGGGACGGGAGAAGAGTTTACATTCACACACAATATAGAACAGCAATCTGGGACGTGCGAGGGTGGGGTCGTTTATATTCATGCAAACTATTGCTACCGAACTTATACGGGAAAACATTTTTAAATTCTCTGTTATTTTTTTCTCCTCGATTTTCCGGTACAGATTTTTAAGAAAATGTGGTGCGAACAATGTAACACATGTTTTTGTCAGTTTGTCAAGTAGCAAGTCCCACATGACATGTGTTTAAGAGAGATTCCAGTTTTTAGTGTTCACACGCTTAACTCTAGTTATTATTTGATTGTTGTGGAATAATTGTATACAATAAAAACGAGAACTCTCAAGACAAGTACAAGTGTTATAATGTTGGGGAGGAGGTTTGCAGGAGCTATTGTCAACATTTTGTTGGGAAATATTTCTATATTACATCCCACTCGGTCACTCTCAGAGGTCAACTTGAACATGTTCAAAACTAGTGGTCAATCTCAAATGTCAACTTGAACATGTTCAAAACTAGTGGTCAATCTCAAATATCAACTTGATCATGTACAAAACTAGTGGTCATTCAGAGTCAACTAGAATATGTACAAAACTAGTGGTTACTCTCAGAGTTAAACTTGAACATGTTCAAAACTAGTGGTCACTCTCAGATGTCAACTTGATCATGTACAAAACTAGTGGTCATTATCAGACGTCAACTAGAATATGTTCAAAACTAGTGGTCACTCTCAGACGTCAACTTGACATGTTCAAAACTAGGGTCATCTCAGAGAGTCAACTTGAACATGTTCAAAACTAGTGGTCAATCTCAGAGGTCAACTTGAACATGTTCAAAACTAGTGGTCACTCTCAGAGGTCAACTTGAACATGTTCAAAATAAGGGGTCACTATCAGATGTCAACTTGAACATGTTCAAAATAAGGGTCACTATCAGATGTCAACTTGAACATGTTCAAAACTAAGGATCACTCTCAGATGTCAACTTGAACATGTTCAAAATAAGGGGTCACTATCAGATGTCAACTTGAACATTTGTGAAAAATGTGAACAAAAATCAAAATCAATGATGTTCTTGGTTATTATTTTCGAAATTTTAAACTTAATTTTAATGAAAAAAACCGTATTTTTATTGGAAAAACAACTCAATCTAAAACTGATTAAAACATAAAATCCTCTACATTTTCATAACTTTTCACGTCTCTCCTGATACTACCTTATACCTCCCTGGGTAGGCACGTCTCGCAGGTTGAGAACTACTGCTCTACGCCAATCATCAACCCCGTCTTTTTCACATTGTAATGCAGATGAGGTTTCACCTCTATTGTTGCTCATTCGATAGACAAGAATATCATCCGCATGAGATATTGCCCTCCGAGCCCAAGCCTTTGTGTCTGGTAACCCCAACGGTGTATACATTCAACAAGTCCGACATGGCGGTGATCCCTGAGGAAGTCTCATTAAGACTTTTTAGTGGTCTAGATGCATGTGAACTACATCGCAGTGTTGACATATAGTGATATTGTTACAATATAATCTAGCCATATAAATAATATAGTCCTGCTGTTGTGTTACGCATAATGATTTCTGCTGACGTTGAGTTGTATATCATTGTGTGTCTTGTATTCTATTGGAATCAATAATCTCTGGCACCAATAAATAGGTAGGAGCGGAAGAAAATAATTTGATGTGTGTAAGTGGGGATTTATTAGAGAACTTGTTGTGTGTAAGTGGGGATTTATTATAGAATTTGATGTGTGTAAGTGGGGATTTATTAGAGAACTTCATGTGTGTAAGTGGGAATTTATTAGAGAACTTGATGTGTGTAAGTGGGAATTTATTAGAGAACTTGATGTGTGTAAGTGGGAATTTATTAGAGAACTTGATGAGTGTAAGTGGGGATTTATTAGAGAACTTGATGTGTGTAAGTGGGGATTTATTAGAGAACTTGATGTGTGTAAGTGGGAATTTATTAGAGAACTTGATGTGTGTAAGTGGGAATTTATTAGAGAACTTGATGTGTGTAAGTGGGGATTTATTAGAGAACTTGATGTGTGTAAGTGGGAATTTATTAGAGAACTTGATGTGTGTAAGTGGGGATTTATTAGAGAACTTGATGTGTGTAAGTGGGGATTTATTAAAGAACTTGATGTGTGTAAGTGGGGATTTATTAGAGAACTTGATGGTGTAAGTGGGATTTATTAGAGAACATGATTCTGGTAGAAGCACATGAGAGAGCTCTTAAAAATATTATAGAACGATGCACAGAAGGGCAAAGCAAACTCTCTGTCAACTTTATTGACTTTGAAAAGGTCGAACGTCTTATTGGCGTATTATAAGATGGTTTGAAATTCCACTGGGTTTTATAAACATCGTGAAACACTGCTGCAGTAAATTCACATGTTAAAACTTCCGAGAAGTTTGAAGTCAAAACAAACGTGCGACAAGGACGAGTAATGTCAGCTCTACTATTCAACATTGTCATAGACTGGGTGGATGCGTGAAACAACTGAAGAGAAGAGAAAGAGTTGTCAGTGTCCAGGTTTGGCACTGGTAACATAATGTGGGGAGAAAGATTGTGTTGAACATTGCTCTTTTTGTGTTCATGTTTACGTGTTTTCATCTTAAAATTGGCGCCATTTGTCCTATCATTTGATTTGCTTTGTTGCATCTGTGTTGAATTTCATTAGTTATTCTTCCGTTTGCTGAAAAAATGCTCCCAAGTATGTGAAGTCTTTTATTTGTTTTAGTGGGCGATTGTCGATGTATTGGTAGTGCTTTCCTCTCTGGCGAATGTCATCAGTCAGAATAAAACAGAAATAATGACTCTGAACATCGCCACCCCAGCACCAGTAAAACTAGAAGATAAAATTCTTCCAAATACAACTGCTTTTACATATCTTGGAAGTGTTATCAGTCACGAAGGAGGAGCTGGATCTGACATGAAAGCCGACAGTAAGGCACGAAGTGCATTATTGACACTTCAGACGGTCTGGAAATCAGTCCAATACAACATCAGAACCAAGATCAATATATACCGCAGCTGAGTGCTATCAACTTGACTAAACTGTTCAGAATGTTGAAGAATAACAGAACAAGATATGTCTACTCTCTTTTCCTTGCATACAACGTGTCTGAAGAGATCTTACAAGTGTTCTGGCCAAATACTATCTCTAATCAAGAGTTGCTTACAAAGTGTCAGCAAGAGAATATGAGCACCATCATCCAAAATAGAAGCTGGAGATTGATCGGACATGTGATATGCACGGAGACTAACTCTGTCACGAATGGGACGGACACCAGAGGGTAAAGGAAAACGTTGAAGATACATAAGCACTTGAAGGAGAACAATAGAACATGAACTGAAATGAATGAATCATAGCTGGAACACATTACAGAGGACGGCCAAGAATAGAGACATGAGAAAACTTGATGGGAATATGTAGGAAACGCATGAGAGAAAGTAGATCCACCCGAATGGTTGCCGGGGCCCAAATTTAGGGTGGAAAGAATAGAACCACTGTTACCTGCCACGCATGTCGTAAGAGGCGAGTAATGAGGTTTGGATGAAATCGTATGCACGTGTCCTAGATGTGTAGAAGTCTATGCGTTTAGTGGCCTACCAAACCAATGTGCAACGTATACACGTTCTTGGCAAAATCAAACATATCACAAAGAGTGATTAAAATTGGTCGTAAAGAACGAAAGCAAAGAAGAAGAAGAAGAGAAAGTAGATAATAATTTTAATTGACGCGTTACAACAACAATCAGCATGTCAATCATTCACCATTTGTTGAAGAATAATACGAACATATGGGGGTCTCTGTGGCTAAGTGGTTAAGCCCTTTGCCTTGTGAGTCGAAGGTCGTGGGTTAGAATCCGGACCGCGCCGTTCTGTTCACGAGTGCAGTTTTTCCAGAGACCCCTAGGATTGTTGCTGGAGCTACGGAGTTCGTGCTTTGTGCAATACTCTCGGCAGGTGGCTTGCCATTTCTGCGGAGAGGGACCGAGCCATATGGGGTAAAACCCGGTGCAATGAAGTCAATCCTTCGGCTTTAAAACCCTTTAAAACGAACATATGGGATGAAATAGACTACAAATATAATAGATCGCAGATAGACACTAGACAAAGGTAGACAGATAGACAATGATAAACATAGACTATGTAAAGAGAGATAAACGTAGATAGATAATAAATATCCCATGGTAGACAGAGAATATGAACAGAGAGACAATGTTGGACAGAGACTACGTACAGAGTCAATGTTGGAAGAGACTACGTGATCATGTTGAAGACAAGTCAATTTGGACAGAGACAATAGACGGAGAGACAATGTTAGACGGAGATTATATACTGAGAGACACAGGCAAATAGAGACAGTAGATGTTCAATAAATAGACCAGAAATGAAAGAGGAATACTTGAAAATTGTACCAGAGCTTTCCGGAATATAAAAAATAAAACCAAAACAGATGTATAAATAAACCCGTTACTTCATAACGATGAAAACGATGATGTTGATTATATCGATAGTGATGATGTTAGTGACTAATAAGTTCCTGAGTGTAAATCGGTCGACATCAAGTAATGTGACCATTTAAGAATTTCGGTAATCAATTGCCCTGAGCGTGCCATTTTAACCTGATTGTGGTAGCGACATGCTCGATTACCTTGACGGCAGGGATTCCACGAAGCGAGAGTGAAGTCAGACATTGTGTCTGTGAGAAACAGGCAGAGAAAACTACAATTTAAATTGCATTTCATCATGTCACGTCTCGATTTGAAATTAGTTATTTGTAACGTGACCAGCGTTTAGTTAGACGGAAAAATAGAAGAAACAAACTAGACTAGAAAAAAAAGTTCGAGAGCCGCAGTAGCGTAGTTGTTAGTGAGCTCGTTTCCTAGGTACGTGGTCCGGGTTCAATTCTACAGTGGACGTGGAATATTCTAACGGCTCTCAGGTGGACCCAACCTCAATTTGGTACCAGGAAAAGCACTTTGAAGTAAAGGCGTAATGTTAACCCATCGTGTGCCGACGGTCAATGAAAACTACCGGCCTAACACCATATTACCCTATATACCTCGAGTTATTAAAAAAAGGACTCTTTTACTTAAAGGCTAGCCTGAATAAAGATGGACACTTGTGATAAGAAAAGCAAGCCTTCAAACAAAAATCAGAGACGCCATATTAGGTACCATGACTATACCTTAATTCATAGCGGGCGAATGACTAAAAAAATGTTGAATGTTCAGAGGATTGGCGTGGACAAAGACTCCACTTCCATGTGATGGCTATGGAAACATCTATAGCACTGCAGTTTGGCTAAGAGAGTAGGAATAAAGGAGGAAGCTGTCACTGAGCAAGTGATATAACTGTGTTAGTGTCTCTGACATATGTGGCTGGAATGTGACATGTTCATACACTAGACAAATAATTGTTCAGTATCAGGACTGCTGTTGTGATCATGAATAGATTCAATCCCAGCAGGGGGATTCATTTCACGAAATTGCACGTTTCACTGAGAGTTGTGGATCGTCTGTGTATGAAAAACCACACAAGATAAACATTTCACTGAGATTGAGGATCCATGTGTAGAAACCACGCAAGATAACATTTCACTGAGAGTTGTGGATCGCATGTGTATGAAAAACCACGCAAGATAAACATTTCACTGAGAGTTGAGGATCGTCTGTGTATGAAAAACCACAGATAAAATTTCACGAGAGTTAGATCAGTAAAACCACAGATAAACATTTCACTGACAGTTGAGGATCGCTGTGTATGAAAACCACGCAAGATAAACATTTCACTGAGAGTTGAGGATCGTCTGTGATGAAAACCACCAAGATAAACATTTCACTGAGAGTTGAGGATCGTCTGTGTATGAAAAACCACGCAAGATAAACATTTCACTGAGAGTTGTGATCGTCTGTAGAAAACACAAGTAAACATTTCACTGAGAGTTGAGGATCATGTGTATGAAAAACCAAGCAAGATAATATATCTCCAAAACTTCATAGAAAAATTGTGAAAACTCGTACTGGCTTGCAGTTCAAAACAACAATAATATCAATCCAACTATCTATAAGTTCTCCTCATGCTAATCAAATAACATGTCCTGAGTAGAACTTTGCTACCCTAACAGTCCTTTGGAATTTTTCTCTCTCATAGGACTCCGCAGCCATCATGCTCAAATCATCATTTACATCCTGAATCCATTTTCTCCGTGGCTCTTCTTCTTCCTCTCTTTGCCGGGATGTCTACTGACATAATGGTGTTCTCCAACGCTTCATTCTTTTATATGTCACAATAATTCAATTTTCTCATTAATATTTGTAGCATCAGTCAGTTCTCTCCAACGCTTCATGTCTCTTTATATGTCCACAATAATTCAATTTTCTCATTATTATTTGTAGCATCAGTCAGTTTTCTGCAACGCTTCAAGTCTCTTTATATGTCCACAATAATTCAATTTTCTCATTATTATGTGTAGCATCAGTCAGTTTTCTCCAACGCTTCATGTCTCCTTATATGTCCACAATAATTCAATTTTCTCATTATTATTTGTAGCATCAGCCAGTTTTCTCCAACGCTTCATGTCTCCTTATATGTCCACAATAATTCAATTTTCTCATTATTATTTGTAGCATCAGTCAGTTTTCTCCAACGCTTCATGTCTCCTTATATGTCCACAATAATTCAATTTTCTCATTATTATTTGTAGCATCAGTCAGTTTTCTCCAACGCTTCATGTCTCCTTATATGTCCACAATAATTCAATTTTCTCATTAATATTTGTAGCATCAGTCAGTTCTCTCCAACGCTTCATGTCTCCTTATATGTCCACAATAATTCAATTTTCTCATTAATATTTGTAGCATCAGCCAGTTTTCTCCAACGCTTCATGTCTCTTTATATGTCCACAATAATTCAATTTTCTCATTATTATTTGTAGCATCAGTCAGTTCTCTCCAACGCTTCATGTCTCCTTATATGTCCACAATAATTCAATTTTCTCATTATTATTTGTAGCATCAGCAGTTTCCAACGCTTCAAGTCTCTTTATATGTCCACAATAATTCAATTTTCTCATTAATATTTGTAGCATCAGTCAGTTGTCTTTGATTTTGATTTCTTTTTGGATAGACCTATTTGTTCTCGGACTCTTTTGTAACACTTATATTCAAAAGCACATATATGTATTTCCACTGCCTTGTTAAATATCCATGCTTCACATCCAAATGTTGCCACTGGGAATATGCATGCTTAGTATTCTGTCTTTGTCTATCAAATTCCTACTACTTAGGGAATATGCATGCTCTTAGTATTAAATATTCGTGCTTCACATCCAAATGTTGCCACTGGGAATATGCATGCTCTTAGTATTAAATATCCGTGCTTCACATCCAAATGTTGCCACTGGGAATATGCATGCTCTTAGTATTAAATATCCGTGCTTCACATCCAAATGTTGCCACTGGGAATATGCATGCTCTTAGTATTAAATATCCGTGCTTCACATCCAAATGTTGCCACTGGGAATATGCATGCTCTTAGTATTAAATATTCGTGCTTCACATCCAAATGTTGCCACTGGGAATATGCATGCTCTTAGTATTAAATATTCGTGCTTCACATCCAAATGTTGCCACTGGGAATATGCATGCTCTTAGTATTAAATATGCGTGCTTCACATCCAAATGTTGCCACTGGGAATATGCATGCTCTTAGTATTAAATATCCGTGCTTCACATCCAAATGTTGCCACTGGGAATATGCATGCTCTTAGTATTAAATATCCGTGCTTCACATCCAAATGTTGCCACTGGGAATATGCATGCTCTTAGTATTAAATATCCGTGCTTCACATCCAAATGTTGCCACTGGGAATATGCATGCTCTTAGTATTCTGTCACATCCAAATGTTGCCACTGGGAATATGCATGCTCTTAGTATTCTGTCACATCCAAATGTTGCCACTGGGAATATGCATGCTCTTAGTATTCTGTCACATCCAAATGTTGCCACTGGGAATATGCATGCTCTTAGTATTCTGTCACATCCAAATGTTGACACTGGGAATATGCATGCTCTTAGTATTAAATATCCGTGCTTCACATCCAAATGTTGACACTGGGAATATGCATGCTCTTAGTATTCTGTCACATCCAAATGTTACCACTGGGAATATGCATGCTCTTAGTATTCTGTCACATCCAAATGTTGACACTGGGAATATGCATGCTCTTAGTATTCTGTCACATCCAAATGTTGCCACTGGGAATATGCATGCTCTTAGTATTCTGATCTTTGTTTTCCTATCAGTTTCAATTCCATACTATTTTTAGGTGTTTAATTATTTTTGTCTCCTCATGCTATAAACCAGATATTCTACTTGAGTAAGATTTCTGTCTGCAGTGTATTCTGCCTATATGATTCTTGTGAGTGGTCTCTCTCTCTCGCTCGCGCGATCACCACCCAGACCGATGTACCAGATCTCCCCATAAATTCTATTCGTGTGAAAAGCTGATCCATGCAGCCTTAGCATTGGTGTGTTTTACGTCACATTTTCAACACCATTTGGAGCTCTGGTGCTTATCCTTCGACGATGTGTCCGGTTTCAGCCAGCATTTACTCGGTTCGCTCTCCGTTCTGTAGCCATCTATTTTTTACGGTGTGGGTAGTTAACCCCACGCCCAACCTCCTTAGTCGCCTCTTACGACATGCGTGGCAGGTAACAATGGTTCTATTCTTTACACCCAATTTGGGCCCGGTAACCACTTGGGCGCTGAGTGATCTAAAACCAGATCGTTTCATTTTGTTGTCTCTATATTCAATGCAATGTGTACTTTTCACAATGAATCGAATGTCATCAATTCTCATTATGCCTGTCTTTATTCTTTCTTTCTTCTTCTTCTTCTTTGCGTTCTCACTAGATTGGGATTTCGGATTCTCTAATAAAGGCAGCCGTCTGCCTCAGATTATCAGCCACGTCATACAGTTTGTCTTGGACGCTGGTGTAAGTGGGTCACCCCTTCTCAAGTCTGCTTACTGGGGGCAGTTCTGTAGGATATAATTCCTATGATTTCTGCTTCCCCGTTTGGCCGACCTCTTCCCGCAGTAAGTTTTGGCCACTCTCGTGATGGTAGGTCTGACATTCTTACTGCGTGGCTAAATCTCCGAGGCAGATTGGCGATCGTAGTATCCGTTATCCCATTCCTCATTGTGAGGTGTCGTTGCACCATGTTATGCGCCTTATAGCACGGCGCATCCGTTTTCTGCAAGCATTTGTTTCGGGTTAGCATTCCCTAACGGACACGTGCATCCAATTTCAACCAAACCTCCTTAGACGCCTCTTACGACATGCGTGGCAGGTAACAGCGGTTCTATTCTTTGAAAATGAAAATCGTGGCATATCCCAAAGGACCTAGCCATCAACCACAGTAAACGAGTCGTTGATTTTCTAGGCACCACTTCTACGTTCAGTAGTTTGCCATTGCTTTCTGAACGGTGAGGTCTATTTTTACCTTTTGTAAAAATCCCACGGAAACGAATTTGCTTCCAAACTTGCCCACCGTGGGGTTTGAACCAGGTACGCTTGGGTCTGTGATCGAGCTCACTACCGCTTGAGCTCCAGACGCTCACTATTCTATTCTTTACATCCCAAATTTAGGCCCCGGTAACCACTCGGGCGTGCCTGTCCTTATAAGATGTTACCTATTTCTCAAATATCTCATCTCACAACGATAGAAGTGCAATTACCTTTACTGTAGACATGTATTATAAACATTAATTCGATTGTTTCCCTTTATAAATGAAATGCAGACGATATAATAAATCTACCGCCCGAGTGGTTACCGGGGCCCAAATTTGGGTGTAAAGAATAGAACCACTGTTACCTGCCACGCATGTCGTAAAAGGCGACTATGGAGGTTTGGCTGAAATCGGATGCATGTGTCCTAAACGTGTAGAAAGTCTATGCGTTTAGGGGCCTACAAACCAATGTGCAACGTATACACGTTTTTGGCAAAGATCAAATCTATCACAAAGAGTGATTAAAATTGGTCATAAAGAACGAACGCAAAGACGAATAAATCTGTGTAGTACACAAATTCATCAAATTAGATCATCTTATCATACAGCCTATGTGGGTGTCTTGTAGTTTCATTTAATTTGATATATTCATGTCGGGACTTTATATGCAGATGTTGAAGTACCGTAGTTTTAAAATCATTTCAACTTCCTGCCCAAAACTATCTTCAGACATTTCATTGACATTTATTGATCGTATTCATCAAACTGGTATCAGATGGGTGCCAACTTGAACTTAAGACAAGTTCCGGACTGTTTTATTTCAGATTTTGTCCAAGATTTTTGAGTACATAAAAGTGACAACCCAATCATGTTGTAATGGTTTGGAATAAGTCGCTTCCCCCTTTTCTTCTTTCCAGTTCACAGTAACAGGAAGTCGGGGCATCATGTGTGTGTGTCATTTCGTTTACAACAGAACTTTAGGAGACAAAGAATTGTACCAGTTTCCGTCCAGTTTTGTGTGGCTACTGTTTCTTTGCTCTCTTATCTCCGTCTCGTCATTATATTTCTGCACTGTCTAAGCTTACATATAAACATCTGCCATCTTAGTTGCCATGTACACATACATTTGTTTTAATTCTTCATCTACGTCTCTCGTCATTATATTTCTGCACTGTCTAAGCTTACATATAAACATCTGCCATCTTAGTTGCCATGTACACATACATTTGTTTTAATTTAGTTGTCCTAATCATTAAATGCGTACAAGGATGCGTACTCTCACCAAACCTGTTCAACCTATACAGTGAAAACAGCATGCGACATATACAGGGTGTTCAACTTAAAAGCAGCCTGTGAATGGAGCTAATCTGGCATATATGTATGGAAATGAGAAGGTTCAGTTATGACGTAGTATAGGTCAAGGTTGTGTGATGGTGTGTAATTGTAGTGCGGAAAGGGGCGATGAACAAATGTGACGTAGGACAAGCTAGTCAGAACCGGTTTAAATAGTAAATAGATGGAGATGCAATGCGTACCTGGCAAATTTATATTTATCACTGGGGCTGCTTTTAAGTTGAACACCCTGTATTTCTGCACTGTCTAAGCTTACATATAAACATCTGCCATCTTAGTTGTCATGTACACATACATTTGTTTTAATTTAGTTGTCATAATCATTAAATGCGTACAAGGATGCGTACTCTCACCAAACCTGTTCAACCTATACAGTGAAAACAGCATGCGACATATAGAAGAAAAGGCAGGAATAACAGTTGGTGGACAAAATATGAACAATCTAAGGTACCCGATAACACAATTATCAAGGTTACAAATGAAAAAGATCTACAAGACTTGATAGACGTATTAGTGAGAGAAAGTGAAAAGAAGGGATTAGGTATGAATATAAAGAAAACAGAGGTTATGGTAGTCTCCAAGAAACATGAAGCATCACAATGTAATATCACTAGATCGATGGTGTATTTTAAAGAAACGTTAAATAGAAGTAAACCAACACATCACGCTAACATGAAGCCCGCAAAGGAATCTCTGAGTGTAAATAAAGATTTGTTCACAAACTAAGAAATGATGCATGCACTAGGAAATGATGCATGCACTAAGGTTACCACAAATAGGAAAGTTGTAGAGCCAGACGACGGAATCACCACAGAAGCTATGACATAGACTTCCAAATCACAACAGAGATAATGCAGCAGTTACTGAGGGAATTATGGGTACAGAAAATAATTCACCAAAAATAATGGAATGACCTAATTAAACTGTCCAAAAAAAATCAAAACCTTTCTGAATTCTGAGGGGATGGGGAGGGGGATATAAAAATTCCTAGAGGCGACGGGGAAAAGAAACTCTGACAAGGATAATTCTAAGTCGCATAATGGAAACTGTACATCAAACACTTAGTGAGAAAACAGCGGGATCTCAAGCTGGAAGATCATGGGCAGATTAGATAACCATACTGAGAATTTTCATACAATTTTAGTGAATATCAAACACCTTACTATAGGAACTTTGAACAGACATTCGACAGTATGAAGCTCATACAGACAGGATCTCACAGTGGTATGGAAAATATTGAGGCATTATGGAATACTAAGAAACATTTTTGTTAAATATTCTAGAAGTTTATGCCGATGTCACATCTAAAGTCATCAACAAAGGTAAAATAACAGAATATTTCTAAATTAAACCTGATGTCAAACAGGAATGTTTCCTATTCCCGACCAACAACGTGTGGTTAACCAAAAATATAAATACAATAGAAACTTAATAAACAAATGGAAGATCTCGATTTTGTTGAGAATCTATCAATTATTACACATAACCAATAACACATGCAAGAAAATACTGACGAACTAACAACAGAAGTAACCAATAACACATGCAAGAAAATACTGACAAACTCTACTTCTTCTTTGGTTAGTTCTTGACAACAATTTTAATCACTCTTTGTGATATGTTTGATCTTTGCCAAGAACGTGATACGTTGCACATTGGTTTGGTAGGCCCTAAAATACATTGAATTGTGCAGGTTTAGGACATGTGCATCCGATTTCACCAAACCTCCTTAGTCGCCTCTTACGACATGCGTGGCAGGTAACAATGGTTCTATTCTTTACACCCAAATTTGGGCCCCGGTAACCACTCGGCGACTGACAAACTAACAACAAAAGTAATCTAAACACATGCAAGAAAATACTAACAAACTAACAACAGAAGTAATCTAAACACATGCAAGAAAATACTAACAAACTAACAACAGAAGTAGCTAAAACAGAGGTAGAAAAAAATGTGACAAAACTAAGGAAATGAACTTACACAATAAACAAAAGTAATTAATGAATATTTGAGTATCAACTAAAGAAAGTACACAGATGAGTTGACAAAAGTAATTAATGAATATTTGAGTATCAACTAAATAAAGTACACAGATGAGTTGACAAAAGTAATTAATGAATATTTGAGTATCAACTAAATAAAGTACACAGATGAGTTGACAAAAGTAATTAATGAATATTTGAGTATCAACTAAAGAAAGTACACAGATGAGTTGACAAAAGTAATTAATGAATATTTGAGTATCAACTAAAGAAAGTACACAGATGAGTTGACAAAAGTAATTAATGAATATTTGAGTATCAACTAAATGAAAGTACACAGATGAGTTGACAAAAGTAATTAATGAATATTTGAGTATCAACTAAATAAAGTACACAGATGAGTTGACAAAAGTAATTAATGAATATTTGAGTATCAACTAAATAAAGTACACAGATGAGTTGACAAAAGTAATTAATGAATATTTGAGTATCAACTAAATGAAAGTACACAGATGAGTTGACAAAAGTAATTAATGAATATTTGAGTATCAACTAAATGAAAGTACACAGATGAGTTGACAAAAGTAATTAATGAATATTTGAGTATCAACTAAATGAAAGTACACAGATGAGTTGACAAAAGTAATTAATGAATATTTGAGTATCAACTAAATGAAAGTACACAGATGAGTTGACAAAAGTAATTAATGAATATTTGAGTATCAACTAAATGAAAGTACACAGATGAGTTGACAAAAGTAATTAATGAATATTTGAGTATCAACTAAATGAAAGTACACAGATGAGTTGACAAAAGTAATTAATGAATATTTGAGTATCAACTAAAGAAAGTACACAGATGAGTTGACAAAAGTAATTAATGAATATTTGAGTATCAACTAAATGAAAGTACACAGATGAGTTGACAAAAGTAATTAATGAATATTTGAGTATCAACTAAATGAAAGTACACAGATGAGTTGACAAAAGTAATTAATGAATATTTGAGTATCAACTAAAAGTACAAGATATTGCAAAGTAACTAATGAATATTTGAGTATCACTAAGAGTACAGATGAGTTGACAAAAGTAATTAATGAATATTTGAGTATCACCTAAATGAAAGTACACAGATGAGTTGACAAAAGTAATTAATGAATATTTGAGTATCAACTAAATAAAGTACACAGATGAGTTGACAAAAGTAATTAATGAATATTTGAGTATCAACTAAATGAAAGTACACAGATGAGTTGACAAAAGTAATTAATGAATATTTGAGTATCAACTAAATAAAGTACACAGATGAGTTGACAAAAGTAATTAATGAATATTTGAGTATCAACTAAATAAAGTACACAGATGAGTTGACAAAAGTAATTAATGAATATTTGAGTATCAACTAAATGAAAGTACACAGATGAGTTGACAAAAGTAATTAATGAATATTTGAGTATCAACTAAATGAAAGTACACAGATGAGTTGACAAAAGTAATTAATGAATATTTGAGTATCAACTAAATAAAAGTACACAGATGAGTTGACAAAAGTAATTAATGAATATTTGAGTATCAACTAAAGAAAGTACACAGATGAGTTGACAAAAGTAATTAATGAATATTTGAGTATCAACTAAATAAAGTACACAGATGAGTTGACAAAAGTAATTAATGAATATTTGAGTATCAACTAAAGAAAGTACACAGATGAGTTGACAAAAGTAATTAATGAATATTTGAGTATCAACTAAATGAAAGTACACAGATGAGTTGACAAAAGTAATTAATGAATATTTGAGTATCAACTAAATAAAAGTACACAGATGAGTTGACAAAAGTAATTAATGAATATTTGAGTATCAACTAAATGAAAGTACACAGATGAGTTGACAAAAGTAATTAATGAATATTTGAGTATCAACTAAATAAAGTACACAGATGAGTTGACAAAAGTAATTAATGAATATTTGAGTATCAACTAAAGAAAGTACACAGATGAGTTGACAAAAGTAATTAATGAATATTTGAGTATCAACTAAATGAAGTACACAGATGAGTTGACAAAAGTAATTAATGAATATTTGAGTATCAACTAAATAAAGTACACAGATGAGTTGACAAAAGTAATTAATGAATATTTGAGTATCAACTAAATGAAAGTACACAGATGAGTTGACAAAAGTAATTAATGAATATTTGAGTATCAACTAAATAAAAGTACACAGATGAGTTGACAAAAGACAATGGTGTCTATACTTATTCTTCTTCGACCACTTGTAAACCACCCTTTGTAATTATTATATGATCTGAGCCTAAGAGCGATTGTACGTTGTGAGAGTTATACCCACAAAATAGATGAGACTGCAGTAAAACTATTTGATTGGCAAAACACGTAATCACAAAGTACTGTAGTTTTAGAAATTACAAAAATAATGACAAAATACAGCAACGTTTCGACCAACAATGCCTTTATCAAGCAAACGAGCAACAGGAGTGACAAATTAAAAACAAATGGACGACCAAATACAAACGTTTCTAATGAAAATCTGTGAATAAAAACGAATAACGAAATAAATTTAACACAAAAAAAACACACATAAAAACTAGAAATAGAATGGAAGAGTACCCTTGCGACCACGTGGGCTCAACGTATTACATTCTATGCTTCTTAGTACTTTCTCTTCCCATGCCTTGTAATCTATATGGGTATATGTTGCATGTATTCAAGTTATATATTTACTAGATTTTTCATTGTTTCTCTTCCGTTCTATTTCTAGTTTTTATGTGTGTTTTTTGTGTTACATTTATTTTTTTATTCGTTTTTATTCCCAGATTTTCATTAGAAACGTTTGTATTTGGTCGTCCATTTGTTTTTTAAATTTGTCACTCCTGTTGTTCGTTTGCTTGATAAAGGCCTTGTTGGTCGAAACGTTGCTGTATTTTGTCATTGTTTTTGTAATTTGTAAAACTACAGTACTTTGTGATTACGTGTTTTGAGAGTTATACCCCAACAAGTATGCCAGCACATCCGATTTCTGAGGCGTTTTTTATTTACTATTGTAGCTTCCCTGGGTCTCTATCTCAGTCGCCTCTTACGACATGCCTTGTAGGTCGCAGTGTTACTATTCTTTGCTCCTTTGCGACCCACGGGCGACACACTGGCGTGAAGTTTGTACAAGAGAAAACATTGAATATATGAACATATGTGTACACAGATGAGTCGACAAAAGACAGTGAAGTTTATACAAGAGAAAACATTGAATATATGAACATATGTGTACACAGATGAGTCGGCAAAGACGAAGTTTATCAGAGAAACATTGAATATTAGCATATTTCAAGAGAAAAGGGACAGGAAGTTAATGACATGAATATATGAACAATATTTCAAGCAAACGAAAGGAAGGAAAGACGAAGTAGCAAGAATCTATATTGTGACGATGAATGTAGATGACATAGATAATATCATACTCACGGGCAAACACTTCACACAATTGTAAAGCTAAACATAGAAACCAAGGCAATGTAAAATGCTCATAAATCCCAATAACACAAATGTAATAGTTGGATAATCTTGGCCACTAATGTAAAATCAGTGTTACATGCACTTAATGGTTCCCCTTAAAATACAGTCTCATGAATGAACTGACATCCTCTTTACTTCAGCTTAGCATCATCACTAAAGAAATAGTCATGAAATGGATACCGGACCAATGTAGCATTAGAGAAAAAGCCAAATATGAAAATACAACGTAATGGAGTTTTACACCGCACAAAAATAAAACCAATCGACGTTTCGATCAAAATGTCTTTATCAATGAAAGGATACAAGCCAACACAAGATATAAAACGACGGCTCTATATGAATCCTCTTCTCTTCCACCATTTACTTCTTTATAGAAGTGTTGGAAGGGTGAGGGGGCGTAGTGATCTTGTATGTGCTTGTTTTAAGGCACTTTGTAAGCTGATATTCATTTTTAAGGCTGCTTTTGATGCCGTCGCTCTATCTTTTTCGTGATCTTCCTCTTGCTTTGTACTCATGCTTTTTCTGTGTTGTTCTCTGTGGTAGGCGATACCATGGCAGTCTTGTTATATGAATCAAGCATGAAAATGTTAATAGCATGATCCTTAACTACCCTTGTAACAAAATAATGAAAATGTTAATAGCATGATCCTTAACTACCCTTGTAACAAAATAATGAAAATGTTAATACATGATCTTTTAACTACCCTTGTAACAAAATAATGAAAATGTTAATAGCATGATCCTTAACTACCCTTGTAACAAAATAATGAAAATGTACAGATCCAAAATGAAAAAATAATGAAATACAAAATGAAATACAAAAATGAAATAAAAAAATAAAATACAAAAATGAAATACAAAATGAAATACAAAATGAAATACAAAAATGAAATACAAAATGAAATACAAAAATGAAATACAAAATGAAATACGAGTGAAAACATCTTCTTCTTCTTCTTCTTCTTCGAACGCTCCATATTGACCATCACTTGTTAACCACTCTTTGTGATGTGTATGTGATCCGAGCCTAAGAGCGATTGCACGTTGTGCCAATTATGCGCCTACAAGTAGGACAGCACATCGATTTCTGCGACGCTTTTATTTACTAGGTAGCTTCCATATGCCCTTACCTTAGTCGCCTCTTACAACATGTCTTGTAGGTCGCAGTGTTACTATTCTTTGCTCCCTTGCGAGCCTCGGCAACATACGGGCAATAAAAACTAAAATTAGTAGTAAGTATATGAGAATACTAGGAAGCATAGAAGCTAGGAAGCATCAAGAAGGACAAGAATGTAGTTTGATGAATCTGAGAGACCACAAGGTACCATATCTTAATTATAGAAATGATTGTCGGATTGTGTGACATGGAAAACTTGAAAACGTTAAACTCTAGAATCATGAAATTTGGACAGCTTACTTCTACATAAATTTGTAAGGGCAACAAGGCTATTTTTTACTTTTTGTGTGCCTACTTTACCGAGTTATAAATTATTCAACTTGGTTTTAAAATGTATAAAATTTCAAGCCTGTTTCGTCAGCCATTACCTATGTCATTGAGGATGTGTTGTGGTAAACGGGGAAAAGCGGATAGGGAGGAGGGGGAAGAGGGGGGTGGCGAAGCTGTTTCATTGATGAACGGGACAAAAATCAATATCAAAATCTGATCAAACTTGATTTATTTATTCAGGTAATGTTGTTAGAAACAAAATAGAACAAGAGAAAAATGTATTTTTCCTGTGTTTTTTTTTCTATCCTGCAAATATGTTTTTTTTTTCTGTAAAACACAATGAAACATACAATTTATAAATAAGGAAAGTACAGGAACCCGTTTTCATACCATGAGATATACTGGCGAATAAGGTGTTAGACCCATATTTTTCTTTGACCTACGGCACACGATTTGGTCAGTTCCCATTACTTCAAAGTGTTTCTCTAGTACTAAACTCAAGCTCGATCGACATGAGACCGTTTCGGTTATGAAAAATTCCACACGTAAACCCCATGGGAAACTGGGTAGTAGTAAGGCTAGTAAGGAAATAAAAATAATGTCAAGTGGAAATCAACTACAGTCATCAGAAGAACAGCTGGATGGATGTGACCTAGATGTCACAAGCTTCCACAAGGTATCATTAAAGTGAGTGGCTACAGAGGTGACAGAATGGTTGTGTATATCCTGTAGATGTTGACAGAAACGGTCACTAAGCTTCTAGCCAGATTAACCACTCACTACAATTGAAATAATTTGGGTTTTTTCTTCACATTTATTTCGTTATATAGTAACATATTTTCATTATTTTGTTTTTATAAGAGTTATGAATGATCTTATTTTCATTGTGTATATTTCGTAATCTACATAGAAGAATCGATTTATATCCAGTCGTCAATCCTTTGCTTGATAAAGGCCTTTTGATCGAAACATCACGTTATCTTGTTTGTGTACTCTGTGTAATACTACATTACTTTGTTTTCTAATTTTACCTCTGGTAGATAGTTTTATTGCAGTTTTCTTTATTATCAACATACTAGAAAATGAGAAGTTTGACAACTTGGCAAAGAAGGGTGAATGACATGAACAGATCGAAATGGACATATCATATAGTGAATTTTTAAAAACCACCAATGACAATAACAGAATTTAAGTTTAAGAAACAGTGGAGGCATATGCACTCAATTTCAGGCCTCAAAGATCCCTATTTTCAAATGTCAGGCAATGAACAAATAATTATACAGAATGGCATATGCACTCAATTTCAGGCCTCAAAGATCCCTATTTTCAAATGTCAGGCAATGAACAAATAATTATACACAATCCGCAGGGCATGATAGAACAGATTATAAAGCAGTCACGTGTAGTTGAATACTTAAAATTTATGAGACCGCTTGTGTATTTGTGAACTGAACGCAATCACTGCATCAGAACAACGTTTCGTTGCAGTCTTTTTCTTCTGCTTCAACGCTCCATATCAACCACTTATTAACCACTCTGTGTGATTTGTATGTGATCTGAGCCTAAGAACTATTTATGTTGTGCCAGTACGCGCCTACAAGAAGGCCAGCAAAGCCGATTTCTGCGATGCTTTTCATTTACTAGGGTAGTTTCCTAAGTTCTACACAGTCTCTTCTTACGACATCAAAGTAATCTTCTTACCATTGAGCTATCGAAATAGGGGGAAAACTGCAGTAAAACATGGTACGTGTTTCACTATTTACCATTGAGCTCAGAGACAGGTTGTGCTATCTTGGAATAACCTTTGATCGTAGTCTATCTTTCAAACACCATTATTGAACTGACGATATAACAGTGCAAGAGTGGTCTTGCGGCTCTCAAAGTTATGGTGGCCGCACATCTTGAGCAGAGACTCCTTGCCCTTTTATTCGATCGACTAGTAATGTCAGTGGTAGATTACGGACTCGGAATTCTTACGATATCAAGATCACAATGTGAACGACTCGAACGGGTTCAGAATGAAGGTATGCGTATAGTCCTGGGCTGCACTAGAGATACCCCCATTGTGAAGATGAGATATATGCTTGGCCTTCTGTCACTACGCTCCCGTCATGCAATCGCCCAAACCAAGGTATATATGATGGTTACTGTGGATAAGAGACATCCACTACACAAGAACACTAATGATGTTAAGGGCACGAGAATCAAGCGTGGCATGTCGGGGATGGCCCAGGCTGAGAGAACAATTGGCCAGGTGACTACGGTTGCGATCCTACCAAAAGGGGAAGAATGGATCCCAGCAGATGGTAGCATGACCAACTATCTCAACGTTATCATTACTCTTGGAAGAGAATGTAGAGATTGGGGCAACATGAAGGCTGATCTCGCAGTTAAGCAGCTGATAGAAGATAATGCAAGGGATGATGATGTTGTTGTATATACCGATGGGTCGGTTCAACGTGGTGAGAAATCCGGCTGGGGTTTCTTGGCTAATGCGCATGGTAGGGTTGTTGCAGAGCGAAGTGGGTCATACAGGACAACTACTTCTAGTATGAGGATGGCGGTTGAGGCCGTTACTGCTGCCCTCCATTGGATCTCTGGGACTTCATTTACTGGAGCAGTTGTTATATCTGACTCTCAGTCGATGCTTCACAAGATCCAGAAGGGTAGGTTTCGGTATGAGTGGATGTCATCTAAAGAAGTTTCTAACCACTAGAGGCTTACGTGGATATACTGTCCTGGGCATGCGGGTGTTTACGGTAATGAGAGAGCGGACAGGCTTGCATCAACAGCATCGATTGTTGGGAGCTAAAGATGGATAAAGGAGATATTCTTCGGTCTCTTCGCGACTGTCTGTTGGATGAGGACACTAAAATCGATGTTGAATCGATGAAGCGATTTAAGCAGTTTGGAGTTACCCGTTGTTCAAGTCGAACTGGATGCCTGAGAGGCAGAGTGAAAGGTGTGTTTAATCAGCGAGCCACAGGAACCATCAGTATGCATATTCTGCGATATCTGTTGGGGGAACTGAGCACCTATGGGTCTGCCCGGAGTGCAATGACGTCAGTTTAGTAACCAATAACCAATTCTTACGACATGCCGTGTAGGTCGCAGTGGTACTATTCTTTGCTTCCCTTGCGGCCCGCCCACATGTGCAAGATCATTGTACGTCAACTCTACAGGTAGGACAGGGAGAAAATCTGGTCAACCGAGATCAAGATACTTCTAAATATGATGGGCTTGAATGATGACCTGAAACAAATCACACAGTTTATTTAAACTATTTGTGATGTGATTTGATGACTACCGACGATGTTGAAGATGAATAAACAACAAATAGATGTTGTTGGAGATCAATATGAAGATGTTGTCGGAGATCAATATGAAGATGTTGTCGAGACTAGTATGGAGATGTTGTCGGAGACAATGGAAGATGTTGTCGAAGATCAATGTGAAGATGTTGTCGGAGACCAATGTGAAGATGTTGTCGGAGACCAATGTGAAGATGTTGTCGGAGACCAATGTGAAGATGTTGTCGGAGACCAATGTGAAGATGTTGTCGGAGACCAATATGGAGATGTTGTGAGAGGCCAATAATTAGAAGTTGTGGGAGATCAAAAAGAGGTTCATGTTAGAAGCTAACGAGGGGAGAGAAACAGACGAGAGACTATGTGAGAGTTTAGTGTATCCAGAATGACACATGAGAGGGGAAAAGAGAAGGAAAGGGAAATGGGCTTAGTGCAGATGACATAACACACGAGAAAAGATAATCTGACATATTACATGCATTCTGACATCATATTACATGCATTCTGACATCATATTACATGCATTCTGACATCATATTACATGCATTCTGACATCAAATTACATACATTCTGACATCATATTACATGCATTCTGACATCAAATTACATACATTCTGACAGCATATTACATGCATTCTGACATCATATTACATACATTCTGACATCATATTACATGTATTCTGACATCATATTACATGCATTCTGACATCATATTACATACATTCTGACATCATATTACATGCATTCTGACATCATATTACATGCATTCTGACATCATATTACATGCATTCTGACATCATATTACATGCATTCTGACATCATATTACATACATTCTGACATCATATTACATGCATTCTGACATCATATTACATGCATTCTGACATCATATTACATGCATTCTGACATCATATTACATACATTCTGACATCATATTACATGTATTCTGACATCATATTACATGCATTCTGACATCATATTACATGTATTCTGACATCATATTATATGTATTCTGACATCATATTACATACATTCTGACATCATATTACATACATTCTGACATCATATTACATGCATTCTGACATCATATTACATGCATTCTGACATCATATTACATGCATTCTGACATCATATTACATACATTCTGACATCATATTACATGTATTCTGACATCATATTACATGCATTCTGACATCATAATTAATGTATTCTGACATCATATTATATGTATTCTGACATCATATTACATACATTCTGACATCATATTACATGCATTCTGACATCATATTACATGAATTCTGACATCATATTACATGCATTCTGACATCATATTACATGCATTCTGACATCATATTACATACATTCTGACATCATATTACATACATTCTGACATCATATTACATGTATTCTGACATCATATTACATGCATTCTGACATCATATTACATGCATTCTGACATCATATTACATGACATTCTGACAGCATATTACATGCATTCTGACATCATATTACATGCATTCTGACATCATATTACATGCATTCTGACATCATATTACATGCATTCTGACATCATATTACATGTATTCTGACATCATATTACATGCATTCTGACATCATATTACATGCATTCTGACATCATATTACATGCATTCTGACATCATATTACATGCATTCTGACATCATATTACATGCATTCTGACATCATATTACATGCATTCTGACATCATATTACATGTATTCTGACATCATATTACATGTATTCTGACATCATATTACATGTATTCTGACATCATATTACATGCATTCTGACATCATATTACATGCATTCTGACATCATATTACATGTATTCTGACATCATATTACATGCATTCTGACATCATATTACATGCATTCTGACATCATATTACATGCATTCTGACATCATATTACATGCATTCTGACATCATATTACATGCATTCTGACATCATATTACATGCATTCTGACATCATATTACATGCATTCTGACATCATATTACATGTATTCTGACATCATATTACATGCATTCTGACATCATATTACATGCATTCTGACATCATATTACATCATTCTGACATCATATTACATACATTCTGACATCATATTACATGCATTCTGACATCATATTGACATACTATTCTGACATCATATTACATGCATTCTGACATCATATTACATGCATTCTGACATCATATTACATGCATTCTGACATCATATTACATCATTCTGACATCATATTACATGCATTCTGACATCATATTACATGCATTCTGACATCATATTACATGCATTCTGACATCATATTACATGCATTCTGACATCATATTACATGCATTCTGACATCATATTACATGCATTCTGACATCATATTACATGTATTCTGACATCATATTACATGCATTCTGACATCATATTACATGAATTCTGACATCATATTACATGCATTCTGACATCATATTACATGCATTCTGACATCATATTACATGCATTCTGACATCATATTACATGCATTCTGACATCATATTACATGCATTCTGACATCATATTACATGCATTCTGACATCATATTACATGCATTCTGACATCATATTACATGCATTCTGACATCATATTACATGCATTCTGACATCATATTACATGCATTCTGACATCATATTACATGCATTCTGACATCATATTACATGCATTCTGACATCATATTACATCATTCTGACATCATATTACATGCATTCTGACATCATATTACATGCATTCTGACATCATATTACATGAATTCTGACATCATATTACATGCATTCTGACATCATATTACATGTATTCTGACATCATATTACATGCATTCTGACATCATATTACATCATTCTGACATCATATTACATGCATTCTGACATCATATTACATGCATTATGACATCATATTACATGCATTCTGACATCATATTACATGCATTCTGACATCATATATTGAACATAAGCATTCTGACATCATATTACATGCATTCTGACATCATGTACATACATTCTGACATCATATTACATTCTGACATGGTAAAGGAACAGAGAGGATAAACCTTAGTATTTCAATAAAATAAAACAATGACATTACAGTTTTTGTTTTTGTTTTTTAAATCATTTTGCTCATTCTGTCTCTACCATTATTGAGAAAACGTGGCCTGACAAACGAGCAACCTAATTTGTGGACGAGCTGTAACGATGTGATAGAACTCATTTTCTGGGATCGAGATGGACTCCAATATCGATTAAACCAGTGTCTTAATGGTAACATGATGGTGCATACGGTACACGTGTACTGACTGACTACATGCTTAATTACATTCAATCTCTGCTTTCACAATCTAAGTTAACTAAGTTGACATCCGGAAACGCCCCATGCTTGTTTATTCAAACTGCTGTTGTTGATTCTCAAGAAATTGGCTATTTAATAGAGGTGACGTCACTGCACTCCTGACTGATCCATAAGTGCTCGGTCTTCTTCATCAATTGGTGAATATCATGCATGCTGGTAGTTTAATTGTTCCTTTTTATTTATAATAAAATTTCCCATAGAATTTTCAGACCTTATAGTATGAAGTCACTTCACTTCACATTTATATAAACTTAGTGTACAGGAGGTAGGGGGCCAATTCCTTTTCTCACATGTGGAACGTCAGTGTGAATTGAACCCACAACCCTTTGTGCTCGAGATAGTTGAACGCTTATGCATTACGCTTATCCGTCCCACTATTTATAATCAATGTTTATACACATATCGAATCCGTCCTACCGAGAGGTCCTTGTCTACTCATGGCTAGTGTTATATCAAATGTCTCCATTCTCATAATCGTATTCTTGTCCATATCTAAGTCGATATCTATACATATCGATCCGTCTTACCAGAGGTCACTGTCTACTCATGGCTAGTGTTATATCAAATGTCTCCATTCTCATAATCGTATTCTTGTCGATATCTATACACATGTCGAATCCGTCCTACCAAGAGGTCCTTGTCTACTCATGGCTAGTGTTATATCAAATGTCTCCATTCTCATAATCGTATTCTTGTCGATATCTAAGTCGATATCTATACACATATCGAATCCGTCCTACCAAGAGGTCCTTGTCTACTCATGGCTAGTGTTATATCAAATGTCTCCATTCTCATAATCGTATTCTTGTCGATATCTATCACATATCGATCCGTCTTACCAAGAGGTCCTTGTCTACTCATGGCTAGTGTTATATCAAATGTCTCCATTCTCATAATCGTATTCTTGTCGATATCTATACACATATCGAATCCGTCTTACCAAGAGGTCACTGTCTACTCATGGCTAGTGTTATATCAAATGTCTCCATTCTCATAATCGTATTCTTGTCGATATCTAAGTCGATATCTATACACATATCGATCCGTCCTACAAGAGGTCCTTGTCTACTCATGGCTAGTGTTATATCAAATGTCTCCATTCTCATAATCGTATTCTTGTCGATATCTATACACATATCGAATCCGTCTTACCAAGAGGTCCTTGTCTACTCATGGCTAGTGTTATATCAAATGTCTCCATTCTCATAATCGTATTCTTGTCGATATCTATACACATATCGAATCCGTCTTACCAAGAGGTCCTTGCCTACCCATGGCTAGTGTTATATCAAATGTCTCCATTCTCATAATCGTATTCTTGTCGATATCTATACACATATCGAATCCGTCCTACCAAGAGGTCCTTGTCTACTCATGGCTAGTGTTATATCAAATGTCTCCATTCTCATAATCGTATTCTTGTCCATATCTAAGTCACCGTCACGGAAATAGTGATCGTTGAAAAACCTTAGCATGTCAATCATATCCATATTAAATGTGTCCACTATAGTGCTTTTGAAACCATCATGTCGGATCGCTAATTACCATGAGCCTCTGCGTATCTAATGCAATATATTCACATAATACTTTAGTAAGATTGAGACCGTTATAGTTGCAATCTATTAATGGTGTAACCAACCATTTTGAACCTTGCAAAACACGATTTTATTTTTATTCTTCGTTCGGGCAACATTATTGCAGTCTTTAACGACTCAAGATCCTTTCTCCAGGTCTTGTCATGTCTCAAACAAGACAAACTCATCCAGTGGCATCAATATCATCAGGTGTGGTACCGGCTGGTGATTATGTATCTCCACAAATCTCTCTTTAGTGTTTGCTATCATCTCAGATTTTGACCCTCTACCTGCCATGAAGTAAAGCTATCCACAATTTGATCTCGCTGTCTTCCTCTGTCTCACCTACCCTCTATTTTACCAGTTGTCACAATGTGTTCTAAACCTCACCTCCTCATCAGATGCCCAAAACATGATGACTGCCTCTGTCTTATATTGATAATAACCTTTCTCTGTGTCTTGACCTCATTCAACACCTCAACATTAGTCATTTTAGCAGTCCACGGCCATCCAGGATATAAGGCAAAAAATCAGCTGGCCGTGATCGCATCCTATTCTCAATCATTGCTTCGAAAACAAAGTGATTTACTGTGACTTCACCTGGATTTCATCTGTAGAAGATTTTGTTTTTACCATACTTACATTACACTTTTCAGAACTTGGTTGGCTATCTTGCTTGGGAAGGAGGGGCCATTCAATTATTTGAGACATTCAAGTGGGGCGTGGTCTAAAACATGTTGAGAAACACTGCACTGATCTGGAGCAAATGTAGAAGAATTCACACACACAACTCTAATGATTGGTTGGCAAGTGGTTGTTCTAAACCAAACACAGAACTGTCTTGACAGCGCGACATAGCATCTCTACCAAGAAGAACAACTTGAGCCGCCCGTGGTCAATGTGAACACTGTCACGGGCTAGTGAGACGTATCTTAACAAAAGCATGCAGAAATCAGATGTGCTGGACGGAAAGTTGCAACGTATTCTCTCTCTCTCTCTTTGCCTTTTACCCCGGGTTGGGGCATAGGCCCTCAACCAACTCATGCCAAGTCTTCCTATCTCTAGCTATCTCCTGCAGCTCCCTCCAGCTCTTCTTTATATTGTTGATCTCCGCCTCCAAATCTCGTCTCCATGTATTTCTCGGCCTCCCCTTCTTTCGCTGTCCCTGCGGGTTCAGGCAAGGACCCTTCTTGTTATATTCCCCTCCGGTTTTCGCAAAGTGTGTCCTATCCAGCGCCAGCGTCTTTTTAACCTGTTCGTTCACTGGAATCTGTCTTGTTCTCTCCATAAGTTCCTCATTTTTGCAACGTATTGCAACCTAGTAACTATAAACTATGACACAATGTAATTACACTCTTTCCCCGCACATTATATTCAGAAAACGAAGAGAGGTTAACTTGGTTGATCAGAACGAACACAAGGAAGAAGAAGACATACAGATAACGAATAGTGGTCAACTTGTGATTATTCTAGAACAAACGCAAATACACAACAACAAAGCAAATGCAATTCACAGAAAAAGAAAATGATGCTTAAGCAATCGACTTTTTTAATGGAAGAATAGAAGAGAATAAAAAAAGATGGTACATCATGGATGGAGACGGTCCAGAAGGTAACAGTGACAGTTCTGGTCCTATGCTCCATCTGAACATAAATTAGAAAAGTTATGTGATAATATACGACCTACAATGCAGGGACAGTATCTATGTTGACTGAACTGTATTACATTTGACATACGATGTATGTGTCGCAATGATAACAATATTCAACCAATGCCAATGCATCCGAGGAGCCCAAAAATTGCTGGGTTTCAGTTTGGAATATCTTCATTGTACTCCGGACATGTCCATAGATGCTCCAATCTCCTTCGCAATATCTCCAACAGCGTCCAGCGACTAACCCTACCAGGTCGATGTTGAAGGATGCGCCTACTCATACACCTGTTGTGTTGTTCTTTTCTGGCCACTCCAATCTTCAATCCAAGTTCTTGCATATCGTTGACCTGGATCGGTTTAGATGAAAATCCTCTTTACGGCCGCACTCTATGAGGGCGTTCAAAATGCCAGATCTATTCATTGGCTGACCCCCACCCCCTCACCACCGCAATTGTAGCAGAGCCAGCCAGCCTGCCTGTTCTCTCATTGCCATCGACACCCATGTGCTCCGGAATGAAAAGGAATATAATTCTGCGAATTGTTGACGCTTATAGTGATTCAGCCCATTGCAAGCACACCGAACCAGCCTCCAAGTTCCGGATCATACTAGATGAATCACTCAAAATGCACAGAACGCACGCCTGTAGTTTTATAACTCTAGCCAGAGTAGTGCCTTAGTCACTGCCAGTACTTACATTGTCATGCTGGGTACTTCGATCTAGCTGAAAAACAATTCCATAAATATCCTGTACCAGAAGTCTGCCAGATTTTACAATAGCAACAGTAATAACAATTGCGCTTTTGCTCTTGTCTATATCTGTTTATCGTTTGTATGTTTTCAAATTTGTATTCTCTTTTGCTCCTGTCTATATCTGTTTATCCCTTGTTTGTTTTCATATTTGTATTCTCTCTTGATCCTGTCTATATCTGTTTATCGTTTGTTTGTTGTCATTTTTGTATTCTCTCTTGCTCCTGTCTATATCTGTTTATAGTTTGTATGTTTTCATATTTGTATTCTCTCTTGCTCCTGTCTATATCTGTTTATAGTTTGTATGTTTTCATATTTTGTATTTCTCTTGCTTCTGTCTATATCTGTTTATCCCTTGTTTGTTTTCATATGTGTATTATCTCTTGTTTCTGTCTATATCTGTTTAGCGGATGTTTCGCTACTTGCATTTTGTCTTTATCCTAATGATGTTTTCTCTCTATCTGATTCTCAGAACCTCATCCAGCATGCATAAATTTGTCGTCGTTCTGCTGCTAGTCATCGCTGTGGCCATTATGGAAGTCACATGTTCAACCCAGATGTTGTCTCCCAGAGAGCCACGAGAGTTCAGAAACCTAACAGGCTCCCCAATACCTTAAAGAGCTGAACGAGTATTATGCCATCATGGGAAGACCCAGGTTTGTCACTACCAGAAAAATAATATCACATTCATATGTGTTCTTGTTATCTTTGTTATCAGCTTCTTCTTCTTCTTCTTTTTATCGTTATTTCTTACATTGATAATCTCTGCCTCAAATATCTTCTATGTGTATTTTTAGACCCATCTTTCTTTCGCTTTCTTTGCGGGTTCCAGGAAAGGACCTTTCTTGTTATATTACCCAATGGTTTTCTCAAGTTGTGTATTATTAAGCCAGTGTCTTTTCTTCCCTTCTCGGCTCACTAGGATCTGCCTCGTTGTCTCCACAAGCTCATCATTTGTGACCCTATCATACCATCTCAATACCTATATTTTACGCAGACATTAGTTGATGAATGTTTGCAATTTATTCGTTATTGTTTTAGTTGTTCTCCACGTTTCTAACATTCAGCAGAACTGACTTAACATATTCTAATTTTGGTTTCAAGTTTGATTTCTTTAGACTACCACAAATTTCCTAGTGCGATGAAAGCTCCTCATGTTTTAGTTGTTCTCCATGTTGTCTGAACATCAGCAGAACTGCCTTAACATATTCTAATTTTGGTTTCAAGTTTGATTTCTTTAGACTACCATAAATTTCCTAGTGCGATGAAAGCTCCTCATGTTTTAGTTGTTCTCCATGTTGTCTGACACATACAGCAGAACTGCCTTAACATTGGAGCTAATATTCGAATTTTGGTTTCATGTTTGATTCCTTTAGACTACCACAAATTTCCTAGTGTGATGAAAGCTCCTCATGTTTTTGTGTTCTTATTCTAACATCTCTATATGATCCTCCCTCTTTGTCTACATTGTTTTCAAAGTCTGCGTATAATTCTACCTCTTGAAGAGGGTTTCCACAGGAAGATCGAGTTGTCATTTGCTTGGCTAATTCTCAGCATCTTTACCTTTTTTCAATCTATGAATGTTTAACCTTAGTTGCTGTGACCCCCGATCAAGTGCATTTAGTTCATCCTGCATCTGGTTACGTGCATGGTACAAGAGAGCTATATAATTAGCAAAATCCCAGATCGGCTATCTGCTCTGTTAAGATCCATTCTGGTGGTAGTTACTGCCAACTTCATAATCCAGTTTATAACCAGTAAGAACAACTAAAGGCAATATTGTCGCACTAATGTTCATATTCTAAAAGTGTCAGTTGTTTTCAATCGTGTAGGACTCTACATTTCATGTCTTTAATTTTGTTTTCGCTAAGTTAATAATTTCTTTTCTCTTGGATTCCACACTTTCTCATTAATTTCCAAAGTGTTCACTTATCAATGCCGTCGTACGTCTGAATGTTCATCTCTTAGTTTTATGTCTTCTTCTTTGCGTTCGTTCTTTACGACCAATTTTAATCACTCCTTGTGATATGTTTGATCTTTGCCAAGAACGTGTAAACGTTGCACATTGGTTTGGTAGGCCCCTAAACGCATATATTTCTACACGTTTAGGACATGTGCATCCGATTTCATCCAAACCTCCTTAGTCGCCTCTTACGACATGCGTGGCAGGTAACAGTGGTTCTATTCTTTACACCCCAAATTTGGGCCCCGGTAACCACTCGGGCGGTTAGTTTTATGTCAAAGAAATATTTCCAGGACGATCCTTCTTAATACTTTTTGTGAAACTAACAATAACATTATTTCTCAATAGTTTTCACATTCCTGGAGGGCCCATTTCTTCTGTACTAAAATAGTATCCTTTTTCTAAACTGCTGGTATTATTAAATAATCTACAACAATGAACTTAAACCAATGCACTAGAACATTACCCAACAGGAGTGTACTTCTCAACTGATTCAGACGACTCATATTTCTACTAACATTCTCACGGTAGATGTCATCAAGAAATATTAAACTATTTGTAGTTGCATTCAGTTATCACTATTATGTAGTTGTCATTCTAGAACTGATGTAACACTATTGTGTAGTTGTCATACTAAGAACTTTATGTAACACTATTATGTAGTTGTCATACTAAGAACTGATGTAACACTATTGTGTAGTTGTATTCTAGAACTGATGTAACACTATTGTGTAGTTGTCATACTAAGAATTGATGTAACACTATTGTGTAGTTGTCATACTAAGAACTGATGTAACACTATTGTGTAGTTGTCATACTAAGAATTGATGTAACACTATTGTGTAGTTGTCATTCTAAGAACTGATGTAACACTATTGTGTAGTTGTCATTCTAAGAACTGATGTAACACTATTGTGTAGTTGTAATTCTAAGAATTGATGTAACACTATTGTGTAATTGTCATTCTAAGAACTGATGTAACACTATTGTGTAGTTGTCATTCTAAGAATTGATGTAACACTATTGTGTAGTTGTCATTCTAAGAACTGATGTAACACTATTGTGTAGTTGTCATACTAGGAACTGATGTAACACTATTGTGTAGTTGTAATCTAGGAACTGATGTAACACTATTGTGTAGTTGTCATACTAAGAATAGCTCTAACACTATTGTGTAATTGTAATTTCAAGAAATCAACTAATGTGATTTTCAAACAAGGTTTTAAGATACGCTTTCCTTATATTTATTTCCAGGTTCGGCAAGAGAAATTTGGCAACAGGATATTCGGATTACCTTAGCCCAAGCGGTTTGTTGCTATTTTTAACTATTGATATCATGTACACTTTCATGTACAGTGCTTCCCATGTACATAGATTGTCGTCAATATGATTGAATAATTTAATACAAATTGAAGAATGACATTTACAAGTGGCGTGTAACAGAAATAACAGCTGACACCATTACTATAACACCCAAAGATCAAGATGGAAGTGAAAGGACAGATGATAAAAGTATTTTTCTGCCAACACTTTTTATCAGTGCTAAACTTCGTCTCTGACAGCAACACACCACAGAAAGCTCACCACTTGTGAAATTACGTGATTGAGGAAGGCAGTGGGGTCACCAGGAAAGATAGACTACGAAATGAAGACATCAGAAGCAGAGTGGGCATAACTTCATGCACCGAATACATTGAAGACAATAAATACAGTGGTTTGGGCATTGAATGAGAATGGAATACAACCAACCATCAATAACATCATACAATAAAAAGAGATAAGGTAGAGCCAATGGAAGACCAAGAAAAAGATGGATAGACAATACCAAGACTACACTAAATAAACACGAATATAACACAAGGGCGACTCATCTGCCCTGGAACGCAAATTAAAGCTCCTACCCCTACGCTTAACGGCAAGAGTGGACAAGCAATTCCATCATCCACCTGGGAAAAGACAATAAACTTTAATGTAATGGAAATCTTTACTTTCTCTTCTTCATTATGTCCCTCTCAATATACATGTCTTAAATGTACTGATAAGGTGGAAATCTTATTTGCTTTTATTATGTTACTGAACTGACGTCACAGCCCTTCAATCAGCAGACCACATAGGTGTTTCAAGTCTCCTCCAACAGATGTCGAAGGGCATGCATACTGATGGTTCCTGTGGCTCGCTGATTAAACACATTTTTCTCTCTCTCTGCCTCTCAAGCATCCAGCTCTACTTGTACAATGAGTAAATCTTTAAATCGCTGGATTGATTAAACATCAATTTTAGTGTCGTCATCCAACAATAGGTCGTCAAGAAACAAAAAACATCCCCTTATCCATCCTCAACAAGGAAACTTTCATTTGTCCATCTAACGGTGCAATTGAGTGGATGGAATGACTTCTTAAACGTTTCTCGTGGGTTTGTCTGTTGTGATAAGGATCATAATGCTGAAGAATGATAGAGCAAGATATGTCAAAACTGCCCACCTTCCGTACAACTTGTCTGTGAACGATATTATGCGTGTTCTTGCCAAATAATATCTCTAGCCAAGAACTGCTTACACGGTGTCAGTAAGAGAATATGAGCACCATCATCTAGAAGAGACACTGGAAATGGATCGGACATGTGTTGTGCATGGAGACTAACTCTGTCACGAAAACTGAAATGAGATGGACACCAGAGGGTAAACACAAAAACGTGGAAGATCCAAAACCACTTGGAGGAGAGCAGTAGAACTGGAACTGAAAGAAATGAGTCACTGCTGAAACACAATACAGTGGATGGTCGGAACAGAGAAGAATGACATGCATTTGTTGCTGCCCTAAGCGTCAAGGGAAATACGATTCAGACCTTTGTGAACGGATCCGGCGGGTTCTCAGAATGAGATGGTATGATAGAGTTACAAACATAGGCAGGTGGATAAGAACATGACCCCGTGATGACCCAGGTTAAGAAGAGAAAATCGTGATGGGTTGGACACACCCATGGAAGACACAGTCGAGTGTCACTAGACAAGCACTTGAGTGGAGCCTGCAAGGAAAACAGAACGTCCTAAACAGACCTGGAGATGAAGTTTTCTTGAGGAACTGAAAGGTTCTCGATTATCCTGAGAGACCACAAAGAAAGCAGCCAGAAATCGGGGAAGTGGTGAACGACTGTTGAGGCCCTATGCTCCACGAGGAGCGGCGTCAAGGGCGTCGTAAGCTAAAGAGAAAGAGAGAGAGAAAGAGATGTATTGTATGATATGTAATTGTTGATAAATGTCAAACCTTTTAATTCCAAATAAATCTTGAATTTGTATACTTCAGAATGGGAAGAAATTCTGTCCACCCAGTGAGGATATCAACAAATGAAGCAACATGTCAGTGATATCTCATGCTTCTGATGAACTACAGTGGTATCCTGGTACAAGTAACAAGGATGCAGTTTTAACATCTTTTTTTTTTCCTTTATAAACAGGAATGTGAATAAATTTGATATTATCGATCAATTCTCCCTACATTTTCGTCTTATTTCATGTTGACTACAATCTTGAAGTGAAACTGAAACTGGATATGATAACAACTATTAATAATAAAACAACTATTTAATGTCTGCCCTCTGGAGACCAAAAATCCTTTCAAACAAAATAGCTTCAATCGAGATCAGTTTCAACAATTTAATGATCGCTGTTAAGTTATAATAAAATATTAAACATAATCTTGATATGACGATTACGTAATTTTTTAATAAAAATACAGGTTGGTACTGCAAGAGTTATTACGAAATAGGTTTACTGAGACAAATAAACTGAACACGAGTCTGCAAATGGTATATCTTTAAGAAATGTCATAATTATAATATATTGCATGTCCATATAATATAAGAAGCTAGTCTTATCTACTAGAAACAACGCATTGTATAGCTGTGGTAAGTTATAAAGGCATTTTCAAATTGTGTATCACTGAATTACTGAATCACTGTGATTACTATCACATAACTTGTGTTGTTTTGATACAAATTGGTAAGTTTTGTATACAAAAGTTAGAGAGAGGTTTACATGTATACCCATAAAGCCTTTCACTAGAGAGAGTTGATTTGCTCATGTTTCACCATAAAGACTTTCACTAGAGAGAGTTGATTTGCTCATGTTTCACCATAAAGACTTTCACTAGAGAGAGTTGACTTGCTCATGTTTCACCATAAAGACTTTCACTAGAGAGAGTTGACTTGCTCATGTTTCACCATAAAGACTTTCACTAGAGAGAGTTTTGACTTGCCTCATGTTTCACGTTCACAGATGACAAGAAATATGAAATCAAAATTCACATAAAAATTAATCAATAATATTTAACGTCTCTGAACTAATTTTGAAACCGATAATGTTGTGCCGGGAAGTTAGATACCTCTCCATGTCACTGGAACCAATTTTGCCCTAACTAGTCAATTTACTCACAACAATAACACAGTAGTGTCTCCTGCTAGCAAGTTCTGTGAAGATGTGAGTGTTAGAAAATAAATAACAGAGATTGTAACTTTCTTATTTTATGCATTCATTAATTTCGGACTAGTCGTAAATTTTGAGTGGAGGACAGAATAGAACGACACATACTCAAGTGCGTCATAACAAGACACTTGGTATCAAAAATTTAAAACATCTTAGTTGAAAAACAAGCGTAAGTAAAGTCACTGTAAGACTACATCAAAGATTGGGCATAGATTTCGTGCAAAGAAACCTACTACATATAATCTTAAAACTCGACTTTTATCAAGCAATCAAAGATGTTTTACAAAGACCATTAAATAAAACAATATGACTTTGACAGGTTGTGACAGTTAATCAAATTTAACTAACATCTTTCGTTTTTTAATCGTTTTGATCCCTTACTGTAGAGTTTTAGGGACAGGGCGAATAGTTTCGTCACAGGCGAACACATTTAAATATACATACTTTTAGAACAACAATAATAACATGAATTTGAGATGTATATACAGGACCGTGAGGTATATTTTTTTCAGTATGATGCAAGTCTTCGAAATGCCGCCCCTTAACTTTTTTTTACCTTAAAGTAACCTTCACTTGTAATTTGTCATTTTGCTGCTTATGCCCCCTTCCCTTACAGTACCGCCTAATGCGACCGCCTCTCTGTATCCTAGCACGGCCCTGTGTATATACATTTATAAGTTTGCGTTGTTAGACTAACTTTAATTACCGGGATAATAAAATAATTGTGCGGAAGTCGAGTTTAGCGAACAAATATATGTCACTTGTTTTTCATTTTAATTATAACTGTACTAATTAAAGTGACAGGTTGTACTAACTAAAGGGACAAACTATACTAAAAAATGACAAAATGATAATATAAATTAGTTTATAACTGTTATGAATTTAGTTAAATAAAACCTCGCTCTACAAAACAACATTAAGTAACAAACCAAGTCGTTACCTTTTTTAATAAAGAACAAATATATGTACAATTTAGAAAAACCATCACTACCTACAAATCGTAAAAGAAACCTCGATGTTGTAAAATAGTGACCTAGATTTACTTCGTGACTTGTTATAAATTTTCGTCACCACACTAGTATATGTCTCAAATATATTCAAATTTTAAGTAGCGGTATCACCTTTATTTATTACCATATTCAAGCAGCGATATGTCAATATATTTGCAACATCATATAGATGCGTGTAAACCATGTCATTCTAACTTAATCTTAGAAGAAGCTATACCTTTCCGTATGGAGTTCGTTATTTTCTACTGCTACTTTTTCGTCATTCAATATAATATTGGAGACTCGATCTGATGACTCATCAACAGTAGGGCCTATGTGAGCAAGTTATACCCTCAACTAAATAATGTTGTTACTCTCTTCCCTTATATCTTGCCTATTGTCACAATACATTAAAGCTTCTCTCTTCTCATACCATGTCCATAGAATGTTGCTTGTTTCTTTCTGATGTGTTCTGATGAAAGTGATCCGTTCACGTCTGCTTTAGTGAGAAGGAAAACATGATTTGTAGTTTTTTCTGTCCAAGATATTCTAATCATTCTTCTGTAAAACCAGATCTTTGTAGTCTCTAACAATGTACTATTCTTGTTGCTTAATGTCCATGATTCACATCTATACGTCAGTATTGGCTCTACATAGCACCAGCAATAATCTCTTTTTGAACTTGCCATGATTATCATTCATTACACAAGTTTTCTTTTTCCTGAAAGCTGATTTAGATTGTTTGATTCTACTTTTTAATTCTGAATTACATTTATCAGCTGGTGTTCTAGAACGCAGGTTTGATTATATACGAGTACCTAGGCTAAACATTTGTATTTTTAACTTGCTTTCTGGTATAACTTTCAAACGCATTTAAAAATGTAATTGTGAACATGTCAGAGGACAGAACTATCCCCCATTTTAGAATGTATTCTCAGTGACATTACATGCAATGTTTATACCGTCAAATAAAAGCATCCTGTTTGTATACAGCTCTTTTGTTTGTATTTGATTCAATGTGAAGTATGGTCAAATCTGGGTTTGTATAGCAATATCATCATCAAGGTGCGTATCCTTTATAGAACGTTGCTCTCTTTGCAGCGCATCTGAAATTCACTCTGTCTCTTGCCAGTTCACCCACTTCGCCGATTATCATATTCATGGTTTCTTTAATATCTTGTAGCCATCTTCTTCTTGGTCTGCCTCTGCGTCCTGGGACCCTGCCCTCTAGTATTCTTTCCAGGCCATCGTGACGCTTGATGTGACAAAAATATGTAATTGTTCTGTATAGTATGTTGTTTATCAGCCAATTCTCTTTAACATTTAGTTCTTTCAGGACATCAGTGTTCTTTCTTTTTCTGTCCATGGTATTCGTAGGATCTTTTTGTAGCATTTAGTTTCAAAGGACTGGATTTTCGTTCCTGTTTTTTTTTAATGGTCCACGATTCATAACCATAAGTAGATAATGGAAAAATGCATGTTCTCAATATTTTTAATTTTAATATTTTACTAGTGCTTGTAGCAAGCAATATAGTTGTAGTTATTTGTATGTTTATTGTTGTCTGTTATTGTATCCGTTAGTTTTTGTTGTTAAATGCTTGATAGCCAAGTAGTTAAAAAGTAAATCTGGATGGAGAAGCTATCACTGCTCACGTTCTTCTTCTCGTTGTTTGGGTGCTATGAATTCAAACGCAATTTGATGTCTGACAGAATTGTTGCGTGAAGACTTGCTTTCTTTATAAGTGTTCTTCACCATTCAGGCGAGTCTTCTCCAGTGTTCATGTTTATATCTCTCTTAATTCTTATTCTTACGTTCGCCGGCTATGTATTCAGGCCTGGCATAACACTTGTCTGATTTTTGCGTGATGGCATGCTTTCCTTATTATCAGTATCCCCCGCCACACAGGTGTGTCTTCTATTTCAGAGGGCGTCTCTTAATAATATCAAGGTCTTTGCTTGATGTGTACATGCTGCGTGTTTTTTATATTTTCCGAAAGCTCCGCGTATCTATTTATCATGTTTTGTTATTATTGAATTGCTAGTGTCTCCAGGTTTTTCCGGTTCCGGTTTCAAGATGGAAGGTGTTTTCTTCGTACTTGCTATGGTCGGTTGATCTGAGGCCTAATAATCCTCAATCGTAAAAACCCCAGTATTTCTGAAACAGAGGATTTATCTAAATGTGTATCGTTCTATTAATGTGTAATGGCTACCCGTTCTAGTTTATTAAATAGTAAGCAGTGTTCGAAAGTCGGCTATTGGAATGTGAGGACTATGTTTCAAGCGGGAAAAACCGTTAAAGGTGTGTAAAGAAATGAAAAATTAGCAATCTTTGCACACTTGCAGAACAGGTTGGTCTCCAGATCAATTCTGCCAAGACCAAAATTATGGACCTCACAAACAACATCGTAATAAATGGCCAAACACTGGAGAAAGTTGAACATGTTACATATTTGGGTAGTAAAGTGTCAAACAACGGAGACAAGATGAAAGAAATAAACTCTCGTATTGCTATAGCAGCTAGTGCCTTCACTAAATTAACGAATATCTGGCAATCTCAAGACTTTAGTATATGCACAAAAGTTAAATTATTTAGGTCATGTGTGATTCCTGTACTGACCTACGGTTGTGAAAGTTGGAAATCAACAAAGAAAATTGATAAGAAACTGGACAGCTTTGAGAATAAATGTCTACGAAAATTATTAAAAGTCAAATGGAGTGAGTTCTAACAACACAGTGAGAGATAGAACACACCAACAACCCATATCAAATATTATAAGGAAACGACGGTGGAAATATTTAGGTCATGTGCTTAGATCAGACGAAAAGAGACTAAATCGACAAGTCCTTATGTGGTCACCAGTTGGGAAAAGAAAACGTGGAAGACCAAAGACCACTCTTCGAAGAACCATCCAACAAGAAAGTAAACTATTGGGATGTAAAACCATACAAGATCTGCAACTGCTAGCAAAGAACCGTATCACATGGAGATCTAAAACCTCTGCCCTATGTGCCGCCTTTGGCACGAAAGGAACAAACTAACTAACTAAGTGTATACGAGACAGAAGAACTGACTACCCGAAGAGTACCATTAGTCGCTGATTTTTTTCTTCATTCTCTCAACCATCAGATCAAGCGCAAGGCATGGGCGTCCACACGTAAAGACCAGGAGGACCAATCCCTGGAAATTGTTTTTTGATGAAAGTGTTATGCAATTCTAATCTTCTCCATTTCCGTGTAGTAAATTATCTCTAGCCTGTGATGTCCCTAGCAATTAGGACTGCAACAAATACACGCAATTGTTCTCTGTTATTAGCCGCCCTCTGTACTGTGTGTTCACGATGTGATTCATTTCTTTCACTTCTTGTTCCGGTGTTCTTCTGCAGGTTGTTTTGGTATGGCCTCTGTACTGTGTTCTCGATGTGATTCATTTCTTTCAGTTCTTGTTCTCTCCAGGTTGTTTTGGTATGCCCTCTGGTGTCCATCTCAGGAGAGTTTTTGTGACAGTTAAGAATCCATGCGTATCACATGTCCGATTCATCTCCAGCGTCTCTTTTGGATGATGGTACTCATATTCTCTGGTTTGCTGTCCGTAATGGAAGCAAAGAATAGTACCACTGAGACCTACAAGGTATGTCGTAAGAGGGACTGAGGTATGGGACTAGGGAATCTACCCTAGAAAATAAAAAGAGTCGCAGAAATCGGATGTGCTGGCCTTCTTGTAGTATGCGCATAACTGGCACAGCGTACAGTCGCTCTTAGGCTCGGATCAGGTCACACAGAGTGGTTAACAAGTTGTCAATCTGGAGCGTTCGAAGAATATTTTTTGGTTGACACCATGTAAGCGCTCTTGGTGACACCATAAGCAGCTCTTGGTTGACACCATGTAAGCAGCTCTGGTTGACACCATGTAAGTAGCTCTGGTTACAGATAGTATTTGGCCAGAACATGCGTAAGATCTTTCCGAAACAGTTGTATGGAACACTGGTAAATCTGAACATGAAGAGTGGACAGACGAGCTGACTAAGGAGGGAACAAAGATACAACTCAAACACAAGAGATCACGGCATATGTCACAGAAAAATATTAAGTCGTGGAGACATCAGTATGCACTCAGTCTCACCAGTATACTAAACAGAAAAATGTTAAGTCGTGGAGGCATCAGCATGCACTCAGTCTCACCAGTATACTAAACAGAAAACAGTAGACAATAATCTTCCGGCTCAGAGAACACCTCACTGCCGGCTCACACAACCACATACACGGAATGAAGCCTGCTCAGTGTGACTGCCGCCCAACAACCACATACACGAAATGAAGCCTGCTCAGTGTGACTGTCAGCTCAACAACCACATACACGAAATGAAGCCTGCTCAGTGTGACTGCCGTCTCAACAACCACATACACGAAATGAAGCCTGCTCAGTGTGACTGCCGTCTCAACAACCACATACACGAAATGAAGCCTGCTCAGTGTGACTGCCGGCTCAACAACCACATACACGAAATGAAGCCTGCTCAGTGTGACTGCCGGCTCAACAACCACATACACGGAATGAAGCCTGCTCAGTGTGACTGCCGCCTCAACAACCACATACACGGAATGAAGCCTGCTCAGTGTGACTGCAGAGCCCAACAACCACATACACGAAATGAAGCCTGCTCAGTGTGACTGCCGGCTCAACAACCACATACACGGAATGAAGCCTGCTCAGTGTGACTGCCGGCTCAACAACCACATACACGAAATGAAGCCTGCTCAGTGTGACTGCCGGCTCAACAACCACATACACGGAATGAAGCCTGCTCAGTGTGACTGCCGGCTCAACAACCACATACACGGAATGAAGCCTGCTCAGTGTGACTGCCGGCTCAACAACCACATACACGAAATGAAGCCTGCTGATTGTGCATGTCAAATGAAAATCCTGCAGTACTGTTTATCATACCTACACTAGTAAAACCAACCACACAGACGAAGTTTATAAAGCAAGTTATGTGGAACCTTGAAGGAATTCCAACTTACATGCACCTTTATAAAGACAACCCATCTCATAGCTTAGACAAGAGCATTTGAAAACGCTTGCACAGAACAGTTCATCTCATTAAATGTGCACTTAAAAGGTAATAAAACATTGATGTTGAAACTCATTATCATTCAATAGATTTTTTTAGCACAGCTTTCTCATCCTAACATTTCTTCAAAATATATCACTTCTCAGAGGCAATGTACCTCGCCATCCGGGAGGGTAGGCCGCCTAAGGGTCGCTGCCCTGAAAGAAAATAGCAACCCACTGCCTTGTGGGTTACGGCTCGGGACAGTCAAAGGCTAGCGGAAGAGCGGACCGCACACAATAACTGGCTGAAATCGAACACCCCACCGAAGGATAAGCAACTGTGCTCAAAAAGGTGCTGAAGGTTGGTGCACGTACATTACGTTCTGATGTATGGCAGTTTATACATCACAATGTTAAAAACTAGCCTAGGACGATCGCAAGAGAGAGAGAGATACCTCGCCATGTCCAAATCACTGATCGCATCCTCAACCCATCATCTCCTCTTTGTCTGGATGCCCCCCTCACTAATTGTCTTCTCCAGCCCGTGTTGTCTTTTTATGTGTTCAAAATACTTCACTTTTTCTCATTCTTATTGTAGCATCAGCCAGTTTTATTTCCTTCTGAGTTCCTTCTGGATAGATATATCTCTTCTCTTCTATGTCCTTAGTATTTTTTTTTTCCGATCCAGAAGCACTTGAGCTCTTCGACTCGGTGCCATGGACATCGTAACCCTTCGGTTCGGTGCCACGAACACCGTAAATCTGGGGCTTTTTCTGCCGTCCCGCGGAATTGAACCCGCACACACAGAGGGATAGTCACCGTAGTCCAACGCGCTACGAACACGCTGGGCAGACGGGCAGAAAGAAGATATAACAAAAAGAATACCATGGCCAGAAAAAAGAAAGAACACATGTCCTGAAAGAACTAAATGTTAAAGAGAATTGACTGATAAACATACTATACAGAAAAATTAAATACTTTGGTCACATTAAGCGTCACGATGGCCTGGAAAGAACAATATTAGAGGGCAGGGTCCCGGACGCATAGGCCGACCAAGAAGAAGATGGCTACAAAATATTAACGAAACCATGAATATGACCATCGACGAAGTGGGTGAACTGTCTAGAGATGGGAATGTGCTGCAAAGAGAGCAACGTTCTATAAAGGATACGCACCGTGTTGATATAAAAATATCTTTTATGTGTTTTACCAGTTGTCCTTGTTTTTGCCAGATTAAGAAATACGTTAGTTTTTTTCTGCTAATTAGAGATGGAAATACAAACGTTTCTAATTTGGTTTTCATTCCCAGATTTTCATTAGAAACATTTGTATGTAATCGTCCATGTTTTTTTAAAAATTTGTTACTCGTTCGTTTGCTTGATAAAGGCCTTGTTGGTCGAAACGTTGCTGTATTTTGTCATTGTTTTTGTAAAACTACAGTACTTTGTGATTACGTGTTTTGCCAATCAAATAGTTTTACTAGTCTCATATATATATATATATTGTAAATGATATGCCATGATTTTCATTTCATATAAAAATCTTTCATGTTTTACCAGTTATCCTTGCCATATCAAGAAATAGTTATGTTTTTCACTATTCTCTTAATCATTATTACTTTCTCAATTCCTTTTTGCGATGTTGACAGTAACACTGAAACCTCAGCATATTTTAGTCCAGGTATTTCTAATTCTCCGATTATAAAGTGATCGCATTGTTCTTTATTGCTGTCTTTTCTAACAATTCTCATGTCATGGGAAATGAACAAGGCAAGAATGCACCTTGGCTTTGACATTTCTAAACTTTGTGAACAAATCCAATGAAGTGTTATCAATTGTTTTTCTTAAAAATTTGGGTCATTTAAAGCTATAAAAAATTATCATTCCTGGTTCAATAGAATGATGTGTTCTGTCATCTGACTTGATGGGTTCGAACCGGAGTCACATATGCTAATTTTTCCATGAGATCCTAGGATTGTTGCCTGTGCTACGGAGTTCATGCAACGCTCTTGACAGATGGCACACCAGGGACGGAGTCAGATGGGGGAAACCTGGTGCAATAAGTCAATCCTTCACCTTTGGACAATTTGTTCAGGGTGTGAAACCAGTTTGTGAACAAGACATCACAATGAAGAATGAAATCAGGCAAACAAAAAAAACATAAGATTTAATGTGGCTTTAACAAGTGTGAGATCAATTGTGAGCGCCAGCTTTATGAAGATGGAAAGTTATCATTCCTGGATTCAAACTAGAATGAATGTGACTTTCATATTATAAACATGACTTTGCAATGAGTGAAATTAACCGTGTGAGAATATTTTAGAACTTTTTGCATGATAAGTATTAATAGCCAGAAATGAAGAAAACCACTAAGATCATCTCAATTGATTGAACAGCAAAGTAGAATATAATATGATAATGAGCATTGGAAAAGACAAGTTATAACAAAAGGTAGACAACCAGAACAAAAGCATGATCTTAGATAGGAGAATATACCTGCTGCCTTTCAGGTAGGCTGGGGACAGCCAAAGGTTGACGGAGAGCGAACCCAGTAAAATCTGGCTGAAACCGAACACATCACCGAAGGATAAGCACCAGAGCTCCAAATGGTGCTGAAGATGTCACAAAACCCACCCATGCTAAGGCTGCATGAATCAGGTTTTCACATGAATATGATTTATGGGAAATCTGGTACATCAGTCTAAGGGTGATCGCAAGAGAGATAGATAGAATGGATAGTGAAGCTGACATAAGATGGACAAAAGCAAAACAAGTTTTGGGTCAGCTAACACCATTTACCAATAAATTAAAGAAAACCTTTGCAAGAACTATTTAAGTTTACAGCTGTTATTAGTCAACCTGCTGCATGTGTGTTGCCTGGGCACTCAATGGGAGCAAAGAATAGTAACACTGCGACCTATAAGGTATGTCAGAGGCGACTGAGGTAGGGGCCTAGGGAAACTACCCTAGTACAATAAAATGTGTCACAGACATCGGATGTGTTTGCCTACTTGTAGGCACTTAACTGGCACAACTGCTCTTAGGATTGGATCACATACAAATCACAAAGGGTGGTTAACAAGTGGTCAATATGGATTGTTAGAAGTCAACCTGCAAACACTGGTTATGATTATGTAAGACTTTCTCATAGGCCTAAGCATTGGACGAGGTCATTATAATTTGATATGTTATAGACTCAACATAAACTAAGAATAAATCCAATACCTCTCTGCCTGCGTCAGCAGGCGGGAAAATGGAGCATGTCCTGCAAGACTATCCTCTCCAGCTGAGCTGAGAAGCAACATGTGGCCACTTAGTCAACCTAAAAGTGACTGACCAGTAAACTAAGCGCATGACCAGAGATCGCTGTTGGTCTCATAAAAGTCTCGCAGTCATACACAAGACTTATAGTCAAGTCATACACAAGTGCTATACAGGACAAACTGCTGAAAGTTTCAAAGTTATGATACTGAATTTATTGGCATGAATTTGAGAACAAATACAAAAACTAGTACCACCTGCTAGAGGCTGTAGCTACGAAACACTCAATCTGCTCTCTGTCTCTTCACAAACAATGCGCCTGTCATTGTCACGTCTGTCAGTCAGTAACTACATATCAGATTTCTCTCTATATATATTTCTTTCTTGCAGTGATATATATATATATTTATAAACATTACAGTTCACCTTAAGTCTAGAAAACTCAGGTCAAAAATTCTGAATCAATCACAAATAACATGTCTGTCAGTCTACTTGTTTGTCAAACAGCTTGTACTTATTCCTGGACATTTATACCAATAGCTTCTTTCTGATTGGTACACTATATATTTTTTTATCTAAGTCTCAAGTCTCTTGTTAGAATGCAAACAGCAGAAGGAAGGCCATCATCAGGCAGAATAGACCCATGGCTTCTGACAGGGCAAATCCCAAAATAGCGAAGGAGAACATCTGTCCCTTCAAGGATGGGTTACGTGCATAGCCAATAACCAGACTGCCAAACACACTTCCAATTCCAGCTCCTAGAAAACGAGATTAGTAAAATGAAAAATTAGCTCAAGCTAGTGAATTAAACCAAAAAATGTTTCCGAGTTCTGCGATCGTTCTAGGCTTGTTTTTATCATTCTCTTTATGATATATAAACAACCAAACATCAGAACGTAATGTACGTGCACCACCTTCAGCATCTATTTGAGCTCAGTTGCTTATCCTTGGGTGGGGTGTTCGATTTCAGCCAGCTATTTTGTGCGGATTCGCTTCTTCCGCTAGCCTTAGACTGTCCCCAGCCAAACCCACATGGCAGTGGGTTGCCATTTTATTACAGGGCAGCGACCCTTAGACGGCCTGCCCTCCCGGGCTTATGAGCACCATCTACACAACAAAACCGGTCGTTTTAGTGAACACCTTGGTTTGTCGTCCATTCAGGTTTGTTTACGGTTTGCTCCGCTAGCCTTTGATTGTCTCCAATCAATCTACAAGGCAGCAGTAGTTCCCTGCGATCGGAAACGCACACTGGTTATGCCTCTGCTGGGCTTTCCAGTTGCTCTGTACATTTGGGTGGGACGCACACCCCGCCTACCGCGATGCTGCCACGTTTGCCTCTGCTTGGCTTACCAGTTGTTCTACTGGATGGGACGTGCACTTTCTTGCCATGCCTGCCCCTCGATGAAGCCCATTATGACTTTTGCCAGCGTGCGTGCTAGCCCTGATGCCGTCACCATCGTCTTTTTCGTGCTCCCATTTTTCGCCACATGTGGCGCCGCCCTTGCTCGTCCGTGTGCGCGCTCGCTCTGTCCTGGTGCCTACCTCACCGTTAATTCCTACTGGGATGTCCGAAATCCAAGTTTGCACCATGTTGCCCATGTGCAACTCAACTCTTCACCCAGCACACTCATCGGCTCAAGAGAGTACGCATGAGTAAGCATCCTTGGGCTCCGAAATTCGCCACACGCGGGTCAACCTCTCTTCGATGGTTATGATTCGATTTGAACGCGCTGCCCAATTCATCACCCGGCATTCTCATCGGCTCTAGAAAGTACGCAACAAGAGAGAGAAAACATGGGCTCTGAATTTCGCCACACGCGGGTTAACCTCTCTTTGATGGTTTTTATTCGAACTTTGGACCCATGTGGACCAGCGTGCGGGCCAACTCATCACCCGGCATTCTCATCGGCTCAAGAAACCCGCAACAAGAGATATTTGTGGGCTCTTGAGTTCGCCCGCGAGGTTCCACATGTGTCGTTCAAGCTTTTCCCTTCGACCGGGAGAGGCGAGCATTAATAGTCACTCTGGGAGTTCGCTCGTCTGTGTTGCGGGCGGATCCCATCAAGCATGACTACCTTTGCATCTCTACTTGCCCCAGAGTAGCTCTTCCCACAGCACCTGCCCTCTTGGCAAGACCGGAACTACTATCTGTTACCAGGTCACCACGTGGAGGTGAGGGGATTAGAGCCATCTCTCTAATCCTGGCGCGCCGCTTCCTGGCGCCTTTGACCCCTTTTCTGAGTATCAATGCTGGTTCAAATGAGATCAACAATTTGACAGAAAAGAATTGTTTTCATTGTTCTAGATCTGTCGCCTGTGTGGTGCCAGGGCCCGCTACGGAAGCAAAGAATAGTACCACTGCAACCTACAAGGCACATCTTAAGAGGGGACTGACATAGTACCTAGGGAAGCTACCCTAGTAAATAAAAAAAACATTGCAGAAATAGGATGTGCTGGCCTACTTGTAAGGCGCATAACTGGCAGCATGTACAATCGCTCATAGACTCAGATCACATACAAATCACAGAGTGGTTAACACATGGTTGGTATGGAGTGTTCGAAGAAAAAGTTCAGATCAGTTTTTCAAATGTTGACAAACCCATATAAGATTGTGATTTACATAGAAATACAAATATTTGTCTCAATTGTTAATAGTATGTTTATCACAGTTTATTGTGAGATCTGCACACATATTTTCAGTATGTAGACTAACATCATGAAGCTAGTTTCCAAAATCACCACTTGGAATATAGGTCTGGATCTCCAAGCTGGAATTATGGCCAGAGATATTTACATTGATTTATCACCATGTTAAATTAAGCATGACGGATGCCAATATGTGAACCTTACAAAAAAATAATGTGCACATTATTTTTGTGAACTTCTGCTGTGGCTGCTACCAACAAGACAACTATATTTGACAGTGTTTCGTAATGTCAAACGATCAATCCTCAGTATATTTTAAAATGAATATCCACACTTTAGGAGTTGACTTCGTCTGGTATAAATTTTTTTTTTTTTAAATGTGTGTTTGCTCCAAACTTATTAATTTTGTTACAATATAATGCTGGTGAAGCTTCAGAGTAATGCTTAAATTTGTTCCTTATTTTACATCAAACTGTAATTTGAGGGAATTCTAGAAGCCTTGTGAGGCAACAAAGTTTCTTTTCCTCATGGCGGAATTTAGATTCCTCCCTGAATTCGGAACAGGTGCAAAACTTCTTGGCGTCATTTGGTCCAACCACACATAAGTGCATATTAAGGAATTGGGGGTGGTGTCTGTGTCTCCATAGCACATTGTCATCAGTATAGAGGCATATCCACGATACCAGGTTGATAGCAAAAATATGCTGTGTTCACTGGTACAATGTAAACACTTCTGTGCTGAAAACAATCTTTGAACAATAGGCGGTTCAAACAGCAAAAAAACACTACAAGACAAGCAAAGTAGCAGCATGCTATTACCTGATCCAGCCACACCCACAGTAGCAGCCCCAGCACCAATATATTTGGCAGCCTGATCAATGTCCCTCTGTACAGCGCTAGTCTGGAAAGTTCGGATCTGAAGCAGAACAATAAGGTACTCTAAATCTTTTAACTTAGTTTTTATTACATTCAGCGGTACACTGCAGTGAAACACAAAGTAAACAAATTATTGTGCCATGTTAGCTGCTATTGATGGACCATCCTATCCCTAATGCTGCAAATTAGTTCTGTAGTTTACTTTCTTACTTTCAAGCTGATATTAAACTGCCCAGTGACTTAGGACACTTTATGGTTTAAAAGTGATATCGGTCAATAAACCTTGGAACAAAATCTAGATTTGCCACAACATAGGGTTATCTAGTAGGCAAAGATCAAAAAGACCTCCAGTGGTAAAGTCTGCTACATACAAATCTGGAAGGGACTGAACCCTTCATTTTCAGCAAGGCTGTAAGAGTCACATTGAAAGGTCCCTTCTGGAGTAGAAGACTATTCAGTTTGTGCCATTGCACTCACCGCCACATTGAGTTAAGCAGTCCTCTGGGATTTATAAGAAAGCTCTGGTAAACCACCCAGCCAGAAAGTCACCAACCAGGAATCAAAAACTTCACATCTAACACAGGGAATGAGAGTGCAGATTGATACCACCTCAGAAATAGACAACTCCGTTCTTGCTTACTCTCACACTTCTGTCTCTACTTCAATTTTTCCCCACTCGTCTTTTTATCACAATTTACTCCAAATCTTTTCTCAAAACAAAATGAGAAAAACATTATTTCTGTATGAGAAATTATCTTCCTTTCTACTATGGTTTTGCTAGGTATCCCCACTAGGTTTCTTGTTATTTGAAAACCTACCAACAAGTTACAAACGTTTTTCGACAACTACAGTCTTAACTGTTATTGTGATTTGTATAAAGATTGTCCCAGTAATTGCACAATAAATTACCAGATCTATTCAAATACCCCCATGTGGCTTCTGGAATAGTGGAGAATAGAACCACAGCCTCCTTTCATGTCATAAAAGGTGACTTGAGGGCTAGTGACCCCACACTGCAAAAATCAATATCAAACTGAAAAGACCCAAAGAATGCCCAAGAAAATCACATATCATGGTAAAGGGAGTGGAAATATTTTTTTGCCTTTGATGTGTACTTGAGGCACAGCGAGAACTGACGATTCAAATAATCTATAGCAAAGTTTTACTACATAAGCTACTAAAATCCCAAAGGGACTTGAACATTCTAAATTGTCAGAATAGTGTGTTATACCAAAAAATAATTACAACTTAACCAAGAAGAGGTGTTTCATCAGTGGTTCCATGTACAGCAGCCATCATTCTATTCTGGGGTGATACAGGATTTCATCACTTGAACAACTTCATTGTTAAATCTAGAGAAATATACTTAATTCCAGAGGCTGCTTGGAGCCAACAATCACATAACATCAAGAAACCAACCTGACTAAGCAGAGATGAAACACTGTTAGATTGAGATACTAGATTCAATGCACTGATTCCACTATAACTTGATAGGCTGACATTTGGCATCTGTTGCTGCAAGAACAAAATAATGTGTCTACAATTTACTCAACACAAGTTGAAGTAAGAACTTTTTATAAATGACTAACCAGTAATGACATAAACAAAACAAATCTTGACAAGTTATAAATGTTCCCAGGAAAGAGAGGAAGAGAAAGAATAATTTAACAAATGATGTTAACATTTCATTCTTTATCCAGAGCCACATCAGTCTGCCTGAAAAACTAGATGCCTTTACTGTAATGTAGCCAGTGTCATCTTGCAATCCCCAGTCTGGTCTTCCAGGAACCATGCCCTCCATTACTATTCACTTCAAACCACTGTGATATCGTCTGTGACCAAGATATTTTGATTTCCATGACAACATTTATACGCCAATGTTTCTCAATGTTCAGGCCTTGCAGGATGTAGACATTTTTGCTAGGAAGTTTTCTTTAGCCTTGTTTTAACATTTTCAATGTCTTCATTACTGGTGGTAATTTGTGGTCTATACTTTGCTTTTTCAGTGTACATAATCTTAAGTTTTCTTTGGATTCAGAAAAATACATTTGCAAAAATGTCACCTACAACACATGAAACATATACATGGAAAAATAGTGCTTTTGACAGACTGCTATCTTAGCACTGAAATCTGAAAAGAACACAGAACTAAGAGATCTCATGACAACTGTAGCCCAGTTGTCCCGTGATTCTGAAAGGGTGCTCCATCCAGTGAATACCCTCACACTGAAAGCTCAAGGGGAATGAAGATGCTGACTGGCTAAAGAGGGAGCAGGGATGTCTAAAGATGACAACCTGGTCAGCTATGACAAAGCAAAAACTATCGCCAGAGGGCTCTGTAAAGCAAAGTGGGAGAAAGAACACCCAAAACACAACTAGGATGATGGATATTACCAACTGCCATAGTTCACCTCCAGGTGGGTCACAACAAAATGAGACAGACACTCAATTTAAGATAGGTACAAACGATCTATTGCTTGGCGAGTATGAAAACAGCATGTCCTACAAACTGCCCCAGTATGCAGACCTGAAAATATATATTATATATATGCTCCGTATCGACCATTCTGTGTGATTTGTATGTGATCTGAACCTAAGAGCGATTGTACATTGTGCCAGTTATGCACCCACAAGTAGGTCAACACATTTCTGAGATGCTTTTTATTTGATAGGGTAGCTTCCCTATGTCCTACATCAGTCGTCTCTTACGGCATGCCTTGTAGGTCGCAGTAGTACTATTCTTTGTTTCCTTTGCGGCCCCAAGCACCACACAGGCGAATCTGCAGTATAGAATTGTTGAGTAACTTTTGAGAGAGAAAAAGTTTGTACATAATGCGTGTCATTTGCTTTGTTGCTTTATGATAACCAAGTGTTGCTATTTCATTAGAGCATAATTAACCTACTCATATGTGATCTGAAAGTTCTATTACAGAGTTGCAAGATAACTAGATAACTTTTCCTGCAACTAAACTTTTCCTGCAACTAACAGGAGTGTTATACCTTGCCAATTGCTGCAAATGGAATGGTAGTATTTCTTTGGCAGTTTTATCAAGTGAAAAAGATTCTAAAGCATTAACCATTTTCCATTCACTCAATACACGTAATAATTATATCTTTTCGATTTTAGCTATTTGGTGTTCAAGTTCATTAGAAAGTTCAGTACAGTGCTGTGTCTTTCAGTCCAGCATATACCATTCTGACTAGCATTCTGTTTGGGTTCACTTTCCCTAGTTCTTGAGTTTTCAATGTCTACAGGGCAGCACTAGTGGTTCTCCATAGCAACTGTCTACGTCCACTTGAGATCTCATATAGCACAGAACCCCAGTGTCAATACATATTTTCTGGGATTGTTTTCCCGGTTAAGGATTCATCCAGTCAATTGTTTGGGTCATAGGTCATTTGTGTTGGCCAGCATTCAATTATTTTATTCCAGTGTTGCAGATGTTGTCCATAATGTGTGTATGAAACAGTCTTACCTGAACTACTCTGAACTCATTCTGATCTGTCCAGGAATAATTTGCTATACTATAGCAGATATGTGTTTAAAATACACTCCGTATCTGAGATTTGATAAAAAATGAATACTTACCTCCTGTTTAAAAACCATGGGGCTGCCAAGTGAGTGCAGCGTTGCGGCTGATGATGTTCTGAGGATTCATACATGACAGAGTTACTTTCTGTACTAACTACGACATAAAAACTACTCTTGGAAAATTTTATAAATTAAGACGTCATAAATCAGAAAAATAATCATAGGAGCATGAAGATTAAGTTCAAGTTAACTTTTTTATTTATTTGAAAGCCAAAAAATGACCACTTGTTAACCTCTGATTTTTACTAGATCCGAGCCTATGACGATTTACGTTGTGCCAGTTATGCGCCCAAAAGTAGGCCAGCACATCTTTCTTCTTCGTTCTCACTAGATTGGGATTTCGGATTCTCTAAAGGCAGCCGTCTGCCTCAGATTATTAGCTATGCATACAGTTTGTCTTGGACGCTAGTGTAAGTGGGCCACCTTTTCATTCTCAAGTCTGCATACTGAGGGCAGTTCTTTAGGATATAATTCCTATGATTTCTGCTTCCCCATTTGTGCCGACCTCTTCCGCAAGAGTTTTGGCCACCCTCGTGATGGTAGGTCTGACATTCTTGCTGCATGGCTAAATCTCTGAGGCAGATTGGCGACCGTAGAATCTGTTATCCTATTCCTCATTGTGAGGGGTTGCACCATGTTATGCGCCTTACGGCCTGGTGCATCTGTTTTCTGCAAGCCTTTGTTTTGGGTTAGCATTCCCTAGCAGACACGTGCATCCAATTTCAGCCAAACCTCCTTGGTCACATCTTACGACATGAGTGACAGGTAACAGTGGTTCTATTCTTTACACCCCAAATTTGGGCCCCGTAACCACTTGGGCGGGTCAGCAAATCTGATGTCTTTATTCACACTAGAAAGTGTGTGTTACATTGTAGCAGTTAACAGAAAGGCTGTGACTTTCAATTTGAAACATTTTCAGCACAGCACTTTTTAAAGCAACTGCCTTAAACACACTTTGCTTATCCAGACTGCAGTGATGCTGTCTGTAATCAGGGTTTCGGTCAACTCTAGTTGCTCATTCGAGTCTTAGCCCACACTTGGATATACCAGTGATAGAATTAGTGATCACATTCTGACTTTAGTACTCTAAACATTTGGTATACATGGCAAAACATAAGGCACCTAAAACTGAATCTGAGACAGGACAGACCAACTTATGTTCACTTGGAACCATTCTCACTTCAATTACCAAATGGTCAAATCTGACACTATCCCCAAGATCTGCAAATGGGTGGCTTCATCCAAAATCACTCCCTAGACGATCTTGCTCACCTCAGTCGCCCTCTGGGCAGTGCCTGCCATTTTCAGTGCTGATGAGCTGTTACACTTTTAAGATATATAACTAACAAACATATGCAACATGACATTTATAACGTAATCTTGGGAAAATCATGTCAGAGCTTGAATCAGCTGATAAATGGGTTTTGCAACTTGTCTATCAAGTATGACAGAAATTTCTATAGGACTAGCAACCATAGCCTTATGTAAAAACATTGCGACTCACAGAAACCATCATTGCAAGAGGTGACTATGGACTCGAGGGCGAGTTGTGCTACGGTCAGCAACTGTTATTTCCAACAAATTGCTAGCCTAGGAAACCCTATTCTACACAAAGGATAGTGCAAGGGTGCATGCCATAATTTATAATATTCATGTCGAATTTCTGCTTAGACGGCCAACTGAGAGTTCAAATCGTTTATTGAAGCAAGACATAAAATGAAAGAGTGCTGATGAAAGATTAATGATAATGACTTTCACATTGTTTCAGACTATGTTTATGAATGGTAAATATTAATAACATTTCAAGGTCACTAAATACAAGAACAAGTTTATCATTGTTCAAAGTCATTGAAGAATATGCCTATGCTGCTGTCTTATGTCATGGAATACAAAGTATTGGTTGTGAAGTATGGTCACCGTTTGACATTTTCCGAGTGAATTCAAATTATAATAAACATTATTGTCATAAAGTCTCCAGCTAGTATTGCTAGTCTACTCTTTTTAAGCGATTTCTTTACAGAAAATGCACCCAAAAGAGGAACTGTGTGTGCTGACTTTGTTAACTTGAAATCATTATAATGATTATACACTAACTCTATGACACGACAGTGAACTTGTGGTGTATAGACTATGTGAAACGAATCAGTTAAACGATAGTACAGACTTAAATTATTATTATTAAGTTATTACTATCACTGGATCACTATCCACTTGCAAGGAATTTGTATGAGGTCATTGTAGGTCACAGAAAAACTGCAAATTATTAACGTATACATTAACGTTATGAAGGTGACACTAATAAAATATATATAAATTAATACACTAATAGTGGACGAATGCTGCATAATGTGTCAGTGTGCAATGGGTATGCAGCGGAACAACGACTACAAATAATAATATTTTCAACCTCAAACTATTCTTTCCGGTACCGAACTAAAGTTGCTTGTATGGACTTGACAAGTGTTTGTATCGTTTACACTTAAAATTGGTTCGAAGTAACTCCTCGTAAAAATGAATTAGACAGTGAACAGAAAATGCATTAACTTACCAAACATCTGGCTGAAGGCTGGACGAATTTTGCACAGGCATACATGTTGAACATCAATTTGTTAGTCGAACCTGTAAAGAAGCCGGTTGAATTATCGATGACGGAATAGAAAAATAAGCAAAATAGACAATATAAATTTTCAATATAGCATTGCAAGTGCTCTATTACATATGAAAATATAACTTAAAGGCACAACTACGGCTAGATGATACAAAAACTGAGTGATAAGCAACAGATATTACAACAAATAATTTTGCTTTCAAGTTCCTACCTAGAGGTGAAAATGAAGGAGACCGGGTCAACGCGCATGCGTCAGTAGTCACAGGTATATCCGCTTGGTGACGACAACGGAGGAAGAATATGGAGAAAAATTACTAGACGTTAGATACACTTAGCCGTCTGTTTTTGAGTCAACAAATGTTCTTATATTTAGTCTGTTTTTAGGATTTAAAGAATCTTCACTATTTTCCTGTACTTATTCTCGGTTAAAATGCAATATCCCTTGCAAACGTTGAAAGTCTTATATGTAACATGCATGCAATGTGTTAGTGTGGCGCATAACTCAACTGCATAATATATTTGCGGTCACGCCTGCCTTGACAACAATGTATCTCCGCCAGCTTTTAGTGAGGTTTTTGAATGAAAAGTATTCAAGCATTCAGTATTGTATATATTAAATAAGAGGGAATGGGCGAAGAAGATAAAAACCTCCAACTATAGCAGTTCATCTTCACACTACTGTATGATCATAGAAGTCGAGGGAACATCTTTAGTGAATTCGCAGAGATGCAAGTAACACACAACAAATGTTACATGTTCAACAAACTTCCCCCACCTGTTATTATAGACAAAAGTATCAGTAACCGTCAAAGAACTGTATGTCTCAACCTTCTCATCAGTCATATTACCAGCAACTGCAATAAAATGTATAATTCAAGTCTAATTCTTATGCTTTCTGTCAGTAATTAGATCACAGCACCGGTAGCTTCAATGAACTGTGTGATTCACTTCGTCGTTTAGTTTTCGGATGCGCCAGTTCTTCTACACATGTGTGGAAGCCTATAAACCGTAGCGCAACGTATTCGCGTTTTTTTTGGCGCAAACCACACATATCACAATGAGTGGTCATCTTGGTTGATAACAAAGCGAACGCAAAGGAGAAGAAGACTTCGCCGTCACTCTTCTGTTAGTTATTAGACCACATCACCAGTAGTTTCAGTAAATTGTTTGGTTAACTTCGCTGTTGTTCTTCAGTTGGTCATCAGGTCACAGTAGCTGCAGTTAACTGTGGGATTAACTTATTCGTTGTTCTTCTGTTGGACATCAGATCACAGCACCAATAGCTTCAGTGAACTCTATTATTAACTTTGTCGTAATCCTTCTGTTGGTCATCAGATCACAGCACCAATAGCTTCAGTGAACTCTATGATTAACTTTGTCGTAGTCCTTCTGTTGGTCATCAGATCACAGCACCAATAGCTTCAGTGAACTCTATGATTAACTTTGTCGTAATCCTTCTGTTGGTCATCAGATCACAGCACCAATAGCTTCAGTGAACTCTATGATTAACTTTGTCGTAGTCCTTCTGTTGGTCATCAGATCACAGTCAATCATGTGCCGTACCTGCCGGCGTAGGCGATCATGTCTCTACACAACTCTCTTTGCTTGGTGCATGTAATCAGTTCTGACGTCGATATTTTGTCGAACCATGATGTCAGGCCATCCAACATCTTCTCTGTCTTCCACGTTCTCTCCTTCCCTGAATTTTACCTGTAGTCACCAAATGTTCTAAACCTTCTCTTCGCATTATATGCCAGAAGAACCTTGATTGTCGGATTATTATTCTTTTGATAAGGTTTCTTTGTGTGCAGGCCTGATTTAAAACTCCACATTTGCTGTCCATGGAATTTTCAGCATTCTTCTGTAAAACCACATCTCTGTGGCTTCAATGATCGATTGATCACAGTAGTTTCAGTGAACTGTATGATTAATTTCGTCATAGTCCTTCTGTTGGTCATCATAGTTGACACAAGCGATCTCTGTCTTAAATGACTGTGCTGGTGATCCATATATGGAATACTTTCCCAGAGATAATAATGTTTCAGTTTCTAGAACTGCACTATATACACTTCTGCTGAGAAAAAACATATGTGCTGTCAAATAGTTGGTATGGTGATTGTCACGGACTAGAGAAAGAGAAAACGAACATACGTATGTGGTGTGGTCTGTTCTGGACCGAAAGTGGCAGATACCACAACTTAACGTACAACACATGAAACTTATACATAACAAAATAGTGCTTTTGACTGATGTATTGGCTGCAATCTTAGCAATGTAATCTGAAAAGAACACAGAACTAAGAGATCTCATGATAACCTTAGCCTAGTTGTCCCATGATTCTGATAGGGTAGTAATCCAGTGATTACCCTCACACTGCAAGCTCAAGGGGAATGAAGATACTGACTGGCTAAAGAGGGACAGAGATGTCTAAAGGTGACAACCTGGTCAGCTACGAAGAAGCAAAAATCATCGCTAAATGACACAAATTACAACAGGTGTTGGCCATAGAACAGATTGCATTATTACAGTCTGTCAATGCGAGTAGGGATCGAAGATGAAGCTACTCAAAAGCGGTGGGGACATTGACTGATGTGTCTAGTATACAATTTTCTCACACACCAGACGAATATCTCAGTATAATTGCCTATATCATTTGTCCGATTAACACTTAGGCATTTAGTCCTAGCGAAGATATTGTGCAGTCGTGCTATCAGACATATTGTTTTACAAAACGAGATAGATTTTAATCAAGTTGTACGAGAGGAACTTGCATAGCTGAGAATCGTTTTACTGTTAAAGCACAGAGAAAACGAGCTACCATAAAATACAAAACACACCACATCCACATGTCAAACATTGATCATATATGTCCCATCTGTGACATGGACTGTGTTTCAGTATTGGATTCTAGTCGCCCGTCTAGTGCCAGGGCCCGCAATAGAAGCAAAGAATAGTACCACTGCAACCTACAATGCATGTCGCAAGAGGCGACTGATGTAGGCCCTAGGGATGCTACCAGTGCCGGATTAGGCTAGCGCGGGGCCCTAGGTTTTGTATGATAATAAAATAAAACACAACTTTTACAAACAAAATTGTCTCGATTTAATGTGAGCAAATTTAGAGATAGCACTAGACAAATCAATTTCTCTAAGTAAATTACATTCAATGTTCATTAAGGTGAGTTATTTAGACGATCTTGTCCCATCATGTTTCTTAACTCACTTTTTAAACACTTTAATGTTGAAAAAGAACGTTCTCCGCTGCAGTTAGTAATCATTAAAGACAAATAAATTCGTAAGACTATTTCTACATTTGGGAAACACGACTCTAATGAATTGTCCATTATAAGTTTATAAATTGCAGTTCCAGAGCCTATGCTTTTCGTTGCTAATAGCAGCAGCTACATTAATTTTAAGAAGTTCAGTGAACTGCATAAGTTCGTCGCCTAGGCTTTCTTCCAAATCCTCTTGGTAAGAGCTGACAATATTTGATTTGGAGTTCTTTTCAAGATCTCTTCTGCTGTAATAGATTTTAACTGCCGGAGTATTCCAAATACACAAGTCACTCTATGGTACAACCTAAATCAATAACTGTGCAAACAAAACAGAACAGTTGTCCTTTAGTTTCTGTATAACACAACCAATCTCTCACGTGAGTTTTGTTTGTTGGTGTATGCGTGTATGTGAAAAACGACTTTCGACAAGATCGTGGATTGTTTTCTTTATCGTATGTTTTTTTGGGTTTTTTAAAGACATGAAATCACTGTTCATATGTTGCACTTCGCTACTTTCTTTCACAATCCAATAGTCTCGATTGAAGTTGTTTGCCATTCACCAATATAGTTGGAGTACATTTTACTTCCGTTGTGTTTTTGGCTTGTAGATGATGTTGCTACATTAGAAGCATGTGCTGTGCTTTCTGCCTCTCTTTGACTTGAAAATAATATGGCTAAATTGGGAGGACTTGCTGTACATTCGATTTCAGTTTGTCTTGTGAAAAATGTGGCTAAATCGTGAAGAGTTGCTGATCTTAATGGTAATATTGGTAATGATGATTCTTCTATAGCACTGCCTTCATCTACTACACAGTGGGACACGTCTTCTGTATTTTCTGCTTCGATTTCGTTGGATTCGGCACCATCACATACGACATTAAAAAATTCAGACAGAATGCGTGTTTTTGAAATAACATCTGGTTATTTTTCCATTTTCATCTCTGTCACATAGGCGCGGGGCCCCTAGAAGCGCGGGGCCCGTAGCATTGCTACTTCTGCTACTAGGCTAATCCGGCACTGGATGCTACCCTATTAAATAAAAAGCGGCGCAGAAATCGGATGTGTTGGCCTACTTGTAGGCGCATAACTGGCACAACGAGCAATCGCTCTTAGGCTCAGATCACATACAAATCACACAGAGTGGTTGACAAGTGGTCGATATGGAGCGTTCAAAGAAGAAGAAGTATTGGATTCTATAGTCGTTTCCGTTCACAACAGAGAGGTGACACAGCACACATATGAGGCTGTTGTCATGATCGCTCAAGATATACCATAACTATTTGTTCATTTCTAGTGTGTCTGTGTATGCATGTAATGTATTTATAAGCAGTGGGTTTGTATGTAGTGTGTATGTTTGTAACATGTACGTATGTATGTATTGTGAAGACCAATTATTTATTACCAATTACATACTATTTTTTTTACTGACAAACTAACAACAGAAGTAGCTAAAACAGAGTAGAAATTAATGTGAATTCTTCTTCTTTGCGTTCGTTCTTTACACCAATTTTAATCACTCTTTGTGATATGTTTGATCTTTGCAAAGAACGTGTATACGTTGCACATTGGTTTGGTAGGCCCTAAACGCCTACACGTTTAGGACACGTGCATCCGCTTTAAGCCAAACCTCCTTAGTCGCCTCTTACGACATGCGTGGCAGAAAACAATGTTTATATTCTTTACACCCCAAATTTGGGCCCCGGTAACCACTCGGGCGACAATTCTACCCTCTGAATACAATTCTTTGCTTTCAGCAGAATTCTCATTTCCTCGATTATATCCCTTGCACTGGTCGGTCAACAGTTCCAGGCCCAATGTATCGTCTTGGAAAAACTAGATCACTTAAAAAAATTGACATATATTCTCGCGTGATAAATGTCAGAGTCTGAGCACGTACACTGCACTCCTGCGGCGATTCCAAAGATTCTCCTAACTCAGAAAAGTGTATACTTATTTCCAGCTTTTTACAATAGGAAACCCACATTATTTCGACAGTTCCGGAGATTGAAAATACGGTCTTACTACTCAAGCTCATCAACAGCAAAATCGAATTTAGAATATACAGTAGGAAACAGTATTATACCGCACAAGAGGAGTCAAACTGTATAGAAAATTCAGACACTGACGACCTAGTTCCTCTCTATCAAGATGTGATACATGGTACTCTCGTCATTGTATTTATTAATCCTTTCTTCCTTCCTTTCGTTCGCTTGAAATATGTCTATATATTCAATGTTGTCTCTTGTATGAACTTCACTGTCCTGTGTAGCTCACACAGAGGTCCGTGTAGTGTATTTATCAATGATATTGGAGAGAAACTATTCAAAATCACATTTTCAGAGCTCTCTATACTGATGATTTTGCTTCATTGATGCTTGTTCACTACAAAGTCCAGAATTAACACTGACCTTAACAGCATCAACAAATGGGTATCAAATGGAGGAACACAGATGAACCTTCCCTCGCCCAAGTGGTTACCGGGACCCAAATTTGGGGTGTAAAGAATAGAACCACTGTTACCTGCCATGCATGTCGTAAGAGGCGACTAAGGAGGTTTGACTGAAATCGGATGCATGTGTCCTAAGCGTGTAGAAGTCTATGCGTTTAGGGGCCTACCAAACCAATGTGCAACGTATACACGTTCTTGGCAAGGATCAAACAAATCACAAAGATTGATTGAAATTGGTTGTAAAGAACGAACGCAAAGAAGAAGAAGAACCTTCCCTGCAGATGTAGAATACACATTCTCGATATTAATGATTAATTGATTGTTAGGGTCATCATTATTGTACTTCGGTGAGTGATCATGTGTGCTCCGATCGCTTTCTTATACAGGAAGATCTCAGCGGCAGCGCATGAACTATGTACCACCGGCGAGGATCACCGATGTAATTTAGAAGATGGAATAATATTTTGCAGGAATGTATTTTATCTTTCGAATGAATTTTCCCCGGGCAGCGGCTTTCCAGCCTTCTCTAATCGATTTTGAGCTGCCAAAGGATTCTTTAACATGCTCAACTTGAACACAGAACCTATGTTTAATCGTCCGTCTCCGATAGGACTAGAAATTCGATCTCACCTACACTGAGACCAAGGATCTGTGAAAAAATATCCTGATCGCTCCTGAGTGAACTTAGTACCGTTGTAACGAGAGGTGAGCCCAGCGCCGGATTAGCCTAGTAGCGAAGTAGCAAATGCTACGGGCTCCGCGCTTCTGGGGGCGCCTATGTGACAGAGATGAAAAGGAAAAAAATAACCAAGATGTTATATAAAAAACACGCAAGCTGTCTGAATATTTTAGTGTCGTGTGTAATGGTGCTGAATCCAAAGAAATCGAAGCAGAAAATACAGAAGTCGCGTCTCACTGTGCAGTAGATGAGGGCAGTACTATAGAAGAATCATCATTACAAATATCACCATTAAGATCAGCAACTCTTCACGATTTAGCCATACTTTCCCCAAGACAAACTGAAGTCGAATGTACAGCAAGTCCTCCCAATTTAGCAATATCATCTTCAAGCCAAACAGAGGCAGAAAGCACAGCACATGCTTCCAATGTAGCACCATCTTCTACAAGCCAAAAACAAAATGAAAGTAAAATGTACTCGCAACGATATTGGTGAATGGCCAAGCAACTTCAATCGAGATTTTTGGGATTGCGAAAGGAAGTAGCGAAGTGCAACATATGAACAGTGATTTCTTGTCTTAAAAAAACATACGATAAAGAAAACAATCCACGATTTTGTCGAAAGTCGTTTTTCACATCTACACATAAACCAACACACAAAACTCATGTGAGAGATTGGTTGTGTTATTTAGAAACTAAAGGACAACTTTTCTGTTTTGTTTGCAAAGTTACTGATTCAGGCTGTTCGTCACGGTTTACGAAAAAAGGATTTGACGATTGGAAAAACGCAAATAATTTGTTGAAAAGACATGAAGAAAGCACTTCCCATAGACAAGCGATAATTTCGCTGTTAGTTTGCAAAACGAAGGATGCTCGTGTCGATTCTCAACTTGTAAGGCAAATTGAGACCTAACAAACATATTAGCGGACACTTTTAGAGCGAATTACTTAAGTTATCCAATTTTCAGCAGAACGAGGTTTTGCATTTCGGGTAGTGATGAAACTATTGGTTCACCTAATAATGGAAATTATTTAGGTTTGTTGGAATTAATAGCCAAATTTGACATTTTTCTGGCTCAGCATATAAATACTTTTGCAAATAAAGGAAAGGGACATACATCATACTTATCAATAACAACATGTGAGGAATTTATCCATCTAATTGCATCAAGCTTACTGGATCATATTATTAGCGAAATTATGAAATGCAAGTACTATTCCGTATCACTGGACTCTACTCCAGACATTTCGCATGTGGACCAACTCACTGTAATAGTGCGCTATGTCTTACCATCTGGATCAGTGGAAAGGTTTGTGAAGTTCTTGGATATGGAAGGTCATACTGCTGAACAACTCGCCCAAAGTTTACTTGATTTTGTAAATAAAAATGGCATTGATATCATAGCCGTGGTCAAAGCTATGACAATGCCAGCAACATGAGTGGGAAATACCACGTGTTACAAGCATGCATTAAAGAGATAATTAAGTACGCAGAATGCATTCCCTGCTTTGCACATTCACTGAATTTGGTTGCTAAGTGTGCTGCAGAATGTTGTATAGAAGCATCCATTTTATTCGATTTTGTTGAAAGCCTCTATACATTCTTTTCCGCTTCTATCTATCGATGGGGCATTCTTACAAAAGCACTGGAAGATACAGGTTCAAAACTCCCGGCTTTGAAGAGAATGTCGGACACCAGGCGGCGTGCCCGACCTGATGCGACAAAGGCCCTTTCATGTGGTTTTACCACTATCAAAGTTTTGTATGACATCTCAAATAACATGGATCAAAAGGTAGAGTGTCGTAATCAGGCGTATGGACTAGTTTTGGAGATGAGTAAGTTGGAAACAGAAATAATGACCATTTTATGGAACGGAATTCTAAAACGCTTGCAAGCGTCTAGCGCTTCATTACAGTCACCTGATCATCAAGACGTTAACACGGGAAATGTCCTTTATGAATCGTTACACGGGTACGTTCAAGCAATGCGGCCTACATTTTCAGATATTGAGACCAAAGCCAAAATCCTGACTGACTGTCAAGAATATCAGCAACAAACTTCAAGACGACGCAAGCGAAATAGTAAGTACGACGATTTCAACAGCTCTACTACGCTCGATGAAGTTGTAGAAAACCAAACACCCAAACAAAAATTTGAACAAGTGTTTATTGTCATAATTGATAATGTACTCTCTGCCTTAAATCTCTTACAGCAGAAGAGATCTTGAAAAGAACTCCAAATATTATCAGCTCTTACCAAGAGGATTTGGAAGAAAACATAATAGAAAATTCATGAGAGTCGTGTTTCCCAATGTAGAAATAGTCTTACGAATTTACTTGTCTTTAATAATTACTAACTGCAGCGGAGAACGTTCTTTTTCAACATTAAAGCGTATAAAAATTGAGTTAAGGAACATGATGGGACAAGATCGTCTAAATAACCTCAAATAAATGAACATTGATTGTAATTTACTTAGAGGAATTGATTTGTCTAGTGTTATCTCTAAGTTTGCTCACATTAAATCAAGACAAGTTTGTTTGTAAAAGTTGTGTTTTATTACTTATTATCATACAAACCTAGGGCCCCGCGCTAAAATTTGCTACAGGCCCCGCGCTGGCCTAATCCGGCACTGGGTGAGCCCCTAGCTTCTACGCCGCAGAGACCCCTAAGAAATATGAATGTCACAGAAGAAATGCATAAGATCGAATTGAGTGAAATTGTGTTGTCTGTGCCTTATGTGTCCTTTGGTATGATGAGGATTGATAATGAGATGATGACGAATAAAGGTTCCTCTGAAAAAACATTTCTTTTTATCATCTTTCACTCTAGTATAACAAATATAAACCAATCTTTGTCCTTCCTTCCTTCCTTTCGTTCGCTTGAAATTTGTCTATATATTCAATGTTGTCTCTTGCATAAACTTAACTGTCTTTTGTAGCTCACACAGAGGTCCATGTAGTTTTCTGTCGAGTGTTGTTTCGTTAGGTCAGTGAGTTTGCCTCAATGTATCATATTCGGGCAGTCTTGAAGTATGTGCTCTGCAGTCTGGTGTGTCTGTTCACATGTACACATGACTGAATTGCCAATCTTGAATTTTGTATACATGTGGCTGCGGAGTCGATTGTGTCCTGTTCTAAGGCGCAGAATGACAACTTGTTTCTTCTTCTTCTTCTTCTTCTTGTTCGTTCTTTACGAGCAATTTTAATCACTCTTTGTGATATGCTTGATCTTTGCCAAGAACGTGTATACGTTGCACATTGGTTTAGTAGGCCCCTAAACACATAGACTTCTACACGTTTAGGACACATGCATCCGATTTCAGCCAAACCTCATTAGTCGCCTCTTACGACATGCGTGGCAGGTAATAGTGGTTCTATTCTTTACACCCCAAATTTGGGCCCCGGTAACCACTCGGGCGACCTAACAGCTGATTGCAACAACTCGTACCAGTCTCCGTCATCGCATGTTGTTGCAACTCTTCCAGTCTCCGTCACCTTATGTTGTTGCAACTCGTATCTACCAGTCTCCGTCACCTTATGTTGTTGCAACTTGTACCAGTCTCAATCACCTTATGTTGTGCAACTCGTACCAGTCTCAATAACCTCATGTTGTTGCAGCTCGTATCAGTCTCAATCACCTTATGTTGTTGCAACTCGTATCAGTCTCAATCACCTTATGTTGTTGCAACTCGTATCAGTCTCTCAATCACCTTATGTTGTTGCAACTCGTACCAGTCTCAATCACCTTATGTTGTTGCAACTCGTACCAGTCTCAATCACCTTATGTTGTTGCAACTCGTACCAGTCTCAATCACCTTATGTTGTTGCAACTCGTACCAGTTTCAATCACCTTATGTTGTTGCAACTCGTACAAACACGAACAGATTACAAGGTACAAACAGAACTGATTACAAGGTACAAACAGAACTGATTGCAAGGCACAAACAAAACTGACTGCAATGAGCAAACAGAAATAGCGATGAGAATACCCATTAAACTGGTACTAATATGTACAAACAAAACTGACCGTGCTAAAGACCACCAAAAAAAACCACTTTCTCTGCAAGATGTAAACCTCAACTGTAGAAGCTAGAAATAAATCTGGTTGTACAAGATATAAATAGATATGGTTGTACAAGATATAAATAGATATGGTTGTACAAGATATAAATAGATATGGTTGTACAAGATATAAATAGATATGGTTGTACAAGATATAAATATATCTGGTTGTACAAGATATAGATAGATATGGTTGTACAAGATATAAATAGATCTGGTTGTACAAGATATAAATAGATATGGTTGTACAAGATATAAATAGATATGGTTGTACAAGATATAATAGATATGGTTGTACAAGATATAAATAGATCTAGTTGTACAAGATATAAATAGATATGGTTGTACAAGCTATAAATAGATCTAGTTGTACAAGATATAAATAGATCTGGTTGTACAAGATATAAATAGATATGGTTGTACAAGATATAAATAGATCTAGTTGTATAAGATATAAATAGATATGGTTATCATCATCATAGAAGTAGCTTGTCCCTTCCGGAACTTGGCTCCCATGACAGCAGTCCTGAAAAACTCTGTTCTCTGCAAGTTGACCGGCGTCAGTACCAGTCATTCTCAGATCGTCAATGGCGTCTTGCACCCATCGTCTTTTAGGTCTTCCTCTCATTCTTCTTCCAGGTACCATTCCCTCCAAAATATTTAATGTTCCTTGATGTTATGCTCTTTAATAGCCACCTCTCTCTAATATCAAGCTGTTGCTGAATAGAAGCATTTGTTCTTTTCTCTGTACATGATATTCTAAGTACTCTTCTGTAGCATTTGTTCTTTTCTCTGTACATGATATTCTAAGTACTCTTCTGTAGCATGTGTTCTTTTCTCTGTACATGATATTCTAAGTACTCTTCTATAGCATTTGTTCTTTTCTCTGTACATGATATTCTAAGTACTCTTCTATAGCATTTGTTCTTTTCTCTGTGCATGATATTCTAAGTACTCTTCTATAGCATTTGTTCTTTTCTCTGTACATGATATTCTAAGTACTCTTCTATAGCATTTGTTCTTTTCTCTGTACATGATATTCTAAGTACTCTTCTGTAGCATTTGTTCTTTCTCTGTCCATGATATTCTAAGTACTCTTCTATAGCATTTGTTCTTTTCTCTGTACATGATATTCTAAGTACTCTTCTATAGCATTTGTTCTTTTCTCTGTACATGATATTCTAAATACTCTTCTATAGCATTTGTTCTTTTCTCTGTACATGATATTCTAAGTACTCTTCTGTAGCATTTGTTCTTTTCTCTGTACATGATATTCTAAGTACTCTTCTGTAGCATTTGTTCTTTTCTCTGTACATGATATTCTAAGTACTCTTCTGTAGCATTTGTTCTTTTCTCTGTACATGATATTCTAAGTACTCTTCTGTAGCATTTGTTCTTTTCTCTGTACATGATATTCTAAGTACTCTTCTGTAGCATTTGTTCTTTTCTCTGTACATGATATTCTAAGTACTCTTCTATAGCATTTGCATTCAAAGGTATTAGTGATCTTCTCCGTCGCTTTGTCAATGGTCCATGTCAAACAACCATATGCTGTCAAGGAAAAAACGCAGGCTCTTAAACACTTAATTTTTGTTCTTATGTCCGTTCCCTTCCATAGGTTAGTTAGTTCTTTTAGTTTTTGCAAAACAATGCTCAACCTTCTTTAATTTCTTTATAGCATTCCCGTCATTTGTCAGCAATGTCTCAAGGTATTCAAAGTTATCGACTCTTTCTATTTTGTGACCGTTGACACATATATCAATACATCAATTCTGTTGTATCAGTTGTAAATATCTTCGTTTTCTTTCAGTTCAGTTTAGTCGTCGGGTCACCATCACTGCACGTCGAATCAATTAGTTCATAAGTGCTCCGATCTCCCCCTCAGTATTTCCCTTAGCGTATGGCGACTAACGACACCGGTTCTTTGTTGGTTTACTATTCTTCTGTGGTTCTTTCAGTGTATTGATATAAAGATTTTGATCTTCGCTGTTTTTTTAAGTGACATGATCAAGTTCTCTATGCCATTTTGTGATGTAGATAATATCACTGTATCGTCAGCATATCTTAATTCTGGTAACTCGTATAATAGCACTGTATCGTCAGCATATCTTAATTCTGGTAACTTTGATCTCTCCGACACCAGAGCGTCATATTTTTTCATCTCTGCAGATTCTCTGACATTCCTCATGATGTTTTCAGCATAAATGTTGAATAGGTACGGTGACAAAATGCACCCCACCACGACCTCACCACAGGCAAAAAGGGGCGGGAAATCCGAAAGGGGAGTCGAATCTTTATTAGTAATTACTTGTAGTAGACGTCCGAGTGGTTACCGGGGCCCACATTTGGGGTGTAAAGAATAGAACCACTGTTACCTGCCACGCATGTCGTAAGAGGCGCCTAAGGAGGTTTGGCTGAAATCGGATGCACATGTCCTAAACGTGTAGAAGTCTATGCGTTGAGGGCCTACCAAACCAATGTGCAAACATATACACGTTCTTGGCAAAGATCAAACATATCATAAAGAGTGATTAAAATTGGTCGTAAAGAACGAACTCGAAGAAGAAAATGCACCCCAAATAAATCTGGTTATAGAAGATATCAATAGATATGGTTATGGTAAAAATATAAATAGGTCTGACTGTACAAGATATAAATGCTTGTATGAATTTACGTAACGCTAACTAATATAAATAAATTGCCATAGATTTCTACCCACAGATAACAATATTTGCTCATGGGTGGGACTAGCTCGTACCCACCTTTCCCGGTTTTTGCTATTTTAGGAAGAAACCAAATATTTAACTGCTATTCCTACCTGTTCAATTTATTTCCTGTGCTATTTCTGCAAGAACCTTCACCACCACTAGCCATCAATCACACTGTGGTATCGCGTCTCACCTGTACTTGATCAAATCGTAAAATGCCTACACCGGAAGCGGCATCCACGTGTGCTAGTTACATCCAATCTCACCTTCAATTAAGGTGATTGAGAACTTCACGTGGGAATCGTGTCTCGCGTCGTCATAGTTTAAAAAAGAAGAATATTGGACAGGACACGATATGCTATAATTGATTAAAAGATCCATTCGGTGTCCCATACATCACAATTTTAATTTCGTGTCAAGGTGAGAATGAAGGCATGGCGATGAAGGTACTTTAGCTGTTCATTTGAATACTTTCTGTCGTGAGAAATGATATTTTTGGTAGGTAAATGGACTAGGTAAATGGACTAGGTAAATGGACTAGGTAAATGGACTAGGTAGGTAAATGGACTAGGTAAATGGACTAGGTAAATGGACTAGGTAAATGGACTAGGTAAATGGACTAGGTAAATGGACTAGGTAGATGGACTAGGTAAATGGACTAGGTAGATGGACTAGGTAAATGGACTAGGTAGGTAAATGGACTAGGTAGGTAAATGGACTAGGTAGGTAAATGGACTAGGTAGGTAAATGGACTAGGTAGGTAAATGGACTAGGTAGGTAAATGGACTAGGTAAATGGACTAGGTAAATGGACTAGGTAAATGGACTAGGTAAATGGACTAGGTAAATGGACTAGGTAAATGGACTAGGTAAATGGACTAGGTAGGTAAATGGACTAGGTAAATGGACTAGGTAAATGGACTAGGTAGGTAAATGGACTAGGTAGGTAAATGGACTAGGTAGAAATGGACTAGAGTAAATGGACTAGGTAGGTAAATGGACTAGGTAGGTAAATGGACTAGGTAGGTAAATGGACTAGGTAGGTAAATGGACTAGGTAGGTAAATGGACTAGGTAGTAAATGGACTAGGTAGAAATGGACTGAGGTAAATGGACTAGGTAAATGGACTAGGTAGATGGCCTAGGTAGGTAAATGGACTAGGTAAATGGACTAGGTAAATGGACTAGGTAAATGGACTAGGTAAATGGACTAGGTAAATGGACTAGGTAGATGGACTAGGTAAATGGACTAGGTAGTAAATGGACTGGTAAGGTAGGTAAATGGACTAGGTAGTAAATGGACTAGGTAGGTAAATGGACTAGGTGGTAAATGGACTAGGTAGGTAAATGGACTAGGTAGGTAAATGGACTAGGTAGGTAAATGGACTAGGTAAATGGACTAGGTAGATGGCCTAGGTAGGTAAATGGACTAGGTAAATGGACTAGGTAGATGGACTAGGTAAATGGACTAGGTAGGTAAATGGACTAGGTAAATGGCCTAGGTAAATTGGACTAGGTAGAAATGGACTAGGTAGGTAAATGGACTAGGTAGTATGGACTGTAGATGGCAGCTACCTATTTCATAAAAAGCACCCAGAAATCTGATGTGCTGGCCTACTTGTATGTGCACAACTGACACAACGTAAATCGCTATTAGGCTCAGATCACTTACAAATTACAAAGAGTGGTTAACAAAGTAGGTAATATGGATCGTTGGAAGAAGAAGAAATAATAACTAAATTAATATTGATAAACAGTTTAACTACCAAAATATTGTACTTCCACGACTAATGTGAAATTTTACACTGCATATTCGCTGCAATTTAATGCAATTCTGGTGTTTAGTACTTATAATTTCCAAGATATTCACTATTAAAGTTGTTATGATTAGGGAAGAAATATCGCTTTACATAACTTTTGGGTTGTTTTTTTTACTAATAGATATGCTATGATTACACATTAAACATACGGATTTGTCTTTGTATTCAGCACAAAAATACTGATCCTCCCATTCAAAATTAAAAGCGTAGTTCCGTTGCTGTTCAGTCGTGTTTTTAAATGATAGATAAATTAATAATTGTTGCACATCTTTTGTAGTTAGCAACGATAAAGTTATACTATCAGCTTATATGAATGAATAAGATAGCTGATCGATAAATTACATGCTGTTCCTACTCTGAATTGAAACTGCATGCTCCTCTAATGTAATACGGCCCTCTAGAGGGACCGAGCCGTATGGGGTAAAACCCGGTGCAATGAAGTCAATCCTTCGGCCTTAAAACCCTTTAAGGTCGGCTCCGATGTGTTATTTTGGTTTTTCATTTTTTTCATTTTGCCTTCTACGAATTCAGGTGTAGTCATAGCGCCAGGTATGTTGCTACTGACTGATGTTTCGTGAAGGCTTGCTTTCCTTATTAGCAATGTCCCTGCCATACAGGCAGATCTCAGATGTACATGTAGTTTAGATCCTCAAGTATTGATCTGTGGGCAGGGAACCTATAGTCCAAACCACATGACGTGTGCTTACCTAGGTCCAAGCCTTATATCTCCGGAATTTTTACTACAAGTCTTCTTCTTCTTTGCGTTCGTTCTTTACGATCAATTTTAATCACTCTTTGTGATATGTTTGATCTTTGCCAAGAACGTGTATAAGTTGCACATTGGTTTGGTAGGCCCCTAAACGCATAGACTTCTACACGTTTAGGACACGTGCATCCGATTTCAGCCAAACCTCCTTAGTCGCCTCTTACGACATGCGTGGCAGGTTACAGTGGTTCTATTCTTTACACCCCAAATTTGGGCCTCTGTAACCACTCAGGTGTCTACTACAAGGATTACTAATAAAGATTCGACTCCCATTTCGGATTTCCCGCCCCTTTTTGCCTGTAGTGAGGTCGTTCCAGATAAGGAACATTCTCAAACATTCTAGGAAAAGGGCTTTTTGACTTGTTTAGGTTTGTTCATGCTGACAATTTCTAATGTTTCGTCTTTTCTGGAACAACAAACACTCTTGTGATCATCCTTAGCATATTTTTTGCATCATGAGGTATGGTCTACATCAAGAAGTGCGTTCATGTTTGCCCCTTTCTGACTTTGTTGAGGTCGTTCCGGTTTAAGAACATTCTAAATCACGCGTGTCGTTTTGTCGTCACCATGAAATTTAGAGTTTCTACTTTGTATTTTATCTCCCGAAGAAGCAGAAATATTTGGCCACAGCTGAGCAGAGGTAGTCAGGGAGGTCAATTTCATCAGACGCAAAAAAGTCAGCCCATTTTATTTTGCACTCAACCTACATCACCCACCCCAGTTCCCCAGGAGAGAACCTTTCCAGATGCAAAAATACAACTTTTGGTTTTGCGCACGGTCAACATTACCAGCCCCGGTACGTCCAGGAAGGGCAGTGTTGTTTGTTCGAAAGGGAAGTTGAGAACCGCGCTTTCTTCAGTGGAAAAGCAAAGACTTAGGGGACAGTATAATGGTTACATAAGAAAAACAAAGAGAAACAGCGGGAGATCGTGTTGACATGAATGCTATAAAGAAAATAATAAAACATACTGTTATTCAGAAACGCATTTTTAAAATTGAAATTCAGATTAACGTTAAAGCCTACCGAATAAAATAGGGCGTTAAGAACGTATAGCACGGGCGCAATAGCGCCCTCGGATCAGCGAAGATCAGCATTGAATCAATCGCAACAACTCCTCATTAATCTCTAACTGCATTTATTACCGTCCTGTTCTCTTCCACAAATCTATAATTTATCCATACATTTATAATATTTGCTAAGATTAAGTCGTACGTTCACAACTATGCTTACTGCTCTGTTTGTCACTCTGTTTACGGCTTTGTTTGCTATTCTGTTTACGGCGCTGTTTGCTATTCTGTTTACGGCTCTGTTTGCTATTCTGTTTACGGCTCTGTTTGCTATTCTGTTTACTATTCTGTTTACTATTCTGTTTATGGCTCTGTTTGCTATTCTGTTTACGGCTCTGTTTGCCACTTTGTTTACGACTCTGTTTGCTATTAGGTTTACGGCTCTGTTTGCTATTCTGTTTACGGCTCTGTTTGCTATTAGGTTTACGGCTCTGTTTGCTATTCTGTTTACGGCTATGTTTACTACTATTTTTTACAACATCAATAGTAAAGTGCAAGCAACATATATTCTTGCAGAACTCGTTGTTGACCTTAATTCTGGTTTATCACTTTCTAAAACAAAATTCCCCTCCCAACGATATTTTTGTTTTTATATAAACTTCGAAGACTCGGCCCAGGGCATATACACTGGCAATTTGAGGCTGGTATACGCCCTTTCTTACTGATATCACTGCACAGTTTGTTTACAACACTTTAGACTTTAGAGCCATGCATTCGTGAGAACACACAAGAATGAAATTAGGTCAAGCTCTGTCTTAAGTGAGAATTGATATAGTAATACTCTCCAACATTTTTTGTTTCTTGTTTAGATCAGATCAAGTACCATCTCCGTATTATACTAATGAGTTGAATACTACAGATCTCAAACACAATTATCACAAGTAGCCAAATAATGATTTCCTTCTACCTGCCTTTCAACATCCTCTCCTTCTGTTGTGGCTTTCGATCGTGGCATGTTTTTTTATATGTCAAACATATTTGATATACATGTTTCGCTCGAGTGGTTACCGGGGCCCAAATTTGGGTGTAAAGAATAGAACCACTGTTACCTGCCATGCATGTCGTAAGAGGCGACTAAGGAGGTTTGGCTGAAATCGGATGCATGTGTCCTAAGCGTGTAGAAGTCTATGTGTTTAGGGTCCTACCAAACCAATGTGCAACGTATACACGTTCTTGGCAAAGATCAAATATATCACAAAGAATGATTAAAATTGGTCATAAAGAACGAACGCAAAGAAGAAGATGAGAAGATATACATGTTTACAATGTATCATTGCAACAATTATCTTTTCATTGCTAATGGTTCCATCGGTTTCTACATTCTTGACTTTCATTGCCACGGAATATGTTTTACTTTTCTGTACATCTACAACTCCACATACTTTATTCTGTCTTGTATATACGTATACTTGATTTTTGTTGATTTTGTAAATAATAAACAAGTAAATAAAGTACCAGTGGAGACCCATGATAGTCCAATGGTTAGTGCACCTGCTTTATTGGCGCTTGGTTCGGGTTCAATTCCGTAGTGGGAGTAAATTTTTGTTCTACCAAAACGGGCTATCAGCCTCAGTTGGGAACCAGAGAAGCACTGTGAAGTAAAGGCGAACGACGTGATGATGAAACCCCTTTAATGTGCGGGCAAAGAAAAATACTCTTTGTACGAAAAGGGGATCCTTTAATGACTTTTACTAAAGAAAACGTGTTTATGCCATATGGGAGAATAAGGTGCTATATAGTTTCGGTATTTTTCATTGACCAATGACCCACAATGAGTGATCTGGCCAGCACCACACCTGTCGCTTCTATCCCCCACTGTTTTTCTTGCATACTATTAAGACTGGATATTTACTATAACAGTGAATGGGAGATGTGGACGGGTAAGAGGAAGACAGCTATATTTCTTTTTAGTGGGAAACGTTGAGAAAGCACAAACAACAATTGGACAGAATACACTACAATGTCAATGGACGGAAAGTACCAGAGACACATTTTAGTTGACATTCAATTTATAACAAGGATGAAGCACTGCATCCATTTCCTGATCTTTGTTGTTGATCTAGACTAGGATGAAATAGACGCCGGAGGTGTTGTTGCATCTATACTTTATCTGGTTTATGCGCTTTATTTACCGAGTTATAAAAATGAGTTACTTTGGTTTTAAAATGTATACATTTCATAGCGTGTTCAGTCAGCCATTACACTAGACCATTGAAAGTATCTGAAATAAAGAAGATACACCAACAGACTTCTCCCCAACAAAAAAGATTGGTACTGAAGGTAATTGATAGAAAGTAGAACCTCAAGAAATGAGCACATGTTTACACAGACGGACCTGCAGTGGGGAGGCAGTAAATAATGGCTTGATATTCCTAAAGTTCAAAAATAGAAAGACATTTCGTAACGATAATAAGATCTCGAGTTTTAGAGCAGAAGCTGCCCGAGTGGTTACCGGGGCCCAAATTTGGGGTGAAAAGAATAGAACCACTGTTACCTGCCACGCATGTCGTAAGAGGTACTAAGGAGGTTTGGCTGAAATCGGATGCACGTGTCCTAAACGTGTAGAAGTCTATGCGTTTAGGGGCCTACCAAACCAATGTGCAACGTATACACGTTCTTGGCAAAGATCAAACATATCACAAAGAGTGATTAAAATTGGTGTAAAGAACGAACGCAAAGAAGAAGAAGAAGAAGAAAGAGCAGAAGCTGTAGCGCTCCCACGGGCACTGCGAATCAAGATCAGAACAATAGCCACCACACAAGATATCATCCATATTTGCTGAATGTAGTCTCATTAGAGGCCATATAGTCTGAAAGTAAACTGGAGTTGAGTCTCTCTGCCTTCCTGGCTTGCCATACAACATCATTGTTCTCTGTTCCCAATCCCTTTCTCATCATTACCACTTTCTGCATTTACCTTTCTTCTACTGCAAAGTATGGTTGGTTGACCACATACCCTCATGATAGTTCACGCGTCAAAGGAAAAGTGTATGAGAGCTGTCCTACAGCTGGAAAGATAGGAAAGTAAGATATTTCAGACTGGAAAAACAGGGATAAATGGAAAGAAAAGGCTATATAAAGAATAATTAAAACTTACGAACATTTAGATACCCCTCTTCTCCTTCCACTGAAAATAACATTATCATTTCATTCCTATTTGTTGAATTTATACAATATCAGATTCTATCGAGTATGCATTACTAGACACTTAAACTTTATAACAAAAATAAAATCACACTCTTCACTAAATTCCTATCCCGCTTCATATTTACCATGAATTCTAAGTGGAAACAGTTCCCCCTTTTCCCAACATGTATGTACGGGTCTCATGTTAAATGCATATTACCAATAGCAAGAAAAAAACAAAACATTAAAGACAAACGGCACCACATCACATGAAGGTAGAAAAATACATTTAGTAAAAATATGACCAGAAAATGTGTAATGTTACGGTGTCGTTTATGAAAGTGGTTACGAGAATTTAACGTGGCGGCACCTGCACCAATGTCATTGTCGGAACATTTCAGAGAATGCTAAAAATTCGATTTTAGTTCGTGCACTGGGGCAGTGTGTGAGAGGGAGAATGCGCATGACCGTGGTGAAGGAAGGTACTGCTAATAGAACAGCAAGAGAGAAAGCTGCTCACGATTAAACATGACAAATATTGTTTAGTGATGTGAATAGTAAGATGACTTCTCTTGAAGTGTGCTGCTTACTTCAGGCCTTCGACCGCCATAGGTCACAGCGCGGATGCTGTCAACGTACATGCGCACACAGCATCGTCTGCCACACTTCAAACGACATGAAAATATGGCCGAGGTGGTAAGCAGGTACGGGAGAAGAAAACAGTGCAACCCACGAAGGAAAAACGGTAAGTTGCTGCATGTTTTGACTACGTTTCGTTTTGTATATTTCAGTTCAAAGTATTTTCATTGAAAATGTCATTGATATGTTTAAAATTATCTCAATTTGATGTCAATTCCAACCAGGACCCATTTCTCAGAACCACCTGCTTTGCCTACCGTTATCGACAGGTCTAATGATAAACGGTGGGATAAGCTGAGTAGATAATAAAGCTATAGAAGGATACCAATTGTACGTAATCTTCTTCTGAGGACAGTCATGGTTACGGTTTTAATTGAATATGTGACTCGATGAGGCGTGAATTATTTACTTGAGAATAAAGGTACAAGAATACCGTGAGAGAGAAAGGGACAAATAGACCAACTATGCCTATGGCTTCGTGACGTATGTATAGGCCATCCCATGATGGAAGAAGTCCTAGCGTTGTGAGCGGATCACGTGTAACACCGCCTAGCATTATTTATCTAAATCATATCCATATACGATTTCGCAGAATTCATATCTGTGGTCCATTGTGTTTGCTTGAAATTCCACAATAGACAATGTTAGTTTCTTTTGACATGCTGGTTTCTTTTGACAGTATAATGTGACAATTATTCCTCGCAACACTTTTATTAGTTTTATTACCTAGTCGAATGTTACAATTAATTGCACAATTTTTTCAATTGTTATTATTCACAAGCAACAAGTGACACAAAATGCAAAATTTTTAAATGAATGCACATAGTTTTATTTTTTCCTGCATTACTTGAAGTAACACTTGTTGGAGTTTATATATATATATATATATATATATATATATATATATATATATATTATATATACAGTACAAAACAATACAGGCATGGAAAAAATGACATTAGATAGTAGGGCTTGGAAGGCATTGGTTTCAGACCTATATCTCCCTAGGGGCGACGTGTGAAGAAGAGGACAATATAATATACTATGATATTATATTATATATACTGTAGATGTTTTAGAATAAATATGTCCAAATTGTGAATTTAAATTGTTACGTTTTACTTTCTTTTGTCTATAAACAGTATATATTTATGGATGTTCATAATGATTATGTTTACTGATCATTATGATTTGAGGAGGGAATCATACATGGATACATTGCATAAGCTATCTTTAAGTGGACATAATTTATCTTAAAAAGTTACATGCAATTTGTATGTAACTCAACATAATGCATTTTTGGTGCTTACACGCCAACATAATTTACTAATAATGCACACACATATCCTTATCTTGCACATAATTATCTTTTACTTTGCAGCTTTTATTTAATGTATCTATAGCTTTAAAATGTAACTTTATGTTAGACATAATCTATCATTTACTTAAACATAATTTATTCTGTACTGACATAATTTATCTTTTACTTAAAATAATTTATAATTAGATGTAATTGGTGAATAACACACATAAATTATTTTTATCCTACACATAATGTATTTATTACTTGAATAATGTATTTATAAATTACATATAATATATATATTTGATTTTAGAAGTAATTATCTTTTAAAGTTAAACATAAGTCTATCCCCTACTTAGACTTAATGCATGGTTTGTTGAAACATGGGTCACAGATATATGAAGTGCACCAGGTTGAAAAATTATCTGCAAATAATTTAATATTGTTTATAATTGAGATATCAAAAATATACATGTGATCTTCTATTGTTCATAAATGAGACAGTTAAACTCTACACATGCTTTTTACTATTGTTTGTGAGACATTTAAATTCTACACATGATTTACTTTTGTTTGTAAATGAGACATTATTTAAACTACAGATGGTTTGTTTTTGTTTTTTAACTGAGACTGCATAGTTGCAGAGTGTAAACTTGCACATTCTTGTATATTTGTCCCAGAGATGCTTACACCATTGTAATTCACACAGCAAGCAGCACTCAATTTGTTGACTAAATAAATGTTGTACATGAACACAATAACTTGTGCTCTAGTATTGGTAAACATTTCTCACAAGGGAAACTATATTCATCACAAGTGTCAGTTTATTATGACATTCCAACTAAAGCATAGGACTGTATTTATTTCGTAGAGACATCGTTTTTGTCTTTTCCAATTACACTTTCTTTCCATCCACTCTGCTCCTCCAATCTTCCCACAGATCCCTTTTTCCCTTCCATTTTGGGTTAACATGTACTTACAAATCTATTTACATTGTTTAATGTTATTTAATGTGTGACCAAAAATTCCTTGTTTCTTTTCTCTATACGTGAGGATCTGTATTGTCTGTTGTGTTCTCTTCTACAAATCTGTGATTACTATTGCTTGATGTCATCTTATTTAAAAAAGTACCACATGCAGTAAACTAAGCACTTTTTTTCTCTGTAGATACCCGGAAATATTGATCATAGAAAAATATTTCTGCTTTTGTCTGTCCCTGTTGTATCATATCACAAAACCTCTCAGGCCAAGTCTCACGTACGTGTTGTTGTTGTTGTGCCGTGTTTGCATGCTCATGCCTGCTCACTGACATGAGAGAGGAGTTGGTGATCAGGTTTCATGTCTACACATCCCGATATCTAGATTTGTGTCAGGGAAAGTATTCTATCTCACACACACGCACGTGCACACTCTCTCTCACACCCACACACTCTCTCTCACACCCACAAACACATACACATTTGTGCATGTGAACACTGGACCGATGCCTGTCAGTATCCATGAACGGTTTCGTTCTATGTCGGAAAGTTCAGTGCTCACACATTTGATGTATTGATTTCTGTTTCTTGTAACCCTTGACTGAAATAATGTATGCATAAGGGAATGCCATACTTCTCTTCATTCCCTATTTATGAGACACAATTATATCCTTTCTGTTTGTAATTTTATTTAAAAAAAACTTATTTAATAGCGTCTAAAAGCCTGATGGTGTGTGTAAAAGGAGTGCGTGTGCATTTAAATGTAGAATTATTCACTTAACTTCATTCCAAACAATGTTGTTGTTTGTAATTTAATAACTGCCTTTAACATTTTCTTATTCATTTACATTATTGTCTTCGTTGCTATCGATTTGTTGTTGTCAACCTTTCAGTATATTAGCTAAGAACTTTCATATCCTTCCTTCTTTTCTTTTTTCTTTCGCTCATGAAAAGAAGTCCGTCCATAACTTATTATCTCTGCTTTCTCCCTACCACACGAGCCTTCGATTCTCGTTTTGTTATCTCGTTTTTGTGTTGTGTGTTTCTTATTGAGAAGAGATATCATCCCCCCTTACAAATTAATACAGCAGTTTTATAAAGAGACTAACGAATCCTCCTTTTTTTGTTTGTTTGTTTGATCCTCTTAATTCGGTCTGACTTTATGATGCTTTATCTATTGGAGATTGAGAAGAGGTACCTCAATTATTTCTTGATTTATTTCTTGTTCTCTTTCTTGATAATTTGTTGTTTATTTGTTCATGTTTGATCACTTCCAGCTTTTAATGTTTTCTCTCTCTCTCCCGATTTGGGAAAAGATTCATGAATCAGAGCTGACCAAAAGCATACTCCACCTCTAAGTAACAGTTTTGGTAACAGGCCACATCATCGCAGTCTGCCTAAGCGACTGGGATCGATTAAGAATGGCAAAATGAGTCTCACAAATACTTGATGAAAACGAATGTGTAGGGCAGAATTATAAAAAAGAAACACAGACTCGCTGTAAAAACTGGGACAACGTAATAAATACCCTTTTAATTGCGAACAAATAGAAAAGTATGTTTGGAATTAGATTGTGTGGCTCCTCTTAGCAACGTCATTTTGGAAATGCTGTTTTGAAATTTGTCTAACGTTGTTCAATACCGTTGCTTTTGGTCAAAACGTTGACTGTGTTGTACTGTTGTCAAACTGTGTTACTTTGTTGTTGGTTTATTCTTAGCCTGTCCGTAAGTAGAAGTTCAATGCCTAGATGTGACTTGGTCCAAGCAGGTCAAATAGGTTCTAGGCTGACAAGTTTGCCTTACCGCTGTCCCAGGTTTTGTGACTAGTGTCAAGTGCTTCTGCTCACTGTGCCGAGTTGAACGTTGCTCGCGTGTTATAGACACTCAACTCGGTAACACACTACGTGCTCACGCTCACTATTCTAGAGACGGAAACGTAATTCGTGCGGCTGCTCCAGTTATGTCAGTTTGGGGACAGATGCGTTGTCAGTTATTGTTGTTTGTCTCACAGTAGGGAAGGGGAGGAGATGTTGAAATATGCTTACTAACAAGATGTATACACGATGCATACTAAACAGTTTAAATAAAAACAATACAAGGTTAAAATTGAGCTCTACAAATGAACAAATCGAAGACCAAGAATTCTTTTATCAAGGTAGGGACAAACAAACACAGAACATACTAATAAAGTAAAAGTCGGACTACTGTGTCTGTAATGGAAGGCAATAGAGAATACGTAAGAAAATATAGAAAGCAAGAAACAAGTAGATTACATATGGAAGTGCACAGGTTATATATCAAAATGACTTGTGAGAGTGTAAATATTAAATATTGAAACAAATGCAAGCCTGTATGCCCAGCGTGTTCGTAGCGCGTTGGACTACGGGTGACAAGTCCTCTGGTGGGTGCTGGTTCAATTCCGCGGACTGGCAGAAAAGCCACAGATTTCCCAGATTTACGGTGTTCGTGGCACCGAACTGAAGGGTTACGATGTCCATGGCACAGAGCCGAAGAGCTTTCAGCTCAAGTGCTTCTGGATCGGGGTAAACAAATGCTACATAAAGACCTTTTGATCGAAATACGAATTTTGTTTAGTTATGTTCATTTGTTCACAACTGCAAGACCATTATTGTAGCTAATGCTGTGATATGTGTATGAGCCCTAGAGCATCATTTGTATTGGTACATCAGTCTGAATATCAGTAACGATTTAAGATACATACTTTGTCTATGAAGAAAGGAACCGTGTATATGTAAAAACACCGTGTCTAAGGCCTACGAAGGAATATACCATTTAGAGTCTACAAAGAAAGGAACACAGTATATAGGGTATATAAAGGCTAGGGTGTAGGAAGAAAAAAGAAAGAAACACAGTGTCTATGGTCTTCAAAGAAAACACAGTGTCTATGGTCTTAAATGAAGAAACACAGTGTCTATGGTCTTCAAATGAAGAAACACAGTGTCTATGGTCTTCAAATGAAGAAACATAGTGTCTATGGTTTTCAAATTAAGAAACACAGTGTCTATGGTTTTCAAATTAAGAAACACGGTGTCTCTGATCTTCAATGGAAGAAATATAGTGATTAGGGTATATGAAAGAATTAACACAATTTATAGGGTATGTGAAGGACGGAATATAACGTTTAGAGTCTAGAAAGAAAGAAAGTATACAATGGAAGAAACATAAGTAAATAGTGCAAGAAGTAACACAACGTCTAGGGAAGAATGGAATGTCTAGTACCTAGGAATATACATGAAGTAACACAATATATAGGGCTACATGAAAATAAAGAGTACAGTAATATAACTTAGTATCTCGCGTGCGCGACAATTTATCTTTAAGTATTGACTACTCTTATGTGCAATCTCTTTTCCTTGTTGCTAGAGATCAGATATAATTAATTTCGTTTACTTGTCTTGTCGAATAGCTAATACAGGTAAAATCATTGCTAACGGTGAGCCATTCAGGTGAGAGTCACTGACGGCGCCGTAAGTCTCGCTGATTGGCCGTCCATGTGTATTGATCCTTAGTAACGGTTTGCTTGAAGTTCGGTTCCATCATCGCTCCTCGTTCACCAATCACCTGACAGGTAGGCGGGGACTTGTCCCCCTTGTCAGGTGTATATCGTACGACACGCGACTAACTCGTGTGGGTATGTTTATTTCTGTGGTTTAGGATTACTTGGAGATGTGAATAGGTTGAAAAATGGACACACAAAATAGATAAATAGAGAGGTACTGGAAAGATTGAGTACGAGAAGAGAATTATTGGATGAAACGAAGCAAAGACAAGTCCAATATTTTGGCCAAGTAGCAAGACATAACACTGCCGAAGACTATGCTATCTGGGGGAATTCAAGACCGACGATCTAGAGAAAGATAGCTATACACTGGGCGTATAATATCAAGAGATGAACAAATAGGACGAGATCCATTGCATCCTACCTCGATGCTGAGACGCGGCTCATAATCTGGTCTAAGGAGGACTACACATATCGGCAACTATCGTTTTTAAGTAGTGGACACGCCCGAGTGGTTACCGGGGCCCAAATTTTGGGATGGAAAGAATAGAACCACTGTTACCTGCCATGCATGTCGTAAGAGGCGACTAAGGAGGTTTGGCTGAAATCGGATGCACGTGTCCTAAATGTGTAGAAGTCTATACGTTTAGGGGCCTACCAAACCAATATGCAACGTATACTTGTTCTTGGCAAAGATCAAACATATCACAAAGCGGGATTAAAATTGGTGGTAAAGAAGGAACGCAAAGAAGAAGGAGGAGAAGTAGTGGACAGAAACAAACAAAAAACAACATAACCGTCGCATGGAATATTATTTATTAATTAGCGAAACAAGAGGTACAGAATGAGTGTTAAAAGCACAATATAATGCATGAAGAGAGATGTGGGAAGAATGTACCTATCTAGAGAATCAGCTTGATCTCTCAAGGTAAATCGGTGAATGATATATTTCTGTTAAAAAACTTCATTAAACGAAGGTGTTGTAGTTGCACCGAGTTGTATGCAGGGGACAGTGATAAGTAGAAAGTAACATGCAAATGTTGACATGTGTGCATTACAACTGTTATGTCGTATGTGTGTGTAGGTATAGATATCCCTCAATGCCAGAGCGTTGCATTTGTAGGTGATGTGACAAGCTTTTCTCATCGATTACTTATCCTCTAACTCTAACTCGGCGATTCATGCAGCCATTGTAAACTGTATACTGCACCTGGTGCTGCGTCTGAGATAGGAAACTAGCCATGTTTCTTAGGATTCTTCTACTTCTTTGCTTTCGTTTTTTACCACCAATTTTAATCACTCTTTGTGATATGTTTGATCTTTGCCAAGAACTGTATACGTTGCACATTGGTTTGGTAGGCACCTAAACACATATACTTTTACACGTTTAGGACACGTGCATCCGATTTCAGCCAAACCTCTCTAGACGCCTCTTACGACATGCGTGGCAGGTAACAGTGGTTCTGTTTTTACACCCCAAATTTGGGCCCCGGTAACCTCTAGGGCGTTTCTTACGATTGATGCAATGTAGTCTAATCACTTGACTATACCTATACTTAAACCATTTGTCTGTGGTCTGCGCTATAACCAATGTCTGTACTCTAAATACTTGACTATGATAACACTTGAAATATCGAAACAAGATATTGGACATGTTGGAGGATATCTATTACACCTAAACCACCTTTTTTTGCTGAGATATGCACGGGGAACCGGTCTAGACAAGAAACTTAAAATGTTGATTTCTTACAGTTGACCTCAATGCAGATACATACCCAAATCTTTCAGCCCTATCTTTCAGTCCTCAATGCAGATATGTCACCCTATCTTTCTTTGTAGTTGTTGTAAAATATTGTCTATCGCAGACAACATGTAAGCGGACTTTGCTAATAGACATATATTCGTCGTCGGTTCAGCAGAGTAAAATTGATCGCCAGACACTGAAGTAGGTGAATCACTGTCACCTACTAGGTGCAAGACAATATGAACATAATGTGTAGAAAGTAGGAGGAATTAGGTTCTGGGAAAGTGGCTTAGAGGGTTGACAGCTTGGTTACATTATTGCGCAGAAACCTGCACGAGATGTGGGTAGAATGTAACAAGCATCACTAGATCTCCTGCTGGTCATACTGAGTTCTATATTCTAAGAATATGTTCAGATGTTCCAGACAAGAACATCTCGAGTCACTGATCCTTTACGATTGGTGTCAGTCGTCAGAAAGTTGTTCGTATTGGTTCTCTTTCATTAGGCTTAGTCAGTACCATTCTGACTTCTTTCCAGCCACATATAGTGAATACAAAATTATCCATTTGAACAGACATTAGTACAAATGAACTACTGTTAAGATTTTGCATATAGAAAACTCTATCTTATACACCATATCTACTGAGTTATACTGTGTCAAGCTTGATTGATTATATGCTAGACCCTCAAATTCGATAGAAGTACTCCGATTGTGAAGATGATAGGTATGCTTAGCCTTCTTTCGCTACTTTCCCGTCGTGTTCTTTTGTGCGCTCAATTTGAACACGGAAGTAACTTCCGTCATAGAAAAGACCAGGTACTCAACCTCAAATATCATGAGATCAGAGATCACTAGAAAATAGTATGATCGTTCCACACGAGCAGGAACCGATTACTTTGAAGTATGAGACGATAAATAAGAAAGGGAGAAAGACGGAATGAAACAACTGGTCAGTATCGCATTGTCTAGAGAACATTACGCATTAACTCCACTAAGCAGTTCAAAAATGTACTATCATTAATCGAGTCGTTTCAGGACGTCGCTCCTTCAAATAAGGAGTCTAGTTCATTTACTCAGATATATATATATATATATATATATGTAGACACAATAAGAGACACAATCTCTTTATTATACATGCTTAAATGATGTAATCGACGCACCAGATATGATCATTGTTAGTTTTAACTCAAAAACAAATGAGAATGTCCCGGTGCTTAAAAAGAAGCATGCCATTGAGAGAATCACTAGTAACACATTATCGTCGTTGTGTTTTCTTCCTTGACTTTTGACCTAGCCGATCTACAGTTTCACACAAAAGTAGCTTCTTGTTAGAAATACATCATTTTTTTGAGTTTGGATATGCCAGTCATAAAATAATTTAGATTTATTTACTAATTTCGCCATCGACAAACACTGGTGCTACTTCGAGTATTTTGCGTTTTCAAACCAAACCTGCTTTTCTCGCCCTTTAGCCAGTTTCGTGTTCCGTGCAGAACACAGGCTGGCTTCAAAATTATCGAAAGAAGGAAGAGAGATGTTTTGTTTAATTACTTTGATTGTGTTCTTTGGTATTGATTTAATTGTGTTCTTTTGTATCGATGAAAACGCATTGATTGTTATATTGATTTCATTGACGTATCTTTGCCACCGTAGTAAAACTGCTTATTAGTATTTCATTTTTTGTTACATTCAAATCTTGTCTGTTTTTATGCAGTTCTATTGGTTGAGAGAGAGAGAGAGAGGGAGGAAGGGGGAAGAAGGCAGGAAATAATTTGAGTTTCTCATCTTCTACTCAATTTAATTATGTCCTGTTTCAATGTGACATGATATTTGTGACGGGGCAACACCTCTGCTGTTTATCTGCTGATAGTTTGTGACTCAGCAAAGTCCAAACTTTTAGTACGGTCACATCTGGTCAACTCTCATAACCAGGGGATGACCACAGGGTAGAGAGGATTTTAACTGTCCAGTCCATTGATCAGTTTGAACTGGTCATTCCTTAATCAGCCATCTTTGCCAACACTGGTGGAGCTAGAACCAGATGTTCATTGAACGAACAGAATGAGCAATCCTCACACTGTGTGCTCTTTGAAATCTCTGACGTAAATATGGGGGTCCTTTTCATTGTTTGATTGCTTCTTCATTGATTTGTCGGTCGGATGGCTGAAGTGCTGCCTCTTTTGTTGTCTGCGCTGTTTTCTTTACTGCTTGAATATTGAATGTGATTATAGTGTGTGAACAGATTAATCAACTTTCAAAGAGCCGCCAAAATTAGTAGCAGTAGTTGTTGTTTTGGTTGAAGTATACTAGTTGTATTTGTTGTTGTTTTAGTAATTGTTTTAGCAGTTGTAGTAGTACTTGCAGTTGTGTGTTTATAGTAGTGATATTAGTAATACTGTAGTAGTATTCGATACCAATGCTAGTAGGAGGATCAACGGCAAATCTTCTTTGTTTACTCTAGTGTAACTAAGTAGATCTATCTCATTTTGCGAGTTTAGTCAGCTGGACGTTAGTTATGATTGGATTGGTCTATTGATATAATCATCATTGTACGAGATTCTCTTATGCTTCTCTTATGTCATCATTATTACTCATATTACTCGTGTGTCTGTGTCCCTCCTTGGATTTTGGTTTCATTTACACCCCTTTGCTTCTCTGGGTCCACATCTCAGACTGTAACATCGTCGTCTGCATTACTTACTTATTGAACACCCTGAGAAATGTCAAGACGAAATCTGGAAATAACTCTCTCCTCCTCTATTACCCCCTTCTCTCTGTGTGTTATGAGTAGAAGTCGCCAGTTATGAATAATAATATCATCCACTTGTTAAATGCATCGACTTTAGAATAAAATTAATTCTTGGCTGTAGTTGCTGATCATGATATTGTGTGGACATATTTGTTCTGTAGCCGAAGTCCAATCAGAGATTCTCGTTATAAGTTTGATTAATTACAGAAAAACACCCACATCTAGAACGCTCTTATATCTCGCTGTCACTGTCACTTTCAGTTGTCTGTGACAATTGTTTGAGCCTCGACTCTGCATTGTGACCATGGGAGTCTAGGAAGTACCACCACATACGCCTCAAGTATGTCTAATGTCTGGGATTTTGAACTATCCGTTGTCGCCAGTAGCTGTTCAAGAGACTTCTATCCAGAAACATTCTATTTATCCCAACTATTTTATCTTTGTCTTTTTAATTTTACGTCGACCGACTTATGTGATGATAATAAACCTCCAGAAATGTATATCTGTAGTATGTTAGTCCGTAGTTTATGTATATCTGTAGTATGTTAGTCCCATTATGTTGTTGTTGATACCCGTTCAAGTCATGATATTATGATGCCCAATACCGTTTCTGATCTGAAGAATATGTTCTAGCGGCTTCTTTCATGTGGGTGCTTCATTTGTATTGATCATTTTTTTCATGACTTCAGATATATATATATATATATCATGTCCCTATGATATGACTATGAGGATAAACACACAAGAAAATGCAAACAACCGTTGCCATCAGCATGCCGTCACCAGATTCAAAATAGTACACATCGTGATAAAACAATACCCTAAACAGGAAGAAAATATTCATATAACGCACATCGTGAAAATAAAACACTTGAAACGTGAAGGAAATGTTAATTTACTTGTAAAAACAACACATAAAATATGCAGGAAATGTTATAATAATGCAGAAAATAATGAAGCTCAGAAAAACACGAAGAAAATGTTAAAATTGCACACAGCGTGATAAAATGACGCATGCAATATGAACGAAATGTTTAAATAAATAACAAGTCATAAAGCACATAGAGCGTGAAGACAATGCTAAATATAGTAGAGCATGATAACACATCTAAAACATGAAGAGAATGCTAAAATAAGGCACTGTGTGTGACAAAACTGCACGGGCAACATGAGTACATTTGAACGTCCCTGTGTTGCCGGGGCCAGCGGGGAGCAAAGAATAGTAACACTGCGACCTACAAAGCATGTAGTAAGAGGCGACTGAGGTAGTGACCGAGAGAAGCTACCCTAGTAAATAAAAAGCATCGTAGAAATCGGATGTGCTGGCCTACTTATAGGCGCATAACTGGCACAACGTACAATCGTTCTTAGGCTCAGATCACATACAAATCACAAAGAGTGGTTAGCAAGTGGTCGATATGGAGCATTCGAAGAAGAAGTACATTTTGAAAATTATGCACAGTGTGACAAAACAACACGTACAACTTTAGTAACATAAAAAAATAATGCACAACGTAACAAAACAACACGCACAGCACGAGTGAAAACTTTAAATAAGACACAGCGTGGTCAAACAACACGTACAACGTGAAGGGAAGTTTAAAATAACTCAAGTGTTAAAACAGCACATGAAACATGAACGACATTTAAAAAAGATACGAAGTCATCGAAAAAATACCTCACTGTCATTATTGTTTACAGAGTATTCGTATACACTTCATTCACATGAAAAATATATGTTGTCTACTACATGTGCAATCTAGTCAGGCTATAATTGTTACTTTTAGAAAATATAATAGGTCATCTTATGAGTATTTATTTTTTATCAGTTGTTGCTGCAATTCAGTATATTGGAAGTTGTATTCATTAATATCAAACTTCTATACTTGCTAATATTCCAGCGCGCTAGTTGTTTTCTGTGTCACCAACTATGATTTATTTATTTTGTGTAAATAAATAACTGACAAGTCATGCCAGATAGTGTTGTAAAACCAAATAGTATTTTATTATAAATAGGACGTATATCAACCCATCCAATATATAGGAGGTATGCCAACTCCTGTCATAAATAGAACGTATACCAACTCTTCCAATTCTTCTTTTTCATGTTCTTCAATAATTGAACAGCGCATGAGCTCTTACCCATAGGACAAATGCATGTATTTGTAAGCTATTTTGTTGTTCTATATGTGTTCCATTTATCTGACCTTAGAGAAACAGAACCTTCATAACATTACACAACTCTGGGCGCCCAAAAAAGATGATGGTCAACAGTTTCATGATGAATGTGTATATATCTGGCGGCACTCTGGAGCGTATTGGGGTTGATTTCTGTTCATATGTTTATTAAGTGGTATATGTTAAGTTAAATGGCTCGGACATGTTATGAGAATGAGACAAGAAATGCCTGCAAGGGTAGCCCTCACTTGGACACCAGAAGGAAAGAGAAAGAAAGGCAGACCACGGACAACATGGAGGCGCATGATGGAAGAGGAACTGGACACCGCATCTCTGACGTGGGGCTCTGCGCTGAAGGTTGCACGGACAGGAGAGCATGGAAAGTCCTTTCTGAAGCCTCATGTGTCACTAGGCATGACGGGATTAAGTAAGTAAGTAATATGTTAAGTCAGGAATTGAAATATGCTGCTCTTATTTCTCGGTATAAGTTGGTTGCATTTTTTAAATTGGGTTGGCCATGTGTCTATGGATTTTCTTCTAGTGTCCCCCATGGCCCATCTGGTCAACCAAATTTCGTTATTTGCTGTTTTTAGCTTTGGCTTTGCTGTGTAGTTTATTGCTGCTGTGAATGGTTGTTCTTGTGTTGATCCTTTCTTAGCTAACATGTCAGTGTTATAATTTCCGAGTGTGTTTGAACTGTCAGTGTCATTGTGACTTCTTTCCAAAGACAGATGGTGCATGCTTATTGACCGATATGACACAAATTTGTACAGATAGACCACTGGTAAGATTTTGCAAGCAGAAAACCCCACTTTATAGTACAACATCTACTCAGTGATTAGTGAGAATAATAATCTTTACATTCTGACATGTTCTGATATGCTCAGATATCCTGCTCAGCATTTTCATCAGCGTAGGGGACTGATCACTTTAGTTCTGTGTTGATAGATCAAACGTCTTGTACCACTAGCAAAGTGTTTCTTTCTGGTAGTTCCCGGTTTGAGTCCCATCTCTTTCAACCAGGAAAGAGATGTCGATTCATATTTCTCTGTAGAAAAATCATCGATTCAATCTGCTTCTCTTTTGCCATCGATGATCTCCGACATATCAATTGCCTGTCCTTCTCTGATCACTGCTGTGTCAGCCAGCTGATCTGCTCCTCATTCACGACCACTTGGCCCGGTACGAAAATACATTTTATATAGATCATCAGTGATGTGTTAAGTGTGTCGAGCCATTCATGTCGTATGTAGCCAAACTGAATTTTCAGTGATTCACTCGAAATATATGCACAGGCATGTTTGTAATCCTGTGTACCAAGCTCAGTTAAACTGTAGCATGGTGTCAGATTTGATTGTTGTCGCAGGCATAGGTTAGGTAATCAGAGCTGACTCATGGTCCAACTCTTCCCATAAATGAACTGATGCCAACTCACCCCATAAATCGCACGTGTGGTGCCGGGGCCCGCAAGAGAAGCAAAGAATAGTACCAATACAACCTACAATGCATGTCGTAAGAGGCGACTGATGTAGGCCCTATGAATGCTACCCTAGTAAATAAAAAGCAGCGCAGAAAACGGATGTGCTGGCCTACTTGTGGGCGCATAACTGGTACAACGAACAATCGCTCTGAGGCTCAGATCACATACAAATCACACAGAGTGGTTGACAAGTGGTCGGTGTAGAGCGTTCGAAGACTAAGAATCCCATAAATAAGACAGATGTCAGTTATGTTTTACGTGGACAACCTTTTATATGCCAGGGACCGGACCTGAAACACTTGAGGATGCAGAGGACCGGATACTCTCACATACTTTAAACCTTCTATAATGTAATGTGCATGCTCAAGCTACTGTAACGTAGAAATTCGGTCTGGCTAAGCAGATAGGCATCGCGGGAGAGCTGCTCTGGTATGGGTAGTGATGCAGAAGTAGCCACGTTGGATGAGATCCGCCCGCAACACAGACGAGCGGAATCCCAGAGTGACTTAATGCACGTCTCTCCCGACCGATGGGAAAAAGCTGAACGGATAAACATCAAGGGATGAGGGGTGCATCCAGAGAAGCGACGGGGCACACGTGGGGCGAAACTCGGAGCCCGTAGGTGGGGGCCCCGAGTTGAGTTGCACGTAGGCCTACATGGGTGAAACTAGGAGCCATGAGGTGGGGGCCCGAACAAATAAGCATCAAGGAATGCGGGGTGCATCCAGAGAAGAGACGTTGGTCCCACGTGGAGTAAAACTTGGGCCCGAGATGAGTTTCACATGGACCCACATAGGGCGAAACTCGGAGCCCTGATGTGGGGGCCCGAGTTGAGCCCCGTGTCCGGACAGCCTAGAGGCATGGTAAATGTGAGCACGGTGAGAGCTGATGGAGATGGTGGGGCAGGCACCAGGGCAGAGCGAGCACGCAAGCGGACGATGCACGAGTGGGCCCACCAGTGGGCAGACGTGCACGACGCTGATGGGACGTAACAGGCGTGAGGGTGAGCAGCCCACCAAAATGTACAAAAAATTGGAAAGCCCAGCAGAGGTTGAATCCAGTGCGCGTTTCCGCTCGCAGGGAACTACTACTACCTTGTAGTTTGATTGGGGACAATCAGTCAAAGGCTAGCGGAGTAAACTGTACACAAAGCTGGACGGAAGGAAAACCAAGTAGTCCACAAAAAGACTGGTTTCCTGGGCAGATGACGCTCAACCGGGGAGGGCAGGTCGTCTAAGTGTCTCTACCCTAAAAGAAAATAGCAACCTGCTGCCTTGCAGGTCGGCTGGGGACAACCAAAGGATGACGAAGACCGAACCCAGTAAACGCTGGTTGAAATCGGACACATCGCTGATGGACAAGCACCAGAGCTCCAAATGGTACTGAAGATGTGACGTAAAATACGTTCTTGGCAAAGGGCTGTTTATATGTCGCAATAAGCATGATCAAACTGGGCAAAAAGAACGATCGCGCGCGCGAGAGAGAGAGAGAGAGAGAGAGAGAGAAGAGAGAGAGAGAAGATGATGACATAGAAAGAATACAGTAATCTCAACCCGATTCTTATAGATAGAAAGTGATGAGAAATATGTTTAAGGTTCTAATGTAAGCCATAAGCACATCCATCACTTAGCGGAAAGCAGAATTCACAACAATGTCCAGTATGAGAATGATGTCGATTTTGGCGGCTGCTCTCTCTCTCTCTCTCTCTCTCTCTCTCTCTCTCTCCTTCTCTCTCTCTCTCTCTCTCTCTCTCTCTGTCTCAAGCATGTGACGCCCCAGGCGCTTATGGCAGCAACAAACGCATGCTATTCTTCTCTATTCTTGGCCGTTGTCTGTATTTTGTTCCAGGGATTCATTTCTTTCAGTTCTTCGTCTACTGTTTCCTATGTTGTTTTGGGTCTTCTACGTTTTCTTTTACCCTTTGGTGTCCATCTCAATGAAGTTTTCGTGACACAGTCTCCATGTGTATCGCATATCCGATCCATCTCCAGCATCTTTTTTGGATGATGGTGCTCATATTATCTTGTTGACACTGTGCAAGCAGTTCTTGGTTGGAGATATTATTTGGCCAGAACACGAATAAGATCTTCTCCGACAAGTTGTATGAAAGGTGAAGAGTTTGGGCATATCTTGTCATTCTCCAGCATTCTTTTCCGCATAGTAAAGTTGATATCACACAGCTGAATTATGTAGTAATCTTGCTTCTGATGCTGTATTGGACTGATTTCCAGAACGTCTGATGTATAATGAATGTACTTCGTGCCTTACTCAATATTCTTTTAATGTCAGATCCAACTCCTCCTCCGTGGCTGATTCAAGTGGTCCCATGAGACATTTTAGACCAATAAGGATAAGGTACCGAATCTGAATTTATTTAGTCCATGTTTAGAAATATTTATTGTAGCCCCTTCTCCCCCTCCCCTTCCCACTTTTTTTCCTTTCGCTTATCATTTTTGGAAGGTAAAATTGTTGGAGAAAACCCATTTCAAGATTTCTCATTATTTTTGTAGATTTTGCTACATTTACGTGCATGATATCTCTAATAAATAATATTTGTTTAATTATCTTGGGGCTTTTCATATTTTAGATATTCCAACCCAAACTATGCAGGACCAGTAGTATGATACATTCGGTACGTTTAGAATAACTTTTTGTGTGTAACGGCATCAAGAACAGCCTTAAGAAAGTGAATAATAGCTTACAAAGTGCATTAGAACAAGCACACACAAGATCACTACACACCTCCTCCCCAACACATCTATAAAGAAGTAAATGGTGGAAGAGAAGGATTAATATTTGATGGTGAGGATTTTTATCCCTTTCAAAATATTGTTTTTATTTTCCAAATTGATAACAAAAAGACTTAAATTAAATCTTAACCTTAATCATGCCCTCGATTATAATTGTGTACATGTTTGTTCCTCTCCTCCTTTTTCAGTAAAAAATAATTAAATTTAGGCTTTCAGTGCATTAGTTGCTGAAATATCGTTTTTGAAAAAAACCAAATAAAACCTGTATCAACATCGAAAACATTAGGCAAATACCAAGAGCAATAAGTATCAGTTCTGCAGGCGTCAGCAGTATGATAAAAAGAACGAAACAGGACAGTATGATAAAAAGAACGAAACAGGATCTATATCGCTAAAGCGGAAAGATGATGTTGTAACAGGAAAACCATACCGAGACGACACTTACTAATAAGGGAAAAGTCTAAAAGGCTCTCGAAAGACAAGTGGCACATTAAACAGCGAATTGGGGGAGAATTGGATATGTCAGTACTTCTACTATTTGCAGAAGACTGCTGGGTGTTGATGGAAAACTTCCTAATGAAATAAAATAACTGCTAACGAAAGTAATGAAACAGAAGCCTTACAAATGGGAAACTACAATTTAAAAAACTGGACTAAATAAGGTTGGAAAAAAGTGCTCTTGAGGAGCTGTGACAGTTATTTCTACTTCCAAGATCAGAGAAGTATGAATGCTCGGAGGTCATCGGAAGAAAAGTAATTCCCACATTGATCAGTGCGTGAAACATCCACAGGAATTTCTTCTTCTTCTTCACGTTCGTTCTTTACGACCAATTTTAATCAATCTTTGTGATATGTTTGATCTATGCCAAAAACGTGTATACGTTGCACATTGGTTTGATAGGCCCCTAAACGCAAAGACTTCTACATGTTTAGGACACGTGCATCTGATTTCAGCTAAACCTCCTTAGTCGCCTCTTACGACATGCGTGGCAGGTAACAGTGGTTCTATTCTTTACATCCCAATTTTGGGCCCACTCGGGCGAAACACAAGAACTCATATTTTGGGGATGCTGAAGTTATTACGACGTCTGCGGCTTGCACCAAGTCTAGGACAAGATTGGCTCGCCATAATACATCGAAGTTCTCCAAAGTAGAGATGTTGTAGAACTAAAAAAGACATTTTCTTACGGATTCAGGAAGATCTGGTCAAATTCCACACATCGAAAATGGTGAAGAATGTGTTTAATACAGGGTGTTCAAGATAATTGCAGCCCCATTGACAAATCGAAAGTTGACAGTTAACCTATTGCGTGGTGTCTATTTACTATGTAAACCATTTCTGGCTAGCTCGTCCTACGTCACATTTGTTCATCGCCCCTTCCCGCACTACAATTACATACAGTCACACAACCTTGACCTATGCTACGTCATAACTGAACCTTCTCATTTTCACATATATATGCCAGATTAGCTCTATTCACAGGCTACTTTTATCTTGAACACCCTGTAGTAATCAAATGAACGTATTAGAATGACCTGAGAATTTCCTAGATTCAAAACCAAATATAGAATGGTGAAAGGGGGAGAGAAAGAAAGAGAGGTAGTTTATTTTTGTTTTGCAATCAACCATTAGTGGAATGTGAACTGTGCCACAAAGGTAAAAACGTATTCAAACTTCAGTTCATGTTCGTTACAGGGACTCACGATTGATAGAGACCTAAATGCTGTTTAAAAAGCAAGGAAGTCCTATTAAGTATTAATGAGAGTATATTAGAGTGATTCATAATAATAGTTTGAAAACAATATATTTCAGTCCTTCACATTTTGTTTCAACTAATGTCTATATGTAAATATCAGTCTCCCTTTCTAGGCATCTGTCTGTGAATCCAATTCTTTATCAATCTTCATAACCTTTTATCCGTTCTGTCTTTATGTATATTGTTTGGTTTGTAGCTTTCATTTTCTTCTTGCTAAGTTATATTTTTGCTGACTTACTGTCTCCTAATTATAATTTGTGTATTTTTGTTGTTAATAATTCTATTATGTTGGACGTTTTTTGTTATCTTATACATGGACTGCTTGTTGATACTTTCAAGATGCGTATATTAAAATGATGATCATGTTTGGAAATCATGTAGACCAATGAGCCTTTAAGTTGACAATTTACGCTCCTTTGTGTACTCTTGACCTTCGTAAACAGACAAGTGAGGTGTACACAGAAGTGGCTCCGTTGAATATATTCTTATAATGTGACAGATGTCACTGCATTGAGGGATCAGATCTGCTTCCAGGTCACGTCCTGGATCAGGACTTGCTAGTTTGGTCACGACCACGTAACAATTAAGATGAGCATGTTTTCATTTCATAGTTTGTGTCTTTTTCTCCTTCTTTATCATATGCCACGTCGAATGTCCCAAATTGGGACTGTTCTGGTGCTATCTGTTTAAATTTTAAACCACAATTTCTACCGACCAAGAGTTTGAAGTCAAAAAGTTTCTTTTTGGGACTACATTGTTCTGTCAGTGTGTTTAATCAAAGTGATGAATTATCATTTGAGTCATGAAAACATTGTCGCTTGAACTATGGTAGTTTCCCTATAACACAGACATGTTCTTTGTGTGTTTTTATGATGGCAACTTAGATTGTTTCAGTAATTAGTTGATTTCAATCTGAAATAGATCGATCTGGAACATCCTTTGTGTCTTCCCGTCGTTGGTACTGACATAATATATCAGTGGGTATCAAGATCGTTTTAAAACTATACTTTTATTTCTAGATTTGTGTTCTTCTTCTTTCGCTCTATCTCAGCCATTTATGAAACCACTCATTGTGCTCGGTGTGTGATATGTGCCTTAGAGCGCGAGTTCGTTGTGTCATTTAGTTGTCCATAGACCCATCGTACATACAAATACTGGAAAGAATACTTACTAAATAATACAAATACTGGAAAGAATGCTTACTAAATAATACAAATACTGAGAATGAGAATTACATTGAAAGATAATACTATAATACATTTGGCAAAACACGTAATCACAAAGTACTGTAGTTTTACAAATTACAAAAACAATGACAAAATACAGCAACGTTTCGACCAACAAGGCCTTTATCAAGCAAACGAACATCAGGAGGGACAAATTTAAAAAAACAAATGGACGACTAAATACAAACGTTTATAATGAAAATCTGGGAATAAAAACGAATAACGAAATAAATGTAACACAAAAAAACACACATAAAAACTAGAAATAGAACGTAAGAGAAACAATGAAAAATCTAGTAAATATATAACTTGAATACATGCAACATATACCCATATAGATTACAAGGCATGGGAAGAGAAAGTACTAAGAAGCATAGAAATGTAATACGTTGAGCCCACGTGGTCACAAGGTACCATACAAAGAAATCAATCGATTCTCCAGAGCAAATCGACTGCGATCATCCGAGGAACATGATCGGATGGCTGTGACCTGGACATCGTGAGCTCCTATATGACCAGTATCATTGAAATGGGTGGCTACATGGGTCACAGAGCATTGGCGTATGTCGCGCTAGTGTTGGGCGAATCGGTCACTGAACCTCTTGCCTGTCTCGCCGGTATAAGCCTTGTTACGCCACTTACAGAGAATGGCATAGATAAGATTACGGGACTCGCATGTGAAACCATCGTCAATAAGAAACGTGGCTAAAGGAAAGATACAGTACGCGTCTGTATCACATAAGCACACGTGTTGCAACGCCGACGGCCACACTGGACAGTGCCAGAATGAGTCTGGATATTGGACTTAAGGCGACTGTGTACCAACACATCCTTAAGACTTCTGTCCCGTCTGTAAGCCACCAAAGGATAGTTGGGAAGACAGAACGGGTCTCAGGATCTGACTTAAGGATAGACGGATGACGGGATAAAACATTTTTCACCAGGGAACTATGGGGGTGGAAAGTTGAAGATAAGTTTTAATCTGTCAGAGTTAGTAGTCCTATGCTGGATGGTAAGGGCTGCTGGCGAGTGATTTTCTGAACTCGATGCATAGCCGAGACAAGCACCCTCTCCGGGTATAGGCGCCTGCGGAAGAAATCAAGCATCTCGCGAGCCCTCTCAAGAAAATCATCGTCCTCGCTACAAAGGCAACGACGGCGCAAGAACTGCGAGAATGGCAAAGAGTCACGACAAGCCCGGGGATGGGAAGAAGTATAAAGGAGAAAACTATGTGCTTCAGTAGGCTTGTAATATACTGATGAAGTGATAGTGGTTAGGCGTATGGTGATAGTAATGTCAAGAAAGTTGACACAAGTAGTGGAGATGTAAGAAGTAAAACAAATAGAAGGGTTGAAAACATTAATGAAATTAATGAAGCGTGACAAATCGGCTTCAGGCATATCAGTAATGCCAATACAGTCATCAATATCTGTGATAGACAGACAGTCACTCCTGTTGTTCGTTTGCTTGATAAAGGCCTTGTTGGTCGAAACGTTGCTGTATTTTGTCATTGTTTTTGTAATTTGTAAAACTACAGTACTTTGTGATTACGTGTTTTACTAAATAATACAAATACTGGACAGAATGCTTACTAAATAATACAAATACTAGACAGAATGCTTACTAAATAATACAAATACTGACAGAATGTACTAATAATACAAATACTGGACAGAATGCTTACTAAATAATACAAATACTGGACAGAATGCTTACTAAATAATACAAATACTGGACAGAATGCTAATAATCAAATACTGACAGAATGCTTATAAATAATCAAATACTGGACAGAATGCTTACTAAATAATACAAATACTGGACAGAATGCTTACTAAATAATACAAATACTGGACAGAATGTTATAAATAATACAAATACTGACAGAATGCTTATAAATAATACAAATACTGGACAGAATGCTTACTAAATAATACAAATACTAGACAGAATGCTTACTAAATAATACAAATACTGGACAGAATGCTTACTAAATAATACAAATACTGGACAGAATGCTTATTAACTCCTTGTGGACCATATGCCATACTACGTGGCTTTCGGTTGGATGCCTTTTTACCAGGAGATCCGGGAAAGAGCGTTTATTATTCTAAAAACAAATGGCTTGTAAAAACATAGCTTTTGCCCTGGTCCACTGTTAATAACACGAACACAGGATAGAATGTTGTAGAACACAAATATTGAACAGAATGTTTTCTAATAGCACGACTGCTAGACATCATTTTGTCTAAATTCCCGAATGCTAGACATAATTTTGTCTAAATTCCCGAATACTAGACATACTGTAGCCGTATAACATAAAATACTAGGTATAATGTTAGACAACACGAATACTAGACGTAATGTTTCCTTATAACATGAATACTATACAGAATGTTATATAGGTATCATGTTTAATAATACATTGCTACGGAGAGCAAGGTAGCCATGTACACAAACGTGTTTCATTCTTGCCGTCTCTATTGACGAACTGGCCCAGACTCACTTGTAAGGGAATGAATAACTCGCGTAAGGGAGCAACAATGCTCAATCATAGACGCCCTAAGCCGACGTCGCGCCTATTTATCAGCTTACATTCAGGCTCTTCTCCGCGGATAATTGAACTGGAACAGTGATCCAGTGTAAACTTTGCTTAGATGAATGGTTCATGTTGTATCCACTTCTGGCATCGTTATCTGTGTTTGTCTTCCATCATACCATATTCTGTATTTACTGTGTGCGATCCTTGTCTTCTTTAGTGATCGTCACACCATATGAATTATCACTGTAATCTGTCGGTTTGTTCCTCATCACACGCGCCCAGTCATCATATCTTCGTTGTAGCCGTTTGGAGACTTCACTCAAAACGGGAGTAAACGTCATTAGACTTGACGTACGCCCGAAACTATATGGTGCGCTTGAGCAGTGGAGTCACAATGGATACAGAAAATCTCAAACTCTATTCAGTTCGAGAAAAAACTCTTTTGAGCCTCCAAGGCATGTTTGAAACACGCGCCACACGAGCGCAGGGATCTGAGGAGGGTAGAATTAGCAATAGCCAAATTGACACCCGTCTAGGGGTTTTCTATTTTATGTGTGTTTTCAGCGACTAGTGAAAGGATCCGGGGGAAAAGAAGGTGAAGAATAAACTAACATGACACGAGCGATAGTGTCGGGTGAACTAGGGCGAAAGATTGATCCCCGTACAGGGTAGTCTTTCGCTTGGGAGAGGTGCCAATCACGGTAAACAGGTGAAAACACGAGTCTTGTCTTGGGGGCACACGACAAGCATCGTTGACTAGCTTGAAGCGACAGTTCATTTTTCACTTACCTCGAGGCATTATCTGTCACCCGATATTGTATAAAGAATAGAGGCTACACTTGTGTCTGTGTGGCTGTCTCTGTACATGTTTGTGTGTATGTTGTTGGTTCTCTCTCGCTCTGCAAGTATGCGTGACTTTCTGTGTCTATCTCTTCTCTGTACGTTATATGTGACTTACGTCTCTCTTTGTACATGTGTGTATGCATGTCTTTCCGTCTGTCCGTGTACGTGTGTGTGACTGACTATCTCGGTACATATGTATGTGCGTCTGTACGCACGTGTGTGTGTGTCTGTCTCTGACACCTACACGCACACGTGCACACACACACGAGAGAGAGAGAGAGAGAGAGAGAGAGGAAGTGAATAGGCACGAGCCATATTATAGTTAGTACTTGAATGTGTTCACCAAAGGAAGTCCTTATAGAGTTCAACAACTGAAAGGGCTGGATATCTCTACCACGTGAGCGAACTTGAAAGAGCTCATCATTTCTTATCTGTTCTCTTCCTTTTCAATCCCGTTGCCGCTGTCAACGTTTGTGCGCCTGTCTGTTCTGTCCACTTGCTGTGTACTTGTCAACTCTTCCTATGTCATTGTTATGCTCTAGTCAAACCTCAGTGAGAAGGTACTGTGTTACAAACTTTGATTGTATCCGTCGCTCGTTTAATATCTTTTGTCCCATTCTTCTCGTATTTCTGCCTTTAAATAGAATCCAAAATGAGTAGTATCAAGCTGCGGTTCCCCCCTCACTTCCAACCATCATTGTTGTTGATTCTATTCTGAGGTTCTTGTCACTAGTCAAGTCGTGTCCTCACTCGATCTTCCATTACTCCGATGATATGTCTTTAAATGATGTCACTACAGCGGTGATAGCTTGTCGAAGCATATATCTGGTCAGGTCGCTGATTCATTCTCATTCTCTGATTCTAATTAGTGAGTCTCTCATTTTCACTTCTCTGATGATCGAGTACCTGATGATCGAGTCTCATATTATCATTTGCGAATGAGTCCATGGTGATCTAATCTCTGATCATCAAGTCTCTGATACTGGATTATCTTATGATACATTATCAGAGGATCGAATCTCTGAGGATCGTCATAACTTTGTTTGAATGACCATCTGGGATTATTTATTAGTGTTCATTCTTTAATTATCGACTCTCATTATGAAGTCTCTAATGATCGGTTCTCCGATAATCGAGTCTCCGATAAGCGAGTCTCTTATGTTAGTATCAGCTGATTTGAGTCCGGGGTGATGGAGTCTCTCATGATAGTCTCCGATGATCGATTCAGTGATAATTATGCACGAATAATGGATTCAGTCTCTGATGATCAAGACTCTGATGACAGAGTCTCCTACGATTGTCTGTGATGTGATTCTCTTGCTACTCATTATCTGATGATTTAGTCTCTGTTGATTGTCTGTACTCAATAAGTCTCTAGTGATACAGTAGGATGATCGTACGTGAATGAGTCTATGTTGACACTGATGATCGAAACATGAAAAAGCCTATGAAGATTGTTTGTTAATTTCTGATGATGAAATCTTTGATGACCTGGTCCCTGATGGTCGTCTGTGATGAATAATTTTATGATTTAAACTGATGTACGAGTCTAATAATTTAGTCCCTGTTGATAAAGTTTGGGATGATCGATATTGTTATTGACAAGTTTTTTTAGTCGTCGTCTGTATTAAATGAATATGTTTGTTATTTTCTGACGATCGACTCGCTAATGATGTAGTTAATGATTGTCGTATCATGATTCAGCGTCTTATAATGAAATCTGTTATGATCTTCTCGAAGTTAGTCTCATGATTCAATCTCTCATAATAAAGTCTTTGATGATCGTCTCCCGAGTCTCACGATTCAGTCATGATAGTAAATGAAGACGATAACAACTTGAAGGAACTGCACGCATCACTACACCAAGTATGCAACATCTTCTCTAGAGTGGTAATACAGTGGATACCATCTCACTGCGGAATACCTGGCAATGAGACTGCAGACATATTGGCAAAAGCAGGAAGCAGGCTACCACAGACAGACACCAGTATGGCATATGAGGAAGCAAAAGTACGGATAAAATGGCCTACAAGAACAAATGGCTGAGAGATCACCCAGGGCATGAAAAGGACGATGCTTACCACCAACTAAGTAGAGAGAACAGGTTGTCATTTTTCGTCTACGAACAGGGCACAATAGACTGAGGTACCATCTGTTTAACAAGTATAAAATAGACCCATCTGACATATGTACATGTGGCACCAGCAAGATGACAGAGACACAGATACTGTAAGAATGTCCAACGTACATGGAACAGAGAGAAAACACATGGCCAATCCCATATCAGTCCAAGACAAGCTATACGGAGATGTACATGGACTCCGGTTGACCACTAACTACTTTAAAAGTATACAAATCGATGTCAGTCCAAGACAAGCTATACGGAGATGTACATGGACTCGGTTGACCACTAACTACTTTAAAAGTATGCAAATCGATGTCTGAAAACGTTGGAAGAAGAAGAAGAAGAAGAAGTCATGATAGTCTCTAAATAAGTTTTATTATTCAGTCTCTTATAATCAAGTCTCCAATAATTGAGTTTTTAGTCATTTTTTGTGATGAATGTCTGATGATTTTATTTGATGATCGAGTCTCTGTTGTTAGTGTGATAATTCGTTGTGTGATGATTGAGACTCCTACTATTAAGTATTTAAATATTGAGTCACTGATGATCGTGTCCGTGATAATAGATTCTCTTATAATTGAGTTTTATAATGCCCGAATCTGTGACGAATTAATCTCTTATGATCGAGTCACCAATGATCGAATCCCTGATGATAGTCTCAGTGATCAGGTTTGTATCATTCACCGGTGATCAAATCTTTGATGATCCTCTGGTGATCAAGTCTCTGGTGATCCGGTGTAGTGGTTGTCAGATGATCTTCTGGTGATCGTCCCCATTGAGTTCAAGTCTACAATAATCATTGTATTTTCTGATGGTTAGTCTGTAGTGATCAAGTCTCTAGTAATCGGCTCTCAAATGATCAAGTCTCTGATGATCAGTGGTGTGGCAATCAAGTCTCTAGTGATCACTTCTTCAAAGATCAAGACTCCAATACTTGTTTGTTTGTCAAGTTATATTTGTTGATCTGCGGGGTGGGGTTATTGCGCCCTCTCCCAATCCACAGACGCACGCATGCACACACATACATATATACATACACCCACATCTACATACGCACACGCTCGCGCGCCTACACACACACACAGTATTTTCCATCCCCGTCTGTGTGTGATAGTGTAACTGTTTTAGAACATCGGTGTATTTGTCACAGTAGATACTGACAGTTTTCAATCGTATTCTTGTTTGTTATCAATTCTGTTTTTGACTTTCGCTCTTGCAATGGGTGTGTGTGTGTGTGTGTCTAGTGTGTGTACTCGTAGTTGCCTATCACCTTGTCTTCCTGTATAGTCTGTTCTAGCTAAGTCAACTTTAACCTTTATCTCGTGGTTTGTGCACTCTTTCACAAACGGGAATTGTTTCCATCTCGCGCGCGTGTTTTATAGTATTCCTCATATGTGTATTTACATCATTGTTAGTCATGTCAGATGTCCGTATCACTCTTAACATTCTTCTGTAAAACAATATCCAAGAATCAGTCCGATGTCACATATTAAGCACTCTATGACTGTGCCTGAATTCATAGCGGGAGAACTTAGAAAAAACAACCACTATTTAACCCACTATTGGTGTTCTGTAGGTGGTTTTCTTTTTAGAAAGTGAGTTCCTTGAGTTAGTTAGGCGCATATAGACTCTTATGTCATCACATACGATTTCTGTATGCTTTTTGTTCGTGTCGCCTCCCTAAGTCGAGGGAAAAAACTCTGACAGAGGGAGTTCATCCACCTAGGTGAATCAGAGCCCTGTTAGTCTTGGATCTCGCGGTCAAAGTGTCCCAAAGTTACACTACTGGGAGGTGGGGTTGACTTGTTTGTTCTACGGGTCATCAGTAGGCTACTAATATTTACTTTTCGTCCCTCTTAAGAGACTAGCCGACCCTAGTTCTGTTGGATGCAGAAACAGGCACAGAGCACATCTTGTAGATCATCATCATCAGGTGCATTTCTGAAACTAAGGAATATCAATATTATGAAATTTTTCACCAGTAAATAACCATAGACTCACAGAATTGAATAAAATTGCAAAAAAGCTTGCAATGTTCTATCAAACATTTATAAATTCCAGACCCCAACTGAAACTAGATCAGGGGTTTCCCCGTGAGTCCGCAGGCCCATAAGTTTATATTTGGCTGTGGTAGTGTATACTTAGATTTGTCCAGATTTCTGGTATGTTCTGCTGGTGGAACGAAAATATCAGGCAATCGCTAGGACAGTAAGTGCTTCGAAGGGTAAGATAAGAGAGACTAGAAGGTAAGATGCGAGAGACTAGAAGGGTAAGATGCGAGAGACTAAAATGATAAGGATACGATAAGAGAGACTAGGGGATAAGATATGAGAGACTAGAAGGATAAGATAAGAGAGACTAGGTGATAAGATATGAGAGACTAGAAGGATAAGATAAGAGAGACTAGAAGGATAAGATAAGAGAGACTAGGATAAGATACGAGAGACTTGGGGATAAGATACGGAGGCTAGAAGGATAAGATACGAGATACTAGAAGGATAAGATACGAGAGACTAGAAGGATAAGATATGAGAGACTAGGAGGATAAGATAGGAGAGACTAGAAGGATAAAATAAGAGAGACTAGATGAATAAGATACGAGAGACTAGAAGGATAAGATACGAGAGACTAGAAGGATAAGATACAAGAGACTAGAAGGATGAGATACGAAAGACCAGAAGGATAAGATAGGAGAGAAGAAGGATAAGATAGGAGAGACTAAAAGGATAAGATAAGAGAGACTAGAAGGATACGATAGGAAAAACAAGAAGGATAAGATAGGAGAGACTAAAAGGATAAGATACGAGAGGCTAGAAGGATAAGACAGACTAGAAGGATAAGATAAGAGAGACTAGGAGGATAAGACAGACTAGAAGGATAAAATAGGAAAGACTAGAAGGATAAGATATGAGAGACTAGAAGGATAAGATACGAGAGACTAGAAGGATAAGATACGAGAGACTAGAAGGATAAGATACGAGAGACTAGAAGGATGAGATACGAAAGACCAGAAGGATAGGATAGGAGAGAAGAAGGATAAGATAGGAGAGACTAAAAGGATAAGATAAGAGAGACTAGAAGGATAAGATAAGAGAGACTAGAAGGATAAGATAGGAAAGACTAGAAGGATAAGATAAGAGAGACTAGGAGGATAAGACAGACTAGAAGGATAAAATAGGAAAGACTAGAAGGATAAGATATGAGAAACTAGAAGGATAAGATACGAGAAACTAGGGGGATAAGATACGAGGGACTAGAAGGATAAGATAGGAAAGACTAGAAGGATAAGTTACGAGAGAGTAGAAGGATAAGATAAGAGAGACTAGAAGGATAAGATATGAGATACTAGAAAGATAAGATACGAGAGACTAGAAGGATAAGATAAGAGAGACTAGACGGATAAGATACGGAGACTTGGGGATAAGATACGAGAGACATACTGACATTACTTACAACGGGAGTTATATGATGAGAGCGTAATCAATGTCGCAGCAATCTTTGAGAGAATGTCAGATTTTGGAAGTAGTCAGAAGGAAAAATCGGCATCAGCTAGTTAAAGAAACATCGTTTGATATCAGGTGGAAGAGACTGTGCGTGCGTCTATAGATAGTTCTATCCGAAGTGCGATGGGGTTCACTGTTAGTTAGTAGGCAATTTTCTCGCACTATCTGACATTGACTGACAGTATGTTTATGTCTCGTATTCCTAAGTACGAGACACTGAGTACTCAAGCTCGTTCAGTTACTATTGTGATTCTCATTTAATTCAGTGACCCACTAACATAGTTCTTTCTCTTACTCACTGCCCCACTAACATAGTTCTTTCTCTTACTCACTGCCCCACTAACATAGTTCTTTCTCTTACTCACTGACCCACTAACATAGTTCTTTCTCCCACTCACTGCCCCACTAACATAGTTCGTTCTCTTACTCACTGCCCCACTAACATAGTTCTTTCTCTTACTCACTGACCCACTAACATAGTTCTTTCTCCCACTCACTGACCCACTAACATAGTTCTTTCTCCCACTCACTGCCCCACTAACATAGTTCGTTCTCTTACTCACTGCCCCACTAACATAGTTCTTTCTCTTACTCACTGACCCACTAACATAGTTCTTTCTCTTACTCACTGACCCACTAACATAGTTCTTTCTCCCACTCACTGCCCCACTAACATAGTTCTTTCTCTTACTCACTGACCCACTAACATAGTTCTTTCTCCCACTCACTGCCCCACTAACATAGTTCGTTCTCTTACTCACTGCCCCACTAACATAGTTCTTTCTCTTACTCACTGACCCACTAACATAGTTCTTTCTCCCACTCACTGACCCACTAACATAGTTCTTTCTCCCACTCACTGCCCCACTAACATAGTTCGTTCTCTTACTCACTGCCCCACTAACATAGTTCTTTCTCTTACTCACTGACCCACTAACATAGTTCTTTCTCTTACTCACTGACCCACTAACATAGTTCTTTCTCTAACTCACTGCCCCACTAACATAGTTCTTTCTCTTACTCACTGCCCCACTAACATAGTTCTTTCTCCCACTCACTGCCCCACTAACATAGTTCTTTCTCCCACTCACTGCCCCACTAACATAGTTCGTTCTCTACTCACGCCCCACTAACATAGTTCTTTCTCTACTCACTGACCCACTAACATAGTTCTTTCTCTTACTCACTGCCCCACTAACATAGTTCTTTCTCCCACTCACTGCCCCACTAACATAGTTCTTTCTCCTACTCACTGCCCCACTAACATAGTTCTTTCTCCCACTCACTGACCCACTAACATAGTTCTTTCTCCCACTCACTGACCCACTAACATAGTTCTTTCTCCCACTCACTGACCCACTAACATAGTTCTTTCTCTTACTCACTGCCCACTAACATAGTTCTTTCTCCCACTCACTGACCCACTAACATAGTTCTTTCTCCCACTCACTGCCCCACTAACATAGTTCGTTCTCTTACTCACTGCCCACTAACATAGTTCTTTCTCCCACTCACTGCCCCACTAACATAGTTCTTTCTCCCACTCACTGCCCCACTAACATAGTTCTTTCTCCACTCACTGCCCCACTAACATAGTTCTTTCTCCCACTCACTGACCCACTAACATAGTTCTTTCTCCCACTCACTGACCCACTAACATAGTTCTTTCTCTTACTCACTGCCCCACTAACATAGTTCTTTCTCCCACTCACTGACCCACTAACATAGTTCTTTCTCTTACTCACTGACCCACTAACAGTTCTTTCTCCCACTCACTGACCCACTAACATAGTTCTTTCTCCCACTCACTGACCCACTAACATAGTTCGTTCTCTAACTCACTGCCCCACTAACATAGTTCTTTCTCTACTCACTGACCCACTAACATAGTTCTTTCTCCACTCACTGCCCCACTAACATAGTTCTTTCTCCCACTCACTGCCCCACTAACATAGTTCTTTCTCCCACTCACTGCCCCACTAACATAGTTCTTTCTCCCACTCACTGACCCACTAACATAGTTCTTTCTCCCACTCACTGACCCACTAACATAGTTCTTACTCTTACTCACTGCCCCACTAACATAGTTCTTCTCCCACTCACTGACCCACTAACATAGTTCTTTCTCTTACTCACTGACCCACTAACATAGTTCTTTCTCCCACTCACTGACCCACTAACATAGTTCTTTCTCCCACTCACTGACCCACTAACATAGTTCTTTCTCTCACTCACTGCCCCACTAGCATAGTTCTTTCTCCCACTCACTGCCCCACTAACATAGTTCTTTCTCTTACTCACTGCCCCACTAACATAGTTCTTTCTCTTACTCACTGCCCCACTAACATAGTTCTTTCTCCCACTCACTGGCCCACTTAGTTCTTTCTCCCACTCACTGCCCCACTAACATAGTTCTTTCTCCCACTCACTGCCCCACTAACATAGTTCTTTCTCCCACTCACTGCCCCACTAACATAGTTCTTTCTCCCACTCACTGGCCCACTCTAGTTCTTTCTCACTCACTGCCCCACTAACATAGTTCTTTCTCCCACTCACTGCCCCACTAACATAGTTCTTTCTCCACTCACTGACCCACTAACATAGTTCTTTCTCTACCACTGCCCCACTAACATAGTTCTTTCTCTTACTCACTGCCCCACTAACATAGTTCTTTCTCCCACTCACTGCCCACTAACATAGTTCTTTCTCTTACTCACTGCCCCACTAACATAGTTCTTTCTCCCACTCACTGACCCACTAACATAGTTCTTTCTCTTACTCACTGCCCCACTAACATAGTTCTTCTCCCACTCACTGACCCACTAACATAGTTCTTTCTCTTACTCACTGCCCCACTAACATAGTTCTTTCTCCCACTCACTGCCCCACTAACATGGTTCTTTCTCTTACTCACTGCCCCACTAACATAGTTCTTTCTCCCACTCACTGACCCACTAACATAGTTCTTTCTCTTACTCACTGCCCCACTAACATAGTTCTTTCTCCCACTCACTGCCCCACTAACATAGTTCTTTCTCTAACTCACTGCCCCACTAACATAGTTCTTTCTCTTACTCACTGCCCCACTAACATAGTTCTTTCTCCCACTCACTGCCCCACTAACATAGTTCTTTCTCTTACTCACTGCCCCACTAACATAGTTCTTTCTCCCACTCACTGACCCACTAACATAGTTCTTTCTCTTACTCACTGCCCCACTAACATAGTTCTTTCTCTTACTCACTGACCCACTAACATATTCTTTCTCTACTCACTGCCCCACTAACATAGTTCTTCTCCACTCACTGCCCACTAACATAGTTCTTAGCTTACTCACTGACCCACTCACTGACACATCACTTAGTTCTTTCATTCACTCAGTGACCCATTAACATAGTTCTTTAACTCATTCACTGACCCACTAACATAGTTCTTTTTCTCAGTCATTGACCTACTAACAAAGTTCTTTATTTCAGCCACTGGCCCACTCATTTAGTTCTTTCTCTCAGTCATTGCCTCACTAATATAGTTTAAAAAAATCTTATTAACTCACACAGCTCTGAATTGCTTGCTCATATTTTCACTGACCAACTCACATATCTATTTCTCTCGCTCACTTGCCCACAAACGTAAATATTTCTCTCACCGATAGACTCACGTGGTTTTTCTCATATTCACAAATTCACTCACGTATCTCTTATTGTGGCGTCTGTGGCATAGGGGTTAGTGAATCGGTCTATTAACCTCGACGTTCTGAGTTCGAATCACGCTGCGGACAATTTGGTTGCAAATTGTTTCGCGAGGATTTTAACAAAAGGACGATGGCACCACCCGTTCAGAAAGCAATGAGGCCTAGAAAAATCACAAACAGCGTTTAAAAAGCTGGGGTTGATTCGCAAAGTCCTGTAAAAGGATATGCAATTAACTTATCTCTTATTACTCACAGATTTTCACTCACTCACTCACTCACTCCAGTAGTTCTTACTTGCTAAATTACTGACTTTCTCAGTTTTTATTTTCTTGGTCTTAATACCGACACATTCACTTAGTTCTTCCTCTCCTACACCGATTCATTTATTTATTTATTTTTCATACACACTTTCCCATTCATTTAGTTCTATCTCTCACTCACCCACCCATTTTATGTCTTTCCCCTCACTGACAAACTCATATCTTACTCACCCACTGACGTAGTTTTTACTCTCACTCAGTGACTCACTGACTTAGTTCTTAATATCACTCACTCACTCACTAACACACCTACTTAGTTCTTTGTCTCATCAAACTCACTAACTAACTCACTCACTAACTCACTCACTCACTCACTCACTCACACCTACTTAGTTCTTAGTCTCACCCACTCACTCACTCACTCACTCACTCACTCACCTCTTAGTCGCACTGGCTCATTGACTCAGTTCATAGTATTACTCACTGACCCACTGACTTAGTTCTTTCTCGTGACACCCACTTTCTTGGTTCTTTCACTCAGGCACTGACCCAATCCCTTGGTTCCTAATCTCACTCGCTGTATGACCTCTATTCTCTTGCTCGTTTCATTTTGGCGGTCTTTGTAATACTCGTCTGAGACCTTGACATCGCCGTTGCATAATAAATATGACCATCTCGGTCTAGCTAGACAGTGTTAGCAAGCAACCTTTAGAATAGGTATTCCTTACAACGACACGCCCATACACCTGAAGCTGACTTTACATATTAAAGAGAAGTGCTTGGTTGTAGTTTTCTGCTTCTTATAATCGTCCTTGAACCAACTGGAATCCAGTCATCATCAGTCTTCTTTATAGAGAGTGTTCAAACATAAACGGGTTTCAGTGAAGTGCGTCTATGATATGGTTGTGGAAGACCGTCATATTGCACACTAACATTGTTTATCTTGCCTGAAGCATTTCTCTTGTAGTTGCAGCCTCAGAGGAGGTCGGTGTTTCTGACTGGAGCGAGATGGGGACCAGACTTTTGCTGTAGTTTCTGTTGGAGTCGGCAGCTAGAGAGAGATTTGTCTATTAACATCATTCTCGTCCTTATAGTGGAAGGGGGAGGGGAGAGGGAGAGAGAGAGGAGGAGGGGAGGGAAGAGGAGATAGGGGAGAGATTGAGAAGAGAGGGAAAGAGAGAGAGAGAAGGGCAAGTAACCGTAACATTTTTAATGAAAAAATATGTACAAATAAAAATGTCGCTTAAAATCACGTTATCACTCTTTATTATAGTAGGTGTGCTGGAGCTTTACTTATGCAGGGATTCTGCGGACAAAATAGTCCTCTATGTTTTAAGCAACCTCTTTCAAATCATCCTGTAACGGTGTCAGTTACCAATACTTCTAATATAGAACTATTGGTCACAGACAGCATGTGTAGCAGGGTCACAACCCCTAATAGAAGAGGAAGGTGTTTCTTGGCCACGACGCCAGGTATATCCTGTTCATGATAGTGGTTACAGCCGCAACGTATAGCAGGGTTAGTACCTCTGTCTCTCTCGTGTATTCTAGCTATCCCTTTTCACTCACAGGCGTATAGGCATCAATCACACGAATTAACACAACTTAGTTTACACAGGAAACTTCTGCTATCTTAATTAGGTAGACTTTATAACATGTATCATCTCTCTTAATGGTTACGTGCACTTCATTCAGATCGTTGAAATAAAAGTATTCCTCGCTTTCTATTCTGATTTCAATTCTCAGTCTGATAGTCTTTGTCTGAAATAACTATCAAGTTCTATATATCTAGTAGTTGTAACTATCCAGTTCTCCTCTATGTGTTGTTTTGAAATAATTTACCACGTCATCTGCTAGTTGGATGCCTGCCTCAAGTCTAATTTCGATCTAGTATCTCCTGGAGTTTGATTTGACAATATATCACAGTCTCCTGCTGGTCTCCTTTCTTCGCCTTTTTAGTCTGTATTTTTTTCATGTGAAACTTAATTTTTGTTCATGTGATGCTCTCACTTAACACATAGTTCCCTTTTTAAATTAACAAACATATTACTCAATCTGAAAGTCTGACGTACATGTCACATCTCCAGATTAATTACTTATTGTTCCAAGATAATTTCCATCTCAACACCAGACATCAGACATCAGGTCTCATCAATTAACAATTTCTACTTAGCTACAAAGAAGAGCCATAACGTTGAAATATATAGAGACAAACTATCCTATTAACATCAGGAATCGTGCATACACGGATACATCAGTGACTAATGCAATAGAAAATGGTGAAATTTGAATATTCCTAAATCTAAGTAACTGCCACCGATAATATTGCAAGAGGTAAATTATCTAGCACTTCAGAGCAGAAGTATATGCTTTGAAAACTGAAGCCGAAATTATAATTACAGAGAAAAGCTTTAATAGACACATACTTATGCTCACTTATCTGTAGTTGCAATACCAAGGAGCCATACAAATGCAGAACTAAACACAAGAGAAGCACTATACAGGGCTATACCTACAGCTTGAAAAAGTTGTGCTACAGTGAATCCAATCTCAATGTGACTTATATGATAATGATTAGATGAATAGATTGGCAATGGAAGGAAGAAAATTACAACAACCTGATACCATCATAAACTATGAAGAGGCAAAGCGATTTGTTACTTGAAAATTCTCTATGTTGGGGGAACCATCCATATTATCAACTTAACAGAAAATGACAAGTTATAATATTTAAACTTCGCACATGCCATAACATAATGAAATACCACCTTTTCTTTCAACAAGATAGAGATAGGATAACAGTAAACTCAGTATACAGTTCAATGACGGCCCAAGAATATTAAAATCTGAAGTTGTAAGAGCAATCGAAACAATGAAGCGAGAAAAGGCTGCAGGATTGGACAATATAACTGTGGAAATGTTAACCTCCTTAGAGGATTTTGGTATTTCAACCATTACAGATTTGTACAATGACATATATAACACAGGATATATACCAAGAGACTTGAAGACATCAGTATTCATACCACTACCAAAAAAGCCCAAAGCACAGGAGTGCACAGAATATAGGACAATTAGCCTGATGAGCCACATAACAAAAATACTACTCAAGATCATACATGAAAGAATTAAAAACAAGATAAACATAGAAGTAGGAGAAGAACAGTTTGGCTTTAGAAAGAACAGATGAACAAGAGAGGCAATACTTAGTATAAGACTACTCGCTGACAAGTATATAGAAGTGCAAAAGAGTATCTACTTGTGTTTCATTGATTATAGCAAAGCTTTTGACAGAGTCCAACATGAAAAGCTAATCATATGTCTACAAGAAATAGGCCTGGATGGGGATGATATCAGACTAATAAGCAACATATACTGGGAACAGACAGCAATTATAAAATATGAAAATGGCTACTCTCCATATATAGCATAAAGAGAGGAGTGAGACAAGGATGTATTCTGTCACCAAGCCTATTTAATATCTACACAGAGAAAATCTTCAAACAACTAGAGGGAATGCCAGGACTCAAGATCAATGGGAAAATAATAAACAACTTAAGATATGCAGATGACACAGTATTGGTAGCAGAAAGTGAACAAGAATTACAAGAACTAGTGGACCAATTGAACATAACTAGCAAGGAATATGGATTAGACATTAACATACAGAAAACAAAAACTATGGTAATCAACAAGGAAATGGAGAAACCTAAAATGAATATAAAAATACATGGAGAATTACTACATCAAGTAAAAGTTTCTTATATCTTGGTCAGATGATAACAGATGATGGCAGATGTATAACAGAAATTAAAAATGGGAATAGGAAACGGCCAAGGATAATTTCAATAGTATGAGAAAGTTACTGACATCCAAACAAATTACAAACAGGCTAAAAATGAGAATGATCAAATGCTATATATATCCTATATAAATGTATGGCTCGGAAACATGGACAATGAACTAGCAGTTAGAAGTCAGAATTGATGCATTTGAGATGTGGATATATAGAAGAATAGGCAGATTTTCATGGACAGAAAAACAGACAAATAAACAAGTTTTAGGAAAACTAGGCATGAAGAAACAATTATTAACAGAAATAAAATTCAGACAAGTAAAGTATTTTGGGCACATAAAAGGCATGACACCATGATAAAACATTTACTAGAGGGAAAGTTGAGGGGGAAGAGCAAGAGGAAGACCGAGAGATAAGTGGGAGGAAACTTTAAGAAATGGACAGGTTACAGTCTGGCAGTGTGCAAGCCAAGGCGAAAGACAGAGGATGCTGGAGATTCATTGCAGCCAACCTTCGATGTGGAGACGGCACCTGATGATGATGATGAGAGATAGGAACGTCTGATGAATGGAACACAGGTTCTGACAAAAGAACTTCTGAACACCTTTTACAAAGATGCTCATCATGTCAGGAGCAGAGAAGACCTTTGTGATAATCACTAGTGACATTACATAACAAGCACTTTGGGGTTCTCGATAATCTGATGTAGACAGCTGTTTAAAAAAATCTATATTCAAACCGACGTGAAAATGAACGAAGAAGAACTCGTATAATACGTCGAGCCAACTGACAAACAGTTCGGTCAGTACCAATTTTACAAGTCGAATCACATATCACGTGCCAAACAGGTTTTATTTTTTAATAAATAACGCACAAAATTCGTGTGATGTAATTTGTATATAATTCTTTGTAGAAGGAAGCATTATTAGTGCCCAACACTATATTCCACTGGGCATAAGAAGGCTCTGTAAATAGAAGATCGACAGGTGCAACCCTGTGTTTCACTGGGAACAAGAAGGTTTAGTAGTAGTGTTTCCTCTCACCCTTGTCCTTGTTATCTCAGGTGAAACGTTCCAGAAGCCTATCTGACCTCAACTTGAGATTGTCACCCACCTGTCCGTGAGTAGATATCTGTTATTTACCTCAAATTATCTAGCCGTTCTACCTGACATTAATCAGTACACCTTGATAACAAGCGCCAAGCAGAGTTTGCAAAGCAGCAACCATACATATCAAATTAACCTTCTGACCCTTAGCTCATCTGGTAAACAATATTTATTTGTTAATCAGACAAGCTTTTTTCTCATTTTGGACTTATCACAAGCCAACTTTTGGATATCCTTATCTGCAATCAGGCATCTAAGTGCATTTTTAATATGTCTGTAGACAGATTAGACAAATATGATAGTGTGTGAATGTTTGCATGTTCATTATTACATGAGATTGCTGTTTGTCAGGTACCTGATACCTTGATATATTCATGACATTTTATTTGTTGAGTTCATGGTATTTTTATATACAAAATGTTGATATATGAAGAAGATTTCACCACATACTCTTCATTTGATAGGTATGCCTGAAGCTAAATGTGACTTTATGATCTTTCTGTAGTATTATATTTATATTGCAACAGACTTTTCATTTGCATTTGAATTTGACACATCATCTGATGTGATCAAGAAGAGAGTAGGAAACCGTTGACGGTTCATTACATCCTAACTTCCTTGTGGAGCTGATAGACGGCGTGAGCTGATCTGATCTAGACAAGGGCAGTCAGTACGTTCGGGCACGGGAGGGGGCGAAGAGAGTGTCGCCCTCCCAGGAAAATGATTTTTGGTAGAACATTGTGACTGACTGTTGCTAACTAGCTATGGTTTAAACATTTATGAGAATTTAATATTTCTGTACATGGAACCCACAATCGAAATATGATCTTCTTCTATCCGTTTGTTCTTTACGACCAATTTTAATCACTCTTTGTGATATGTTTGATCTTTGCCAAGAACGTGTATACGTTTGCACATTGGTTTGGTAGACTCTAAACGCACAGACTTCTACACGTTTAGGACACGTGCATCTGATTTCAACCAAACCTTCCTAGTCGCCTCTTACGACATGCGTGGCAGGTAACAGTGGTTCTATTCTTTACACCCCAAATTTGGGTCCCGGTTACCACTCGGGCGAAAATATGAGCTGAATCTGGTCTTCTCCAGTTCCGCGCAGTAAACTACCAATTAACATATATTTTTTTCCATTTTACCCTCATGAAAAAAAATGTATGCGGACTACAAGAGGCAGACAATATTGAAACTATTTCTGCAACAGCAGAAAGAAAACAGCACCTTATCTAATTTGAACTATCATAAATCACTATATATATTGTGAACAGCGCCATATTTGTATTTTATACCAGGGTCTGGTCCTTTCTGTGCTTGAGTATGCGCTGGCGATCCTGACTCTCAGTCATAGTCAGATAGAACGACTGGAAAGAATACAGAACGAGGCGATGCGCATTATACTTGGTTGCACTAAAGACACGTCGTGCAGGGCGATGCGCTATCTCCTTGACTATCCTACTATGGAGTATAGAATACTGATGAGCCGTGCACGAGCATACCTTCGAGTCAATGCTGACACACAACATCCTCTGCACTTGGAAATAAAGAGACAAAAAGGAAATAGGTTAAAAAGAGGAAAATCTTGGATGGGTCAGGCCGATGACTGTATTGAACAGGTGTGTACACTTGAAGACATTGATCCCGGTGAAGAATGGATACCAGTGCCAAGAGCATTCGCTACATCCTTTTCTGTATGCATCGAACTTGATAAAGAATGCAGGCAACACAACCCACTTGTTGTGGAGGCAGAGGTTCAGGCATTAATTTCTGAGAACGCATCTGAGCATGATGTAATCATTTATACGGATGGTTCGGTGATTCGACATGTGCGGAGCTCGTGGGCTTTCACTGCTCAGGTCGGAGATGATGTTGTGAAGGAAGACAGTGGTGGTTTTGCCGTGACTACAAGCAGTCTCACTATGGAAATCATGGCGGTTACCAAAGCGATGATTTGGCTAGAATCACAGACTTTTATCCATGCATGTTTTCTCAGTGACTCAATGAGTATGCTCAGGAAGATTGAAACAGGATGGGCTAGGAGACATTGGATAGAATCGCTGGGGAGGTCTAAGCTGACAAAGATCAGTTTTATTTTTGTACCAGGGCATGCAGGTGTAAGGGGAATGAACGTGCGGATAGGCTTGCAGGTATGGCTGCTGTCCAAAGCGGACGAGCAATGGACCAGGCTGATATTATAAATTCCTTAAGGGAGAGAGGGCGTGTACATGATTCACGTAATAGCGGTGCATCCACAACACTAACCAGACTGCAAGAACTCAAAGTTAAGTGTGGTGTAGCTCGACAAGAACGCTATGCTGGCAGACAAAGAAGAATTGTAAACCAACAAAGAACCGGTGTCGTTAGTCGCCACACGCTGATGGACATACTGAGGGAGAGATCGGAGCACTTATGGACTAATTTGTTCGACGTGCAGTGATGGTGATCCGACGACTAAACTAAACTAAACTATATATATTGCGTTTGAATATAAATAATGAAGGGAGATGTTAGTTTATCATTTAAAACGGCTACTTGTAATAGTTGAGAAACGTCGGATGGTTGGTCTTAAGGATACCGATATATATTGTAAAACAACGTCTATGCTACTAACAAAAATCTAAATTTCTCTCTGCCCCCCAAATCGTTTTCCACCAAAAAGAATTATATACACATTTGATCCGCCAAAAAACAAACAAACAAACAAACAAACTCATGTCTCACTTGTCTTGTCTAGCTACTTATGCACTCTAGTGTTGAGAGAAGTTTCAGTTCTTGCTTGCTTTATTTTCAAAGTGTACTGCAGAGGTTATTTTGCTCTCAATTTGTCGTAGTGTCGTTTTGTTCTTTATATTTGTTGTTGTCCATCCATCTGTATCTTGACCTTCCTGCTTGCAGACCAATTTTTTTTACTTTTGTAGGGGCACAAAATGGTAGTTGACTTGGTTTCGTTCTCACAAGATCGCTGAAACCTTGTATGTAGTAGCTCTACATATATTATGACAGAGACAATTATACAATTTCTATAATGTCAGTGTTTCTAGTCTCATTCTGTCACTTCCGGTAACTTTGATTGTATTTTTTTTTATAACAGAAACCAGTAATGTAATTCCTCAGTGCACTCGTAGAAAATGCCTGATATATCTCATCCTGTTGTAATTAACCTTCTTTTTCTGAGTCCGTTTGCATATAACACTCATTATTCGTGATTTTTAACACATCTGTGACTTGATGTGTATATTCTTTGTTCTGATAATTTATAGGGAAGCTGCGATATTTATGCATTTCGATCCATACATCCTATTTGAGTATGATTAATTCAATCATATATCAGGTTCTTATCCTTCCACGTTTCTGCCGAAGCTGATTTATAGCCAATACAATGTCAAATTTACGGATTTTACAGTTCAGGATTATAGGGCATTTTCACTGTTGGTGATAATTTTAACGAAAAATGCTACACTTGTGCAGAACATGAGATAAATCTTTGAACACCGACATAAATCTTTGAACACCGACATGTGATTCATGGGTCTGCTATAAGAACTCTAGCTTCTTTGTCTTCAGCTGCATAGTCTGAACACACCATCCAGCAATGTTACACGTGTCCAGCTTATTGCAATTTTTGGCTGGGCGTGTGCGAGAAATCTGGCATTAAGATATTCAATCCTTATCTGCTTCAAGAAAACAAATTCACATCTTTGAAAACAAAGTGCGCATAAACATCTTTAGAATATCGTGGTTAGCAACGAGGACAAATATAGATGTCCCACATGCACAAGACCTGATCTTGAGGAACATTTTGGCTCATAGACAATATCTTGTCTCGAAAACTGAGTTATTTTGATATTAAACGTAACAGACTGAGAGAGAGAGAGAGAGAGAGAGAGAGAGAGAGAGAGAGAGTACAGCATTAGTAGAGGGTATGACTTTTGGAAGACAAGGTATGGGACGACCAAAATGACTTTGGCAACAGAATATTAAGAAAACCGTGAACAAGATGATGGGTAGGGCGGGGGAGAACTTACTAGAGATCGATAGTCTTTTAGGCGGACTGTGATGCCATTCTGCAAAGAACAGGCTACGTGAAGAGAGATCTGATTCTAATGATTTGCATGAAGCTGAATAATTCACCAGTAATATTGCACTGTCCTCGACAAACATTGATCATGCTGTGTTGCTGTGTGTGGTCTTTTTTACTTATTATGTGTCATTTTCTCGAATCTCGTGGACATTGCATTGTCATATTAACAGTAGTAATCGTAGTAATACTACTACTTGTAATAGCAGTAGTAATTGTAGCAGCAGCTGTGGATAGTAGTTGTATTATTTCTAGTAGATGTAGCAACAATAGTAGTATTGGTGGTAGTCGTAGTAGTAGTATTAGTAGTTGTATTTTTTTGTTTTGTAGCAGTAGTGACATTATTAGTGTTAGGGGTAAAAGTAGTGTGCCAGTTAGCAAAATGTGCGTTCGTTTTTCGAAATGGACACAAAAGGGTTGAGAATTCATTTGCTGCTTCAAACTTTTCACATGAGGCTTCAGCCAATTTTTTTGGTACAAAAAGTAGTTATAATATCAGTAATAGTAGACATTGTTATTTTTAGTAGTAGTAGTAGTAGCAGCAGTAGTATTGACAAAAAATGTAATAACTAAATACTTTGTGGAATGGAACTTATAGGAAAACGAAGATAAGTATACTAAGAACATGCATATTCCCGGTGGCAACGTACGAGTTACCAACATCAGAGAAAGGGTTGAAACAAGACCGTGCTCGAATTATATAGCGAAACAGAGAATGAAGTGGTTTGGCCACTTAGTAAAAATGCGAACAGACCAAACTGCCTATGAAGCTTTCCACAACAGAATATCAGGATGGAAGGCGAGAGGAAGACCGATGAAGAGGTGGATAGATAACGTAGTTGAATTCTGCCCGGGAACTAAGAAAACCATCAAACAAGTCACCAGAGAAGCGCAAGACAAATACATAAAACCACGACACTGGGTTAACAACCCGGTAACAGTGTTCTGACAAAAGAAGAAGGGCGTACGAGTATGAAGCATGGGCATTTAACAAGGCAATGTAATAACAGTTATGTGATTTTGAATATAAGAGTTACACACAGAAGAGTTCTCAGTATACCATGGGCAGAGAAGAAAACAAAGAGATATATCCAGAAAGAACTCAAAATCAAAGAAAACTGACTTGTGCTACAAATAAGAATGAGAAAATTGAAGTATTTTGGACATAAAAGAAAGGACACGAATGGTTGGAGGAGACCATTAATGGAAGGAAGAATTCCTGCACAGAGGAAAAGAGGAAGACTATAGAGAAGGTGAATTCAGGATGTAATTGATGATTTGAGCATGGCGGCTGCAGATACAGGACATATGACCTATTAGAGAGCTAGAAATTCCGAAGGACTGTTAGCATACTCGGCAGGTTTACGTGAAGCAATGGGAGCAGGGAGTGGATAAGTGAGGGAGCAGCCGACAAAATGTGAATGGTTATGGTCTCAAAACTCACGACAGTAGTCAGATCATCTCTGTAATGTTAATAATCATATGATATATCCCCGAGTGGTTACCAGGGCACAAATTTGGGGTGTAAAGAATGGGACCACTGTTACCTGCCACGCATGTCGTAAGAGGCGACTAAGGAGGTTTGGATGAAATCGGATGCCCGTGTCCGCTAGGGAATGCTAACCCAAAACGAATGCTAACCCAAAACGAATGCTTGCAGAAAACGGATGCACCAGACCGTAAGGCGCATAACATGGTGCACCGACCCCTCACAATGAGGAATGGGATAATGGATTCTACGGTCGCCAATCTGCCTCGGAGACTTAGCCACGCAGTAAGAATGTCAGACCTGCCATCACGAGGGTAGCCAAAACGTACTGCGGGAAGAGGTTGGCACAAATTGAGAAGCAGAAATCATATGAATTATATCCTACAGAACTGTCCCCAGTATGCAGACTTGAGAAGAAAGTGGTGGCCCACTGACACCAGCGTCCAAGACAAATTGTATGGCGTGACTGATAATCTGAGGCAGACGGCTGCCTTTATTAGAGAATCCGAAATCCCAATCTAGTGAGAACGCAGAAGAAGAAATGATATACTGTCAGTAGCTCGATCATCTGAGAGATTGTGTGAGAATATAATATGAGATCGTTGATCCTTTGAGAGACAATGTCAGTAATCATATCTGGAGGCTAAATCCACTGACAGCACAGTACAAAAACTACAAAGAGAACTTGCTCAGCTTTCAGAAAAGGCAGAAATTCACTTGCAGTGGATTCCATCTCACTGTGGCATTGCAGGCAATGAGAGTGCTGATGTCTTAGCTAAGGAGGGCAGTGCCAAAGAGCAAATTTACCAACCCTTGTCTTTTCAAGAGGTCAAAACCCTCATACAGAGAAAATCTGCAGTAGACTGGAAGACAAACACTGGATATGATTATGGAAAAGACTCCCTCAAAGACCTAAGCAGAACAGACCAGGTCATTATATTTCGACTACGCACCGACACTGCAGACTCAACAAACACTTATACAGACTAGGAATAAGTCAAACAGCTCTCTGCCAGTGTCAGCAGGCAGAACAGACACCAGAGCATATCCTGCAAGACTGTCCTTTCCTGGGTGAGCTGAGAAGCAACATGTGGCCACACCCAGTCGACCTGAAAACTAAGCTTTGGGGAAACCTGACAGACCTGAAGCTGTCTGCCCAGTTTGTGGTCCACAGTAAATTAAGCGCATGACCAGAGATCGCTGAAGAAGAAGAAGAAGAAGAAGATATGCAATAGTGCTTTTGAGAGATATTGGCAATATATCATATGCGATAGGTCCACTAGATCCTCTAGATAGGGTCAAATTGTTGTCAAAAATCCTGAACAGAATGATATAATAGACTTTGACCATGCCCGCATTCTGTGGGCTTGAATAGGAAGATTGTTATCGCCAATCATTTACTTCTTTTGATTGTTACATCCGTAACCCAACGCTTGTCGTGCGCCAGCCATGGGCTTTCCCGGAAGCTGTCCGCTGACAGTTCTTTCTCTTTCGACATAATCCCCACGTCTGTAGTAACACTTACCGTCGAGTGTCCACGGTCGGAGAGGTGTCAAACAGTAGGAGGTGTCAGTGCTAGTAGTCAATCTGTTCTTGGTATCATTGTTTTTTCTTAAGTTTTCTGCACTCACTATGCTAATACATGGGCTTATGTGGAATATAAGATACCATTCATTACTGTCTGGTCAACTGTTTTGTGAAAGAAAAATAAAAAGAAAGATTGTCTGGTTAACTGGTTTGAATTAATGTCATTGCTATCAGGATGTCCTAAAGGGTGCTCAGTCCCATTCAGCTTTCTAAATGTACAATTGACAGAGCACGTACACAGCTATTCTGGATTTGTTCTCCATCTCGGACAGACTTGAGAATCAAAAGCATATCGACAGCAATTCTCTCTCTCTCTCTCTCGATCGTTCTTAAGCCGCTTTTATCATTCTATTGTGATATATAAGCAGCCAAACATCAAGAACGGATGTACGTGTACAACCTTCAGTACCTATTGGAGCTCAGGTGCTTATCCTTCGGCGGTGTGTTCGATTTCAACCAGCGTTTACTGGGTTCGCTCTCCGTTTGGGTTCCCGCAATGCGCGTGGAATTTTCCCGACCACGACGGCTCTCAGGTCGACCCAGCCTCAACTGGGTACCAGACATTCTCTGGGAAAGTAAAGGCGGCCGGCGTGATGCTGACCACATCACCCATTGTGTGCCGACGGTCAATGAAAAATACACTGTATTGACCCATATACCACAAGGTATGAAAGGGTTCCTTTACTTACTTTTTTAAAATACTTTTATTGTGGTGAGACACCATCTTTATCCTGATAAGTTAACGCCGTCTGTTTGCTTGCTACTTTGCTGTAAATATTTTCTACTTATACTTTCGTTAAAAGTAAATGCGAATTGAAAGCATTCTATGAGACGCTAAGAGACCATGGTATCAATATTTATTAGTGAAATAAGTGATTTAGTCTGTTGTCTTTGCGTAAGAATGGGAGCTTTAATTTGCGTTCCAGTCTAGATAAGTCGCCCTTGTTGTGGTATATCCGTGTTTATTTAGTGTGGTCTTGATATTGTCTACCCATCTTTTTCTTGGTCTTTCCTTGGCTCTAGTACCTGCTTTAAAAAAAATTGTATGCTGTTATTGGTGGTTGGTTGTATTCCATTCTCATTAAATGTCTGAACCACTGTATTATCTTTCAATGTATTACGGTGCATGAAGTTATGACCACTCTGCTTCTGATGTTCTCGTTTCGTAGTCTATCTATCCTGGTTACCCCACCGCCTTCCTCAAGCATTTCATTTCACACGTGGTGAGCTTTCTGTGGTGTGTTGCTGCCAGGGACCAAGTTTGGCACTGGTAACATAGTGTTGGTAGAAAAATACTTTTTATCACGTCTTTTACTTCCATCTTGATTTTTGGGTGTTATAGTAATTGTGTCAGTTGGTAGGTCACTACATTTCTATTTGGTATTTTGTCTCTTTCTCTATGGAGTTTTCCGTCTTCTGTGAAAATGTTGCCTAAGTACTAGAATTAAGAAACTTGCTTTACTCTGGTGTTGTCTATTTGTATGTTTGCTTGGCTTGATGTTCTCTTCTTCTTCTTCTTCTTCTTTGCGTTCGTTCTTTACGATCAATTTTAATCACTCTTTGTGATATGTTTGATCTTTGCCAAGAACGTGTATACATGCACATTGGTTTGGTAGGCCCCTAAACACATAGACTTCTACATGTTTAGGACACGTGTATCCGACTTCAACCAAACCTCCTTAGTCGCCTCTTACGACATGCGTGGCAGGTAACAGTGGTTCTATTCTTTACAACCCAAATTTGGGCCCCGGTAACCACTCAGGCGGCTTGGTGTTCTGTTAATTGTCATGGTCTGGGTCTTTTGTGTTGATTTTCATGTTGTACTTCCTGCATGCTGCTAACAATGAATTTATATGATATTGTAGCTTTTCTTCATCTTCATAGATTAGACTTTGGTCGTTTGCGAAAAGTAATTAATTAATGGCAGTTTTCGTTCTCTCTGTCGATAAAATCTTTTCCGCACTGTGCATTTTTCACTATTCTGTCGATATATATGTTGAAGAGGTGAGAGCACACAACCCTGTCTTACTCCTGATTTTGTTTCGAAGGAGTCGTTCATTCCGCTGTCATTCGCGGTCATTCGAAGGAATCTGCTGTTCTTACCACACTGTGATTATTTTGGTATATTGTTCTGGTATTGTCTAGAAGTTGCCCCTTGACCCCGTGATTTAGTGTAAAGCATGCAGATTATGTGCACATCTCCAAATGATAAAACCACATAGAATTGTCATTATATAAACAAAGGCATTTCATCAATCATCACAAGGTATCAAGTCAATGAACAATAGACTAAAAGTACTAATTACCTTAAATATTTATATATCGTGAACTTCTGAGAATACCCCATGAATTTCATCTTCTAGTCATCACGATGCATTCTTCTCGTCTGTAGCTATAAAAAAAAGTTAATTGCATATCCTTTACAGGATTTTGCTAACCAACCCCAGCTTTGTAACGCTGTTTGTGATTTATCTAGGCATTATTACGTTCAGTAGTTTGCCATTGCTTTCTGATCTGGTAGTGACATCGTCCTTTTGTAAAAATCCTCGTGAAACAATTTGCAATCAAACTGTCCGCAGCGTGATTCGAACTCAGAACGTCGGAGATAATAGACCGAGTCACTATCCCCTAAGCCACAGATGCCACCCTGTAGCAATACACACAGCAAAACACAAGTTCAGCACTTCTATTCCTACACCGTCAGCAGATTAAATTTCACACAGTAAAAACAAGTTCGGCACCTCTGGTCGTACACCGTCATCGTCATCTTTATATTAATTTTTCTTATCTTTCAGTCTTGAAAAGCGTTCTCGCTAGGGTTCTGGGAGAGAGCTCTTCTCGTATGCATCTTTTCTGTCGTCCCCATCTTCTGATTTTTATTATGTTCCTCAATTTGGATTCATGGTGTCCCCGTTGTCTTTCTCAACTGTCTCGGTCGAACCCTGAGCACATAGTGTCCGGCGAAAAAAGCATGCACTAGTATTAACTTCGGTGAGCTGTTTATTATAGTCTGTCCATTAATTCGTGAGCACGTTTGAAATTGATTTTCTCGAAAACTACCTGTTGGATCTCAGTGATTTTTGCAAGCAGCCTTAGAATATCCATGACGCTAGAGAAATATTTTTTCCAAGAAAATTTGATGTAGTTTGAAATATTTCTTCTTCAGGTTATATTAAATCAACCTCACCGGATTGTACACAATAGTAACAGATTTACGGTACACAGACGCGTTGTTCTAAAATACATTATGGTAACATTGAAATATCGTGAGTTTCACGAATTCCCGTGCACCTAACCCAGTCGACTTTGAAAGCGGAAAGCATATGACGTTATAATTGGGATACCGTTTTATAGTTATAGGCGTATCTCGCTATTTGTATGAAGCTATTGTATCATATTTGTTGGCTTATCAAACTGACATTGATATCACATTCATAATGAGTCTGAAGTGCACATTTATAACAATGCAGAAGGTTACAGTTTTACTATACCAATACTTCCGTAGGGAATCTAAGAGAGGTCATCTATATTGCGATATTCATAACCCTGAGAAACGAACGCAACTGGCGCTTGGTCTGAATAGAGAATCCTTTTCCCGATGGATTAAACAGGACACAAAGTGCACTAATGTCAAGCAAGGAAGGAAAGAACAATTGACGACTTTGACATAGATGTCATAAGACAGGAGCTCTTGAAAATGTTTGCGACAAATCAACTTGTTACTCTCAGGAAACTGAAATTAAAACTGCAATCAGATTGCAGCATAGACATTTCTAAAAGTACTCTATGGAAAATTGTAAGAGCCGCCGGCTTCACCTTCAGAAAAACTATAGGCGGCAGGAATATTATTTGTGAAAAACCACATTTAATTGCTGCGCGAAGTAAATACCTGAGGCAGATCCGTGGGCGGCGGAGGCAAGGCTATGATATTGTATATTTGGACGAATCCTGGGTCAATGCTCACCACACCAATGCTAAAGAATGGCAATCAGTAGACGGTGAACAGAAAGAAAAATACCAAGCAGCAAAGGCCAGCGTATTATACTAACACATGCAGGAAGCAGTGAAGAAGGTCTTGTCCATGACGCTGGACTTATTTTCCAATCAAAAAGTACCGACGGTAGGGACTACCACACAGAAATGAATGGACATATTTTCAGGCACTGGATGGAGAAAGATCTACTTCCAATTCTAAACAGACCATCATGCTTGGTAATGGATAATGCATCCTATCACAACGCAGTATCAGCGGAAGACAAAGTACCAACTGCATCAAATACAAAAGATCAAATTAGGACTTGGCTTGCTAAGGAAAATGTCAGCTTCGATGATACATATTTGAAACCCGAGTTGTTGCACCTGGTGAGGATGACAAATAAGACAAAGGTGTTTCATATTGACAAAATCATTGCGGAATACGGCCACACGTCTTTGCGACTACCTCCATATCATGCTCACCTCAATCCGATAGAGCTTGTCTGAGTTAAAGTAAAAGGGCAAGTTGCCGAACAGAACAGGACGTTTAAAATGTGTGATGTTGAAGTTCTGACACGTGAGTCCCTCTCAATGATAGACATGCAGTTCTAGAAGAAGTGTGTTGAACATGTGCTCCGAGAGGAAGACGAGTACTGGCACCGAGATGGATTACAATTTGTCCAGCCAGTAACAATTATCAACCTCATGGAATCATCAGATTCGGGATGATACAAATCATATTTTGATTACAGACTGAGAAATAGCAACGTATACATTTCCATATCCAAATGCGTCTACCATCATACAATTTGTGGTGAAGTTAAGACACCCTGGGGTATAATGGTGACCGAAGGGAGGACTAACTGTTGCATATTGTATCCAAGTTCACGATTGCACATAAAGGGCAACACAATTAATTACTTGACCTATCAAGTTAATATGGAGATACACCTATGAATAGAATTGACATGGACAAATTCTAGGGATTACTGTAAAATCTAAAATTTGAGCCCCCGTATTTGCAATTGTCATAAAAGATCAAAGGAATTCGCCGATGTGCAAAATCCGTAGCATCTATGAACTACTGGTTAGCTTTATTTTAGCGTCATGGATATTCTAAGGCTGCATGCAAAAAATCACTGAGATCCAACAGGTAGTTTTCGAGAAAATCAATTTCAAACGTGCTCACGAATTAATGGACAGACTATACTATTTATCTCTTACAGTCTCCTCTTTAACATTGACCTCTATGTTGTGGTCAGCGACAGCTTAACTGTCACAGTGCTACTTTCACGGTTTCGTCATTCGTCACAATATAATGTTACATGTCACTGATAACAGCATTTTCATAACGGACAGCACATATTCTCTTGTCAGTCAACATCATTGTAATCACCATCATTATTATGTCATAATTCCTATCATCTCCAGATTGAATATCATAGATGGAGATAACTGTACTACGGTTCGTCTGCCATTTACACCTGACTGTCGACCTGTTGACTGGTGCACGCAAAATGTACAGCTTGTTGTAATGCCCTTGTTGAACACCTCACTGTTTATATTTCTTTCATCAGTCCTGTCGTAACGTGCATTGTTTTGTTGATAGCAGCTAAATCAATCTCTGGTGTGCAGATGCATACTATTAGGATAAATTCAGACTAGAAAGGGCAAAGGTGTTTCCAGTGAATGCTAGAGGAAGTTCAACCATACGCTAATTCAAACTATTTCATCAACATCAACCAGATGACATTCATTTAGTTTGGAATGCATTTCCACTGTAGACATATATTCCGTCAATTTCATTTTACATTTTATTCCTATGTCTATCTATCTATCTGTCTGTCTATCTGTCTGTCTGTCTGTCGGTCGGTCGGTCGGTCGGTAGGCCGGCCGGCCGGCCTGCCTGCCTGCCGGCCTGCCTCTGCCTGCCTGTCTAGCTGCCTGCCTGCCTGCCTAGCTGCCTAGGTGCCTGCATGCATGTCTTTGTCCGTCCCGCTTGGCCGGCTAGAAACTTGGCCATTTGAAATGTGACCATAGCATCTTGGTAGCTATTATGACTTTCTTCACAGGGGCTGGTCTCTGCTTTCGATGTATTTCTATGTCAATTTTGCAGTTGTTCTGTTTTTGTTGATAAATAGCGGTTTTTTATGATTTGACATATCTTGATGTGTTTTTCGTGGTAATATATATATATATATCAGTGTGCGTGTGTGTTAAAAAAATCCAGTACGCAAGGACTGTCGACATATGTGTGTTCACGGAGCAGATTTTGTCTGAAGGAGTCTAGATATAGCTAGTATACTGACTCGTCTTAGATAACTGTTACGGGGTCAAAGGCTCATGAGGTCATGGTGGTAACATGAGCCAGGGTTAGCGAAGGGGGCGCTAACCAAGACCCTGCCCCCAACCTCCACGCGGTGACCCTGGAAACAGACTCTGGTTCCGGTCTGGCTAAAGGGGGCAGGGATCGGGGAGAACTACTGGTAGTGATAGCAGAGCAAGTACGGAAATGCAATACAGGTCCATACTAACAAAATGCACAAATCTCCTGGCCGATGTCCAACAAGATACTGCCCAAGTTCCCGAACGTAAAGAAACAGCAGCAAAATGTCTCTGACATAAATGAAAGGATGAGAGGTGCATCCAGTGACGAAACGTGTGCCCACGCAGGGCGAAGCTCGAAGCCCTGAGGAGGGGGCAAACATTGCCAGCTTGTCGGCGAGACTAAATAAGTCAGACCCGTAACGAATAAAATACTACCCTCGTGTTGGTACGAGTGAAGATTGCAGCTGACTCCGCATCGGTGGCCTGGTGCAGATACATGTACTAGGCATGGTTTGCCGAGCGCAAAACAACAAGTTGCGTTTTAGTGCATAACGAAACAAGCCTCCCTGGGAAAACCGTGCAAGGTACTGTGCGATAACAATTAACATACCCGGAAGAACCGAGGTGGGTGATACCTAACGGAACTGCCAACCTTGGGGCAACCGGGCAAGGTACGATTGCAGTCGTAACGAACATCCCCGGAAGAACTGGGGCGGGTGATGGTGGCGAGCGCAAAATCCTCAGTTGCGTTGATAGCACGGACTGAAACGACCCTCTACATTGTTTGTGCTCGGCTCCAGGCCGGTGTCTTTCGAGGCTAACTGCAAATTGCCACGTACCAACGCGCGTCTAGAATAGGCTGAGAATGTTCCTTCTCCGGATCAAACTAAAAAATGAACGATAAAGCAAGGTCGACAATGTACGGACCAGACAGGAAGTCCAGGTCCGAATATTGGCGAAGGCCGATACTGTACACGGTGTTTTATACGAGTAAGACGCCGTCCGAGGACAAGCTTATAAGCCCCGAGAAATATTTCTCAGTCAGAACGGGCATAACAGCGTAACTCACTGTCTTGGCGTAGATCACAAAGCCCAAATATACGGCAAACCTGATCGAAAAGGCGTAGATCCGGGCCGACATAGTCAGCAGAAAGGATCGTACCCTAGGAAATCCACTCTAGTCAATCAAAAGCTGGCTGAAACCGGACGGGCGGGCTTAGTCACCATGGGCGCACAATCGTCCCGACGTAGATCATTCCGTTCTTGCCAGTGGACCAATTATACATCACAAAAAGAATGATGAAATTGGCCGTGAAGAACGTTCGAGAGAGAGAGAGAGAAAGAGAGAGAGAGAGAGAGAGATAATTGTTACCAGAACTATACACATAATTCCAACAGTTTGCTATCGTATTATCTGGAAGCTCGGATCTTCATCATCTGACCCTGCCTTTCTGAGATTAGGTTTAATGGAATCAGTTATTGGAAGAAAGATAAAAAATAAATGAGACAATACTTCTTCTTCTTCTTCTGCGATCAACTTCTGCTAGGCGACTACTCCGATATGTGTTATAAACAGGGCGGTGCGCTTGAGGTCTTTACCGGTCCCCCATAGTTTGTTTTGAAGGGTTGTTTCTGTTGGCCAGATTTCCATTCTCACACTGCTCAGGCTGGGACAGTCTTGCAGGATAGATAATACTAAGATGTGAACTGTCAATGTGAACCTGTAACACTTGAAGCATAGCTCCTATAGAAACAGAAGGTTATTGGTTACTAAACCGATGTCTTAGCACTTTCTACAGATCCATATGAGCTTAGTCTCTTTTCGCAGATGTCTAATGTTATGCTTGCTGCTGTTTCATGTGGTTCGCTGGTTAAACACCCTCATCATTTTGCCTCTCAGGCATTCAGTTCTGCCTATACATCGTGTGATTCAGAACTCATTAACCCACTAGATAGATTCAACATCAAGTTCAGTGTCTTCATCCGTAGCCAACGATAACATTGCCGGGGGTCACGCTTCATCTAACAAGCAGTCATGGGGAAGCAGCCGACGGACGGTCCCCACTATCTATTTCCAATTTCTGACGATCGGCGCTGTTGCTCCAAGCGTGTCTTCTCTCTCATTGCCGAAAACGCCCTCATGTCGAGAACAGTAGATCACCGTAAGCCCCTGAGGTTGAAAGTCTCGGTATACCACATCCACTCAAGCCGTAACATGCCGTTATAATCTTCTGAAATATTGAATGAGAATCTGATGCAGTAATGGCACCTGTAGACAGAGTCCCAGGCAGGCGTTGGAGGGCAGCAGTAATGACCTCAACCTCCATCCTCATATCTGGAAGTAGCTGTCCTGTAGGCATCTTTCCGATCGGTATTGACTTTGCCGCGAGCGCTAGCTAGAAACTCCCATTTTGATTTCTCACCAGGGTTCTCACGCTCATCCGGATATACAAGTACATCATCTCCGACGTTATCTGCTATCAACTGCTAAATGTGAGTTCTCTCTCGTGCGATCACCTAAGAGATCGATGTACCAGATCTCTCCATAAATTCATTCATGTGGAAATCTCATTCATGCAGCCTTAGCATGGGTGGGTTTCGTCACATCTTCAGCACCGTTTGGAGCTCTGGTGATTATCCTTCGGCGATGTGTCCGGATTCAGCCAACGTTTACTGGGTTCACTCTCCGTTAGCCTTTGGCTGTCCCCAACCGTCCTGCAAGGCAGCAGGTTGACTTCTACACATACACGTGCATCCGATTTCAACCAAATCTCCATAGTCGCCTCTTACGACATGCGTGACAAGTAACAGTGGTTCTATTCTTTACACCCCAAATATGGGCCCAGGTAACCACTCGGGAGAAAATGTGAGTTCTGCTTTCTTACGTCTCCAATCTCTACATTCCCTTTTAATAGAAATAATGTAAATGTTGGATGTGCTCCAAACTATCGGGATTCATTCTTTCCCTTGTGGTTGCCGATAGCGAAGTTGATAACCCTCTAGGCTAGTGCAGGGGAAGTTGCGGGTTTCGAGGTCAGCTTTGCCAAAATTTGGCAGTGTGCATACGGTACGCTGTTGGACTACAGGAGACCCTGATCCCTTACTTGGGATCTAAATTACCTCTGAAGTCGGAGTAAGGCTCGACTGAGTAGCGAGGGACAATGGCGATAAGGAAAATCTTCACGCAAAAATTGATTAGATAAACAGCCAAAAATATATCATACGAGTGAACACAAACCTGTCCGTGCAGGTGGTCGCCCAGTACTCTCTAGTGTAAATCACACAAAGATTACAAATAATGGTCGTTCCAGAGCAATCGCAGAAGTAACTCGCTGGACTATAATCACATGCACATTGTCCAGTGTGGTCAATAAGTGGTGATTCTAGAGCGCCTACTGTACTAAAATCGAGAGGGTACTGCAGTGATCGCCAATAGATTCTACCTGAGTAGGAGTTTCAGCAACTCTAGGCACAGCAAACAAAACGCCTGGAGTTGTTGGAGTCTTCTAGGTCTGCAAGAAAGCCATGCTCATATATAGGAAAAAGAGCGAAAACCCATAATTCCTTGAAGTTAAGGAAACAAAAAGGAAAGATGCACAGTGTGAGTCAGACCTTGGGAACATAGCAAAGGATGGTCGCGAACCGAGCGAGAAGAAGAGATTTTGTTGTAACCCTACAAGACGCCACAAGGCATGTCGACCACTGATTGCTTTAAGGTCCGTCTCGACGTTAATGAAAGTGAAGAAAAATATATTACCTTGTTTAAAAAGTAAATAAAACACAACTGTTGTTACTGTCTGTATTACCGCTTTCTGGGCGTTGTAGGACAGGAGGGACAAGAGTCTGTGGAATTTAATGGCAGCGTGGCTAGTGCAGTCACCACGAAACTGTTCAGGTTAGCATGTTTTCTTTATGCCGTCAACAGAAAAAACTAATTGGCCGTACTGTGGATTGAACCCGGGTCTCCCACATCGGAGCCGCGTTCTAATCCATTCGTCCAGGAGCTCCACTTTCCTTTTACAAGACTGAATTAACAACTTCTATGTTAATTTGTGTGTGTATTCTTTATTTCAGTCTTGTCGTTCGTATAGATGTGTATTTATCATATTTTGAACGTGCATTTGGTCGGTTTAGTTATTGATCCATATTCGTGACTAGTGGACATACCTCAGCATTTTGCCCAATGAAAGAGCAGAGATGGAAACGATCGTTTATTGAAAGCGCGTGGAACCAGCATCGTCCTGTACTGGTGTTAGGTCTCTGACAGTTATTGGCAATCCATAGAGAATCACCGAGAACGACGGTAACTGGGATCAAGCGATGTGATCTTGCGACCAAACGTTTGCGCGTTGACGGTACCCATTTGCCATGCTTAGTATACATGGCAGTGTTAGGCTATATTGGAAGATTATGCTGACCTCGAGATAAGGCCAGTTCTATATATGATTGAAGGTCGGATTATTTAACAACACTCGCTTTCCTGTCGCAAAGCATATATAACAGAACACACGCGCGCCGCACACATAAACACACACACACACACACACACACTCTCTCTCTCTCTCTCTCTCTCTCTCTGATATGCAACTGAAGAAAGGTGTATGGCGTAGTTCCTGACCTAAATAATTTCGTATTAGTTGTTATGAGTCTATGTCACTGTATGACCTCTGCAATATTGTCTATCCATCTTTTGGTCTTTCTGGTGTTCTAAAACTAGATGATATTATACTACTGCATGAGTTAAGTAATGTTGCTTATACATGTACAACTTGGTTTTCTTCGTGCTCTAAAAACCAGCTCTATAAATACCTATAGGTCTGCCTATACGTGCTATTAGTATGTATAGTTAATAACCCATAATACAGGCTATACATATTACGCCTAGCTCTCATAGTGTGCATGCCACTTTGTGATATAATTAAGTCCTATAGGTGACAGATTAGTACATCAAAACAAACCCTTTTAAAACTAATTTTAAAAAAACCATCTACACGCATGTACGCGCGCACATGTATACGAATACACAGACACGCAACCATTTCCACGCATACGGATTTGTCCAAATTTCAACCGTCTTTATTCACTCATTACTCGGGAATCGATTTCTTGCTGAGCAGAATCCCTCACTCTCCACGCACTCGCACTTCTCCATCTCCGAAGTGTCCATAGATGAAACATCGCATTTTGTTAGTTACAGCATTGATCATGCAGAGGGGTCCCGGTCCATGTTGGCTAAATCGATTTTGTCGAGACTGACCAAGATTATTGGTTCTACAAGCTCATGGTAGTCTCCTGTCGCGAGTCATCTCTTGTATATATAAATCTCTTGTAAATCGTCATCTCGGCTAGTCATCTTTTGTAACATTTTGTAGACAGTTATCTTGTAACTTTTTGTAGTTATCTCTTGTAACTTTTTGTAGATAGTTATCTCTTGTAACTTTTTGTGTATAGTTATCCCTTGTAACTTTTTTGTGTATATAGTTGACCGTTGTAACTTTTTGTAGATAATTTGTCCTTGTAATCGTTATAAGTTCTAGATCGTCATCTCTTAAACCCATTTCTTGTAGATAATCAAACATATGTTGAAGACAATCGTCTCTTGCAGTTATGTCTTGTTGATAACCATCTCTTGTAGTACTTACTACCTCTGAAGTCGGAGAGAGAGACTAACAAAAGAAAGCATACATTCACGCAAAAATCAGGCAGAAGCACCATACTAGACGCCATGACTACGTCTGAACTCTTAGCGGACGAATGCAAGAAGAAGAAGAAGAAGAAGTAATGTAAATTATTATTATTTATTATTATTATACTGCGCTCGTACCTTTAAACGTTACATGCAAGTAATTCTCCATACCACTCAATCCAAAGCTACTCGATCAATCTCATATAAGGAATGAGTCGGATATTTCTAGCCATTCTATTAATTTTCGTTTCATGGTTTTCCTAATGCGACCTTTCATTTTTTGAACCCTTCACCTCCCACTTCAATGCTTGCTTTTGTGATTGTTTGATAATTTCTTCTCAGAGTATTCCTAGCATACTTACATCTTCTCTTTCTTATAACAGTTATTACTAGTGGCTGACCAGACATTTATCCAACTTCATTACTTCTCATGAATTCGTCCAATTTAAAAAAAAAAAAAAAATTTTCGCAGACATCTATTTTCAAATGCATTCAACGTTATCTATATATTTTAGTGTGCACAGCAAAGAATTAATAGTATTAATATACTATATGTAGGAAGATACCAGACTAAAACAAACCTACAACATTAGTTCTCGAGTTCTTGGGTTCTGACACAGAACGGACAGAGGCTCTCCAGATAGTGGGTACTGTACTCAGCATACGTCCATAGATAGGTACTTAGACCTTTCAACTAACTGTAAGTAGCAGCAGCAGAGTATTTGTACAGTAGCGACGGCGATGATTAAGAAAATTAGGGCACACAACTTTAACTGAATAGACTGCCTAGCGTGTTCGTAGCGCGTTGGACTGCGGGTGACTAGCCCTCTGTGAGGGCGGGTTCAATTCCGCGGGCTGGCAGAAAAGCCACAGGTTCCCCAGGTTCACGGTGTTCGTGGCATCGAACCGAAGGGTTACGATGTCCATGGCACCCGCCGAAGAGCTGAAAGCTCAAGTGCTTCTGGATCGGAAAAACCCAAAAACTGAATAACAATCGACTGTAGCGGGGAAATTGAACTCCCATTCGTCGGTGAATTTCTGTGTCTTGAGAGAACCGCTAACATAGACCTTATAATCTCGCTCATGTTTGACGAAATCGCATTGAGCACCTTAGACCTCGAGAATGAAGTCAACACCGTAATACACCTGTACAAGCGATGATGACCGTGTTTTGACTTGTAATTTCCTGTTGACACCTGGTTGTCAGAATGAATTCGTTGTCGGTTTGTTTTATTTGTTTACCATTTCCAATTTTTAAACGTTTGTTGTCATCGGTGTAGACTTGTAGTCTCAGGTAAGTTCATCACAACTGACCTCTCTACTTTGAAAATTATTGGCAATGGTAACATTGTAACTGATATTGTAACAATTGAACATTGTAACATTGGTAACTGACGATGAAGTAGTTCCACATAATAGAGTTTGTCATGTTTGATATCTTGTCAGCTAGAGATCTGTCAGCAATCTTTAAAGTATCTGTCAGCAAGTTTGCTTTTGTTATACCTGTTAGGGAGACACAATCAGTACAAAGTATCTGTCCCAGGTACCTTTGTGATGTTATTTTTGTTCGATAGAGTTTACTTGTCAATCGCCATAGTAAATGCAACTGATAGGGATGGGATTGAATGCCTGATGGACTATTTATGGTCAGATGGACCCAAGGGGACAAGGGGGGTGGGGGGACATGTGCCTGTGGAATTTAATGGCCGCATGGCTAGTGCAGTCGCCGCAATCTGTTCAGGTTATGATTGTTATGTATGCCCCGACAGAAAAAACCCTCATTGGATTGAACCTGGATCTCCCGTACGGGAGCAGCGCTCTAATCCATTCGGCCAGACGCTCCATATATCCACACTGGACAGTCTGATGTTAATGAATATACTCAATCTTTCTCTAATACTTCAGAGAAAAACTGATTCTAGGACGGAAACAAATTGTTGTGTTACTTGTATACATATTTAAGACATTTTGTTGAACTAGCAACACACTGTCATTTTCAACACTATCCTCTCAGTGTTACTCGACACCATTTACTCTATCGCAACAGCAATTAATACAAACTATAGTGCGTTTCAAAACGTTCGGTCAACGATTGACCTCAAATATCTCCATATTCATTGCATGGATGAACGTGATTTTTGCATGTGGTGTTGTATTTCCGATGTCCCAACGATTTTCTAAAATTCAATGTTGCAGGTAGTGTACTTTTCTAGCAACGGCGAATTCCTTTGATCTTTTCAAACCTAGTAATTATTTGGTGCTGGAAGAAAATAATTTACCGTAAATTTTAAAAATCACATATTTTCGGCATAGGCGTATATACAATTCGAATTTTGGAGGGTGAGATAACTCATATTATATAAATCATATAAAGTGTTTACTCACTTATTCTGAGTCCGATGAGTCTAACATATTGATGATTATTCTTGGCTGCACGAACGACAGTCCATCTTTGTCCCAGTAGTCATTTTCCTCCTTTAAGACATGGTCTTCGCATTTACACCAATAATCTCTATTTTCGACAGGGCGGCATATGTTAGTTCCTTCATATTGCTTAGCTTGAAAGTTTTATTTTCAGCTGCTACCAGTCCTTTAACTTTGAACAAATGAGTCCAATTGGGTTTAAGTGTGAATGATAAGGTGGTAGTCTCAAACACACGTGACCATGCTGTTGAATCAACTTGTCTGTTTTCATACCCATTGTATAACAAATCTTGACCAAAGGAGATACTAGCAGGCTGTCAGTTTTCCACCATTCTTGTCTTCGCAGAATCTTGGGAATCTTTTGGCCAGTTAAAATATCCAATAACCAACTACTCCAAGACACAAGACAAGAGGCAATGAATGACATACTCAAAAGAGAAGATGGAAATGGCTCGGACATGTTATGAGAATGAGACAAGAAATGCCTGCAAGGATATCCCTCACTTGGACACCAGAGGGAAAGAGAAAGAAAGGCAGACCACGGACAACATGGAGGCGCATGATGGAAGAGGAACTGGACACCGCATCTCTGACGTGGGGCTCTGCGCTGAAGGTTGCACGGGACAGGAGAGCATGGAAAGTCCTTTCTGAAGCCCCATGTGTCACTAGGCATGACGGGATTAAGTAAGTAAGTATAACAAATCTAGAATACTAAACGTTTTGTAATACACTTATGCTCTGAAAACACAAACGGTAAATTGTAACTAAACACACCGGAAGGATCATTATACATTTGTTTAAAGTGCGATAAAGCGATTAAAATCGGGAAAACCACGTGAAAAACGTGCAAGTCGTGGAACTTGCAACATCTCACAAATATGAAGGGGTAATACTTCTCATTATATGGTTGGCTAAGGAGATGGTCACTTTTATATACTTTACATAAAGAAAATTTTAAACCATACGTTTGTTATTGTGTAAAAAAAATAAACCTCGGGACATTACGATCATTAGATCATATGCAAAGTTACAACAATTACGGTCAAGCGGTTGCAGAGATATTAAATTTTCCCCGTAGAGATACCCCCATTGTGAAGATGAGATATATGCTTGACCTTCTGTCACTACGCTCCCGTCATGCAATCGCCCAAACCAAGGCATATATGCGAGTTACTTCGGATAAGAGACATCCACTTCACAAGAACACTAATGATGTTAAGGGCACGAGAATCAAGCGTGGCATGTCGTGGATGGCCCAGGCTGAGAGAACAATTGGCCAGGTGACTACGGTTGCGACTCTACCAAAAGGGAAGAATGGATCCCAGCAGATGGTAGCATGATGAACTATCTCAACGTTATCATTACTCTTGGAAGAGAATGTAGAGATTGGGGCAACATGAAGGCTGATCTCGCAGTTAAGCAGCTGATAGAAGACAATGCAAGGGATGATGATGTTGTTGTATATACCGATGGGTCGGTTCAACGTGGTGAGAAATCCGGCTGGGGTTTCTTGGCTAATGCGCATGGTAGGGTTGTTGCAGAGCGAAGTGTGGCATACTGGACAACTACTTCTAGTATGAGGATGGAGGTTGAGGCCGTTACTGCTGCCCTCCATTGGATTTCTGGGACTTCATTTACTGGGGCAGTTGTTGTCTCTGACTCTCAGTCGATGCTTCACAAGATCCAGAAGGGCAGGTTTCGGTATGAGTGGATGTCGTCTATAGAAGTTTCTAACCTCCAGCGGCTTACATGGATATACTGTCCTGGGCATGCGGGTGTTTACGGTAATGAGAGAGCGGACAGGCTTGCATCAACAGCATCGATTATTGGGAGTTCAAGATGGATAAGGGGGATATTCTTCGGTCTCATCGAGACTCTCTGTTGGATGAGGACACTAAAATCGATGTTGAATCGATCAAGCGATTTAAGCAGTTTGGAGTTACCCGTTGTTCAAGTCGAACTGGATGCATGAGAGGCAGAGTGAGAGGTGTGTTTAATCAGCGAGCCACAGGAACCATCAGTATGCATACTCTTCGATATCTGTTGGGGAGACTGAGCACCTATGGGTCTGCCCGGAGTGCAATGACGTCAGTTTAGTAACCAATAACCAATCCCCGTAGAAAATCATTTTGAAACGCACTATAGTACCCGCTCACACCAACCATGGCTTATTTCTTTGGGTTTTTTTTCGATTAAAGTCTATTTAAATCGAGGCACGCTCTTTTCAACATCAAAACTAGTATTATATTGGTTACATCAAGGTGTGTAGATCAGCAAACACAGGACACACATTTTTTAACTCTTTACGGAGAATCCAATTATGAACAGTTTCTATTATATGGTTTCTTTAATGGTCAGTGCGCAACCATATAATCATGGAATTCTCTGGGTTCAGTGAAAGCGGTCTTTGACTATGACAAAACATGGCTGACCACACACAACACACCAGGTTGGTTAAATGTGACTTGCTTTTATGAATTACTATTCTCGCAACGGTAGAGGATTAACAAATGTGGTTTATTCCCGTGGGCATCATTTGGTCCAGCAGTGAGGGGAGGAAATGATCAAAGACGTCTCCAGATATGTCTTAATTAAGCCTAGACTTTGCTAAAGTCCTTATAATAATCCATTCTTTGTTTGTCGGAGAAATTTGAAAGAAGAGTTGAAGAAGGGATTAGGCATGTCTTCCTGCGCATGTTAGAATATTGCTTTATTATTCGATACGATCAGTTGAGGTGCCGTTTCTATCTGAGTAGGAGGCTTTCTTCACATCTAGACACTGCACATACAACAGAGCGTTGGTCTTCTGGATAAAACAAAAAAGCCATGGAGGCACTCCCTAATACTTCATAGGAAAATAGTGAAAACACCCGATTTCTTTGGGCTCGAAACAACATTTGCCGTCTCTATATCGATTGTTGAACTTACGCTAAAGCCAACATTGCCTGTATCTCACCACTCTTGTACACACATAAACTCTTTATCTCCATTGCCTGATGTTTCCTTCCAGTTTTAAGATTGTATTATTAACCTTCATTCGACTGCATATCCTTTACGGAACTGTACTATCATGTCATCTCTTCTGAAAAAAAATCTCTATCATAAACAAATAGTTAATTCAGTTTCAACTCTTCCATCATATCTTCCACTCATCTTTCCAACCTTAAGATTCCGAATTTTCCTCAACTAAGAAAGTCCATATTCGCCTGGGTAGACTAGGAAATCAACTATGTCGGAAATTGAACATCATACGTGAAAGACACAGAAAGTTTATCATCAATATCAGAAAGAGGCACATCATTTTTTGGACATGTGATGAGGAAGTGTGGTTTAGAACACGTTGTAACAACCGGTAAAATCGAGGGATACGAGACAGAGGAAGACCCAGAGATAACATTTTGGATAGCATGACTTCATGGAACGGAAGTGCGTCAACATCTGAGATGATAGCAAACACCAGAGACAGAGATTTGTGGAGATCCATGACCGCCTACGCCAGCTAGCACGGCACCTGATGATGATGAGGAGATGACGTAATTTCCTAAACAAAATGTAGGAAATGTGCAGCTTCCGTGTGTGTTATTTGATAAATCGGCCTCACTTCCTATTTTGTACTTTTCTCTTGATTTGCTTCAGGAGGGAGTCATATCAAGTCATATGATTAATAAACAAACAATAAAGTCACACTGAACAATAATACAATATAGAGTGAGAAGTAATGAACAGACATCCTGATCATCTGCACAATGTGTTGTGGTAAGTAAAGACAAAGAAAGATTGAGGAACAAGGTTACCATACACAAACTGGGATATCATCTATACAACAGAAATAAGATTGGTACAACATATTGATACATTATTTATACCAGAGAAACAGTATCGATATATATATATATATTTATGTGTGTGTACGTGTAGTACAAGCTTTATGAAACCCTCACACATGTTGAAGATGTGCTAAACATAGAACAGTGAGCAAATAAGCACGTTGGTCATTTACTGCTTTCCTTCAGGAACCAAAAAAAAAAACCAGTGGTAATTTTGGTAACATGTAGCAGGCTGCTAACTTTGTCAGAATTATTAACATGAAAGTCTGAAAATGAACGAAGAAAAGACCCTGTTAAAATCTGAATAAAATGTGCGATTTGTTAATATTAGGTCTACGAAAAAGTCTACTCAATGTCTTAATTTTTGTGTTAGTGGTTGAAAAAAGAAGGCGACGGTGAGAAGAAAGAAGATTGGTTGATTTCTGTACTAATAATCCACTCTTCGTCATGTTTGGTGGTTAATCTATGAAGAAAAAAGTACAATCAGCGCCTTGTTTCAGCGAATATATAGTTCATTAGACGCCTTGATTTTGTGGCTAGTTTTTGAACAAATAGTTCACTCCAAAGTCCTATTTTTATGGGCACTTTATTTACAAACAGTCCACTGAAAGCCTTGTTTTGGTTCTTGTATTATCTGCGAGACCCAGGTAGCTCTGAGTAGAAATGTTGAAAGTCATAGAAAGTGTTAACCTGAGAGGAACATTACAAACCAAAGTTTCGCTATGTCTTTGGAGTTTTGTGTGCCAGTCCAAGTGGGAATAGGTTCGGAACTTTTGATGAGCTGTTGCAGAGCGGAACAGAGAAATGGTTTATTGACGGGGTTGAAGAGAGTGAATTATAGCTATCGGGTGGTCCTTGAAAAGCCATGATAGTTCATAGTTCATAAGTACGGTTCCAACTTCACTGCAACGGGTCACCCCATAATTGCTCCTGTGCCAATGAAAATCACACGAAATGCTAACAACTGTGAAATGTTTCCTGTGTGAACTAATTCCAGAATGAAACAGCCGCGTACCGCCACAAAAAACAACATGCACCGCAGAGAATGCATATGGCCGTCGCTAATGTAGCAACACAAAACTGTTCATCACTTGAATTGCAATTCTTGTCGAAGGAACATCAATCATGACAAAATCCAGCTTTCTGCACTCGCAATATAACTGCATACGGCAGATTGAGCTTGTTCGTCATAACCGCTGTCCGCCATTTTCTGAATACACGCAACAAACGAACGGTTGACACAGCAAAAAGCATTCCATGTAACAGTCATAGCTCATAGCGTTGTTCAAGCACTAACTCAGTAGCTCGGCAAACGAAACCGGAAAATACCCGACCAAACATGTCGGAAATGCGCTAGCAAAGTCGTGTTCAGAATCAAACAGTTCTGACTCTGAATGGCCCTCCGCATTCCGCCATTGCTGGCTGTCCAGTAAAGTCCATGATAACCGTTCGAAACATCAGATATTATAGGGTATCTGTTCCTTTAATTTGGGCAACAGCGAAAGTGTGAGAAGGAACGTGATTTATTACATGTTCAAGGTGCCATTCGTTTACTTCTTGATAAATTGCACCACTCTAATAGTGGTACCTTCCTCTTGCTGGTAACATTATATTTGTAGTACAGCATTCAACATCTCCTTCGTGTACATAATACGAGTTCGGTCCCATGTCAAATTTAACTAAACGATGGTGATATCATATGGTAGATGTAGATTAGAAATAAACAATCGAACTGAACTGACAGATCCATTTCAGAAAATGAAGGGCCTTATATGCAACAAGTCGTATATGGAAGTAAGAAGTCAGAAATAGCATTGTTCAGTTCTACATAAAGCCAGTACTAACATTTGAATCGAGTTACAGACAATAAACAAACAGGCAGCAAAATTTATGAAGGCAACAGAGAAGTGGTGGTACAGACAAATTATGAAAATACCATGGGTTACTTAAATAACCTATGTCAATGTGTTTAAAGAGGTAACGAGCAGAAAAAGATCATTATCAACATAAGAAAGAGACCGTCATAAATGTTTCGTGCGTATCGTGAGAAAATGAGGTTTAGAACTATCAAAGCAACATTTCACAATCAATGGAGGACTAGGCAGTGCTTCTGGGAGAGACAATTCTAGACATTATCAGTTATACAATTGATCTTATAAGAAATCCCTATCTTGTTGATAACATGATATGCAAGTCTGTTGTGGTATGTCCGAAGTGTGAAAATGATCATTTGTTCTCTTCTATGCAGCTAGTATTATAGCATGTTTATCTTGGGGTTGAAATGTTCTCTTTCCGACTTTTCTGTTATATATAAATCTTATTTTGCAACAATTGGAACCCGAGCTACCGAAAACGGAATGATGTATCTACGGCACAGACAGCGAAATAATTAAGGACACTCACTCACACACATACATTGTCTTTTTCGTCTGTACAGACGGTCAATTGGCAAGTGTTTTACTGTGACAACTTGGGAGTTTGCGTTTATCTTTATTGCATTTCAGTTTATCTCAAAGTCTATTCACAAAGGATTCTGCACCTTTGCGTATTGTTGTTTTCCACTCCGCTCGGGTCATCAGCTAGTCTTTCCCGTTTGTTGAGACCGATAAGTTCATAGAACAACACCTGTTGGGGTATGTCCATATTTGTCATTCTTCTGACATGTCCTAGTCATCTTACTCGTCTACTGGTGAACATTCCCATGATGGATGGTAAGTTTGCACTGTAGTAGTTAGGTGCTTGTCTCTCGTAACAGGTAATCAGTTCACTCCCTCGTGGCGCAATCGGGATATTTTTCCATAGATCCATGATCTCGTGTTCCTATCCGAGACGGACGATAATACGTATTTCAATTTTGTTGCAAATGTGAGCACGTAAAAGAATCCTTTGCAGCTCAAAATCGAAAAGAGCAGGCTGGAAAGCCGCCGTCCGCGCAAAATCCATTCAAAAAAGATTAAAAATAAAATTCCTACAAAATGTCTTCACCATCTTAAAAATTACATCGTGGACCCTCGCCGGTGTTACGGAGTTCGTGCACTGCAGGTGAGATCTTCCTGTGTAAGAAAGCGATCAGAGCACACATGGCTACTCACCGAAGTACAATGATGATGGTCCTGTCAATCAATCAATCAAACACATATACAGCTATATATACATGATCTGGTCTATCCTCGTGACATAGCTCTTACAGCCACAACCAACCTGCTGTGGAAGGGGGTGGGGAGCGGCGAGCTTTCACTTGGAGAAGACTACTAATTTAACTCTGACAAGAACTTAGTTTATTTATTAAGTATATTTACACTTTACTTATACTATTTACTTAGTATATTACAAAGAACTTAACAGACGGGCTATGTAAGCACTAGCATAGAACAATGTGCTTCTTCTTTATTTTGTCGTCACACTGCTACCGGGTTGTTGCCCAGCGTCGTGGTTTTCTGTTTTTGAGCTGGGTGATTGTTATTTTTGTTCTTTGACAGGATTCTGCTATGCCATCTAACTATCTTTTCGTGGTCTTCCTCTCGTCTTCTTTCCTGATGTTCTGTTTTAGAAGACTGTATACTATGGGATTTGGATGCATTATTGTTAAGTGGCCAAACCACATCATTCTTTGTTTCTCAATGTAATTCAAGCAAGGTTCTGTGCCAACTTTCTTTCTTATGCTGATGTTGGTGTGTCTTTTCTAGTGTTGTTGGTAACTTTTCGCAGGCACCGATTTTCACATGTAGTTATTTTTGCGACTGTGCTTTGCTCATTGTTCATGTTTTTCTCTGGTAACACAAAGTAGATATGAACAATGTGCTGAGGTCCCAAAGACAATGGAGGATGGAGAATACTTGTAGAAGTCTTATGTTTCATAATACTTCTACAATACTCATTACGTTTCGCATAGCTATATCTTCTTATCGATATGTTTACAATATTAGTTACATTGTAAATATTCTATTTAGCCAATATTTGTTGCTAGCTTTGTTTTAGATGGATTGTTAGTGTTGGTTACTTCTTACCAAGGACCATATTCTGACAGTTAGTATGACATGATTAGATGCTAAACAACAAGGTTGTGGCAACCTTACTGTCTATAGTTCGTTCAACAACTCATGCTCACAGTCCAATGCGAATTGTAGCAAAACCATCAATTCTACAGTAGCGAAACTTTGCACCCAACCTTAGAATTATACCAACGGAAATGTCTGATGGAAGAATTTGCTATAGGAAACCTGGATTTTGTAATATAACGGTTTCATTTGATGTTGGCGGCATATTTGGTGAGTCTGATTAGTTTTTACAATAAACGGTCCAATATGACATTTGATGTCAAGTCTCATTCAACGGCGTATCATCCCAACGCATACATGGAGGCCAATGTTGATACTTGCAATAGTGTCATGAAATAAGCAAGAAATGTAGATTTAGTTGTATTATTGTTTAAAAAAAAATAAATTTACAATACAGTTAAAGTTAGCTGCCATGTCATAATGCCATCCTCCTTTCCCGTCTAGGCTTGGGATTGGCAATGGTGGAGCTACTTGGAGACGTTCTCTTCAAATCGCTACTTCTTCGGTACAATGTGCGTGTGTTAACATATGTGGTAGGGGGGTATCACTACAATAAAATAGCTCTTTACTCTGGTTCTTGTATACTGTGGTACAGATGGCCCATATGTGCCTGGGATCAAAGGCGCATAGGGACAACGCCGAGCCAGGATTAGTGAGCTGGGACTAATCAGGATCCTACCCCACCTCCACTTGGTGACCATGGTAACAGACATTGGCTCTTGTCTGGCTAAGCGGGTAGGGATCGAGGAAGAGTTACTCTGGCGTGGGTAGGGATGCAGACGTAGTCACGTTGGATGAGATCCGCCCGCAACACAGACGAGAATCTCAGAGAGACTATTAATGCACGTCTCTCTCAGCCGATAGGAAAAGTTGAACGATAACTATAAAGGAATGAGGCGTGCATCCAGAGAAGAGACGTGGGCCCGCGTGGAGCAAAGCTTGGGTCCGATATGAGTTGCATGTGGGTCCACATAGGGCGAAACTCAGAGCCCTGGGGTGGGGCCCTAGTTGAGCTCCGTGTCCGGACAGTCTAGAGGCATGGTGAATGTGTGCACGGTGAGAACTAATAGACACGGTGGGCAGGCACCGGGACAGAGCGAACACGCATGCGAACGATGCACGGGTGGGCCCAACGGTGGGGCAGACGTGCACGGCGCTGATGGTAGAGCGACAAAGGGGCGTGGCAAGCGTAGGGGTGAGCGACAAACCAAAATGTGCAGAAAAAACTGGAAAGCCCAGTAGAGGCTTGAATCCAGTGCGGGTTTTCGCTCGCAGGGAACTACTACTGCATTGTAATTAGATTGGGGACAATCAAAAGCTAGCGGAGCAAACCGTTCACAAAACTGGACGGTATCTAAGTAGTTCAAAAAAGACAGACATGTAACCTGGGTAGATGACGCTCAACAACCCGGGAGGGCAGGTTGTCTAAGGGTTGCTACCCTAAAAGAAAATAGCAACCTGCTGCCTTGCAGTTAGGCTGGGGACAGTCAAAGGCTGACGGAGAGCGAACCCAGTAAACGCTGGCTGAAACCGGACACGTCGCCGAAGGATGAACACCAGAGCTCCACATGGCGCTGACTACCATAAAAATACGTTCTTGGCAAAGGCTGTTTATATATCACAATAAGAATTATCAAAATGGCCAAAAAGAACGATCGCGAGAGAGAGAGAGAGAAATGTGGTTTTTTGGGTATGTACGTGGCTTGACTCGAACCAAGTCTTAAGATGTGCAGTAGTTCCGTTAATTTTAAATTTAAATGCTTTTTTGAGACACTAAGTTCAAATACATTTGATGTCAATACAAATCACCTTTCAATAGGAATATATATATATATCAGTTAACTATAAAGTATTTTGTTAGACTGAATGATTGAAACGTCGAGTTCGCTCTACGAGCTAGATAAAATTCTTAAAAGGGGTCAAGTGAGCCTTCGGGCTTACCCACCCCTACTCTAGGAAAATGTTTAGAAGAGGAGATTGGAAACAGTGAGATGACTGTATTCATTAGCACCTTGCCACTCGCAGACCTCACATCCATCACTGTCTTTCAGTGGCAGAAATCTCCGAGGACTTCCGGAATGTGATTATCCCAATACCTGGACTGTTTCTACCCTGGAAAGTTAGTACCTTTGTCTTGAAGACCTGGGCGGTAGTTAGTTGACGAGAGTGCCTCCTGGTGGCAGAATTAATTACACGTGGTTGGGAAAGTGTTCCGATTAGATTATGGAATCATGGAATTGAAGAAGAGAGTTGTACTCGGTGGAGAAAAAGTGGGAGGACTAGTGGTTTAGTTTCAGTGCAATATTTATTTGTTTGACGCGTGCGCGTTCACGTCACTGGTATGTGTTATTGGTGCGGCAGATGGTTTTGTCTTCTTTATTCTCCATATCTTCACTAAACACAATATCCTTTTTGGTACCTGTTTCTCTGGTGTGTGTTGTTAGTGCAGTAAATGGTGTTTGCTTTAGTCACCTCTTCTTTAACTACACACAGTTCTTTACTGCACACAATGTCCGTTTATAATAGTGGTCTAAGTGTTTTTCTGTTGTGTTGTTGATGCAGCAGATGGCGTTGTCCGCTTTAGTCTAACTTCCTCATTTTCACTACACACGCCGTCCTTTTAGTGGATGACTTTTTTCTGGTGTGTTTGTTGGTGCAGTACATGGTATTGTCTGCTTTATTCTTCTCATCTTCACTACACACAGTGTTCTTTTAGTGGCCTACAAGCTTCTCTTGTGTGATTGTTGGGGCAGTAAATGCCGTTGTTTGCTTTGACCTAGTCATTTTCACTACTTGCAATGTCCATATAGTCTCTGTATGAGTTTCTGTGAGCGTCTGTAGCTCAAGCGGTAGTGAGCTCGATCACGAACCCAATCGTTCCTGGTTCAAATCCCACGGTGGGCAAGTTTGGAAGCAAATTCGTTTCCGTGGGATTTTTACAAAAAGGTAAAAATAGACATCACCGTTCAGAAAGCAATGGCAAACTACTGAACGTATACGTGGTGCCTAGAAAATCAACGATTAGTTTACTGTGGTTGATGGCTACGTCCTTTAGGATATCCCACGATTATCATTATCATGGTTTTCTGATGTGTGTTGTTGGTACATTTATGTCAGAAAGATGTAAACAAGAATAATGTATAGAATAATGCAGCTATATAGTAAGGTAGAATGAATACTGTACGTGAAAATGTTCTTTGTGAATGTCAACATTCATCCTAGTCCTGGGTGTTGAATTTTGGTTAGTTTTGCCGTGTGGATATTAAACAGCGCGGGGGATAATTGAGAACTCTGGGCTAGTCCTGGGCACATATACGTAGGTTCTAAGTCCATAAGCTCACATGACATTGAATTGTTTTCTGTATCGAGACATCCGTTGTCCGTATAGAATACATTGAGTAAGAAAGAGAAAGACAAATATTATTAACCACACCAAATCAGAGCGATAAAACGATAACATTTAGAAAGGGAATTTCATGTCATTGAAGCATATCGGGTAACCGATCGACTGACCAAAACTTGCAGTTCAACAGGTACTCTATAGGTTGATCTTCCAGGAAACAACGAGCATCACTAAATAAAACATTCACAAAAAATGGAAATAATCCCACCAAGGCCACTTCCATCAAGACCCATCTTGGAGCTGCAAGATCTACGGTACTCTTGGATCTCCAACGTCTTATGTAGAAAGTTGGTTCAACGTGAGACTAGTTTATTATAACTTCTTGTTTTTCTTCTTTGCGTTAATTTTTATCAGCTATGTTGGCGTTCTTTGTGATCTGTGTGGTTTTATCCGAGATCATGAGTAGTTTCGCCCCGGTTTATAAGCCCCTACAGATGTATAACACGCGCAGCCAAATTTCGGCCTAGTGTAATAGGACTAGTATGTTCTTAAATCATCCAGTCTTCTGATTATTTTCCCAGTGAGTCTTCTTCTTCAATTATTGTGGACAGTAACACGTTCTAAATAAGAGGTTATGATGTGGTCTACAGTTTGATGGTAGGATGTTCCGAATCCTTAAGGTTCGATGCAGTATCACTAGAGGTGATATTATTTCTTATCATAGTGATGATTCTATCATTTTTAAACGGGTTACTCTTAGCCGAAGCATTCAAAACCTCTGACAGGGAATCGGCAGTTTTCGACCAGACGATCTAACAGGTAATCGGCAGTTTTCGAACAGACGATCTAACAGGGAATCGGCAGTTTTCGACCAGACGATATGACAGGGAATCGGCAGTTTTCGACCAGACGATATGACAGGGAAACGGCAGTTTTCAACCAGATGATCTTGCAGGGAAACGGTAGTTTTCGACCAGATGATTTTTTTTTTAAAGGACGAGGATTATGGCAACCCTTACTCACTGCGTCTTGATATAGACCTGCACATCATTGTTTTAATTACAAGTTGACACGTAAATATACTTGTTTCCAATTAAAGTCTGCTGGAATATATTTAATGCTTAATTCTTCCGTGTTCATCTTGTTGATCATGCAACGTCATCAGTCTTATCATCAGAACTACATCCAAAAAAACCCAGTTGTTTCTACCGAAACACATTCTTTATAATTGTATGCATCAGGCTGTTAGTCATGCTGTAGCTTGAGACCTGTCGTCAGTACGACAGTCTTACCCAGGTTGTTGGTCGTGCTAAATCTGCAGATATGTCTTCAGGGCTGGGTCTACATCTTCACCATTTTCACGTGACTGTCATACGGCGTCTACCGCAGCTCTGCCCCCTTTGATTGTGTTTTATACAGGGTGTTCAACTTAAAAGCAGCCCAATGATAAATATAAATTTGCCAGGTACGCATTGCATCTCGTCTATTTACTATTTAAACCGGTTCTGACTAGCTTGTCCTACGTCCATTTGTTCATTGCCCCTTCCAGCACTACAATTACATACCGTCACACAACCTTGACCTATTCTACGTCATAATTGAACCTTCTCATTTCCATACATATATGCCAGATTAGCTCCATTCCCAGGCTGCTTTTAAGTTGAACACCCTGTATTTTACATGTAGGTTATTGTATATGCGGACAGTCCTGTAAGTTTATAAAATTCATTTATAGGAGAGCATTGATTGTTTCTATCTGATATTACATGCGCGTCTATATACGATAGCGAGAGACATGCGCGTCTATATCAATTGTGTTTTTACTGTGTTTCACTCATGGTCAACCCACGCGTACCTGGTTCAAACTTCGCGAAGGCAGTTTGGAAAACGGTAAAAATAGACCCCACCGTTTAGAAAGCAATGGCAAACTACTGAACGTTTAAGTGGTGCCTAGAAAATCAACTCGTTTACTGTGGTTAATGGCTAAGTTGTAAAGGATTTTCATTCACTCATTGTCACTGTCTTCTTCACCATCATTCTGAATTCCGACGTAAGGATTTGTTATGCAATGTCAAGGTTAGATTTGTAGAAAATTGAACATTGCACGACGCAGAGAAAGCGAGCTGCGCGAAAAAAAAAAAAAGACAGAACACGCAACACTCATATGTTCAACCACAGCCAACTCTAGATAACTAGACCAGACAACTGACCGGGAATCCCTGACCTAGATCAGAGAAGGGGCTGGAAATTATAGATGTTTGATAGAACACTGCACGTTTTTTTTTGCAATTTTACTCAATTCTGTGAGTCTATGGTTATTTATTGTCGAAAAATATTCATATTGATATTCCTTATTGTTAAACTTAACTTGTTGCATAATATAACTTCGATTTAGCATTTTGTATTGATTTTAAAATGAATTCGTCTATATACACCAATACTGGAATGCGAGGTCACGTGGTGTAATTGTGGTCTGATTTCCCATAATTCTTACCTGAGTACAAAGGCCTATAAGTTTATAGTTGGCTCTGCACTGCCCCACCTGTAGTAGGGAATTATTAGGCAGATCAGTGCTGGCCTGAAATGACCCCGATCGTCTCCAGTGTGACGGACACAATGACACAATGTTATCTGGACTTTTAGAAATGGCAACAGTGACCAGGTGTCAGGACACGGGCGTCTGACCCAGTGTTGTACTGGTGACTGTAATATTGTTGGCTTTGATTCAAGCAGACGAATTCTATTTTCATGTCAGTTCACAAACATTTCAGTTATTTCACGCACTCTTATAAACGTCACCATCGGCGACAACCTACCTAGTAGCTTGTACGACCATTTCCAGCACTATCCATTCTTATTGATCCCTGTGAAATATCTGCTACACCTGCTTCTAGCCGCTAGTTTTTCTTTGATCTTGCGTTCTTCTCCTTCCTAGTTAGATGTAGTCAAAGGCATGGTCTGACTTTTTATATTATAAATTATTTCCTAGCAGTATGTCCTAATAAACCACACTTTCTATCTTTAATGTCTATATGTATTGATTCTTACCTTTTCACTTCCACAATACTGTGTTTGTTTCTGATCATTTGAATCATGCGACAGAGGCATCAGTAAGTGAAGATCTGCGGTTCGGTGGTGATCGGGTATATTTCAAGTTTCACAGTCATTGAGCTTGTTAATTGAATCTCTAATTAAAGAAAATGAATTGAATCAATTCTAAGGTTAATCCCGCCCCACCATACGTGTTCCTTTTCTTTCAGCTCTTTTTATGCGTTCGATTGAGAATAACCATTTATAAACCTCTCTTTGTAATTTTCTCTCAAGCCAGTCATTGCAAGTACGCGTGCTGCATGCTATTCTATTTTATATAGGTTAATCCGCAATATTTGCACATTCATTTTCGGCAAACGTTTTGTTTGAATTTGCACTCCCTAGCTTGTTACAGTTTTCACACTAACTACAGGAGTGCACCTGTATATTTTGTATCAACAGTCTAAAGCGACATCCAGGGCACTGAGCCTTTATCTCTGGGAAGGGTTCCAACTAAGGATCATCGCCACAATCTTTGGGACATAGACTGCTTGCTTTTGGTGCAATCTTTGAGACACATGATAACTAAAAGATTGACACTTCTCTTCTGTGAGACAGTCCTTGATGAGAAACTGCTTCCTCAGTTCTTTTGAGACACGTCATTTGCGTATTCCCAAAAACTTAGTTTTCACTCTGTTGTATTATCTTCTTGTCGGGAGTACAGAAACGACAGTCGCTGATGGATAGGGCCATGCATTTTGACACGACTAACTAGTTACACTTTCTGTGCTGCGTTAATTTGACTAGCCAACGATGCTGGTTATGATGGGGGCCATCCATAAATTATGTCAACAAAATAGGGGGAAGGGGGTCTGGAAAAGTTTGACAATTGTTGACATGGGGGGGGGGGGGGGGGGCAAGATAAATTGACGTCAACAATGTCATTTTTATTTTAACCGGATTGAGCTCTTTCCAAGGAAGTTATAGTCTTTTGGCATCAATGCATCATATTATTATGTGTTTATCTTCAATGTAGACTGCTGACAGATTAACCACATATGGTATTAATCTGAATATGTTTCACGGATGACTGCATGGTCTTCTATTATTAATAATGCTATTATATATTTAATAGAAGTCCATGGAATGCTGACACTATAAATTCACAGACTGCTCTAAGCCACAGACAGATTACTGAGTCTATGAAACTTGAGAGCTCTTTAATATAAGACATGTGTAAGATTTTACTATGTATGATACTAAGAGTATGTATGCTATGCCTTAAAGACGCATGCCTATATATAATGAAACTAGACAAGCATAGGCTACAACCATGCAGATGAGTAACTAAATACTGAAATAGTGCAGACTTCTTTATTTAAGCAAAACAAAATAACAGATATAATGGAAAAGAAAAATAATTATTATTCAAGTAACATTGTATAATATTAGAGCCGAGACAATTCAGGGTAGCTAGTAGTAGGGGAGATCGGTACTGAAAATAACCAGGTACTGAAATAACCAGCGCCCTTACTCACTTTTATTCATTAGTCAATTCATGCTGCCGCTCTTATTTAGACTTCCTTATTGCCATCTTTGTTTACGACGTGAAAGGGTTTTGATTTGATTGAAAAGTAAGAAGTTATGAACTTTTATAGTTTTTCATCATCAAAAGTTTGCTAACTAAAGATCAAGATTGGTACAAAAACCATGTAAGAACAAGTCAATACTTTTTGCAAATTGTGAAATGCCATAATGAAAATTGTTGCCAACCAATTCGAAGCTCATATTTTGATATTGTTGCCGATAGATTCCTTCCACCACCAATTCCAGTCTGCCAGACTACTGGAGGCCTTAAAGCACCTGATGCATCTGAGAGCGACTTGCACAGATTTCCTTCTCTTTTCTTCAACCAGTCTTTGAAACTTGATAACATGTTACCTCGATCTGCAAAGGCATTCAAAATTCTTCCATATGATCTATATTGTCCTTCCATTCAGTCGTCGTTGGTTGAACGAATTTGCAAAATCTGTCACCTCTATGTTGCTTCACAAGTCATGTTGAAGAAGCATGTTCAACTGCACCGACAACGTGATCTTGGACCTGGGCAATTAGCACATGCACCTCCTCAACCACAACGTATTCGGCCAGTGCAAGTGGCTGCAAAAGGCATATAGAACTGATGGCATTTATTGCTCATAGAGAGATGTTAAGCGCAGAATGGTTAGACGAAGATGATGTAGACTTGCCTGATATGTTGGTTCCAGAAGGTGACATCAATGATAAATCAGCGACAATGCCCATTGTAACAATAGAGGAACATTTGGCTTCTCCTTGGGAAGATGATAGAAGATAGAAAAATTTGAAAAACTGACGGCAAAATAGGCCTATAAGTAGTCTGTTTATAAATTCAAAGTTTAGTCAATTTGAAATATGTTAAACAATGTAAAAAGTGTAATATAATTAATTAATAATTTGTGTAGACCTTTTATTTTATTTCTGCATTAATATTTAAGTACTAATCGAGTCGTATAAAATATGGTTCGTCTGTTTTTTGGGGGTAAATATTTGTTGACATAATTTTTTAGGGGGTCGCTGGAAGTTTACAGTTGTTGACAAGGGGAGGGGGTCAAATATTGCCTAAAAGTTGTTGACATAATTTATGGATGGCCCCATAGCTGTCGCAGACACGACTACACAACACTGACATGTTGCTCGTCTAGTGTACAGCGGCAATTACAATACTACCATATTACTCGGGTGAGAGCCGCAATATCTCAGTGGTTAGTGCACTTGCTTCGTTGACACCTTGCCATAGTGTCGCATTTCCAAGCGGTGGTGACATTTTTCACGATCTCAACTGCTTTAAATTCGACCTACCTGACTTGGGTATCGGAGAAACACATGGAAGTAAAGGTGGCTGGGATGACGCTGAACACATCACTCATCGTGTATCGTTCGTTGGTCAAAACAAAATACAGGTTTAACACCCCACTAATTACTGGACTTTATTTGTAAGGGTGAGCACTGATTTTCTTTCGCTTTATAGGGATTACTTTACAGCCCATCATCATTCTCCTCAGTTTTGGAACACAAATCGTTTGTGTTGACTTCAGAAATTTTGAGTTTTCAATTTGTATTCTTTTCCTCCTATGAGAACTGGAAATGTGAACGCTGAATAGATATGTTTGCATCCACAAGACCATCAATTAGACTACACCACATATCTCAGTTCGCGACGAGTCTGATGGACCATAATATTTGCGTTGTATATTTTCCTGGTTGGATTACGGAAACGGCATTCATTGACATAATTTGCCAAAACCAGTACTTTGAACACTATTGCACAGTGACTATGTCAGTCATCGATTTCTAAATGCTAGCCAGGTCAATCATTTACTCACCGACATTGAGGTACTGGCTCGTCTTGTGTGCGATCAGATCTCATACCATGTGCAAAACTTATACTACTACCTCCACTTGTGAGTAACTTCCCCTTTGATCCCAACTCGCTTTGTCAGACTGCACCACTGCAATCAGTTCCATGGTTCATCACGGTAGTCAAAGTAAGGTCTTGGTCAATTACAGCTCACTCACTCTGGTGCTGAATTATTTTAATTCATGACACCTATTACCCCATTCATGATATGAATATAGGCTTTTTACTGATTTTCTTAACATCTCATGGATACCTATCCGGTTTCATATCACTAGCGCAACAGCTGCTACCTCTTTCTGATTAATGATAATGTCGCGAAACGGTTTGGAAATTAAAAATCGGTCTGTCCAAGACATAACATTTACACTGGTCGAGAATCAGGCCGGTGGTCTGGGATGACCTGGTCGAGCAGCTGACACGTGGTCAAGAGCGCTGTTGTTTTGTTAACAAAAAGAGCATTGGTGACACCACCTGTCTACCCGTTTGAAAGGGCTTGTGGTCTCCAAGTTAGAGCTCCAGGGTTTGACCACAGAGAAAGAAAATAGTGGTACAAACCACGACACCGGTCAAAACATCGGTCAACCCTTTCAGCGTGACCACAGAAGTAGGTCAGCATGCTGACAATGTGAGAGAGGGTCGTAATTGGCTGTGACTGACCAGGTAGGCGGCTAAACTCTAAAGGTGTCTGTCTCCTAACGATGTTGGTCACGGGTCGGTAGATGGGGTTGGAGGTTAAACACACAGATCGCTGCCTGGCCAGTGACCTCTGATGACCGCACTCATGAATGCACACACTTGCAGGTTTCGCTGACCGAGAGGTGTAAACAGAATCTTGGCACGCGCCAACTGAAACGTAACTCTAAGACTATTGAGATTATTGTGAAATATTTACTCTATAAAATGGGAGACAAAGTAAAGATATTAGTAGCTTCTCTTGTTAGTATCTATTGGTAGTGTCTCTTGTTTGCTTCCTGGTAGTGTCTGTAACCCTTAAAACACTAAACTAAGAACACAGAAAATAATAAAAATCCACGATACAAAAATAAACACTGAAGATGATTGTCTGTTGAAAAAGATACAAGTGAAATATTTTGGTCACATAAAACGTTATGAAAATTGGTAGAAGAGATTCACGGAAGAGTATATGTCTGGAAAGATACAGCAAAGAAGGTCAAGAAGTTGAATGCAAGATGTGGTATGCGAGTTGCAAACAGTGCAATTGATTCGGTGCACCTTGCATATAATAGAGGTGTATTTAGAGATGTCTTGGGGAAGCGAATCTATGTCATGGAGATATGCTACTGAATGAATGGATGGTAGTGTCTCAGTAATATCTCCTGCTGGTATGTCTGGTATTGTCAATGTTTTTAAAGTAGCTACTGACACTGTCTCTTGCTAGTGTATTCTGATAGTGTTTTTGGATAGTGTCTCTTAGTAGTGTCTATTGAAATATTTAATCGTAAGCCATGATACATCGTGTTTCTATTAGTAGTCCTGTTCGTCTGGATGATGTCCAAGATAATTCTTTGTTCTTGTGCCAAACAAGTGGATACTAACATGTGAACAAAAGAACATCTTACAAACACGTTTAGGTACAACCACATACTATTCCACTGAGTAGCAAGAGCCTAAAACACAAATGGAGCATTGAGTTACAAGCATTGTAATAAAACAGCAACGTTGGCTGAGACTGTGACGTTGACAATATGACTTATGAATATCTTTTACTACGACGTTCATATACGAGATACAGCTAAGACGGCAGTTAACATGATATCACTCTTCTACAAAGATTTTACATGTATCATAGGAAACTTTGACTAAACTTGCCCAGTCAAGTGTGGTGTACGACAATGATCCTTCCTTCCTTTTGTTCGCTTCAAATATTGTTTATATATCCAATGTTGCCTCTTGTATAAACTTCACTGTCTTTTGTAGCTTAAAATGGGTCAGACAAGGATGTGTGATGATTACCTATCTGTTCAACTTCACTACTCTTCTTCTTCTTCGCGTTCGTTCTTTATGACCAATTTTAATCACTCTTTGTGATATGTTTGATCTTTGCCAACAACGTGTATACGTTGCACATTGGTTTGGTAGGCCCCTAAATGCATATATTTCTACACGTTTAGGACATGTGCATCCAATTTCAGCCAAACCTCCTTAGGCGCCCCTTACGACATGCAGGGCAGGTAACAGTGGTTCTATTCTTTACACCCCAAATTTGGGCCCCGGTAACCACTCGGCCGACTTCACAACTAATTAGATCCCAAAAAACTATTGAGCAATATCCAACAGGTAGACTGTTTATTCGGCAGACAGATCTCGACTGGGGTCAAATGCGCATGGGGCAATGTCGCGTCAGTATTAGTGAGCTGGCACTAATCAAGATCATACCACACCTCTACGAGGTAACCCTGGTAACAGACATTGGTACCTGTCTGGCTAAGCGAGTAGGAATCGAGGGAGAGCTACTGTGGCATATATAGAGATGCAGACGTAGTCACGTTGGATGGATCCGCTCGAAACACAGACGAGCGGAATCCCAGAGTGACTATTAATGCACGTCTCTCCCGACCGATGGGAAAAGCTGAAAGGATAACCATAAAGGGATGAGGGTTGCATCCAGAGAAGAGACATGGACCCGGGAGAGCAAAACTTGGGCCCGAGATGAGTTGCACGTGGGCACACATAGGGCGAAACTCCGATCCCTGAGGTGGTGGTCCGAGTTAAGCTCGTGTCCGGACAGCCTAGAGACATAGTCAATGTGAGCACGGTGAGGACTGATGGAGATGGTGGGTCAGGCACCAGGGCAGAGCCAGCATGCGAGCGGATGATGCATGAGGGGGCCCACGTGCACGGCGCTGATGGGGCGTGGCAGGCGTGAGGGTGAGCGAACCACCCAAATGTGCAAAAAAGCTGGAAAGCCCAGCGGAGGTTGAATCTAGTACGCGTTCATGCTCGCAGGGAACTACTACTGCTTGTAGTTTGATTGGGGACAATCAAAGTCTAGCGGAGCAAACCGTACACAAAACTGGACGGCAGGAAAACCAAGTAGTCCGCAAAAAGATAGGTTTCCTGGGCAGTTAACACTCAACAACCGGGGAGGGCAGGCCGTCTAAGGGTCGCTACCCTAAAGAAAATAGCAACCTGCTGCCTTGCAGGTTGGCTGGGGACAGTCAACGGCTAACGGAGAGCGAACCCAGTAAACGCTGGTTGAAATTGTACACGTCGCCGAAGGACAAGCAATAGAGCTCCAAATGGTACTGAAGATTGTGACGTAAACACGTTCTTGGCAAAGGCTGTTTATATATCACAATAAGAATGATAAAAATGACCGAAAAAGAACGATCAATCGATCGAGAGAGAGATCGACTTAGCGGATGACGTTTCACCTTTGTCACATAAATACCATCATATGCAGGAGAAAAATACTAAATTTAACATTGGTTACTGGTTATTGGTTACTAAACTGACGTCATTGCACTCCGGGCAGACCCATAGGTGCTCAGTCTCCCCAACAGATATCGAAGAGTATGCATGCTGATGGTTCCCGTGTCTCGCTGATTAAACACACCTCTCAGTCATCCAGTTCCACTTGTACAACGGGTAACTTCAAACTGCCTAAATCGCTTGATCGATTCAACATCGATTTTAGTGTCCTCATCCAACAAACAGTCGCAAAGTGAAAGAAGAATATCCACCTTATCCATCTTCAACTGGCCAACAATCGATGTTGTTGATGCAAGCCTGTCCTAAATTTAACAACTTTGCAATAACCGCTGGCTTTAAGTTTGATACAGGAAATACACTAATAATAACGGAAAATGCCGCCCGAGTGGTTACCGGGGCCCAAATTTGGGATGTAAAGAATAGAACCACTGTTACCTGCCATGCGTGTCGTAAGAGGCGACTAAGCAGGTTTGGATGAAATCGGATGCACATGTCCTAAACATGTAGAAGTCTATGCATTTAGGGGCCTACTAAACCAATGTGCAACGTATACACGTTCTTGGCAAAGATCAAACATATCACAGGGTGATTAAAATTGGTTGTAAAGAACGAACGCAAAGAAGAAGAACGAACAATGCAAATCAACAACCAGTACTTAAAGATAATTAAATTTTGACAAATATAGAACAGTTTACATATCATGACAGTGTAATGACAAGGAACAGAGTCTGCGACTAAATCTCAATTTAACAAGACTAGAGTCACATTTGCCAGGATGAAACAAATCTGGAAATAGTCTACGGCCTACAGTAAGGAAACACACACACCCCACCCCCCCTCCTTCATCCCAACCCTATTTTAATCGTAATTCACTGTATAACTAGCCTAACAAGAATGCTCGGAATGCGTTGCAGAGCTCGGTAGATGTCTTCAAACGATACTGCAGGGCATCAAGTAACCTCCGGTCATCAAATACACAATCTGTGAAAGCACGGGTTAAATCGATTTCATTATTTCATAACTCGAGAACAGCGTTACTTCATTGACTAGTTGTGTGTCGTAGTGGCCAGGCGGAGCTATCTTCTTCAAGCCAGGCCGTGACAATATAGGCGGAGTCTTCCGGTACTACTTTTGTTTCTTTTCTACCTCCTCCTGGTTTGAAACTCGCGCAAGGTAAAGACGTCGACCTGGGACAGGTAGGCGAGAGAGATGCAAAGTGTCGTGAACTTTGCCGTGAGTGGGCGGGGTCCACATCAAGGAGTCTTGCTCGGTGAGTGGTCCGTGTAGGTGACGTTGAACTAATCACCGCTGGATGTTTGCACGCTCTGAGGTGATGCGTAAGAAAAGGTGAGGAACCACCGTTGGATCCCAGAGTTCAGTGTGAGTTGTGGTTTAATCAAAACTATACCTGTGTTAAGACGTCACTTTGAACGTTAGCTCTAAAAACTATATACCTAGTCCAGAAACACTTTCGAATCCCACAGACAAGTATGACTTAAAATATTTGTGATTAGCGCACTTTTTTTAAGATTATGTGCTCTCCTGATCCCTGACGTTATCGGCTGTAACATACAACTCACGAAACAGTGCAGTATTTATATTTTTGTGATTCACATCTGTGTTCGTGTCGATGTTCGCGGGAATTTTGCCGCCTCTACAAAGATGGTTTTCAAAGGTAAATTGTGTTTTTCTAGTGTAAACGCTGCATAGTTTCGATATATATATATATATATATATATATATATGCTTTTTCCTCAAATTATTATAAGGTGTTTTACATTACGTTATTTAATTATATTGTACAGTAATAAAGATATATTGGTCTACGTGTGGGTTAATAGCTGTTAATGTTTCCTAGTCTTTACTTGAGTACAACTGCTTTTGTTACTTATCGCATCCATTACTATGAGGTATCATCTCGTCGTGAGTAGTGTGATATATAACGCACGATCTGACTTGACTGTCGTGACTGAATGATTTCGACACAGATGTATTAGATTTAAGTGGTGCAATGCCCCAATTATAACTTGGATGGGATTCACCGTAGCTTACAACAATCAGCTTGAGTTTTACACCATTGGATGATTAATCGAGTTGATTTTTGCTGAATCGTTACCGGAGCTACTGTGTAAGTGCTTATACGTTGACACTTTAACTGGTCTCCGTTTAGTTGAAATGGACCGAGCAAGAATAGACGACCCTGCATGCATTATCTTCGATTATAGCCAATTTCTGATTTGTTTTACTTTTTCATGTTAACATATTTTGTTTTATATCATAATTGACATGATTCAGTTCTGACTGCCTCCATATGACCAATCTGATCTGATATCATCATGCTACAGTGTAACTACAGTTGTGGTGTTGTGAAGTGTGATTTTTCTGTTTATAACATCTTACAGTTACCCGCCTGTACGAATTTGTGTTCTGTTGGATAATATGCTTCAACTTTGACCGAAATTCGGATGTGCCGCGGGGTTCTAACGGGGGAGTAACGTACGTACTCATGTTCTCGACACAAACCACCTAGATTATAAAGAATGGTTAACTTGGTTGTCAAGAACAAAAATAATAGTAAACAACAATATATATATATATATAGTACAAACACTGATACTTTATTACCAACATCATTAGTTTCTCTACAGAATGATGCAAGGTTTAATTAACTAGTAAATAATTTAAAAAATACACAACGAAGAGCTATGATAGTGAAGGTCAGAGCGATTGGTCTTGTCGACAGAATTGATAAAGACGACTCATAATAGAGTTCGGTGATGAGCGACAGTTGCAACACTATATTCCACTTGACGCAGAAAGGTGTGGTAGTGGTAGTTGTAATAGTAGGAGTAGCAGTAGCTATATTTCTTCGTTGGCTCTACATCAACCACTTGTTTAACCACTCTTTGTACTTCTTTGTGGTATGTATGCCCCTGTATGTGATTTGCGCTTTAGATTATGAGTGAATTGTGACAGTTAGGCACTTTTAAAAAAAACTGACCCAGAAGCACTTGAGCTCCATGGTGCCATGGACATCGTAACCCTTCGGTTCGGTGCTATGAATACCGTAAATCTTTAGAACCTGTGGCTTTTCTGCCAGTCCGCGGAATTGAACCCACACACACAGGGAGCCTGTCACCCGTCGTCCAACGCGCTACGAACAGGCGGGCGAGGTAGGCACTTAAAGACCCGTAGCCAGCACACCCGATGTGTGCATACTTTTTATTTTGCTTTACCTTCCTAAGTCGCGTATACCGGAAAAAATACTAACATCGGGGAGTCCATCCCTCTAGACGAGGAAAAACCACAATTAGGCTTGGACCGAGGTCAAAGACGCAATCCTAGTGACAACCTCGCGCCAGTTTTCGTGAGCTGACGCTATTCAAGATCCTACGCCCGCCTGCCCAGCGTGTTCGTAGCGCTTTGTACGACGGTAAGACAAGCCCTTTGTGAGTTCGGGTTCAATTCCGCGGGCCGCCCGAGTGGTTACCGGGGCCCAAATTTGGGATGTAAAGAATAGAACCACTGTTACCTACCACGCATGTCGTAAGAGGCGACTAAGGATGTTTGGTTGAAATCGGATGCACGTGTCCTAAACATGTATAAGTCTATATGTTTAGGGGCCTACCAAAACAATGTGCAACGTATACACGTTCTTGGCAAAGATCAAACATATCACAAATAGTGATTAAAATTGGTCGTAAAGAACGAACGCAAAGAAGAAGAATTCCTCGGGCTGGCAGAAAAAGCCACAGATTCTCCAGATTTACGGTGTTCGTGGCACCGAAGGGTTACAATGTCCATGGCACCGAGCCAAAGAGCTGAAAGTTCAAGTGCTTCTGGATCGGGTAAAAAATAATTCAATATCCTACCCCACCTCCATGGGGTGACCCTGGAAACAGACAGTGAACCCTGTCTGGCTAAGCGGGTAGGGATCGAGGTGGAGCTACAGATAGTGGTTTTAGTGCAAGCACGGAAACGTAATGCAGGGCCACAACCCTGAATAAAATGCACGCATCTCCTGGCCGATGTCCGATGAAAAGATTCCCAAAATAGTTGCTGAAATGTAAGAGGTAGTATCGTACGAGTCGTCTGAACGAATGCCAGCTCCCCCGGAGTAAATGGCCGTACTAAAATTGCCAGCTGTGGGGCAAAAATCCATGAGAACGATAGTCAGCGGTTGCACCACAATTGCCAGCTCTGGGCAAGTGTCTCTAAGAACGTTTTAACGCACCGTGACGACACAAGGGAAGACTGCAGTAAATTCCGTATCAGAAGCCAAGCTTGGACATATCTATTTGGTAAGGTTGACAGAGCTCAAATCCTAAAGTGGCGTTCTTAGGCCTAACGAATTCTCCCCTCCCCTCCCTTCCCGGGACAACCGAGCAAGGTACTGTTGCAATAACAACTAACATCCCCGGACGAACTGGAGCCGGTGATAGTATCGAGCGCAAAATTGACAGCGCCATTTGAAACGACCCTCTAGATTATCTGTGTGCAGCCCCAGTCCAGTGTTTCCCGGGGTCAGGGAAAATGCAGAGTTCAAACTGCAAATTGCCAAGTGCCGATACGCGTCTCGAAAAGGCTGAGAATGTTCCTACTCCGGAATAAACTCACAGTGGCCGAAAAGAAAGGCCGACAGTGAAATGGTTTGACAGTTCGTCCAAATCCAAAATTTTCAAAGGTCGACACTTTTCACCGTGACCTATACGGGTAGGATGCTGGGGTGCACAACAAGCTTATGTGTCCCTAATTGCTGAGAATGTTCCTAATCGAGAACGACCTCATATAGTCAGAAGGGCGTATAGTGTGAGTATACTCTTAGGCCAAGATCATAAAGCCCAAATATACGGCAAAAAATGATCGTTAAAGATCAATGAACACACATAGGAGCCGACAAGTGATCGTTCCACTGACTAGTCCTAGAAGGATTGTTAATGTTCCTAAACCGAAACGATCACACCCAATCAGAAATATTTGTAAAGTAGTAAATGCTCTTTGGCGTAGGTCGAAGCCAAAATATACAGCGTTAAAAGGATCATTAAAGAGTGCTCATCATACGATGCAAAAAGGTACGCTGCGCTTAGTCAAAATGTTTGCATAGTACAAAGGGCTCTTTGGCGTAGATCCAAGCCCAAATATACGGCAACAAACGGATCATTATAGAGAAAGGTACTCATGATGTCTGGAAAGTGTTTGACTGCCGTCATTGCAGACTCAAACATTTCCGAAGGTCGAAAACGCGGAAACGCACCGGATGCGCTTATCCTACAACTGTAGGGGCTTAACGGGGCGCAGCGTTCAGCAGTTCTTGGCAAAGGCTGTTTATATATCACAATAAGAATGATCAAAATGGCCGAGAGGAACGATCGAAAAGAAGAAGAGGATTGGATCTCTTTGTAAACATTTCGCTGTCTACACCACTGAGAGATGAGGTTGGCTTGTGCGTTCTTCGGGTCTTCGGCATGTCACTAATTTTAACATGTAACACCCTTCCTAAGAGACACTAGCCGACCACAACTCTGGATGCAGAGCCAGGCCCATAACATACTTTGTAGACCGAAATAATACTAAATGTCGTAAAATTGTGTTAGAGGTCAAGAGTTTTAGTTGAGGATATAAACTAAAACCATTAACGGTGTTATGAATGTAATACTTTTCATCCACACTTAATGAAATAATTATTAAATGTCATTTCTTTATTTAATCTTTTTTCTGTCTTAAACTAGACCTTGGCTATACATTTTGTTGGTCCTATTTAGACTGTTACATTTTGTCTGTGTACCTTCTTGGTCAGTCTTATGCTGCACTATGTTTGTACCTTTTTAGAATTCTTAGATTGTATTCTGTCTATTCTCCGTTGTCACTAATGCATTATCTTTATGTACATTCTTGGTCAGTCCTAGACTCAATTCAGGTTATACACCTTCTTAGTCACGCGCAGACTCTGCATTCTGTCTAGGTTCTTTCTTTGTCAATCGTAGACGTCATTCTGTTTGTACTTTTTCCAGTTCAATCCTAGATTGCTTTATGTCTTCGTTTTCTGTAATGATTTGTTAAAGGTTGGGTAGAAATAAACGCTCTGTGGCCTTAAACTCTTTATTCTATGTTCTTTCTTGATCAGTCTTAAACTCTTTATTCTGACTATGTTTTTTCTTGTTTAGTCTTAAACTCTTCATTCTGACTATGTTTTTTCTTGCTCAGTCTTAAACTCTTTATTCTATGTTCTTTCTTGCTCAGTCTTAAACTCTTTAATTCTATGTTCTTTCTTGATCAGTCTTAAACTCTTTATTCTGACTATGTTTTTTCTTGTTTAGTCTTAAACTCTTCATTCTGACTATGTTTTTTCTTGCTCAGTCTTAAACTCTTTATTCTATGTTCTTTCTTGCTCAGTCTTAAACTCTTTATTCTATGTTCTTTCTTGCTCAGTCTTAAACTCTTTAATTCTATGTTCTTTCTTGCTCAGTCTTAAACTCTTTATTCTGACTATGTTCTTTCTTGCCCAGTCTTAAACTCTTTATTCTATGTTCTTTCTTGCTCAGTCTTAAACTCTTTAATTCTATGTTCTTTCTTGCTCAGTCTTAAACTCTTCATTCTGACTATTTTCTCTCTTGCTGTCTTAAACTCTTCATTCTGATTATGTTTTTTTCTTGCCCAGTCTTAATTAAACTCTTTATTCTTTGTTCTTTCTTGCTCAGTCTTAAATTCTTTATTCTATGTTCTTTCTTGCCCAGTCTTAAACTCTTCATTCTGACTATGTTCTTTCTTGCTCAGTCTAAAAATGCTTTCCGTGGTTGCTCCGTCTCGATCAGTTTTAAATACTGCATTCTGTCTGTTCTCTTTTGGTCTCTCTTAGATTTTGTATTCTGTCTGTGTTCCTTCTTTGTCTGTCATAGATTGCATTCTGTGTTTACTCCTTTTTTTAGTCAGTTGTAGACTGCGTTCTGTCTGTGCTTATTTTCTCTTAGACTGCTTTTTGTCTGTACTCCTTCTTGATCATACTTATACAGTTCTCTGTGTTTGCTACTTGGCTAACTTTACATTCTGCATTATGTCTTTGCGCTTTGGTCAGGGGTATATTATGCATTATGTCTGTGCTCCGTCGTGGTCAACCTTAGACAGCACTCTATGTTTGCCATTTTTTGTAATTTTAAATTATGCATTCTGTCTGTGCTCATTCTTAGATTCGGTATCTTGCCTCCGTATCTCACACATTTCGAGCCACCTCCACGTTACCCATTACCTTTTCCCAGGTGGTAGTGATTACACTTTGACAAGGAAATCCCCTCAGGTGTTCCTTCCACATCTACACAAAATCTACTGTTTTCAAACGTTACAGTAATGCAGTGCTCCTCTAGTGCTGGCATAACAACAAAGAAGTGGTCTGTGTAGCATCTATCCCTGAAGTTGTATTTTCCCACGACTAAAGACGTTCCCATGGCTGCAACTGTTTTTGTTCGACGTCTCTAAGAACATTTTCAGTTTACGAGCCGTTTTACGGTACAACACGATCCGCGCGGTGGTTGTTTGTTTATGGCAATTCCTTCTGTGCCTGGTGTCAGATCCTCCCTATACTTCCTGGTTCCAGGAGGCTCCTTGCCATTCCCAGACCATTAGTTGTTACCTGTATGGAAAGGGGATGGGGGTGGAATGGAGGAGAAAAGAGAAAGAAACGTGGACGGGCGGGAAATGGGTGGTCTCGATTTTAGATGTTTCTGCAGAAGCATTATTTGTTATACTATAACTACTGACAATATGATATTACATATCGCGTGTGTATGTATCTATGTATGCGTGTTTGTTTGATTGTTTGTCTGCGTGTGTGCGATGCAAGTTAACGTAACATTAGGTTAAGTAAAGTAGACCACTTGATCAGTCATTGTTCTTGTAGTAATTCATTACTAGCCTCCTAGTATTCTAGTTCCAAGTGGAGCATAATAGACCGACATCTATAACCCACAACTTATCTCGATAGCGTTCTTTAACTATCGAAATAGGGGGAAGACTGCAGTAAAACTTGTAAATAGTGAAACACGTACAAACAAAGTACTATAGTTTTACAAAAACAGAAACAGTGACGATAAACAGCAACGTTTCGACCAACAAGGCCTTTATCACGCAAACGAACAAATAGGAGTGACAAATTAAAATGAAACACAAATGGACGACCAAATACCAACGTATCTAAGGAAAATCTGGAATAAAAACGAATAACGAAATAAATGTAACACAAAAACACACATAAAAACTAGAAATAGAAAAGAAACAATGAAACATCTAGTAAATATATAACTTGAATACATGCAACATATACCCATATAGATTATAAAGCATGGGAAGAGAAAGTACTAAGAAGCATAAGAATGTAATACATGCAACATACACCCATAGAGATTACAAAGCATGGGAAGAGAAAGTACTAAGAAGCATAAGAATGTAATACGTTGAGCCCGCGTGGTCGCAAGGTACCATACAAAGAAATCAACCGATTCTCCAGAGCAAATCGACTACGATCATCAGAGGAACATGATCGGATGGCTGTGACCTGGACATCGCAAGCACCTGAATGGCCAGTATCATTGAAATGGGTAGCTACAGGGTCACAGAGCATTGGCGTATATCGCGCAAGTGTTGGGCGAATCGGTCACTGAGTCTCCTGCCGGTTGCAAGGCCTTGTTGGTCGAAACGTTGCTGTTTATCGTCACTGTTTCTGTTTTTGTAAAACTATAGTACTTTGTTTGTACTTCTTTAACTATACTCGACAATCTCTTCCTTCATTTGGTTTCCTAATCTAGCCTTCTTTCGCATAATATCTTTGCCCTTATCACGTTTCTTCATCGTTGGTTCCAGTCGTGGGGATTTCTGATGATGTTAGATCGCCGGGGATCTTGCCCTGTTGTCTCCAAGTTTTATTATGAAATTGTATTATCATGTGTTATATACCACAAATAATTAGAATCAATGAAAGCTGTTGTAATACGTGTCTCTGGTTCAAATAATAGTGGATTGGGACTTTGAAAGATAGATGTCAGATAATTAAAGTCTAACACGGTTATTGTTACATACAACACTTCTCTGTTATTCTGTGTATATACACATGTCATAATAGTGTGTGTGGTGGTTTTTTCCCGGGGAAGAAAGGGGTCTATAAGTTTCTTCTAATTTTGTAAGACAGTTGATGTAGTTGTGTTTATCGTTTCAGTGAGTTATATTTCTCCTCCTTTCGTTAAACTGTTGACACACTAGGGGCCTTATTGATAGACGCTGTTGTAAAATGCCTCCCTGTGATTGGAGTTTGAAGGTTTTTTCACGAACCGTCGAGTTACCGGTCTTGTCTAGCTACGAGAACTATCTGGAGAGTAAGTCAATACGCCTGCTCAACTCATTAGACGATTGTCTAGGAGCAACCTCCCTTAGCGCCCCTGAGACGCAGGTGAAGGTTACCCCATGTGGACACAGCTTCCAGTTTATTCACTTTTAAAAGCGTACCGGCCACTGGCACCGGAAAGTTCTGGGGTAACTCGAGTCTAAAATATTCCAGATGTGACGGACAAGTTTACGGAGTTATGAGCGGGCTTCCGTGGAGTTTGGAGGGTCGCTTAAAGGTGTGATGAGTCTCGCGAAGGTGAACGAGACGGTGTTCACTCTTTTAAAAAAAAAGTCAATCTTGTCGGTTCTTTCTAGAATCTAGATGGAAATGTTTGGTACTCACAACGAGCTGTGAGTTGAGAAGACAACATTGATATATGACTTTTCTCACATTTGAACTCAACTGCCGTTCTCGTTAACTCCTCCTTTATTCTATCTGTATAGGCTGTTTGATGTGGCTAGTATTTTAGAAATCCAAGTTATCAGTCAAGCGAGTCCATGCACCCCATTTCACACACACGCTTTCATCCAAATCTGGTCTCCATGTGTTTATACTTTCCTTTCTGTCGCCTTCCTTGCGGCTCTAACTCTCCCTCCCTCTCTCTCTTTTCTCTCTCTCTCTCTCTCTTTTCTCTCTCTCTCTCTCTTTTCTCTCTCTCTCTCTTTTCTCTCTCTCTCTCTCTGCTGTGTGTGTATGTGTGTGCCTCACCTCAATTACTTCCACATATAAATCGACATAGCAAATTATTGAGCATATCATTTTCACAACCAAGACAGTTCTTTTTATAGCATGCGGCATCGTGGATTCTAACACGTGCGTTTACTGACAACCACCTTCTTTCAACAACGTTCTCAAACCACTACCATTCAACATTCAAACAAGCAAACTGTTAGCCAAGACTTGTACGTCTGTTCATTTACCTGTAGACGCTTCCCCCTTAACCAACCTGTGGCAGCAATCAGCAAGAGGAAAGAAACAATATCTTCACGCTAGACTAGTGTTTACAGACGGAAACCACTTGAGTAGGGGTCCCCGGTGTGGCCATCTGGATAACATTGAGAATTTGATTTCGTAGACGTAATCGCATCAGGAACATTTCTAGGTCAAACAACTTAAATTGGGCTCCTCTTATCTTGGCATGTGAACATCAAAGTAGATTGAGCCAAGTAACTGCTTCTATCATTATAGTACCTTGTTGGTCGCCAGCAGCTGACAGAATCCCACCATGTGCTTTTTGTATAATGTCTTAACAGTAAATTATCTGTCGTAAACTAGTGTCTTTACGAACTGATACTAATAGATACTGACTGGGCCTGCCATTGATTTCTACTGACAATGACTTGTTGAGTAACACTGTCAGACACTACTACTGAAACTTGCTGCTATTGACAGTTACCGACACGGGCATTGCCAGCTACTGTTACTGACTGACACTGAAGATATATCATTTGTCCCACGTAAGAAGACGGGAAATATACCTGCTAAAGAGGTTGCGGTAGAAATGTGTGTCCATGTGATCGTAATGAGACAATTAATGTTTCGCACACTCGACCACATTTGTTTTACTCGCAAACTGCAGTGAGACTGCTACTTATTCGCTAAATACACAGTTTTAGCAAATACGTGTTTATAGTAGTCAGTCGGCCCACTCTCTCTCTCTCTCTCTCTCTCTTTGCCTTTTTACCCCGGATTAAGGCATAGGCCATCAACCAACTCATGCCAAGTCTTCCTATCTCTAGCTATCTCCTGCAGCTCCCTCCGGCTTTATATTGTTGATCTCCGCCTCCAAATCTCGTCTCCATGTATTTCTCGGCCTCCCGGTTTTCGCAAAGTGTCCTATCCAGCCCAGTGTATTTTTTTAACCTGTTCGTTCACTGGAATCTGTCTTATTCTCTCCATAAGTTCCTCATTTGTGACCCTATCATACCATCTTATTCCCTCTATTCTGCGCAGACACCAGTTGATGAATGTTTGCAATTTATGCGCTATTGTTTTAGTTGTTCTCCATGTTTCTGACCCATACAGTAGAACTGCTTTAACATTAGGGTTAAATATCCGAATTTTTGTTCTAGATTTGATTTCTTTAGACTTCCAAATGTTTCCCAGTGCAATGAAAGCTCCTCTTGCCTTCTGTATTCTTATTTTAACATCTCTATCTGTTCCATCCTCTTTGTCTACGTTGCTGCCCAAATATGTGTATGATTCTACCTCTTGAAGTGGATTTCCCCCAGGGAGATCGAGTTGTCGTTTGCTTGGTTAATTATCAATATCTTTGTCTTTCCCTTATGACTGTTCAGCCATAGTTGCTGGGACCTTTGATTCAATGTGTTTAGCATATCCTGCATCTGATTTCGTGTATGTGACAGAAGGGTTATATCATCGGCGAAGTTCAGATCATCTTGTTGCTCTGTCAGAGTCCATTGGATTCCATTTCTGGTGTTAGTTACTGTGGTCTTCATAATCCAGTCTGGGGTCAAAGGCTCATGAGGTCATGGTGGTAACATGAGCCAGGGTTAGCGAGGGCGCGCGCTAACCAAGACCCTGCCCCCAACCTCCACGCGGTGACCCTGGAAACAGACTCTGGTTCCGGTCTGGCTAAGAGGGGCAGGGATCGGGAGAACTACTGGTAGTGGTAGCAGTGCAATTACGGAAATACAATAAAGATACATACAGGCAAAACGCACAAATCTCCTGACCGATGTCCAACAAGATATTGCCAAAGTCCCTGAACGCAAAGAAACAGCAACGAAACGTCTCAGACATGGATGAGAGGTGCATCCAGTGACCAAACGTATGCCCACATAGGGCGAAGCTCGAAGCCCTGAGGAGGGGCAAACATTGCCAGCCCGTCGGCAAGAATAAATAAGACAGGACCGAAACGAATAAAAGTCTACCCTCGTGTTGGTGCGAGAGAAGATTGCAGCTGACCCCGCATCGGTAACCTGGTGCAGATACATGTACTGGGCAAGGTTTGCCGAGCGCAAAAGAACAAGTTGCGTTTAGTGCATAACGAAACTACCCGCCCTGGGAAAACCGTGCAAGGTACTGTGCGATTAAAAATTAACTTTCCCGGAAGAACTGAGGTTGGTGATGCCTAACGGAACTGCATGCCTTGGGGCAACCGGGTAAGGTTCGATTGCAATCGTAACTAACATCCCCGGAATAACTGGGGCGGGTGATGGCGGCGAGCGCAAAATCCTCAGTTACGCTGATAGTGCCGACTGAAATGACCCTCTACATTGTTTGTACTCGACCCCATGCCAGTGCTTTCGAGGTTAATTGCAAATTGCCACGTACCAATGCGCGTCTAGAAAAGGCTGAGAATGTTCCTTCTCCGGATCAAACTCAAAAATGTACGGTAAAGCAAGGCCGACGATGTACGGACCAGACAGGAAGTTCGGGTCTGAACATTGGCGAAGGCCGATACTTTACACGGTGTCTTATACGAGTAAGACGCCGTCCGAGGATAAGCTTACAAGCCCCGAGAAATATTTCTCAGTCAGAACGGGCATAAACAGCGTAACTCATTGTCCCGGCGTAGATCACAAAGCCCAAAAATACGGCAAAGCTGATCGAACCCTAGGAAAGCTCACCTAGTAAATCAAAAGCTGGCTGAAAACGAACACCCCACCGAAGGATAAGCAACTGAGCTCAATAGGTGCTGAAGGCTGGTGCACGTACATCACGTTCTGATGTGTGGCTGTTTATATATCACAATAAGAATGATTAAAACAGACCTAGAACGATCGAAGAAGAAGAAAGAATTCAGTCTATTGTCAGTAAGAACAACAAAGGTGATAGAAGACATCCCTGACGCACTCCTGTTTCTATTCCAAAAGTGTCTGTTAGTTTACCTTCATGATGAACTCTACATTCCATATCTGTATATGTTGCTTTTATTAGGTTAATAATTTTCTGTGGGATTCCATAATGCCTCATTAATTTCCAAACTGTTTCCCTATCAATACTGTCAAAAGCCTTCTCATAATCCACAAATCCGATATAAAGTGGGATTTTCATTCAATACTTTGCTCTATTATTATGCCTAATGTGGCTATCTGGTCAGCACAGGATCTATTTGGTCGGAAGCCGCCTGCCTGTTCATTTCTTAGCTTTATATCGATGGCATCTCTCAGTCTCTCCAGGATGACTCTGCTTAGTATTTTTCCAGGTACTGATAACAGCATTATTCCCCTATAGTTTTCACACTTCTGGTCCCCTTTCTTTGGTAGCTTCACCAGGTATCCTTCTTTCCAGTTTGCTGGTATTTCTTCAGTCTCCCAGATTCTGCTAAATAATTTATACAGTATTTCAGTCGGCCCACTATATTATTGTTATTTGCTGTTTTGCGAATTTAATGTCTTTTTGTGTGACTCATTCATCATGTTTCCACGATGACTAACCTGTATTTGTTCTTTTAATCTCAATCATTATCCAACTAGCATGCGATATAACTTGTCTTGCCTTATGTCAGCTTGTCTTGAATTGTGTTTTCCTATCAGCATGTGCCACGACTAATCACCACCAGTTACCATCACATTTAGACTCAGCTTCAGTTGTAGAATAAACACACCAACTACCTAACCCACTCAACCACAGGCGCTGCCATCAACTGATCTTATCTTAGGCTTTACTGACAGAATCCCTTTAACCTTTTTCATTGGCATCCTACCTGACTCGCATACTTTCCCACGCGCACATTCGCGCCGCTCACATACCACCGTCACCTGACATATCACGTGGACTCATTCACCTACCCGCGCGTTATCAGCAAAAACAAACACTGTCTTTGTGGGATTTATATATATCTCGCTCTCTCTCCTCTTCTCTCTAACACCACCCCCTCCCCATGATAAATAAATTAATATCTTCTTAACTTCATTCTCCTCCGAAGTAGGGCACATAGAAGGATGAAAATGTTCCCTTGAAGTATAACAATTGTATAGTTGAAACTCAAGTTTAAATACACGAGGGGCGTCAAACATCAATGGCTTACTTACATAGACAGTAGGAGAGAATGATAACGTAACAGCGCTACATAGATGATAATAAACTACCACTTATAGCAGAACAGCATTCGGCAGTCGACAACTAACAGACTATTGTAGGAGACATCAGTGTAGTAAGCATTAATGGGGAATCACGTAGAATGGTGAATGATATTGAACATTGGCGGATGTCGATGAAAATTGGTGTGACCATCAGCTTCGGCGTTGTCTGGTCATGTGCTTAATCACAGCCAACTCTAGATAACTAGGCCAGACAAATGACAAGGGATTTCCTGACCTAGATCAGAAAAGGGGACCGGAAAATATAGATGTTTGATAGAGCACTGCAAACTTTTTGTAATTTTACTCAATTCTGTGAGTCTATGGTTATTTATTGGTGAAAAATATTCATTATATTGATATTCCTTATTGTTTAACTTAACGTGTTGCATAATAAAAATTCGATTTAGCATTTTGTGTTGATTTTAAAACGAATTCGTCTATATATACCAATACTGGAATGCGAGATCACGTGGTGTAGTTGGGGTCTGATTTTCCATAATTCTTACCTGAGTCCGAAGGCCCATACGTTTATAGGTGACTCTGGCTTAATCCACAGTGGATCACAAACTGGACAATCAACTTCAGGTTTCCCCAAAGCTTAGTTTTCAGGTCGACTGGGTATGGTCACATGTTGATTCTCAGCTCACCCAGGAGAGGACATTCTTTGCAGGATATGCTCCGGTGCCTGTTGACACTAACAGAGGGCTGTTTGACTTATTCATAGTCTATATAAGTGTCCATTGAGTCTTCAATGTCCGGTACATAGGTAAAATATTATTTACTTGCTGATCATGAAGATTAATGTACTAATTATACAGTGTTGTGTCAGAAAATGTAGTTGGTTAGTTAGTGGTGACATTCAGTGATTAACTAATAATGAATATCGGTTACCGATAATGAAGATTGACTGGTGATAGTTGATACAGTGCTTACACTAAGGATTCGTACTGGATATTAAGAATTGATGGCTTATACTTAGGATATATATGACAGTAAAACTATTGAAGAAAGTGTGCTCAATGTGGGTACCCAGACAATTGAAGGAGGAACACAAAATGAACCGATTTGGCCTGTCCTTGCGCCATCTCTGTCGATACGAAGATGAAGGAGAAGACATACTGAACAGGATTGTTACTGAGGATGAATCATGGGTACATCACTACCAGCCCGAATCAAAGCGTGCTTCAATACAGTGGAAACATCTTTCTTCACCTTGTGTCAAAAAATTCAAGGTTACGCCATCAGCAGGGAAAGTCATGCTGACGGTGTTCTGGGATTGTCAAGGAGTGTTTTTAACCAATTTCAAGAAGAAAGGTGACACTGTGAATTCTGAATCATACTGTGAAGTTCTATCGATGCTTCATGATGCAATTCGAAAAAAGGCCCAGGACTGCTGAGTACAGGAGTGTTGCTTCTTCATGACAATGCCAGACCACATACGGCTCGATTAACTCAGGAGAAAATTAACCAACTACGGTGGAAAGTTCTGGAACATCAACCTTACAGTCCCGACTTAGCCCTAACGATTTCCACTTTTTGATCCACTGAAAACCCACCTTGGCGGGAGACATTTTGCGAATGACGCCGAAGTTGAATGTGAAAACGTGGTTTAGAAAACAGAGCCCGCAGTTCTATGCAGCCGGTTTGGGAGGATTGATAAAACGATGGGATACGTGCATCAATGTTAGTGGAAATTATGTTGAGAAATAAAGGAACAATGTATGTATACAAATAAACTAGTTTCAAGTTATCATGTTTAGTTATTTTTCTACAGCCATTTGTGGCTTACTTATTGACTTCCTCGTATAACAAACATGTATACATCATTCAAAGTAGCTTCAAATGTTGATCATATTCGTTACTTCCGTTGCTGCCTCTGGGGTTCTTGAAAGAGGCTCCGTGTGCTCATCTTAATAAATTTGAAGCTACTTTGAATGATGTATACATGTTTGTTATATGTGTATACATGTGTGTATGTATGATATTGTCTCGTCTCTAATATATACAGGCACACTAAGCTTACAGCATGTGTTTGTGCAAACACTGTTCGAACCCTACCTGATTGTTTCTGTGTCTAGCTGTAACGAGCGTTTGAGAAAGACACTCCCCGTGAGTCATTTTTTAGAATGGCTCATTGGTTGTGTCCGTAAAAGCGCTCGTATTGCTAGGCTAGGCGATTGGTGTCGTAAGGACTAGGGTAAGTGGTTCGAGTCCCGTGTTTGTCTATTTGTTTTCTCGGAAGCTCTTAATACCTGTTCCTTGTTTATTTGTTGATCATTATTATGTATCAACGTTTACTAATTGACAAACATGAGATGACGCCTTCATCACCATTTTGATCTCAGAGATTTGCTGCCTGGACAGACTCTTGTCGCGGTTGCCGTCATCTAATAAATTTTACATGGTTTACAGAGTGGTGTGATAGTTTGTTTTTGCAAGGTACAATAAATATGTGATGTAAGCTCATACACTCTAAAATGTTGTTCGTATGGAGTGCGAGCAATTTGTTTTTACCTACTTAGCTACATGTACACTATAACCACATCTCATGTGTTACTTGAATGTTCAATTCATGCTTACTTTCTCAGACAGCACTGCAACTCTATTTCCAGGGTTACCATAACCATTTGTCAGGTTGAGGTAATTTTCTCACTTCCTTTGCCAATTTGTCTGCCTCTTCATTTCCAGGATGTTGCAATAAGATCTTTAAAGTTTGTTCTTCCATACTTTATCAGAGAATCTGTAAGAAGCACTATTTGTTTCTCTGTGTTCTATTCTTCTTCTCGTTTGTTCTTCTGTTACGATCTTAGCTGCTGGTTTCTAAGACACTCGTTTCTGCTGTGAAGTTACTTGAGAACTATATTGCTCAGACAGAGAGAGAGAGAGAGAGAGAGAGAGAGAGAGAGAGATTTGTAGAGGTATTATTCTTAGTTATACACAACTATCACATTTGGCAGTGATAAATCCTCGCTAGGGTTAAGGTTAGGGCATATTCGATTCTGGTTATTATTGTTTTGTGGAGTATTGCATCCATCACTTGTCCCAAGTCTTCTCAACAGCGCTGCATCCTGTAACCGTGGGAAAATCATAGCTCAACCTGTGTAGGAACGTAGTCATCAGCTAGCTTACTCTCAAACCGGAAACATGTCTGAGCACGTGGTGGCCAGGTAATCTGGAATTGAAAACCTGATTGGAGGCTTTGATTGCGTGATTATATTAAGTTGGTCTCCATCTTTGATATGTTTGAACACAATATACGATATCTAGATCTATGTTGCTGAAACTTACCATTTAACTTAATCGCTCTTCTTCATACTGGCCTTGTTGAGTTGCCATTCTTATCTACAGGGTGTTCAACTTAAAAGCAGCCCGTGAATGGAGCTAATCTGGCATATATGTATGGAAATGGGAAGGTTCAGTTATGACGTAGTATAGGTCAAGGTTGTGTGACGGTGTGTAATTGTAGTGCAGAAAGGGGCGATGAACAAATGTGACATAGGACGAGCTAGTCAGAACCGGTTTAAATAGTAAATAAACACAACTCAATATGTACCTGGCAACTTTCGAATTGTTAATGGGGCTGCAATTATCTTGAACACCCTGTATAATATCAACTTTGTTCTTCTTTTACCCTTGAGTGTAGATTTTAAAAATTATTATTAGTGACAACTTTGCTGTTGTTGTTCTTCTCTCATTGATTGTAGATTTTTCTCATTACACATAGTAACACTTTTTTGTACTTTTCTTCTTGATTGTTGATTTATCGAATTATTCTTAGTGACAGCTTTGTTTATCTTCTACCCTGAGATGTAATAATTACCATTGGCTATTTTTTTGTCGTTGGTTTTGTACGCTCGCTTTGTTTTATATTCTCTAATAATTTCATTTCGCTACTTATTTCTGCACCAGTATCTTCTTCACACCGACCCGCGTATAGTTGTCCAGCATTTCAAAACTGCGTATTTCAATGTAGATTGTTAAAACAAGGAGAGACGTAAAAGTGTTTGGGGAGCGGGATGCAAAGAGAAGGGAAATGCTTCAGGCAGAACAACGGGTTGGACCTCAGACTGAAGAACGATTTAGAATGTCAGGCAAATGTAAAAGTTGACACGCGATGTACAAGAACGGTGCTGTGTCAGAAACTATCAGATGGCGTGATCGACACCAAACAGGCACTTCCACAAAGGAAACACACAAAAGAGGAGAGGGAGAAGACAAGAAAAAGAAATAGTAACACTGCATCTGTACACGAGTGTCATCTACAAGCTATGTTTGTTTTATGTTGAACGAATAAGCAGTTGCGGGCCAAACAGCAATGATTTTCTAGACGAATGAATGGGACGTCTGCTATTCATGGTCCTCTAAATGAGATACCTCCTATATCCAATGATGCACACATCAAGCTAGCTGCCGTCACAAAACATCCGTAGACAGGTCAATACACTGCGTTGCAGCAACCGTCGAGAGATGGAAAGCTGTAGGAGGCAGGTCATATTGAAAACATACTGCCGAAGACGAAATGTGCCAGGTACGACGCAGAAAGTGAGATAAACCATGACACTCAGCGCCATTACAGAGACACGAGAATGCAACAGTCAGATCTATCATTATGACGTTTATTCTATTAGCTACAACCGGGGAGGAAAACCAGGTTTTTACGAAACTGCCGCATAAAACTGGAGAAAACGGTGAACTCCGTCTTCAAGTGTCATGATCTAGCATGACCCGTGACCTGAACACAGCACACTGACAGACATATAGCTGGCTGCTCTGTTTGTTGTCCATAGTGGATTAAACACATGACCAGAGATCACCGAAGAAGAATGAAAACGCAGTAGACGAAGAAGTCGTGTCCGGTTGAAGGGTGTCCTGTTAGAAGTACAATATTGACGGGTCAGGCAGAAGAATACTTTGAACTGTCATGGAGAAAAACGATGTTGGTGCGTCAGGCAGAAGAATACTCTTGGATGTCACGGAGAAGAACGGCATCGGTGGGTCAGACAAAAATAGTTCTCCAGTGGAAAAACGGATTGGGTTGTCGGTAATAAAAATGGTTTGGTGCTCCAGAAAGAATAATAATTTGGGGAAAGCAAAAGAACTTGAGGGTGGAGAGTTGAGAGAGAAAGAAGAAATTAATTGCCACTGATGTTTGTTTGCTTTTTCTAATCTATTTTTCTCGCTTGTAAAACTCTTTATTTATCTAGCTTGTAGACCATAAGCATAGTTCATTACTTTCACACCAACTTTATTCCTCCCCCCTCACTCTCTCCCTCCCCACTGCCACTCTGCGAGATTCGCATAAATAAACACACACTTGTAAGTTCAGTTATGAATTTATATTTTTTCAAAGTCAATTTCAGCGTTCCTCGAAGAAAAGGCTAACTTTTAACAAGATTTCTACGCATTGAACCTAGTACAGTCAGGTTTCAAGATCTCCAAACCGTGTTTTTATTACATCTCGCGAGATATCGCTGCAAGTAGAACGAGATCACGATTTGTTTGTCTTATTTTCTTCAACACAAATTTTAATGCAGTAAACAAAACGCACCTGTGACTGCAGGTGGACAGTACAAGGGAAGTAAATGACTTTCGGGTGCACTTACTGATATCAAACTATACATTTCTTACAAGTGCGGTCGTGAGGCTACTGAGAACTCGTTGAAATGTGAAAGATTTGCAGTGATATTTCTGATGTGAACAATTGTTTCAGTTATAAAAATCTGTTATAAAGGAGTCCAATTATGTTTCTCTCTCTTTCTCTCTCTCTCTCTCTTTCTCTCTCTCTCTCTCTCTCTCTCTCTCTCTCTCTCTCTCTCTAGTATGTGGCGCCTAGGGCAGCAACTCATGCACACATTTTTTCTATATTCTCGGCTGTCTTCTGTATTGTCTTCCAGCTATGATTCATCTATTTCAGCTCTTGTTCTGCTGTTCGCAAGATCGTTTTGGGTATTCCATGTTTTCGTTTACCCTCAGGTTTCCACATCAGTGCAGTTTTCCTGACAGAGTTAATCTACATGCCTATTACATGTCTCACCCTTCTCCAGTTTCTTTTGAATGATGGGGTTCATACTCTCTTGCTGACACTGCAAGCAGTTCTTGGTTGGAGATATTATTTGACAAAAGCGACTGTACGTTGTGCTGCTATGCGCCTGCACGTAGGCTAGCACATCCGATTTCTGCGATGCTTTTTATTTACTAGGGTAGCTTTCCTAGGTACTACATCAGTCACTTCTTACGATACGCCTTATAGGTCGCAGTGTTACTATTCTTTGCTTCCCTTGCGGTCTCCGACGCTGTATTGGGTTTATTTCCAGACCGTCTGAAGGGTCAGGAATGCACTTCGCGCCTTACTCAGTTGGCATTCAATGTCAGATCCAGCTCATCATGTAAAAGCAGTTGTATTTGGAAGAATTTTATCTTCTAGTTTTACTGGTGCTAGGGTGGCGATGTTCGGAATCATTATTTCTGTTTTATTCTGACGGATTTTCAACCCAACCATCTGATTGTACTGGTTAAGGTGGCAAGTCTGTTCATCGTCCAATCTGTGACAATGTTGAATAGTAGGGCGGACATTACACATCCTAGTCGCACGGCTGTTTTGACTTCAAACTTCTCGAAAGTTTCAACACTGCATGTGAATTTGTTTGCATGTGAATTTGCTGTAGCAGCGTTTCGTGATGTTTATAAAACCCAGTGGAATTATTTCATATCATCTTATAATACGCCAAAGACGTTCGCGGTGTATGCTATAAAATACCTTTTCGAAGTCAATAAAGTTGACATAGAGTTTGCTTTGCCATTCTGTACATTGTTATATGATATTTTGAAGAGTAAATATTTGGCATATGCAGCTTTATTTGTTTTACAAATGTTGAAGTTGTCTGAAACTTTACACAGGAGAATGTGGATTAACCACTATTGTTTAGTTCAGGAGAGATTATGTGACAAACAAGAGTATTTGAAACTAGAGCCATTAGAAAGTCGAAGTGACAGTTTACATTTCTGGTTATTCACCATATTCTTCGGCACTAGAGTTTTCCTTGGTTCTTACAACTTATTACTCACACATTTTTGGATAGGGCCATAGCTCCTCATGGATTCTTAGAACTATTTATTTACATATTCAAATATTTGAAAATACCTGTGTGTGTGTGTGTGTGTGTATATATATATATATATATATATAAAGAGAGAGAATGAGAGAGAGAGATGTGTGGTGCGTGCAGTCTCATATTCATATATATGAAAGACTGGTTACTGGTTACTAAACTGACGTCATTGCACTCCGGGCAGACCCATAGGTGCTCAGTCTCCCCAACAGATATCGAAGAGTATGCATACTGATGGTTCCTGTGGCTCGCTGATTAAACACACCTCTCACTCTGCCTCTCAGGCATCAGTTCGACTTGAACAACGGGTAACTCCAAACTGCTTAAATCGCTTGATCGATTCAACATTGATTTTAGTGTCCTCATCCAACAGAGAGTCGCGAAGAGACTGAAGAATGACACGGCATACGAAGGATCTCTATTCGGCAGGCTAAGCTGATCGTTGTCTCTAAAACCCTTGTTTCACAGTTGGATGGTGGGTGCCGAGAGAAATAGGGATCTAGGTTCAGCTTTAGTTTTTGACATTTGTTTCTCATATCAATCATTTAAGTGCCATGCCTGCCGGCGTAGGCGATCATGTCTCTCCACCGCTCTCTCTCTCCTTCGTGCAGATAATCAGTTCTGACGTCGATCTTTTGTCGAACCAAGATGTCAGACCATCAAACATCTTCTCCTTCTGTCTTCCACGATCTCTCATTGCCTGAATTTTACCTGTAGTCACCAGATGTTCTAAACCTTCTCTTCTCATTATCAAGAAAGCACACAAGCTCTACACTCGGGTCTTGTCTTTAAATAAAAGTCTTAATCCGAAAAAATAGTTTTAGTGGACATAAATGGATAATGAAATATTTAGAAAATTTGAAAACATAGTGAAGACCGTTGTACATAGACAACGGAGAGCACTAATTGTACATGGAAAGAAAGTATGTAAGTCAGTTCGAAAAACAATTTCAGCTAACGTGACGGCGGTGCATGATCTGTTGTCTGAGGCAGTATAGATACTCCTTGTCATTCTCGCGCTTATTCGGTCTACATTATTCATAATCACAAGATAAGGTTTTCGCACGAATAGCGCTCCCAACGTGCCTTGCGAAATGTAGTAAACATCCTGTCGGATGAGTAGACACGAGCATCTACAGGTTGTTCTCAGCCGGCTTTTTAAAAAAAAATCTGTGGACTCGTATTACTGTAAACACAAAGATACTTGAGAACGGAAATTGGAGTAAAAAACTCAGACACTCTTGTCATTCAGGGACATGTCAACTGAGAAATTGCATTTGTGAAAGCGTTAAGTTCTATAAGTCTTGAAACTGATCTGGAAATAGAACACATGATGCGCACTCGCTGTGTTGACGGCACACCGGCTAGGTAAATGGCTTAAATTGATTTCAACACGTCAGTATGTCATTGCAGTTTTTATAACATGATCATTAAAAAAAATAATTTTGTTATTAGTGCTAACTCAACACCCCCAAATCAATCTCTCCCACCACTTTCCCTCACCCCTCCCAACGCGGAGGATGAGTGGAGAAATTATATTGTACATATGGGTTACTTATAAGATTTTAGACCCTTAAAACATTACTTTAGAATACTAAATCTACTGACTTATACTGTAGCATGATAACAGATCTGATAGACCGTAGGAACGACCGTCAGAGCTTGCTCATGCCTACCTTTCAGCATAATAATAATAATAATAATTCCTCTCGTACCGTTATACGTTACATAGGGCCTGCAAGTAATTTCTCCATACCACTCTATCCTGGGCAACTCGCTCAATCTCCTCCATGGAACTGAGACCGATATTTCCTGCCTCTCTCAGCAAAGTTCGCTTCAGGTTATAACCTTTCAGCATGGAGGGAAGTAATAGTAGCGACGGCTTATGCATTCATGAAAACTCATTTGACTTATTATTTGTCTTTTCCTGTTCTTACATTCCGATGATTAGGTGTATTAGACCACATCCAACTCTGATATTGGGCAGCATAACTGACCGGGGAAACCCTGACCTAGTACATTGGGGGGCGGCTGGATTTTATATATATTTGATAGAACACTGCAAGCCTTTTTGCAATTTTACTCAATACTATGAGTCTATAGTTATTTATTGATGAAAACTATTCATAATACTGATATTCCTTATTGTTAAACTTAACTTGTTGCATAATATAACCTTGATTTAGCATGTTATGTTGATATTAAAATGAGTTCGTCTATGTACAACACTAATGGATTGCGAGGTCACGTGACGGTTGTGGTCTTATGTCCTATAATTTTTACCTTAGTCCGTTGGCCGTATGAGTTTATAGTTGGCTGTGGTTATGCAGACGTGTCAAGTTACTGTTACGATATCTTCAAGTCAAAGTTAAGTTTCAACATTTCTGTTCTTTTTCGCCGTAATCAAATATAGTATACACAGCGCGGTTCACACACATAAACTCTATAATAAGGCGTTTCAAATGTGTACATATGCTAAACTAGACCGTTTCGACACACATATCTGGTCTGCACGAGACGCTTCAGACACGCATATATGCTCTACACGGGAAATTTCGACACACACATCTTGTCTGCACGAGACGCTTCAGACACGCACATATGCTCTACAAGGAACAGTTTCGACACACACACATCTTGTCTGTACGAGACGCTTCAGACACGCATATATGCTCTACAAGGAACAGTTTCGACACACATATCTGGTCTGTACGAGACGCTTCAGACACGCACATATGCTCTACAAGGGACAGTTTTCACACACATACACACACGCACACCTGGTGTGCATGAGACGGTTCAAACATGTACATATGATCTACATGTGACAGTTTGGACAAGCAAATATGATCTACACGAGTCTGTTCAGATGCGCTCATGTAGACTACACTGAACGAGTGTTACACGCACGCGTACGCACATGTTGTACTAGAGGAAGGTTCAGGCACATAAATATATTCTACTTGAGACGGTTCGGACAGGCACATATGATCTATACGCTGATGGTTAAGATAGACACACATAATCTACATGCAACGGCTCAGACAGTCATATATGCTGAGAATGGTATAGTCCGTATAATTTATGTTTTTATTTTAGTTAATATTTATTTTTCTGAGCTGATATTGTCCACTGGTGATAAAACCATTTCTTCGCAATCCAAATAGACGAAGATCGTTTTCCGGATGAGACGCTCTCTAGTTGACCCGGTGAAAAAAAATATCAGTTAAGAAGGAAGATTTTTTTTTTTTTTTGGGTTTCCTCATCTAACAGTGCTAGATACTGTGAAGTCTCCTAGCACCAACTTACGGCATTATATGTTGTCACATTAAATTTGCATTGTCTATTTTCTCAGATGTGCTAGAAGAGCAGAGACTCAGTGAAACAGCCGCACTTGCCTCTGCGAGAGTTACCTCTGACGATGAGGATGTTGATATTAACAACAGTCCCAGCACAATTAAGAATAACAACGACGATGACATACCCGCCAACGGTTCTTTGGCCGCTTCTTTCTCTGATGTTTGCAAAAGTGCCCCTCGCGAACAGGTCTTCTAGAAACGGATCGACCCAAGTTGGCAGAGGTCATCTCGAAGAAATTGATCTTGGGGAGAGATGTGGCAGTGTGTGCCTCAAGTCTGGTCGTCATGACAACCATATCGCAGACATCGAGGGCAGAACCCAGGTCTGGAGTGATAAACATTTTGCTGGGACAGACCAGTATGAGTCGAGCGAGAAAACGGAGAACGGAGTAGCGCAGACAGGTGGTGGGTGCCGAGCGGATGAACAGAAGAATGAAGAGAATGTATCAACTGATGAAAGCAGAGGGCAAACTAGACTTGAACAAATCTCACAAGATGGAAAAGCAGTGGATGATATCAACAAAGAAAAAGGTATGATGCCTGTTGTGAATTTATTTACTTAACAACTTTAGTGTAAAGCGTCGCTAGAATCGGTAACTTCTCATTCAAACTTAAATGCATATACATAGTGTAACATAGCAGCTACACGTCGTAAGTCGATAGTCTAGCTAAGCAAGGCAGACTACAGTAAAACTGTACACGAATAGATGGAAGGATGATGAGAAAACATATGAAATGATAAAATGTGTCTCGGTCTTAATATTATAAGCAGAAACGTCGTTATTATGTGCTTCTGTGTTCATTTGTAAAATGTACATTTAAATGATATGATTTTATTGTTCATCTACATACTAATAATTATGCTAGAAATGCAGATTGCTATGTCTCTGTTGTGTCGACAGCAGTTACATCAAGACAAATTAACAGTCGTTTGTTATATAAAGGGAAGGTCAATATTAACAATCGTTTGTTATATAAAGTGGAAGGTCATATATTAACATTTAGTGGCATGTGATACAAAGTAGAAAGTTTAGTCTTTTGTTGTATCAAGTAGAAAGCCAAATATTAATAGTTTAGTTGTTTGTGATATTTAGTCCTTTGTAAAATAACAAGATATGTGCTAAAGAATTTTAGTAATTCTTGCACAAGTTAAATCACCATCATTTGAGAACTAAGAAATTTCATCAGGAGAATGTGATGGCCAAGTGGTTAGGGCACTGATCTCTAACTTCTTAGGATGTGTGATCTTAGTCCGTAAAGGTCTTGGTGTTTTTTCCGATGGCAAAAAAAAACCCATCATGCACGTTGTGTTGGGTCAGGTTGTATAGCCGTTTAATCATCCGTCTAAAAATTCTCCAAACTAAGATTAAGCTGTAGCAAAATAATTAGCTTACTTAGATTAGTAGACCGCGCGTATGTTGCCGGGCTGGCAAGGGGAGCAAAGACTAGAAACACTGCGACCTACAAGGCATGTCGCAAGAGGCGACTGAGGTAGGGTCTATGAAAGCAACCCTAATAAATAAAAGCGTAGCAGAAATCGGATGTACTGACCTACTTGTAGGCGCATAACTGGCACAGCATACAATCGCTCTTAGGATCAGATCATATACAAATCACAAAGAATGGTTTAAAAGTGCTCGAAATGGAGCGTTCGATGAAGAAAGAAGAAGATTAGTAGACGATAACGGCACATCTAGATGAAATGTGGGGGAAGGAGAAAGAGTTGTCTATGGTAAACCTGTAATAACCAGTCATTGTGTACGGAAATCAGTAAATGGCAGTTTTGCGAATGGAAGGACACAAACCTTATTATACGGAACCTATGCTTCGACCTAAATGCTTTCATCAAGTTACAACACCAAAAGAAAGGGACAGTCAAATTCATTGCAGCATGAAGTATAAAAAATAATCACAAGATTTAAACAAAATAGAAAAATGTGCAAAAAATTATAACCTGTCTGAAAATTCCATCACGCATGTTTATCCTAATTAGGTTTTTTCAATACAAAAACGAATATGTATACTGTGAGTCATCTTTAGTTGTTACTTACTGTCGACCTGGATAAGTTTAATAATGTAATGAATTACTTTACATTTTCTTTTTTTGTGCTCTTGTACCTTAATACGGGTCTATAAGTCGAGACGTCAGTTTTGTTTTTATTATTCTTGTGCCTTGTTTTGGAAAATTGTCATTTACTGATTTCCGTATGCATCACCCTTTAGTCATAGTAGTTTTGTTTTCTGTATGCTATCCTTTCGTCTTTATTATTTATATTTGAAACAACTAATTCAGTCCAGTAGAATTGAAAGTAATTCAACACACGATACTTTATACACGGACTCGAGTTACGCATAAAGAAACTCATAAACTTGCTTTTGGGAGATCTGAACCTTACACGGATCGAGTTACAAACCAAGAAGTCCTTAAATTTATTGTGGAGAGATCTGGACCATACATGGACCAAGTTACAAGTCAAAAAGTCCACACATAGCTTATTTGTTTTAAAAAAAGAGAGATTTGGACAATACATAAACCTAGTAACAAGCCAAGACATCCATAAGCTTATTTTTGAAATATATGGGCCATACATGGACTAAGCTACAAATGAACATGTCCATAAGCTTATTTTGAAATATACAAATAAAAAAAACAGTCATAACACTTTTGAAATATATATGGCCCATACATGGACTAAGCTCAGATGAAATTTTCCAACTTATTTTAAATATAGAAAGAAAGTACAATGAACAGATAAAGAAATAATTAACCATACAGAAACTAAAATAACTGTTAAGCTTATTGAAATATATGACATTACAAAGAAAGTTCAAAGCAGAAGATTGGCTACAGGACTAGCTACAAATGAACATGCCCATAGCTATCGAAATATAGCAGACAGGATGTTAAGCACAAAGAAAGTCCATAAGCTTATTTTTGAAATATATGGGCCATACATGGACTAAGCTACAAATGAACATGTCCATAAGCTTATTTTTGAAATATATGGGCCATACATGGACTAAGCTACAAATGAACATGTCCATGTTTATTTTTGAAATATATGGGCCATACATGGACTAAGCTACAAATGAACATGTCCATAAGCTTATTTTTGAAATATATGGGCCATACATGGACTAAGCTACAAATGAACATGTCCATGTTTATTTTTGAAATATATGGGCCATACATGGACTAAGCTACAAATGAACATGTCCATAAGCTTATTTTTGAAATATATGGGCCATACATGGACTAAGCTACAAATAAACATGTCCATAAGCTTATTTTTGAAATATATGGGCCATACATGGACTAAGCTACAAATGAACATGTCCATAAGCTTATTGATGAGAGATATACAAGTCAAAAAACAAAAACAACACAACCTTGTATATGATTTTCATCCCAGGCACGTCGCCAGATTTTTCGACTTTGTTTAAGATATAAAAAAAGAAACAGACAGAAAAAGAAATTAATTAACCATAGAAACGAGTAAACTGTTAAGCTCTCATGGTAAATGACATTCAGAAGAAAGTTCAAAACAGACAGACTGTACACGGAAGCTGACACGGAGATCATCCTCATCGGTACTCCCACGACAGGGACGATGGATGTTAAGGGACGAAGAAGATTAGATAAAATGTCAAACGGAATGAGTCGGAATAATTAGTTGAGTTGTTGTAGGTAGGATTAATTTTTCTCAGTTATGATGTCGTTCCCACCGGTTGTAATATTACATGCTGAACGCATATCATGGATATGTTATCATTAGACCAAAGACTTTTAGGAGCCATAAAACTAACAAAAAAAGGAAGGCATTTAAGACCTGGAAAATAGCAAAATATGACACAAAATGTAAAAATTTTGAAAGACTTTATTTTAAAATTTAACTACTAAAATCTTTTTCAAAAATGTGTATAGGCGAAGGATAGACTTCATTACACCGGGTTTCCCTAAGTGGCTACTTCCCTGTCGGCAGAAATGGCACACCAACTACCGAGAGTTTTGTTCAAAGCAAGTACTCCGTAGCTCCAGCAGCAATCCTAGTGATCTCATGAAAAAAAATGTAAATGTGACCCGGTCTGGAATTGAACCCACAACCTTTAGGATAACATGCAAATTTAACCTGAGTAGCAACTTTAATTTCACACACCTTTAAAAAAATATTTGCAAAACTCCGTGCAAATTCTCTTAACTTACTATCTTGTGATGGCCTTGAATTGGCATGTAATTGTTATAACATTTTCTTTTTTATGGAACAAATGCATTAAATGTTCACAATAGAAACTAAAATGATCAACATATGGCATACAAGGTCAGATTAGAACCTAAAAGAGCTGGAATATGACATAATCTTCAAAAAATGCCGAAATAGGCACATGTATGCAAAATAAAAACCATCTACACTTAATCAGAGTATGATGAAACATGCTTAAAATAACTTAATAACGATAATGACAAAAAAGGAAAATGTCCTAAAACTTTTAGCTCTAGTTATCATTAACAAATGTGTATGTACTTGTATGCACAACTAACAGATGTACCTGTTCTTCGCACGGAAATTTAGTTTAAATCTAGTTTAAAGTCACATTTGTTATCTTTTCCCACTGATATTCCAAGTCGTTCCTCTTTAGCTTCCTCAGCAATCGCTTTACACTCCACCGACACATGTAGTCAAGCCTAATAACGTATCTTTCCCACTCTGTCTCCGTGTTTCTGGCCTTCATTTTTCTTTTCTTATCATTCTCCAACCGCATATCTCTAATTTAACTTCATTAGTTTCGACAAATCTACGAAATTGTATAATTTCCGAAGTTTTTTAAGTCCCAAACAGTGTGAGACTGAACATATTAGAGAAACATGAACCGTCCCCTCAAAATCAGCTAAAATAACAATTGGAAAATTGAATTTATTCAGATTATAAACTTATCCAGTGACCAGATGTGTTTTAAAAAATGAAAATATTTGACCCGAGCGTGAATCGAACGCGGTCACCTCACCTCTTAGCAAATGTGTTAAAATACGTTATAATAATAGTCGCCAGCATCGCATTAACATGTGACTGGAAGAGAAAACATGGATTCCCGTTTTTCGGTTTTAAAGTTTTCATGACCATTTCGTTAAGTTGGAATTTAGGTATAAAGACGAACCAATAGTCTGGTTTTATAATGTTTACATCTTCCCATCTATGAAAGCTACCCTATTGCCAAATTTCAAGTCCGTAGGATGTCCAGATATCTTTAATTAATGTCAACAGACATACACACAATTATATATATATATATATATATATATATATATATATATATATATATATATATATATATATATATATATATATATATATATATATATATATAATTAGTTCTGCTGATCCTTTTATATATGTCATGACCAACTCAGGTAGTCAATGACAACTAAGGAAATCTACTAAACCGCTTGGAGTTATCAACTATAATCGCTTCTCAAAATATATAAAACTCTCTTACAGTGTACACTCCCACATTTCGTGTTGGGTGGATGTGTGTGTAGAGATAGATAGATAAATAGAGAGAGAGGAGAGAGAGAAACATTAGTTATTGGACAATAGAACCCACGTGAATTTAAGATGCAATGGGTGAGATGGCAGAAATCAGAGCTATGCTAACGAACCAGAAATGATTGAGGCCCTACTTCACCTCTAAGTGGTATCCTGTTCATAGTCTGCTTCGCTGAAGTTAATGTTTCGAAAAGTGAAAACAGACTAGGTCCCCAAAAATGCAGTGCTAAAAACGGATGTATCGTATCAGACATAACTGCGTAGATATCGCAGCTTGACTGCAAACTGTGATATACCGTAACAAACATGTTTTTCAGAACGAACGACAAAAGAAACTACATCAACGCACGCCATAATTCGTTTGTTTTAGAACTCTTTATGCTATCTTGCGAATGTACAGTCCTACTTGTGCAACATTGTATTCGGAAAGTCACAACATAACTACTTCATGAATTGCTATTTTGTAGTCCAATAAGTTGTCTATGTAAATGCAGTAAAACAACGGAAGATAAGGCAAGAGGTATTAGATGGACGCTCACATCCACTCTGGAAGACCTAGATTTTGCAGATGACATCGCACTCCTATCTCATACACATAGAGATATCCAGGAAAAGACCTGCCGCCTTAATCAATATAGTGAGATGGTTGGGCTGAAAATAAATCAGAAGAAAACTGAAGTAATGACTCTGAACATAGCAACCCCAGCACCAGTCAAACTAGAAGGTAAAACCCTCCGAGATACAACCGCTTTCACATACCTTGGAAGTGTTATTAGCAATGAAGGAGGCGCTGGATCTAACATTAAAAACAGACTGAGTAAGGCACGAAGTGCATTATGACCCTTCAGACCGCCTGGAAATCTGCCCAATACAGCATCAGAACCAAGACTAGTATCTACAACAGCTGTGTGCTGTCAACATTGCTGTACGGATCGGAATGCTGGAGAATGACAGAACAGGATATGTCCAGACTCTCCACCTTTCATTCAACTTGTCTGCGAAAAATCTTACGCGTGTACTGGCCGACTTCTATCTCGAACCAAGAATTGCTTGCACGATGCCAACAAGAGAATATGGGCACTATCATCCGAAGACGACGCTGGAGATGGATTGGACATGTGATGCGCATGGAGACTGGCTCTGACACGAAAACTGCACTGAGATGGACTCCAGAGGGTAGGCGAAAGCGTGGAAGACCCAAGACAACCTGGAGGAGAACGATAGAGCAAAAACTGAAGGAAATGAATCATAGCTGGAACACAATACAGAGGAAGGCCATGAACAGGGAAGAATGGTGTACGTTTGTTGCTGCCCTAAACGCCAAGGGCGTAACAGGCTAAAGAAGTAAATGCAGTAGGCCACACCTATCCGTCTTCAACAAACCGATTACATGCACTTTCGAATGCAAACTATCAGTTCTCTCATTACCATCCATGTCAGCATGTGCAGGACAGTGTATTAACATATGACACTGAAGATATCTATGCACTATAGTAGAATCTTCGATGAGAAGATGGTACATGTTGGGAGACAGAAAATCCATTAATTTCAATTAATTTCTTCAATTTGGAGAAATACGACGTTAACTTGCCAGTAAAATAAATACATGTATTGTACATGAGAAGACCAGAAATGGTCCAGATCATAGACAGAGATAGTAGAACTTATCGTTTTAATTCTCTTATGTCGCCTTTTAGAAGTCATAAACTTTGACAGTTTGAAGCAAGTACAATGCGTGAAAGGAAGTGATGTCTGTGCAGAGAAAGAGGTCTTCAAATCAACTGGAAATATCACAATAAAGATTTCTAGTTCAAGGGAAATAATAACAGATATTATAAAACAACACAAGGGAGCATTACTTACGTCCCTCGATTCGTCCAGCGATCACGATGATGAAAATCAAGCAGTTGGTGAAGGTATGTATCAGCATTATTTCTCGTGTGTTTTGTGAATAGTATGCTAGATATACAATTATTTGTTTTGGCAGTCTCTGGTAGAGCGTGAGAACCACGTCATAAAAATCTCAAAATAAAATTGTACCTTTCTATCTTTGATAAAGTATGAGAATGATAACATCATTACAGATCTTAATGAAATAGTACAGCACTGTCCTCTCTAAGAATTATTAGATTTAGCATAATAGTTCAGTTTAGGTTACAATTGATTTTAAAAATATAAAATAAATGATGGAATCAATATGAACCCGCCCCCATCTTCTCTACCACCACTACTTTGAGTGTCGGGCAAGTAAAGAATATAAACATTTGTTAAACAGAAGAATCATTTCTGATGATCAGATTCCTTACTGTTAAAAAACTGTATATGTTATACTATTATCTTCTAATGTTAAGTACCAATAATACTAAAATTAGCAGATATTACTGTTTCTCTCTTTCCCCTCCCATCCCTTCTCTCTCTCCTCCCCTCTCTCCCACTCACTCACAAATCCCTGTTCAATAAAATAGGTTTCCCATCCTTGTTTTATCACAGATCACCAGATCAGTCTGGAGGAGGAATACATTCTTAAGTGCATTTACTGCGAGGCAACATACACTAGGACCACTGTCTTACGTGATCATATGCGTAGCGAGCACATGGAGAAACCGTGCGTTACAGATGTCCGAAGTGCCAGCAAACATTCCTGCTCAAGTCTCACCTGGACAAACACCTTGCTCTTCATTCGCCAACATCTCAGTCATGCCAAGTAAGAGATTTAGCAAGACCATTTCTCAATCCGTGCATGTAGCTGGCAAAGTTGACACTCTTTGTCAAAGAGTTATCTAATCACTATGTCTTTGTTTCATCGTTTATCTTCTTATTATTAAGGAAAATAAATTCTCTTTTATTGTTTATATTCTTATTGTTTGTCATCTCACTGTTTATCTTGTTGTTTTTGTGTGTGATAGTGTGTCCTCTCATTGTTTGTTGTCTCATTGTTTATCTTGTTATTTTTGTGTGTGATAGTGTGTCCTCGCATTGTTTGTTGTCTCACTGTTTATCTTGTTATTTTTGTGTGTGATAGTGTGTCCTCTTATTGTTTGTTGTCTCACTGTTTATCTTGTTATTTTTGTGTGTGATAGTGTGTCCTCGCATTGTTTGTTGTCTCACTGTTTATCTTGTTATTTTTGTGTGTGATAGTGTGTCCTCGCATTGTTTGTTGTCTCATTGTTTATCTTGTTATTTTTGTGTGTGATAGTGTGTCCTCTTATTGTTTGTTGTCTCACTGTTTATCTTGTTATTTTTGTGTGTGATAGTGTGTCCTCGCATTGTTTGTTGTCTCATTGTTTATCTTCTCATTGTTTGTCTTCTCGTTGTTTGTTGATTCTGTCAATGATACATTGAACAACAAGTGTTGATTCTGGAATTCATAGATTGTTTTTAAAATCAAGTGAGATTCTATCAATAACACATTGAACAGAAAGTATTGATGCTATCATTGATAATGGGATTAAAAACTATAGACTACAGCAAAGCAATGATACATTTTTAAAAAGTGTTGATTCTGTCAGTTATACTTTGAACTTAAAGTGTTGACTTAATGATATGCTGAAAATTGTTTTTTACAATTGAAATATTTTGTTGTTGAGGTTTGCCCTCTATGAATTTCAGTTTATAGTCTTTGCATCTCTGACTGATTTTTTGTCTTCTGTAGTCCAACTGCATACTGTATACATAACTAACATTTTTTGACAATCTGGGCTCAAACCCTGGAATGTTGCAAGGCACATGTTCAATAGTGCAGAGCGTTTGAAACTTCGCTATCTGTGTCCCCAACAAAAAATATTGATGAAATCTCAATATGAAAAGGTTATGTCAATGATGCAGAAGCCATGAACAAAAAGTGTTTCAAATGTTCATTGTATCAAATGGATGTTTATGAAGTTCTTTAATGACATCCAACCAGGTCTGTCAAAAGACATTTGCCAATGTGTATCGGTTGCAACGTCACATGATTAGCCATTCAGAATCCACTGACCTGCGCAAGTTTAAGTGTCCAGAGTGTGACAAGGCATTCAAGTTTAAGCATCATCTGAAAGGTCAGTTCTCTCAAACATCTATTCATTTATTTCATACCTGAATTTGTCTATGTTGTTGACTCTGATGCAGTCATATTTGTTTAGGATCTCTTATAATCATAGGTTCAATCACCTGTAATACTAAGGTCTTTTATGATCATAGCAGCAGCATCATAATCAGCAGCAACATAATCAGAAAGCAACAGCATCTTCACCAACACTATCATCATATTAGCATTGTCAATACCATCATTATCAGCATCATAATTATTAAAGCCGAAGGATTGACTTCATTGCACCGGGTTTACCCCATATGGCTCGGTCCTCTCTGCAGAAATGGCACGCCACCTACCGAAGTATTGCACAAAGCACGAACTCCGTAGCTCCAGCAACAATCCTAGGGGTCTCTGGAAAAACTGCACTCGTGAACAGAAGGCCGCTGTCCGGATTCGAACCCACAACCTTCGACTCGCAAGGCAAAGGGCTTAACCACTCAGCCACAGAGACCCCATCATAATTATTATAATCATTAACATCATTGTCATTAGCATCATCAGTAACATCATTATTATAATAGTCATCATCATCATCATAATTCTTCTCCTTTCGCTCTAATAGAGTAAAGAATTACCACTACAACTGGTCACCTTACAGTCACCCTGCACCTTCACATTTATTTGAACATACATTAGTGGTTTATTCAGCGGTTTGTTTGACATGATCAAGTGCCATCTTCACATTGAAGATTGAATGTAGTGTGTCTTCAACATTTTCTGTCTCTTCTATATCAGACTAGATTAAGTGGCATCTCCCCATCAAAGTTTGAGTATAATAGATTTAAAACATTGTTATCTGTCATCATAGACATTCTTCCAGACTGTTGTCAAGCTCTTGATGTTTCATTTCCATTTATTTTGCATTCTCCCCCTCTTGTCTTCTACTTGTTCATCTTTTATGGTTTTCAACGCAGTGTCATATTCTTTTTATGTAATTGTTTGACACAATAATACTGCCAGAGCTATTTTGTAGTTGCTCTGAGACTGTCATATTCAGCATGCTGAAACAGACTTATGGAGGTGCCTAGAGCACAGTGGCATCAGTTGTAGCTAGTTAACAGTTTAGGTTGCTTACCAACATGCACAACTATTCTTAGTCATCTTCTATAGGATTCTTGCTATGAGGCAATGTTTCTATTGAAGATGAAGGAATACCAACAGAATGGAGACAGTGAGACTGCTGTAGTAAATTGGAGAAACATCAACACAGTTGGGACTCTCTTAGAACATAAACAGCAGTTAAAGTGGAGACTCTTATTAGAGTGAAGACATTAGAATGAAGACTCTTTGAATATCTTTAACACCTGCTGCCTTGCAGGTTGGCTGGGGACAGCCAAAGGCTGACAGAGAGCGAACCCAGTAAACGCTGGCTAAAACCGGACACATCGCCAAAGGATGAGCACGAGAGCTCCAAATGGCGCTGAAGATGTGACGAAACCCATCCATGCCAAGGTTGCATGAATAAGGTTTCCACGGGAATGAGATTTATGGGGAAATCTTGTACATCAGTCTAAGTGCGATTGCGAGAGAGAGAAGATCTTTAACTAAAACGTGAGAATAATAGAGATATTGTTCTGTAGCTAATGATTTCATCACAGCATTTGCATAATAATTGGACTGAGATAAATACGGTTGTACAATATCTATACTGAAACCATTGGATGAAACATACATTTATTGCAAGACTTTACTCTATCCAGAGCACATTAGAATCCACTCAGGAGAAAAGCCATTCCAGTGTCCAACCTGCTCCAAACGGTTTTCTCACTCTGGTTCCTACAGCAGCCATATGACTTCCAAGAAATGTTGGGTGATGGGTCAAAGCAAAAGTCATGGCAATCTGCAAGATCAGCTGGGGGAGGAAGGTAATGGAGTTGCAGCAGTGACTCAGGGTGTAGCTGAGAACACGCACTTTAACTTCCCATCTGTAGGCCAGATGTATGGTCAATCTTTGACCTCACCTCCACCAGGTATGTATATTTTGTCCCACATTCTGGTTCTTGCATTTCATACATTTACTTCATGTGACAAAACATACATTAATTTAATGTGAGTTTTTCTGCCCTCCACTTAGCTGTACTTCACTTTTATATGTATACATAGTGGATAATGTTTCTACAGTTGTAGTGGTATTAGGAGTGCAGACTTCTGAAATAAAACATAGAACAGATACGAATAGGATCTTGAGTAGATGGATAAGAGACATGTATACTAGATGGCTATATATGTCACATTCATCTATTCCCTTCATCATCTGCTGAAAGAGACAGATAAACAGTAACTACCAATAATATCGAGAGATGGTTCATTAACTGTAATTAAGTTATAAATGCTCAGCTGCTGAACATGGGCAACTGTCATTAATGAAAAGTAACATGAATAACAAAATAATACATTCTGTGTTGCTAAAGGTTAAGATTTACTAAGTACAGCTTCAGGAAAAGTCAACATTTCGATTGCAAGATCTTTGTCAGGTGTAGAATAACCGAGAAAAGATCAAAACTAAACAAACCGAAAATTAACTGGAATAGACAACATGCAAGTGTTAAAAACATTTTCACTTGGGTTGTGAGTGAATTTCAGCCAATAAATCTGACAATGGGGATCAATGATCATGTCCAGGTGCTCTAACAGATTGTCGGACAACCTTTAAACATAAAGGATCAGCTGCAATCATAACTTAATTTCGTACTTCTTGCTAGCAGAAGGGATAATCGACAAACCACCCTCTCCCACATTCTTGCTACTATGTATGCTTACATGTGCCAGCTGGTGGGACAACCTTCAGGTCTGGAGTGTCAGCTGTGACCTAAGATAGTTTCATATTGGATGAAAAGTAGTCACAGACTAGACAGAATAGAATTTGGTAACAGGTGACACATGCTCCCATTAAAATGCCTTTTATGTCCAAATATGGGAACATCAAGGGGGCAAGAGTTGATGTATGTTAGAACCATGGCATAGAAAATCTTGGCAAACAAACCAGTCTGCTGTCTTGCAGTTACCATCAGGATATTGAAAAGCTATAGGAGACAACCTATTTAAAAAACACAACCCAATCTGCTGAAGATGAAGTATGTCAGCTGTGATGCAGATAACTGGATAAATCCAAGCACACAATGCAAATACATGGATATGGACATACAACAATCTTATCTATTGCCATAACACTCTATCAGCTACAACAATGTAGAAGTCAAACCAGGTCTTCAGGAGGTTTCCATTTGGACCTAGAGAAGACTGCAGACTGGTGACATCTGGTTGATCTAATCTAGCATGATCAATGATAGGAATAAAGAAGAAGACTTTAAATATATTCTGTTTGTTTTATCTTTGTTCTGAGTGCATGTAAAAAATGTGTCCATTGTCTTTCATTATGTTTTACTTGAATGGCATATTGAGATGTGTGCATATCTTATTCCAGGTGCATACCCGCAGCACTTCATCACATTTGACCCATCCACAACATCTATTAGACACAACTTCTATGCAGCACCATCACCAACCATCACATCAGCCATCATGACTTCAGTAAAGAATCCATTTGATCTCAATCTATATCATCACGATCTGGCACCTTCAGCATCTTCACAGTTGGTAGCTGCTCCAGGAGTTTCAATACCTCATATATCATTAGCATCCTCCACATCTGTGCCTGCAAATGTTGGTTCAGGCATTTCCTTCCATATTCTGTCTGTGCCAAACACAATACCAGAAAGACACAAAGTAGCATCACCACCCCTTGTCGTTTGTTCAACAAGATCTGTGGAAGGTCATTTGAAGAAGACACCGGTTTTGTTAGATGCCTTGTTGGCAGACAAGAAAGAGACTGATGTTAGAACACACCATTTGAAGGTCTCTAACCAGGACAGCCATAACCTAACCCACTCTGGAACCATCTGTTCACCCTCTCGGGTACCAACAGACAGTAAAATATCTATTGGTAGAAGAAAAGTTAAAAGCAGCAAGAAGGAAATGTCTGGAAGGAAGACTTTCAGTCTAGAGAGAAATAGTAAATTTGCTGCCAATTTTATCAAAAGAATGGAAAACAAAATTGGCTGGAGAAAAGAAAGACTAAATAAAAAAACAAAGAAGAAGGTGAATGTAGAAAGCAAGGAGAAGAAGATTCCAAAAGTAAACAAAGGTCAGAATGATTCTATAGAAAACAAATCTCAATTACTGGAAGAGATCAAAGAAGAAGTGTTATCAGACGAGAATGACAAAGTCAAAACTAAGAAGACTGGAAGTGAGTGTGATTTGATAGATTCAAAAGAATCTGGTGATGGCTTGAGAGAAAAGTCACCATATTATAGTCAGGATAGCGGTGTTAATGAAAAGGAAGATATCTTAAGTCTGATAGTTGGAGAGGTCAAACTGGAGATGGACACATCCGATGAGGAAGTTCAAATATGTCAATACTGTAAGGAAGAGTTTCATAGCCCTGTTGACCTGCATCAGCATGAGCGATATCTGTGTGAACGTAATCACGACATCAAGAAAGTTATTAGCCGGGGAAAGAGTGAGTCATTTCAAGAGAACAGTGGACATGAGGTTAACAGTAGCAATAAATTAGATAAGGAGGCAGCTGTGATAGAAGAATTGGACAGCAGTTCAGATTCTGATGATTTCTCAGAAATAGATGATAATGATGAGGATGATGAAGAAGAACATAAGGAATGTGTAAAGGTAAAGAGATGCTCAATTGTGACATCTACTTTATCAGAGACACAGGCTCAGCACTTAAGAGCATGCTTCCGTGACAACAAGACACCTAGTCAGCATGCCTTGCAAGAGATTGGAAAAATCATTGGAGCCACTAAGTCCACGGTTCAGGTGAGTGACTACACAGGTGAATGTGCTGTTGTTTATTATCACTGCAGCATTATCTTCATTTTCACACCACTCTCTTCTTGCTTTATGTTACTCTTCTTCATTATTATTTCTCTTCTTCACCCTCTTTATTCTGTTCTTCTGACCTCCAACTTTATGAAAGAGATGGATGTAGTTATATGAGATAAGCAAACTGTAAGAAGTATGAGATAGCCCTCCAACTTTATGAAAGAAATTGATGTAGTTATATGAGATAAGCAAACTGTAAGAAGTATGAGATAGACCTCCAACTTTATGAAAGAAATTGTAGTTATATGAGATAAGCAAACTGTAAGAAGTATGAGATAGACCTCCAACTTTATGAAAGAAATTGATGTAGTTATATGAGATAAGCAAACTGTAAGAAGTATGAGATAGACCTCCAACTTTATGAAAGAAATTGATGTAGTTATATGAGATAAGCAAACTGTAAGAAGTATGAGATAGACCTCCAACTTTATGAAAGAGATGGATGTAGTTATATGAGATAAGCAAACTGTAAGAAGTATGAGATAGACCTCCAACTTTATGAAAGAAATTGATGTAGTTATATGAGATAAGCAAACTGTAAGAAGTATGAGATAGACCTCCAACTTTATGAAAGAAATTGTAGTTATATGAGATAAACAAACTGTAAGTATGAGTAGACCTCCAACTTTATGAAAGAATTGATGTAGTTATATGAGATAAGCAAACTGTAAGAAGTATGAGATAGCCCTCCAACTTTATGAAAGAAATTGATGTAGTTATATGAGATAAGCAAACTGTAAGAAGTATGAGATAGACTTCAACTTATGAAAGAAATTGATGTAGTTATATGAGATAAACAAACTTAAGAAGTATGAGATAGACTCCAACTTTATGAAAGAAATTGTAGTTATATGAGATAAGCAAACTGTAAGAAGTATGAGATAGACTTCCAACTTTATGAAAGAAATTGATGTAGTTATATGAGATAAGCAAACTGTAAGAAGTATGAGATAGACTTCCAACTTTATGAAAGAAATTGATGTAGTTATATGAGATAAGCAAACTGTAAGAAGTATGAGATAGACTTCCAACTTTATGAAAGAAATTGATGTAGTTATATGAGATAAGCAAACTGTAAGAAGTATGAGATAGACCTCCAACTTTATGAAAGAAATTGATGTAGTTATATGAGATAAGCAAACTGTAAGAAGTATGAGATAGACCTCCAACTTTATGAAAGAAATTGATGTAGTTATATGAGATAAGCAAACTGTTAGAAGTATGAGATAGCCCTCCAACTTTATGAAAGAAATTGATGTAGTTATATGAGATAAGCAAACTGTAAGAAGTATGAGATAGACCTCCAACTTTATGAAAGAAATTGATGTAGTTATATGAGATAAGCAAACTGTAAGAAGTATGAGATAGCCCTCCAACTTTATGAAAGAAATTGATGTAGTTATATGAGATAAGCAAACTGTAAGAAGTATGAGATAGACCTCCAACTTTATGAAAGAAATTGATGTAGTTATATGAGATAAGCAAACTGTAAGAAGTATGAGATAGACCTCCAACTTTATGAAAGAAATTGATGTAGTTATATGAGATAAGCAAACTGTAAGAAGTATGAGATAGCCCTCCAACTTTATGAAAGAAATTGATGTAGTTATATGAGATAAGCAAACTGTAAGAAGTATGAGATAGCCCTCCAACTTTATGAAAGAAATTGATGTAGTTATATGAGATAAGCAAACTGTAAGAAGTATGAGATAGACTTCCAACTTTATGAAAGAAATTGATGTAGTTATATGAGATAAGCAAACTGTAAGAAGTATGAGATAGCCCTCCAACTTTATGAAAGAAATTGATGTAGTTATATGAGATAAGCAAACTGTAAGAAGTATGAGATAGACTTCCAACTTTATGAAAGAAATTGATGTAGTTATATGAGATAAGCAAACTGTTAGAAGTATGAGATAGCCCTCCAACTTTATGAAAGAAATTGATGTAGTTATATGAGATAAGCAAACTGTAAGAAGTATGAGATAGACCTCCAACTTTATGAAAGAGATTGATGTAGTTATCTCGCCCAAGTGGTTACCGGGGCCCAAATTTGGGGGTAAAGAATAGAACCACTGTTACCTGCCATGCATGTCGTAAGAGGTGACTAAGGAGGTTTGGCTAAAATCGGATGCATGTGTCCTAAACGTGTAGAAGTCTATCGTTTAGGGGCCTACCAAACCAATGTGCAATGTATAAACGTTCTTGGCAAAGATCAAACATATCACAAAGAGTGATTAAAATTGGTCGTAAAGAACGAACGCAAAGAAGAAGAAGATGTAGTTATCTGATTTGTTATTGTTTACTGAACCCAAATTATAGCACTCCGGACAGACCCATAGGTGCTCAGTCTCTCCCAGCAGATGTCTAAGAGTGTGCATACTGATGGTTTCTGTGGCGTGCTGGTTAAACACACTCCTCTTTATATGTAGTTAGTGAGAGCGAACAAACCAGAAGTCTGAGATAGACCTCTAACTTTATGGAAGAATCCATTGTTGTTATATGAGAGTGTATGATGGAGAAGATATGTGAGACAAATATTGAGATGTTGACTAATATTCAGGACCCGATTTATATATACTGGTAGTATATGAACAGCAAATCAGTAGGCCTCCATTTCAGAAACCTGCACCAGAATATGAATTTACATACAGTGTAGATTTCAATATGTTTATAATCATCATGTGCCATCCTGACTGGTGTCATTAATTTCCACAAAAGTCTGTACTCTGTAGTGACTATCAGTTCAGATGTTGATGTATTTCTGTACCGTAAAGTTTGGTCATCCAAACTGTTCTCTTTCTCTGTTGTCCTCTGTAGTATTTCCTATTTATTTTGCTTGTTGTGACCATGTGTTCTAAACTTCTTTTTCTCATAACATGCCAGAAAAAAATGAGGGTTCTATCTTTCTGATATCAACAATGAACTTTCTTTAATTAAGTTTTGACCTCAACTTTAGTCATTTTAACACTCAATAAAATTCTCAACATTCGTTTATAAATGATATCTTTATGGTTTTCAGAGATTTTGCTGTTTATTTATTGCCCATGACTTGTCTCCAAAAATATCAATACTGGTTCTATATAGCGCTGAATAACTCTTTTTCTTCTGTAGATTACTCTGGCCTATTCCAATTCTTATTTTCTATTCACATCTATCATCTGATGATATTTGCATTCCACAGTTTCAATTGATCGACATGTCTGTAAACTATTTACCATGATAATTTATTTTGATGAAATCTCTGGGTGTTGAAAATAATTACCAAAACTTTGGTCTTCTTGTTATTCAGGTTTCAAATTTTTATTTTATTTTCTGTCACCAGCATATTAACTAATTCCTCAAGATGTATTAACATTTGTTTAACCAGATAGTGTTATAAACATATTTCAAATTATTGATATTATATCAAACTACTGTTATGGACACTGACAACAAATGATAGAAGAAAACTAGTCACAACAGAGATGAAGTGTCTACGCAGAATGCTGGGTGTAACAAGAAGAGACTGGTTGAGAAATGAAGACATCAGGAAAAAAGTGGGTACAACATCAGTGCTAGACTTCATTAAGAAACAACAAATTAAATGGTTCGCCACGTAAGCAGATTACCAACAGACAGTGCACCTCAAAGAGCAATGCTGCTCCAATACAATGGGTACAAAACAAAAGGCCGGCCACGCAAAAGATGGACCTCAGAGATAACAGGCGACGAAAGAGACTATCTATGAAGCACATACAAGGGCCCATTTTAGAAATCTCTTCTTTTCTGACGCGGTGAGGCAAACAGGATTCGAGAAAGAAAGAAACTTATTTAACCATCTAGTTTATTAATCTCAAAATATTTTCACTATGTAGAGGTAGTAGTTTTCAGAAGCTAATAAATATACTTGTCTAACACTATTTAAAGCTACTAAACATCCTCAAATTACTAGAATTATACATAACTGTACTTTAGTCACCTTATAGACTGCTCTAGTCACCTCATAGAATGCTCTAGTCACATGATAAACAACATTTGAACATCATATACACAACTCTAGTATAGTCATCAAGCTTATTGTTACCCCTCTTTACAGTCATAAGTCTTCACAAACTCATTTATTTTTGCACTTTATGATGCACTTCTATTCTGACTTGTATTTCATATTTTTATCCCACCTTTTATCCACACTTAATTTCACACTGTCATACACACTTTTTTCCAACTTTATTCCAAACATATATACTCCACTTTTATCTATTTTATTCTTTTTTTTCCAATGTATCCACATTTATTTCCCACTTTATTCTTCAAATTTATTCCTGACTTTATTCCTCACATTTATTCTCCACTGTAATCATCATTCAATTCCCCACTTTATTCCTTACATTTATTACCCACTTTATTTCTAATGTGATATCTTCTATCATTTATTGTCTAACAGAAGTGGTTTCTCAACGCTAGAGCTAGGGATAGCAGCAGTCAAACAAACAGAACTCAAAGTGGAACCAAAAAGAAAAGCTTAGTCAACAATACTACATCTGTTTCACCATCGTCCTACATTCCCATTGTACCAAATCCTTATGCTGTACTTCACCACTACCGCAAGATCACCAACACCTCCACAAAGTGCAGTAGAAGTTTGCAGGCACCAACAAAAGTCACTTGTTCCAGTGTAACGCCAGTGATGCAGTTATCCACAGAGCAGCCATTAGATTTGAGTGTTCGCAAACTGCAGCCACCAAGAGCACATGAACACGCTCGAGTTAGCAAGTCACCTTCCACCACTGATTCTGCAAGCTTGCAAGATCAGGTTCTCAACTTGAGCAACAAAATTCCAAAGATTGAACTTGTGTCACTATCTTCCGACACCAGTTTGGAGACTCCAAACTCCACAGCAGCCACTTCAAACCATTGCACTTTAAAAGAATCCCCTCCTAAATCAACCGCATACTCACCCGTCAAGCCACAACGTGTTTGTCTCTTATCTATTCCTAGCCACAACCACTATCATCTTATCCCTGCAACTGTCAAGCAGAAAGATAAAACGGTTGCCGGACAAGTGAATGCCAGCCGAATCCAACACTCTGAGATTTTCAAATATTTAACACAAAAAGGTTTGTTTAAGACTGGAGTACCAACTCTTCTTGATACAGCTGCCAACAACAAGCTGCAAACAACAAGCTGTCACCATCAGCTCTCAACCCTGCTGTCTTAGCTCAAATCACTGGTTCAAGATCCCTCAATGATATTAATCCTCTGAGAGACCCTTCCAGACATGTGTACAAGACAGAATCAGCAACTGGTAAGTTATTGTTATGGTTTGTCATAAACATACCATCACATGTGTGTCAAGACTATGAAACTGTACATAAACTATGTCTGTCAAGACTGTAAATGTGCACACATTTTTTGTCTGTGTAGACTCAAGTTGTGCTCAAACTTTGTCTGTAAATACTATAAAGCTGTATTAAAATCTTGTCAAGACTGTAAAGTTATATGCAAACCATAGATTTGTGTACACCTGTTTAACTTATACAGTTGTGTGCAAGTCTCATCTGTCAAGACAATAAAGCAGTAAGTAAATCTCAAGACTATACAGTTGAATTCAAACCTTGTCACAGCTAATGTTTTATTCATCCTTGTCACCCGCCTGCCCAGCGTCGTAGGCGCTTGGACTGCGGATGACAAGCCCTCTGTGAGTGCTGGTTCAATTTTGCGGACTGGTAGAAAAGCCACAGGTTCTCCAGATTTACAGTGTTCGTGGCGCCAACCAAATGGTTAATGATGTCTATGGCACGCCAGAGCTGAAAGCATTTTATGAAGTGCTTCTGGATCGGGAAAAAAATTCATCCTTGTCTGTCAAGACTATATAGAGACTCTAAAGGTGTGCCTAAATCTAACACCAGCTTTGTCTGTAGATTTTAAAAAAGATATACTCAAACTTTGCCTGCCAAGCTTATAGAGATGTATTCAAATGTTGCCACAACTGTAAAGCTCAGCTCAAATTTTGCCAAGATTATATATGCCTGTACATACATACATGGGAGCAGGTAGCGTAGTTGTTAGTGAACTCGCTTCTCAAGGCTGGTGGTCGGGGTTCAACTCCCGCAGTGCGCGCAAATTTTTCTCGACCGCGACGGCTCTCAGGTCGACCCAGCCTCAACTGGGTACCAGACAGGCTCTGGGAAAGTAAAGGCGGCCGACGTGATGCTGACCACATCACCCATCGGTGCCGACGGTCAATGAAAAATACAGGCCTAACACTGTATTGCCCTATATACCACGAGGTATGAAAGGGTTCCTTTACTTTTTTACTTACTTTACATACATACATCTTTCTCATGAAGAAGATCATAAAGTTGCACTCAAATCTTGCTAGAAAAGATTCTCTACAAATTTACATTACAGATGATGCTCTTGCTCCTACCTCCCCAAAGAGATTGGTGATTGATGAGACAGAAGACAAGAGCACCATCAGGGATGAGACTAACATCATCTCTGAGAAGCTGACATCATTTCAAGATGAACTGAAGAGATTTATGAAGATGCAAGGAGACCTGCAGACTCTGGCTGATGTTGCTTCTTTGGGAGATCTACGCGACTTGTCTGCAGATAATATTGATGGCAAGAGGAAGAGAAAAAGAGCTCAAGCAGGTCTGTTGATATATCGTTTTATTTCTCTATTACATGTATGTGTATGTGTGTGTGTTATCTTTATGATATGTTTAATCTCAATTAGATTCTAAGAACACAATTTTTCTTACTTTGGTTATTGGAAAATTTAACAGGGTCAAAAGCTATCCTATATGGGCATAACATGTTGAATGCATCACAATACTAGGATTTATTATTTGAAGGTAAACTTAGAAGTTCTTATCTTGAATTATGTCTTTCTATGACTCAACAAAACAACCCTTTCACAGTTTAGTTGTCTACAGTGCATCCACCCGGAAGTCATCTTTGTCTCTAATAATTGTGAAATCAGCTTTCTAACATAATGATTTTGACAGCTCAACCTCTTGATTATGACAGATCTCTCATCAGTTGATTATGACATCTTTCTAACCTCTTTATTATGACATCTTTTTAACCACTTGATTATGAAAGTTTGAAAACTACTTGTCTATGCCAGCTCTCTAACCACTTGACTACATGAGTTTTCTAACCACTTCTCTAACAACTTGATTGCACCCATTCTTTAACCACCTGACTACACATGTTCTCTAATCACTTGACTATAGCAGCTTTCTAATCCCACGATTGTGATGTCACATTTCCACCTATCAACCTGCAGTGTATCTCATTCATGGCCCCTCTGTCACTTACCCTTCTCCTACTTTTCCTACTCATATCTATGGCTAAAGTCAACCTATCTATCTTGCATCACCTGTAGTTATGTCTGGCCCATTAGTGACTGTTGACAGTGTGGAATGTTTCACCTCCATCACTGGGCTAGGAAATGTAGATTACAATCTTGACTAATTTGTCTGACATGGTACTTGTGTGTAGGGTGACATAATTTGATGTACATTTTCTGAATGTTTTAACCAATAAGTGCTCTAACTAGTGAATGTCTAACCTGGACAAGAACAATAGGCAAGTGAGTGTTCATCTATGCAGCTTTCTGTTTGCTTAATTTGTGTCATAATTTGAGCCACTCAATACCACTACTGTTGTCTCTGTCATGTTATCATTCAGTCACAAGTCGTTCTTGTACTACAGAGCATGGTGTTAATAATCCATCTTTCTTGCAGGAAGTATGTGACACAACACTCCATCATACAAAACATTGCTAACTGGAACAATTATTAGAATTGATGTTTTTTGCCGTCCTTGTGGTGCCGGGGTCTGCAAGGGAAGCAAAGAATGGTACCACTGCAACCTATAACGCATGTCGTAAGAGGCAACTAATGTAGGCATTAGGGATGCTACCCTAGTAAATAAAAAGCAGCGTAGAAATTGGATGTGCTGGTCTACTTGTAGGTGCATAACTGGCATGACATACAATCACTCTTAGGCTCAGATCACATACAAATCACACGGAATGGTTGACAAGTGGTCAATATGGAGCGTTCGAAAAGAAGATGTTTTTGCATTCTGACATCAGTACAAACTCAAGTCTCTTTCAGATTGATGAAAGCACAAAGATCATAGCTCCTGTACATTAACTCCAGTCACGGTTCCTGATGTTTCACCTACTCAGAAAATTATATGCCCATTTTTAGCTGTGGGAAATGGGGAAATCAACTCTACCTGGAATTGATCCCTTATACATTTGTGGTTGATAAACTTGCAATTAAATGCATAACTCTCCTTAGTATTTTTTTTAAAATACCCTGTAGTGTACACTAGGTATATTCTTGGATTTTCAGTCTCACATACACGGACGTACATCACCAGGTATGATGGTTTACTGAGTATCAGCTCAAATTTTATAATCAACAGGTTGAATCTGAAGAGATTGTATTGGATGATCTTGATGACTCTATAAGTAACACAGATGATGATGCTTCTTCTCCTCGCAAGAGACGAAGGTCGTGGAAAGGTCATAGAATAAGCGAGGAGTTAGGCATGTACGCTTGTGACCAATGTGACAAGCAGTTCAGTAAACAGAGCTCACTAGCCCGACACAAATATGAACACTCGGGTAAAGATTATTTCTAGTATTTTATATTCCTGTCTCTCCCATGTCTCTATCTCTCTTGGCTGCATATCTCTTCACCTCTGACTTGCCTCTGTCTGTCTCTCTCATGTCTTCCTATCTGTTTCTCTCTTATATCTGACTCTTTTTTTTATTCGTTTCTCTGTTGTCTATGTATCGTTCTCTAGTTTATATCTCTCTTGTCCCAATCTTTTACATTTTTGCTTTAGTATATGTCTTTTTTTGTCCATTTCCTTTGACTCCATATTTATTTTTTCATCTCAATCTTGTCTCCATATTCCCCTCTTGTTTCCATTTCTTTCCTCTCTTGCCTGATATTAGTTGTTCCATATCTTTATTGCCCCAACCTTTATTGTCTTGCACTTATTACAAGGCTGTATCTCACTCATCTGAGAGCCTTCTCTCTTAGCTTCACCTCTCTCCTGTTTTCACTTCTGTCTCCATCTCAGTCTTCTATCCATATAACCCCCCTTTTTCATATCCATTTCTCTTGTTGCATGTCTCTCATGTCTTTATTCTACCTTTTCATCTCTATCTCTCTCATTTCTGTCTCTCTTTTATCTCATTTCTGTAACGAAGGAAAGAAAGAAAAAATCTCATTCCTGTCTGTCTTTTATTTCATTTTGTCTCCAGTCTCATTTATTTGCTTACAATTTGTCTGCAATGTAGTTATAGTATTAAAAATATCCTGTGTGTGCAACATGTGTACATTGACATCTTTTAGGTTTTTTTGTTCTATTCCACCTCCTTCTCTGGTCTTTCCTTATTTTCCTCTTTGTCTGGTTTCATTTTCACCTTCATTTCTTGCCCTTGTGTGTTCATATTTCCACTTTTATTTTGCCTCTTTTTCTGTTATTCCTACCTTCATTCCTCCTCCTTGTCCATATTTGTACCTTTATTTCTACTTATTTTCTATTTGTTTTTCCACTTTCATTCCTCCTCATTGTCTGTTGTTATCTCCACCTTAATCTCCCCTAATTATATGTTCTTATTTCCACTTTCCTTCCTCATCTGTCCGTATCTTCACCTTCATTCCTTGTCTGCTCTTATTTCAACCCTTGTTTCTCCTTTTTTTCTATTCTTTTTGCACCTGCTATCCTCTTTCTTGTTTTATTTCCACCTTCATTTCTCCTTGTTTGTTCTTATTTTTACCATTTCTCTTTTATCTGGTTTTATTTCCATATTGATTCCAATACAAGTATAACATATGATGAGACAAAAACAGAAGATACATGAACAAGTAGTCTTCTTCTCCTTCTTTGCGTTTGTTCTTTATGACCAATTTTAATCACTCTTTGTGATACGTTTGATCTTTGCCAAGAACGTGTATACGTTGCACATTGGTTTGGTAGACCCCTAAACGCATAGACTTCTACACGCTTAGGACACATGTAGCCGATTTCAGCCAAACCTCCTTAGTCGCCTCTTACGACATGCATGGCAGGTAACAGTGGTTCTATTCTTACACCCCAAATTTGGGCCCTGGTAACCACTCGGCGGAACAAGTAGTAAATAGAACATTCAGGTAATGAGGTGTGTCAGAAGAATTTACATGAACATGTGGGAAACCAAGCATCCAGGCCACCATTAAAAATATAATAAACATATTGCTAGCTCAATGATAACAAATAACAAGTCAAGCTAACATGTTTAGGACCACACAAAAGGAAGAAAACTATACCAAGCTCCCCAACAATAGCAAACACTCTATACAATACAACACAACAGTTGCAATACACATACAATCTCTTGAACTTTTCTGTTAAAGAGCAACCATCTCAGCATCTCTGATTCTCAAAAACAATTTTCCAAAATATAAGTTACAAACATGACTTATTTATATAATTCAGTAGCACCATGCCGATATTTTCTGGACAGGTGCAAGACCATTTAACTGTGAAGTGTGTTCCAAGGCCTTCAAACACAAGCACCACCTGACAGAACATCACCGACTCCACAGCGGAGAGAAACCGTTTAAGTGTCGCAAGTGTGGCAAACGATTCTCACATTCAGGGTCTTATAGCCAGCACATGAATCATAGGTGAGTGTTGGAGATTGGACTGTTTGTTAATGAATTGTCAAACTACAGGGTTGTGTTACTGATTCAATTATTTGTGGATGAGCTGTTGTGGTTGTCTGTGTTGATGTGCAGCTCTACAGTCAAAGATTATTTGATTAATTTGTAATCATATATAATAGAGAAACCTGTTGTCATCTTCTGGCTACAAACTGGACACAATAGGCTGAGATACTATCTGTTTAACAAGTACAAGATAGATCCTACTGACATAAGAAAATGTGACATCAGCAAGGTAAAACAAACACAGTACCCAACATACAATGAACAGAGGAAACACATGTGGCCAACTGCTTTGTCAGTCCAGGACAAGCTATATGGAGATATACTCTTCTTCTTCTTCTTTTGTCATCACACTGCTACCGGGTTGTTGCCCAGTATCGTGGTTTTCTGTTTTTGTCTTGCGCTGTTCTGGTGGCTTGTGTGATTGTTATCTTTGCTTTTTCACAGGATTCTGCTACGCCATCTAACCATCTTTTCCGTGGTCTTCCTCTTGCCTTCTTTCCCAATGTTCTGTTGTAGAAGACTTTGTATACTGTGGAGTTTGGATGCATTCTTATTAAGTGGCCAAACTACTTCATTCTTTGTTTCTCTATGTAATTCAAGCACGGTTTTGTGCCAACTTTCTTTTTTATGCTGATATTAGTGATTCTGTCTTTTCTTGTGTTGCTGGTAACTTTTCGCAGGCAAACTCTGGTTGACCATTATATCAACTTTAGAAATATACAAGTCAATGTCTAAAAACGGAGGAGGAAGAATAATAATCAAATATATATTTTGTCTATAATTTTTCTAATATTATTTACTGTTGGTATTAACTCATGTATTATCTTTATATACTATCAAAAGTCATTTAGATTTTTAAAATTAAAGAAACAATCCAGTTGATATCAGTTATACGAGGACTACTATCATAGTACTCCGGACATGTTCATAGGTACTCCGTCCCTGCCTCAATAAATCCAGCAGCATCCAGCGGCCCAAAATGCCAGTCCAATGTTGATTAATTAATCTCTGTGCATATTTGTTATGTCATTCTTTTTGGGCTGTACCAATATCAACACCTATCTCTCTCAATCATGGTCAGTGACTGGGATTCACAACCCTGAAACTCCTCTGTTCAGAAAGACTCTCTCAACGCATTAACTTCTGATATAGTAGCCATGCCAGCCAAACTATCAGCCTGCTCATTACCCTTGACTCCTGCCTTGTAATACTGTGTGGTATATATGGAGAATACATGTTATTCTTGTATTATTCTTTGACCAACTACACGTTATGGGTCATGTGATTAACATCATACCTGTCACCTTTACTACCTAGTGTTTCTCTGCTACCCAATTGAGACTGGGTCAACCTGTAAACCATTTGGGGTTGAAAATCTCCCATTCCAACTGTGGATTACTAACCTGGGACCACACACCCATCTAGGGAGTAAGTGTAATAACACCTGTGTTACTGCAACTCTTTCATTTAGATTTGTTTTAACTGTTAAATGTTATTTTTATTTGTTAGTTCTATAAATTTTTAGATGCTATTTATATGTGTTAGCTGTATAAATTGCTAAATGTCACTTATGTTTGTTTTGTTGTCCAGATACAAGTTCTGTAAACCTTCTGATGGTGAGGATGATGACAATGCTGCAGGTTCAAACAAAGAAGACTAAGTTGTCATCATAGATGTAATCATTTTACAATCTCTCAGACATTCAGATTTTCTCAAGTTGAGAGAGCATGTTGAGCAAAAAACTGAAATAGTTCAAGCAAAGAAGTCCACCTTGTCTATCACAGATGTATGGGTGTTACTATCTCTCAGACATTCTGGTTTGTTCAAGTTGAGAGAGAGCACATCAAGAAACAACTGCAGTAATTGAAATAATATCACAAAAACTGTAATCTCTTGGAAACCACCTCCTCTGCAGATGATATGGACAACAGGGAAGCTACTGCTGTAAAGAAAGATCAACAATAATTTTGAAGATATAGAAATATGACGACATAGAAAACAAAAGTTGATAAAGATTGGGCACAACTTACTACAGATATATGAGTCTTGATTCAGATATCATTGTTTGTCAACTTCTAGTAGTGTAGAAGATGTATGATGTTAGTGACTAGACATGGCCTTGACAGATTATCTTGACATCTGTTGGAGACACAGAGTTTGCAGAAATGTTTGTCCTCTGTGTTCAACTAATTTATGTTGCAAAGTACATTTCGTATCACATGACTTGTGATGCAGCTTTAGTAGCAAAGTAGTTGACATGTTGTTTAATATCACACAATTTGTGATAAATCAGCTGTCAGAATGTTTCACATCACATGATTTGTGGTGCATCTTTAGTAATCAATCAGTTGACAGGTTGACTATGTAAAACATGGTGACATGTTGAAGTCACTTAGCAACTGTCTGTTGGATGTTGGCAATAACTGAAATGAGGTTACATGAATTTGGAAACACAAGTAGAAAATGTCACTGAAGAACTCTAACATAATTTTGTATAACCAATTGAACCATGGGAACCATCAGCAAGCATACCCTTTGCAGTCTGTTGAATTAGACTGAGCAGCTATGGATGTGTCTGGAACAGGGGGAAGTTGATATCTAACAATAACAAATTTGGTCGTTAAAAAGATAAAAGTTCAAATTACAATCTCACTGTTCTCATGTTTATTAGTTGGAGAAATGGACACTACAATGATCTTAGCCTTTGACCTTACCAGTGTGTTCCCTATCTGTCTGTGTGTGTGTGTGTGCATGCGTGTGAACATCTGATCCTACCAGAATCTGAACTATCCATTTTTGTTCCTGTGAACATGCATCAGTAATTATTTTTACATATTTTTATTGATTGATACAGTGGCTATCTGTCTGTGTATTCCAATGCAAAATTTGCTGTTTTCTTCAAGACTTGTACACTCTGAGCCAACTACAGTAGACCAGTTTTTAAGATCAGGACTAACACTTGTGTACCATTTGGTCTGCACTTTCTACGTTTTAATTAATTGTGTGGGATAATATATTCAGATTTGGTCTGTTCCATTTATACCTGACCATACTAAATGATCACTTGAAGAGACTACAAATGTATAAAATTAAACAGGACCGTGGTCAGTGATTATTTGAAAAGACTATGATTATATCTGAATAGACAAAACTGCTTTTAACCATTCCTTGGTGGGACCAGTGTGTGATAAGGGACCACAGTTATATATGATTAGATGTGGCCACAGTCAATGATTACTTAATGGGACTAGTGTGTTATTACTTGAAGGGACCACAAATATGATTAAACAGGACCACTAAGTAGTTACTTAAAGGGGATCAATATATAATTTCTTTATCAAACAAATGTATCAAACACTACCACTGTAAGAGATGAGTAAGGAATATTGTGTTTGGGGTTAGCAGCCTTGTCATACCCAAAAAATTATTACAGAAACTCCCACTGTAAGAGATGCTTAAGGAGTACTGTGCTTGTGGCTAGCAGCCTTATCATGCCATACAAATGTCTAAATAAATTACCTCTGTGTGTCATATTAATACATTTTTACAGACTCACTTTAATATCAGGCCTTATGTAGGTGGCAGTGTATATCCTAGAGTGGAGGTTTGATACTGTACTGATGTACACATGGAAAGTTCTGAGTTTGTTTCCACTACTAGACACAAAATTATTTAGAAAACTTTGCAAATTCCTTGACCTTTGTTGTAGGTAAGGCCAAGTGTCTAGTCCTATTGGTGGATGGTCAAGAACATTGTCAAGATCTTTTGGCAATTAAACATTTAAAAAGCATAGCCTACTTGCTACTGCCTGGTCCAAATATGAGGTAATAACCCTGTCCCCCAAAAATGATGTGTTGACATTGGATATTCTGTTTCATAAGGGACATATTTTGCAACCTTACTGTAAAAATTGCACAACATATTTCACACAAAAATGAATAAATTTACAAAAATAAATCACAAAGAATGGTTTATAAAGTGATTGTGCAAGATTGATCATAGAATCAAAAACACAGTTGTGATTCCATTCTTCAAAAATGCTTATTACTTGTATTTTTTGTCCCTTAACTTGGATGTTGTGGGGACACTGATTCAGAAAGGTCTCTATCAGCTCTTTCCAAATCTGCTAAGGTCTGTCTGCTGATTTTAAAAATAGGCATGATTATTAGAGATTGTCAGTAACTTGACACAAAGATTTATTGTTTTGTTTATATTAAAAACATGCTTTTAAGGCATTTGAATGTATGGAACCAAAGACTTACTGCATACAAATGTCCAGAAATATGTCACAAACAAAAAAACTCTTGTCTGTACAAATACTAGATTGTTATACTGTTTTAAATCATACTGTGAGAACTTGTTTGTAAATTTTAAACAAGAATTCCTATATTTCATTTCATGTGAATGACTTTTCAGAAACTTTCCAAATGCTATTTTGTACAACTACTCACAAACTATATTATTTCATAACTCTGTATGTAGACTGTACATATCTATGTAATCACTTGATGTCAGTTTCAAATACAGGTTCCCACTCCATATCCATATGCCATACAGTATTTTAGTAGTGCATGTACTTATTGAACTGGGACCAATTTTTCCAGAACATTTTTACATTAATTCCAGTTGTATGTTGCTATGTTGTACATGATGTGCTTTTTTAAATAATGGAAGTATTTTTTAAATAAAGCATTGACCTAGATGACATACTGTATATATTTTTTTTGTTTTAAATTGTCAATTTCTTGAATGATAGGTTTTTTTTTGTTTGATATGACTTGTTTTGTATTTTAACAGGTTAATTGAAGAGGAGGTATAGGAGACTTTTGAGATTTAAAAAAAATTCCTGTTGATTATATTTCTTACATGTAGCATGAAAACCTCAAGCAGATAAGAACAAACTACCTAGAAATATTTATCTAGACATTGATAACATTAGATTATAATGTATGTCTCTGTCATATATTTGAATATAAGATAGTCAGAAGTACATTCATTCCCCATTTTTGAAACGTTCACTTCATGCCGTTTCTCTCAATCAAAAGAAATCCAAAGAAGATTTTTGCTTTCACTTAAAAAAAGAAGGAAAGTGAGAGTGACTCAGGCTTTGAATCAACAATAATAAATACAGCAATGATAACTTTGGCTAAAGAGGTTGAGTGTTGAATTTTAAGAAGAATATTGAAGAGGTTTTGGCAGCACATAACCAAGAATTAAAAGAATAGGAGCTGATGCAATTGCAAAAGGAAAGGATCTGAATTTAAACTGAATATAATAGTGAATGACCTGAAAGTGAAGCCATCCTGAAACTGAACATGAAGCACTTGCATGAGACTTTTGCTACGATTGACAGAATTGCAATGATTGCAGAAAGTAAGACTTTTAATTTTGTTAGGACACAAAGTTCAGAATAGGTTTGCAGAATACTTCTGGTGCCTACAATTGTCTGCAAAGTAGAAAATGCATGAAGCTAAACAGCATACTTCAAACATACCAATCTTCTGTACTACCTCAAAGCACCAAAACTTCTGACAACGAACACACCATCAACACCTACTTCTCAGCCTTCCAATGTGTTCACTGTTTCCCCATATTCTGGTAAGTGGAACTACACTGTACAGACAATATTTCTCCTTTAAATGAGGATTAAGGAAATCATCTCTACTTTTACTATATGTTATTGTAACCTTAGGCTTTATATGTTCCTTTTGGGTCCTGGGATAATTAAATTTCCACAATAATATAGTGGTAATTGTGTTTTTTGCTGTATTCCATTCCGACTGACAATTTGGGTTTTCCCAACAAACACTCAACATTCAGATAGTGGGGATACATGTAGCATCAACCACAGGCTTATGGACAAGAATAAGACATCAACATGTATAGTTGGAGATTAAAGAGACAAAATGGTGATGTATTGACCATACTCTTAGCAAACAAAATAACAATTCAGTCATTTATGAATTTGACTGGAGCTCACATGAGAAGTGAAGCACAGAAAGGCTGAAAACATTTAAACAGTATCAGCTAAACAGCTGGGGTATCATAAGTAGTAAATATAAATGAGCTGAGAGTAACTGCTGCTGATTTAAGTCTAGGGGAAACGAGAAAAATTTAGATAAGTCACGGTTGTAAGAAATCTAGGTACTAAACTGTCACTAAAAAGTAACTGCAGACGCCCTGCTTTCAGCTTGAGATTAACTTCTTGTTTTTGTGTGTTCCCAATTAAGTTTCCAGCAGATATCATCATAAGCATACTCAAAGTGTTGCTTCTAGTTCTAGATCAACCCTATCTAGATAACTCTTATATGTCAGCAGGAGTTAGGTTATCATTAGCAATAACTATGTCTCTTGATCAGCATAAATTAGATCAACCATATCTATTTCAACATTATCTAGGTTTTCCATTTGTTTATGGAAGGTTTCACCATGTTTATTGATATTCCAGTATTGTTTCTTTTATACATAATTACTAGTATTCCAATTTGTTATTCTTACCTCCAGTAAAAAAATAAATTACAGTAAACAGAGAATGTTGCTGTTTCTGCTCTTTAAAAAATAAAACATATTGTGCTGGGACACTGAGCCTGTCTAGCATGTTCGTAGCGCGTTGGACATTGGGTGATAAGCCATCTGTGAGTGCAGGCTCAATTCGCAGGCTGGCAGAAAAGCACAGGTTCTCCAGATTTACGGTGTTTGTGGCACCGACCGAAGATTAAGTGCTTCTGGATCGGAAAAAATCAAAAAAATTGGGACACCGAAAAATATAGTCAGCATTTCGCTGTGGGCAGCATGTTGGATTCAAAGTGGGATGTAAGTAGGTTCAAATTCTGGTGTAGTTGCCTGTCTAGTCCTTGCAGTTGGTATCAGACTTTCTGAACTGTGGGTATATTCAGAATTACTTTTAGAAGCACTGTTTAAGTACTCTGAGGCTGACATTTCCAGCACAGTGAAAGAATTAAAGTGACTGTGCAGTTATGAGGACACCCTATATGTAGAGATGCTGATTCTAATTAATGATCTAATCATAGAAAAATTATGAGCTGTAGGTCATTTGTCATTTTAAAAAAATATGAAAATTATCGTGTATAAATGCAGAGATTTTTAAGTTGGTTTTATTTCATCTTCTATTATGGAGCAGTGACTGTTGATAACTTGTTGCACTCAGTGATCTTTCCAATGTTGTTGAGCTTTTTATTATCCTATGCCAAACTACACATTTATAACAGGCAACCATACATTGGAAATTAGATGCAGAGTTTGGCTTGATGTTTTTAAAAATAAATTTGAATGAAAATGCAGAAAGATAATATACATGGCAGATTACTTATGATTATGAATAATAATGTGTTTTAGGGCTTTATCTTTGTAGAAAATATTAGTTTTGGTCAAAAACGCAGATTTTTCAAAGTGTTTAGTTCTATAAAGTACAACACTTGTACTATTGATTGCACACAAAATTATGTTGTTTTGTGTGCGTATTAGCATTAAAAATTAATAAGAAACGCCCTACTCTAACCTTTTTTCTTTCACATTCCAAGTTTAAAATTGAATTTTCTCAAATAATTTTTTGCCATTTGGTATGTTTCGGAAATCCCTGAGTTTAAACTAATACAAAAGATAGATACATGAAATTTGAGGTGAATATCCCACATATAATTTTGTCTACTGATGCATTTCAAATTACACTTTTTCTAATATTTAAAAAAAAATTTACTTTGAACTCTTTCCACGCTTTAGCACACATTGCCACGGATGAAGTCCGTTGCACGCTATTAACTGCACACTGCGCCATAGAGTTGCTTTCCTTATAAGAAGTCTTTCTAGTTTTACTTCTACTATTTTACTTATACTACTTTTCAACCTTATTATTCTATTGGGTTGCTCAATTTTCTTCAATTTAGTATATATATATATATATATATATATATATATATATATATATATATATATATATCTCACTACTGGTGTTAGACAGGGATGCCTGCTGTCCCCCTCCTCTTCTTGGTGCTACTTGATTGGGTCACACGCACAGCCTACGCCAGGTCTGGAAAAGGCATACAGTGGACACTTATGTCAAAGCTAGAAGACCTGGACTTTGCGGACGATCTCGCCTTGCTTTCGCATAGACTACAAGACATGCAGGAAAAAGTGGATGCTCTGACACAAGCGGCTGCGAGTCGGTCTTAAAATCAGTAAGAGAAGACTAAAGTAATGCGTAGCAACAACATACAGCAAGATCCAATACTGATTGAGGGACATAGAAGATGTGGATGAATTTGTCTACCTTGGAAGTAAGATCAGCAGATCAGGAGGTACAGATGAGGACATTAATGCTAGGATTAGGAAGGCCCGACAGGCCTTTGCGATCCTGTACATGGTGTGGAAGTCCGCTGCCATCTCCACGAAAACAAAGCTCAGGATTTTCAGCTCAAATGTGAAGTCGGTGTTGCTGTATGGCTCGGAAACTTGGCGAGTCACTAGGGCAAAATAAGATCCAGACCTTTGTCAACGGATGTTTGCGGCGGATTCTCAGATTGAGATGGTATGATAGAGTTACAAACACGGATCTGTGGATAAGAACAGGGCAGGAACCTATGATGACACAGGTCAAGAGGAGAAGATGGCGATGGATAGGTCATACCTTGCGGAAGACACAGTCGAGTGTCACTAGACAAGTGCTTGAGTGGAACCCGCAGGAAAGCGAAAAGAGGACCCCTAAGCAGACTTGGAGAGAGGTCTTATTGAGGAACTGAAGAGTGCTCAATTGACCTGGGAGACCATAAAAAGAACAGCCAGAGACCGAGAAGAGTGGCGAACAACTGTTGAGGCCCTATGCCCCACGAGGAGCGGAGAGGATTAATGAATGATGATGATGATATATATATGTGTGTGTTTATTTATTGACGAGTAGTTGGGATTGGTTATTTTATGTCTTTTTTTCCTTCCTTGAATTAACTGCTAAAAATTGAGGAAACAACTCCGCGTGGAAAGAGTTAACCCTTTCGCTCTATATTATTTTGACCTCTGGACGCATTTATTTTGCGATTCAAATTTAACATTCAATGTCAATTAGTTTAAACCTTTATAACTGTAGTACTGTTTCTCTAAAGTATGAGATATTATATATTAAATTGTTGCTAATTGGATGTGGAATACATTAATATAATATTTTACATCAGGTGATATACGTTTGAGAAAATTAGATTATTGTAGCATGACTAGTTTGAAAAAACAAAAATCATAAAAATAATTTTACTATCGGGCTTGTATTGCATCTTAATATTCATAGATGTTTCCCGAAGTATCAGTTAAATGAAGATAATCCATGTGCGAACATATTCTATAAGTTTCATCTAGCTAGGTGCAGTAGTTTTTATAATATTCACTTTTTAGTGCGGACACATCAATAAATAGAATTTGGAACGTCCATTCTTTAGATGTAATTACTACATTAAACTTACAACTATCGATACTGCATTTCATAAACAATCAAATATCATTATTACCATTAATTAAATCTTCTTCATTACTATCACAAGTTATAATTTGATCTAACAGTACTCAAGATTACACTGTATACATCGTCGGAATCATTAATGTTTAAAAAAAATATCTCGACTTGAACACAATAATACACTGCTTTTCCTCTTTTAAATCTTTGTTAAATGGAGATAGTAATGTACCTACATATATGTACTTTCCATTTCTGAAGATTTTTTAACTTCAGTAAAGGGGTTGGGAAGATACATTCGTTTCCGTGAACAGACATTCAAAAGCCGATATATCGGTTGTGCGACATCATGAACATTACTCTGAACCGATATATCGGCTCTGCAGTCCCGTTGGGTTAAATGTGAAATGGGGACACATTTTGTGTGATTTTGCCATGCATAAGTTTAAAAATAAAATATATTTCTTGAGATTTTACGGAAAATAAATGTCACAGTAGCTCTTGATATGCTTACAGTTTATGAACCATCTGTTAACCAAGTAGTCCAAAAAAGACAGGTAACCTGGGCAGATGATGCTCAACAACCCGGCAGGGCAGGTTGTTTAAGGGTCGCTACCATACAAGAAAATAGCAACTTGCTGCCTTGCAGGTAGGCTGGGGACAGCCAAAGGCTGACGGAGAGCGAACCCTGTAAACGCTGGCTCAAACCGGATACGTCACCGAAGGATAAGCACTAGAGCTCCAAATCGCGCTGAACTATGTGACGTAAAATTACGTTCTTGGCAAAGGCTGTTTATATATCACAATAAGAATGATCAAAATGGCCAAAAGAACGACCGAGAGAGAGAAAATCATCCCTTTATTTTTCAATATATTTGTTTGTTTTGTAAATTTTAGGATTCTAAATCCATGCACTTTTTTTAAAGATGGCCACTGTTGTCATGGAAACCATACATTGTTTTTTTAAAGCATTAAAATAGATCTACATTCATAGCTTAACATGCCCATTATAAAATAATTGCTCAAACTTAAATTAATAAAGAAAAATGTTGATGCCAAACCTCTTAAAGGCTTTGCTGAGTTTCAATTGTCATGTATATTTTGGTCAATATGTTATCATAACTTGTGATAGGTGATTCAGTTTTTGTTACCTTTCTAGTGCTTAGTGCAAGACCATATTTTTCTTATTTGTTTAGAAAATTATAGACACATAAAACTATTTGTATTTTGATACGGTTGTTAAGTATAATATATAACTTTACTTCTGAATTTGCACCATCTGTTGTTGAATATTGTCAGGCCAGGATTCACACTCTACTCAGTGTCAGTTATATAAATCGCTCTTGAGCATTTGTGTACTCATATTTCTTTACTGTTTGCAAACAATATCATTTATTATTATAATTATACACACCACCACAAAAACAGTCATGCTAAAGGGATTGTCTCACTTTCTTAAAAGATTGATTCTTTTGATCGAACAAGCTACTAAACCAATCAAAAAAATTTGATCTTTTGCTACCAGTTTAAAAAAACAAACTAGATATGTTGTTGAATGTGCCTGCATGCTTTATCCTTCTTAGGGAATCACATTTTGTAATATGCTCAGTGTTGTCTGCCGTAGTAATTGTGTAGTGTCTCTTTATTAACAAGTCGATATCTCTGATACCTTGTACATATGCATGATTTTGGCCTTTCTTGTGGTGTAGGACAGTTTTGCATCTCTGTATCTGGTTTTATCTTTGCACACTTGCAGAACAGGTTGGTCTCCAGATTAATTCTGCCAAGACCAAAATTAGGGACCTCACAAACTCAACAGACAACATCGTAATAAATGGCCAAACACTGGAGAAAGTTGAACATTTTACATATTTGGGTAGTAAAGTGTCAAACAACGGGGACACGAAATAAACTCTCATATTGCTATAGCAGCTAGTGCCTTCACTAAATTAACGAATATCTGGCAGTCTCAAGACCTTAGTATATGCACAAAAGTTAAATTATTTAGGTCATGTGTGATTCCTGTACTGACCTACGGTTGTGAAAGTTGAAATCAACAAAGAAAATTGATAAGAAACTGGACAGCTGTGAGAATAAATGTCTCCAAAAATTATTAAAAGTAAAATGGAGTGATTTCGTTTCTAACAACACAGTGAGAGATAGAACACACCAACAACCTGTATCAAATATTATAAGGAAACGAAGGTGGAAATATTTAGGTCATGTTCTTAGATCAGACGAACAAAGACTAAATTGACAAGTCCTTATGTGGTCACCAGTTGGGAAAAGAAAACATGGAAGGCCAAAGACCACTCTTCAAAGAACCATCCAACAAAAAGAAAGTAAACTATTGGGATGTAAAACCATACAAGATCTCCAACTGCTAGCAAGAACCGCATCACATGGAGATCTAAAACCTCTGCCCTATGTGCCGCCTTTGGCACGAAAGGAACTAACTAACTATCTGGTTTTAGAACTTGATTCTAATTATTGGAGGAGGAGATAGGTCTGTGTAAATATAGTGTTTCATCCCGCCTGAGTGATTACCGGGGCCCAAATTTGGGTTGTAAAGAATAGAACCACTGTTACCTGCCATGCATGTCGTAAGAGGCGACTAAGGAGGTTTGGCTGAAGGCGGATGCACGTGTCCTAAACATGTAGAAGTCTATGTGTTTAGGGGCCTACAAACCAATGTGCAACGTATACACGTTCTTGGCAAAGATCAAACATATCACAAAGAGTGATTAAAATTGGTCGAAGAACGAATGCAAAGAGGATAAGAGTGTTTCATCCTGAACTAATCGAAAAGTTCAAGAAATTTCTTGTGGTCTCTACACTAGTATTTAATAACAAATTTGAGTAAAGCAGAAAGATGAAGTTGAACAAGCTGCTAAAAACCTCACCACAAAAATAGCTGTTATTTTCTTCTTTTATTTTTATGTTGCTTTTTTGCCCTTGCTACCTTAAACAGGTGAATCAACTAAATCCATGAGCTTCCATTCCAAATGTTCAATTTTGTTGATGTTTGCATGTCTCACTAACTTGCTGTTGTCTTGATTTTATAAGATCTTTTTTGTTGATATTGATCAGCCAGTGTTCTGTACATAATGTGTAACAACTGCTGAGTCAGAGGAGTATCATTGATCATTTTATTGGTATAATAGTCATATACAGTGCAGTATTTCTATAGTTCACTTTTGTTTTTAACTGTATAGACAGAAACATTTCTAAAATCATACTATTTACCATCATTCTAGTGGTATTTAAAATATCATTGCTTTGGACCATACATATAATGCTTATTATATGTCCATCATTTTGTACCATACTTATGGTGATATTTATAAAAATCATCATTCTTTTTACCATATTTCAAGTGGTATTTATGAAGTCATCATTTTTGAACATATTTGAGATGGAGAGTTGCTATAGGACTCAACTATAAAACTGAAAATATATGTAACCAAGTCAACTTCCTTGAGTGATCCAGTTGTTGGATGTATTACTCCTTGGTTCTCATAACATGACTCTGGTGAAGCAGCTGCAGGTGCTAAATAAATCTGATCCCCAGAAACTTCTGGAGTTAAACTATAGACTCGCCCGAGTGGTTACCCAGGCCCAAATTTGGGGTGTAAAGAATAGGACCACTGTTACCTGCCATGCATGTCGTAAGAGGCGACTAAGGAGGTTTGGCTGAAATCGAATGCATGTGTCCTAAACGTGTAGAACTATGCGTTTAGGGGCTACCAAACCAATGTGCAACGTACACACGCTCTTGGCAAAGATCAAACATCACAAAGAGTGATTAAAATTGGTCGTAAGAACGAACGCAAAGAAGAAGAAAGAAACTATAGACTATGTATAAGGTAGTCCCTATCAAAACTTGTCCAGGAAGCACACACTAAGTAAATAAACAAGGAGAAGGTAGTCCTTATCAAGACTTGTCCAGGAAGCACACACTAAGTAAATAAACAAGGAGAAGGTTACTTTTCAAACCTCCAATGTCTAGAAGGCAGTGTGAAGATGTAACACAACTGACTTTCAACAGACAGACACATAAATGTTGTGTTCCCCTCAAAGCTGGTTGATATAACTGACTTCAGACATATATGCTGTGTCTCTATCAAAAAATGGCAGACACAACTTACTTCCAACAGACAAGACATGTATCCTGTGTTAACCCTTCAAATACATGTATAGATGTCATTTATTACTTTTTATTTTGTGAACTGAAAAATTGTGTCATCTTAAGCTGAATATTATATTCATTTTGTTATTATATCATTTTATCTGACCATATCAACATTTGTAATATAGCATGCAGCTATTCCTTTTGTTGGAGACTAAGATTTAGTAGCATGCATTCTTGTGCACTTTTTAGCACCGATGTGGGTTGTTGGTACACTCGCAGGGCACCTTTACCTACCAGTATTATTACAGAGAATCAAGGCAGCGAGAGAAACAGGTCTTGAAGACACTCTGCTTTTGTTTGGTCTTGACATTATCATGTAAATAGTTCCAAGTCATGTCCTAATGTGAGAGCCATGATAGCATATTGGTTAGTGCAAGTGTTTCTTAGGCATGTGGTTTCAAGATCAAATTGACCAGTTAGTGTTTTCCCCCATATCTTTAAAACGCTTTAAAGACACTCTTAAAGTGTCTCTGAAATGCTTCGATATAGACAATCGTGCTGGAATCCATTGCCAAGATGCCAAATGTGGCGCTGTAACAACAAAGAGGAACCCGAATAGCTGAGAATCATCGTATTGTTGAGTCACAGAGAAAGCGAGCAGCGGAAAGACAGCACACAACACGCACATGTCTAACCTTGATCATGTATGCCCCACCTGTGGTTGGGGATTCTGTTCTAGGATTGGACTCTACAGTCACCTCCGCACACCAGAGAGGTGCAACAGTACACGTCTGAGATTGTTGTCATCATCGCTTGCGATGGGCACTATGTTATTACAGCACTTGGGCTGAGCCAGCCTCAATTTGGTATCAGAAACAACTGGAAAGCAATTGCATCAACCACTATGTGATCATGGCTTTGTGTCATAATGTGCCCATAATTATAACATTGATATATACAAATTTGTTGATTCTATAGTCATCTTTTCTCTACCTGACATTCATAGTTGGTGCACAGATAATCGATATTAGTGCACACACCATCAGTATTAGTGCAAGTGCATTGATCCTCAGTATTAGTGCATTCATCATCAGTATTAGTGCATTCATCCTCACTATTAGTGCATTCATCCGCCCGAGTGATTACCGGGGCCCAAATTTGGGTGTAAAGAATAGAACCACTGTTATCTGCCACGCATGTCGTAAGAGGCGACTAAGGAGGTTGGCTGAAATCGGATGCATGTGTCCTAAACGTGTAGAAGTCTATGCGTTTAGGGGCCTCCCAAACCTATGTGCAACCTATACACGTTCTTGGCAAAGATCAAACATATCACAAAGAGTGATTAAAATTGGTCGTAAAACTGAGCATGAAAGAAGAAGAAGAAGAAAGTGCATTCATCATCAGTATTAGTGCATTCATCCTCGATATTAATGCATTCATCCTCGATATTAATGCATTCATCCTCACTATTAGTGCATTCATCATCAGTATTAGTGCGCTCATCATCAGTATTAGTGCATTCATCATCAGTATTAGTGCATTCATCATCTCTCTCTCTCTCTCTCTTTAGCCTGTTACGCCCCTGGCGTTTAGGCAACAACAAACGTACACCATTCTTCCTGTTCATGGCCTTCCTCTGTATTGTGTTCCAACTATGATTCATTTCCTTCAGCTCTTGCTCTATCGTTCTCCTCCAAGTCGTCTTGGGTCTTCCACGCTTTCGCCTACCCTCTGGAGTCCATCTCAGTGCAGTTTTCGTGCCGGAGCCAGTCTCCATGCGCATCACATGTCCAATCCATCTCAGCGTCGTCTTCGGATGATAGTGCCCATATTCTCTTGTTGGCATCGTGCAAGCAATTCTTGATTCGAGATAGTAGTCGGCCAGTACACGCGTAAGATTTTTCGCAAACAAGTTGTATGAAAGGCGGAGAGTCTGGACATATCCTGTTCTGTCATTCTCCAGCATTCCGATCCGTACAGCAAAGTTGACAGCACACAGCTGTTATAGATACTAGTCTTGGTTCTGATGCTGTATTGGGCAGATTTCAAGGCGGTCTGAAGGGTCATGAATGCACTTCGTGCTTTACTCAGTCTGTTTTTAATGTCAGATCCAGCGCCTCCTTCATTGCTAATAACATTTCCAAGGTATGTGAAAGCGGTTGTATCTCGGAGGGTTTTACCTTCTAGTTTGACTGGTGCTGGGGTTGCTATGTTCAGAGTCATTACTTCAGTTTTCTTCTGATTTATTTTCAGCCCAACCATCTCACTATATTGGTTAAGGCGCATGTCTTTTCCTGGATATCTCTATGTGTATGAGATAGAGTGCGATGTCATCTGCAAAATCTAGGTCTTCCAGCGTGGATGTGAGCGTCCATCTAATACCTCTTGCCTTATCTTCCGTTGTTTTACGCATCACCCAATCTATGACAGTGTTGAATAATAGGGCTGACATAACACATCCTTGTGACGCCTGTTTTACTTCAAACTTTAGTTCTGAAGTTTCAACACTGCATGCAAACTTGCTGTAGCAGCTTTTTATAATATTTATAAAACACAGTGGGATTCCATACCATCTTAAGATACGCCATAGACTTTCGCGGTGTATGCTATCAAAAGCCTTTTCAAAATCTACAAAGTTGATATAGAGTTTGCTTTGCCATTCTGTGCATTGTTCTATGATATTTCTAAGAGCAAATATTTGGCCTATACAGCTCCGTCCTCTCCGAAATCCTGCTTGTTCCTTTCTCAGTTTCTTATCCACAGCGTCAGTAATCCGTTGTACGATGATTTTGCTTAAGATTTTACTTGGGACAGAAAGCAGTGTTATTCCACGCCAATTATTACAATCGGCAAGGGAGCCCTTTTTGGGTATCTTGATGATGACTCCTCTGTTCCATGCATCAGGTATTATTTGGGCATTCCAAATAGTAGTAAACAAGGGTTGCAATATATTAGCTGCAAGTTCTGGGTCTATTTTGAATAGTTCTGCGTTTAAGTTATCATTCCCTGGTGCCTTGTTATTCTTAAGAGATTTAATTGCTGTAATGATCTCATCCTGGCTGGGTGTTTCAATGCCAATTTCTAACTCCTCTGTTGGTTCTGGTATGTCTGCTACTACCGTTGGAGGTGGTCTGTTTAGCAATTCTTTAAAATGCTCTGTCCATCGTATTTCTTGTTCCTTTTCCGTTGTCAATAGTATTCCATTCTTATCCTTTATGAGAGTATTTGATCTTCTGTAATGTTTCCAGCTTATTAGCTTTGTAATTTTGTACACTGTTCCCTGATCACACTTTTTGCTGCTTCTTCTGCCTGTACTGCCAGGTCTTCAACATACATTCTTTTGTCGGCTCTCACAGCCCGTTTGATTTCTTTACTTGCGCTTTTGTACTGTTCTTGGTATCTTGCTTTCAGTCTTTGGACTTTGCTTCTAACAATTTCTTTTTAATATTCTTGGCTGTCTATTATTTTCCATGTTGTTGGTGTTATCCATTCTTTTCTTTTCTTTGTGCGGTACCCTAGACATGTTTCACTGCTCTTGCTATATATAGATGCTATGTTGTCCCATGTTCTATCTATGTTGTCAGTTTCATCCGTAGTTTCATTACTTTCTAGGGCTTGGAATCTGTTCTTTATCTGCATTATAAACTTATCCCTTACTTCCGTGTCTTTTAGTCTATCCACATCGAACCTCTTTTGGAGGTTTTTTCTGTTGTCCTGTTTTTCTTAGTTTAAGTTTGACATAAGCTGTGACTAGGTGGTGGTCACTACCAACATCTGCACCTCTCTTGACTACAACATCTAGCAGAGAGCGTCTCCAGGGTCCATTGATCATTATATGGTCTATTTGGTTTTTATCTCTGCCATTAGGGAATACCATGTTAATTTGTGGATATCTAAATGTTGAAATAGGGTTCCTCCTATAACGAGATTGTTCATGCTGCAGAAGTTTACTAAACGTTCCCCATTTTCGTTCATCATACCACATCCATATTTTCCCATAGTTCTATAACTATGCGTGTTGTCTTGTCCGACCTTCGCATTTAGATCTCCCATAACAATGATAACATCATGGGATGGTGACTTGTCTAATTCTGCTTGTAGGTTTTCGTGGTACGAGTCTTTCTTTGTATCTTCGCTATCATTAGTTGGTGCATAGCATTGTAGGATTGTGATGTTTGTATGCTTCCCCTTTAGTCTGATCTTAATCAAGCGGCTGCTGATAGGTTTCCATTCTAACAGACACTTTTCCACGCCCTTTCTTAGGATTACTGCTACTCCTTCATGGTGTAGGTCATCGTCTCGTCCAGAAAAAGGACTGTTTCACCTGTTGCAGTGGTACTTCTTCCATTTCCTGTCCATCTGCTCTCGCTAACCCCTAGGATATGTAGATTATATCTTCTCATTTCTGCTGTTATTTGTGATAGTTTTCCAGTTTCGTACATTGTTCTTACATTCCAGCATCCAATTCTGGTCTTGGTTTTGGCATTCAGGACTTCCGTCCTCATGAAAGTAGCTTCCTTTCGGCTTTCACCACTTCCAGTCATGTGAGTCAATGACTCTGGTAGCCCTTCATGCCCGTAGATAGGTTGTATGTTTGTTGTTGTTTCCGTACTTTAATTTTTTTAAAGGATGGGATTGTTGTCCCAAGCCCCAACCTGGAGGACCAGGAGACCATGCTTCGTCTGTCCCTCTTCAGTGACCTTTCCGGCTTGGGTAACCCTTCCGGGAACATAAGTTCCCGCCGTCATAGCTCACTGTATCATTGGAGCACGCAAGCCTCCCCACCACTACAAGGTAATGGCCTCATGGGGAGGCATTCATCATCAGTATTAGTGTATTCATCATCAGTATTAGTGTATTCATCATCAGTATTAGTGTATTCATCATCAGTATTAGTGCGCTCATCATCAGTATTAGTGCATTCATCATCAGTATTAGTGCATTCATCCTCGATATTAATGCATTCATCCTCACTATTAGTGCATTCATCATCAGTATTAGTGCGCTCATCATCAGTATTAGTGCATTCATCATCAGTATTAGTGTATTCATCATCAGTATTAGTGCATTCATCATCAGTATTAGTGTATTCATCATCAGTATTAGTGCATTCATCATCAGTATTAGTGTATTCATCATCAGTATTAGTGCGCTCATCATCATCCTTAGCGCTCATCATCAGTACTAACAGAGACCAACAGCACTAGTGTACTTATATTCAGTGTTAGTATATAGTATCAGTATTAGAACATTCACTATCGAGTATTAATGCATACACCATCAGATCTAGTGCCCTCATCTTTAGTGCTAGTGCATTCCATCATTAGTAGGGGGGCACATACATACACACACATACACAGTGCTAGTACCACCGTATGTAATAACAATATTTTCTGTAAAAATGTTTACTAGTACTAAAATCAGCATTACCATTAAAATACGTACTACCACTAAAATCAGTATTACCATTAAAATAAGTACTACCACTAAAATCAGTATTATCACTAAAATCAGTATTATCACTAAAATCAGGAAAATATCCCCATTGCCTTTGCAGACTATAGTGTGAAAATTGTCCCAAGTCCAAGGATGCAGAAGGTAGGCTGACCAATTCCTTTCCCCACTTGTGGAATGTTTATTGCCTGAATTGAAACCACAACTTTTGTTTGATTCAGAAAGTCAACATTCTATGTGTTACACTGATCTGTCATACACTAAAATCAGTATTAGAACTGAAATGCGCATATATACACCCAAGGCCATTTAATGGGGCAGACTGAGGACTTGTGAATTTACCCAAACTGCTGTCAATAACATATCAGGTTAATTTACAAGCAGAAGTGTGTTTAGTCCGACAGTCAAGAGGACACTATCAATGCTTCAAATGTCAAGAAAATGACAAATGATATTACTAGATCACAACTGGTCACTTTGTTAGAAATAGTAGGACTTTTATAGTACCTCTAAGTTAACCATATAATCCTCATATAGTGTAGTCCTGTGTTTGGAATAGCATTATGGTCACAATCTACTAAAAATGACAAAACTTAAATTCTAAAAACAATGCACAGTATTAGAGGATAATTGTCCAGACCTTGTTCAATTAGATTTCCATTATAATTTATCTGAGCGTACATTGTATTTCAAGATCATATTGGATTTACTTAATTATAGTTGGTAGACTGGCATCCCATAATGGCACAATCAAATTTAATGCTCATTTTGTTTTTCTTTCAGAATGTTAGACCTTATATCTATTATTTATGTATATTTTTTTGTATAAACATTTATATGTGTGTTTGTATGTATTTGTATCAAACATTTATACATGTTTGTATTTGCTTTTGTATCACTAATTTGTAGATACCTGTGTTTTGAACTTGTGTAGATGTTTTGTTAGTATGTGTATCAAAATTGTAGTTTTGGTAGTCTGTGTATGAAATATGTATAGATGTTCCTAGTCATTTCCATATCAAACATTTATAGATATATGCTTTTTATTTATCTGTCTATCCAACATTTTTATCGATATTTTCATCTGTCTCAGCGTCACCCTTATATGGATGTTTCTGTTTGTTTGTGTATCAAACATATGTATATGTATTTTATTGCATCTGTATCAAACATTTGTAAATAATACCACAGTATTGAAGTTATTTCCAGACTTGTCCTGCACATGGTTAAGTGCAACACCTTGAAGTATAGCTACATACTTAGATAGATATGCTAGAGAACTGTTAATACACCCATCATATTGGCAGTACCTAGATATTATATTCTGTAGACATTATATTCCCTAGACAGTACCATATAATACTCAACTGAAAGAAATACTCTGCTGCTATGTCTAAGGATATACAATATGTTGCAGAAATGTAATAAATCAGCAAGTTTGTGAATACTTAACTTGTTTTAATTGTTAACCAATAATGTTGTGTATTGTATGAAGACAGTTATGATTCTCTTATTGACAACTGTTGTTACCTGTTTTATGCTATATATTGTTCTGGGTGTTTTATTTTGTTCAGCCATGAAGATGCAGAAGGACAGAGTGTATGAGATCACAAAAGTCATTACCAGGTAACCTAGAGCTGACTGAGACTCAACTTTTAAATAATGTTCCTATTATCATGTTAGCTGCACTCACTGCACTCTGACCAAGCCAGTAGTGATTGAAAAAGCAAACAAATCCAGTCACAAAGAATACTATGCTGATAGTGAATGTGTTGGGCTGAAAGTTACTAATATTGAAGCTTAACCGTAAGCTGCAGCAGAATGTAACCAATGCTCTTTTCAGAGCCAATGAAAAAGAAGAAGATAAATACATGAGTTGAAACTATGGCAACGTCAAGCTATTTTTATTATTCAGAGAGTGGGAACAATCAAAAATGAAATGTACATTCTACATGGAAACATCCAGGGCAAACAAACTTGCAGCCATCTTTGAATAGCTTCACAGCATAGTGACCATGATTAATATATCTTATCTTGATTAATAAATAAGTTGTTTTATATGTTGGTGGTAATGTTGTTGATTTTATTGTTCCACTGTCATCATATGACCTCTGAGCACATAATCAAAATTGTCATATAATTCCTGCTGTTTGTGTAGAATTTTTGGTTTGATGTATGCATGAATACAAATACATATTAAAGTCGGTCTCACTAGACATGTACACACATACATATGTGATTTGGTCTGATATATGTGTGTATGTACACACATGTATGGTAAAGAGTGAGATAGAAAATGATTCGTGAAATTCTATAATGAATAGTTTCAACAATAATGAAGATGGCAGTAACTTTATGAAGCAATCTCCTTCCTTTAGAATATACATATGCCAGCACTCTAGAAGTTTGTTCTATGGCTAGTTTTTTCTATGGCTAAATCTTGTATTTGATGTTGAACTGCTCATGAGAACTACTTTGTTTGACAGTCATATAATCAAATTGTCTTATAGAGACTGTGTTCTTTTGGTGGTTGGGGCATGTGCGAAGAATGGAAACTTATCGCATACCGAAACAAATGTTGTTCTGTGAATTTTCAGAGGGGAAGAGGCACCAGGCAGACCACTGTTCAGATATAAAGATGTCTGCAAAGCCTCAATGAAAAGCTTTTCTATAGGTCCCAGCACATAGGAAAAACTAGCTGATGACAGAGTTGTGTAGAAAGCCAAATTGCGAAAGGGCGCAGAGTCTTTTGAGAAGAGACTTATGTATGATCTGAGCGACAAGAGAAAAACGAAAACTCAGAAGTTGTCACAGTAAAACACTTGCCAATTGACCATCTGTAAAGGCGAAAAAGGCCATGTATATCTTTTGGTGGTCCAAACAGATGGAGAGAAAAGGGAAAATGACCAATATGAAAGGAAGGATGTGACAGTGTGACAGATAGGATAGGAACGAATGTTACAGCATGACAAATATAGAGAGGATGAATGCCATAGTGTGACAGATATGGAGAGAATGTGGTGGAAGACTATCACATTATGATGATGATATTTACTACGGGACTAACTAGGATTCAAACCTTACTAGGCTAAGCTGAAACCACTACATGTACATTTGCTTGTAGACTCACATTTCTGAAGAAATATTTGTTGTTTTCACAAACCTATTGTTCCACTATAAATCATTCTAATAATTCCAGAACTAACTAGAGTTGACATCTTGTTATGTGAAGTATGTCAGAGATATGTTTCTCACCTCTAGAACTTCTAGCATTCCTTATATTTGTGAATGGTGTGTCATGTGACATGATGAATGTTCATTTATGCAAGTTTTACCAAGTTTGTATCATTTATCACAAATATTTGTTGACATTTATGTCTTATTTTCTCAAGGTCTTAGTCTTTGTATTATTTGTATGCCAGTTATCAATGTGTATCATTCATGCCTATGTTTCAAGACTATCATTTTCCTGTATAGTCTGTTTGGGTTTAATGGTTGTATCATGTATCTTTATGACTGCCAGACTGATGTATGCCTGAGATTGGATGTTATTTAGTTGCCTTGTGTATCTGTTACATGTACATTTCTGATTCTTTAGTTCTCATGTACACAACTTTTGATACTTTAGTCAAAATACAAAGTAGTAGTGTTGTTTTTTCTTCAAAATATAAGAACAGGATAAATCAATGTTGGAATAAAGTTGATCTTTGTCAATCAGGATACCGTTAAAAGTACTATTTTGGATGAGAGACTTTTAATTAGTCTATTGTTGTACTTTGTAAAACTATCTTACTTAATATATATATATAGTTTACTGCAGACTAGTCCATTATTTCTACTGAAGTCAGAAGCATGATCAGTGTATCATTTTCTCATAATATATCCAAGTTTTGTAAGATAAACATGGTTATATGCAACAGATTTGTATATGCATAAAAACGTTACAAATTAGAAAATATACTGCTCAAATACTACTATATCTAACTCAAATTGTATGCACTGAAATATCACATTTTCTAGAACACAATAAACAAGAAGATAGCTTTGTGTTTATTCAAGAAATGATGAGCTCGGTATACAGTTCGACTATCATTATAGAGTATAGATCAAACAGGGAAGACAAAACTCAGTTCCAAAAATGTTGTGCTGAAAATGGATGTACTCGAATTGAAAGACTGAATACTCACTGTAACGCAACATGGCGTAACAAAGCCATTTTTGAAGTGAACAAACAAATAGAAATGTTTGCTGGTTTTTTTTTTATGTTTGTGGGTGGTTGATATTTGTAGTTGAGATATGTATTTGTTAATGTCTAGATACCTTATATATGTGGATAGTTGATATGTGTATACTGTCACTTTCTAAAAGAAATATATATATATATATGTATATGCTAATTCTACTGTATTCTGTACATACATTTACATCCTTAATGCCATATGTCCAGTAGAAGCAGCTATTTTGATCAAATTTTTATCTGTTTCATGTTTGCTGACACATACACTCATAATTTCATAAGACTACCTTGGTTGTCTCTATTTTCTAATCTGTATTTATTCAATGTATCTCTGTTTTGTCAATGTGTAATTGTTTTCTTCATATTTGATTTTGTTTACCTACTGTATACTAATACTAAAATGTCAAATGTCTGTATATTAGTTTGAGTTTCTGTCTGCCTGTCTTGGTTAGAAATGTTTTAGTCTTTGTCTGTAAGAAGTTATTGTATATAAATTTGAGACATGAATATGTGTTCTACATGAATATGCTGATGATATCAATTTGATTTTCTGTATCTATGTTCTGATATTGAATTGGATGAGTACTAGTCTAGTCACACTTGCTGTACGTAGACACAGTTTGCAAATACATTCTATTAATAGATATGACATTTGTTGGGTTGTTTATCAGTGGTGTTTTTTTCTGTCTTTTTCACAAATATGTACAGAATTGACACATTCTAGTGCAGAAACAGTCACATACAATGATGAGTCTTATTTGAAGTAACACACATGTCAAAGACATTTGTGTATAGTGACCTTCAAATGACATGTATTCGTATGATACTCTCTCTCTTGCGTTCCCGCTTCGTATGATACTATCAGCTACTGAACAGAGAATAGCAAGTGCTAATCTTCAGATTCCGTACAGGCTAAAACAGACTGAGCAACCATCTTTTTTTAACAAGGTAAAAGATAGGAACTTCTGATACTGAGTGACACTGAGAAAACTGATACTCTGAATATCTCTTATAAAAATGGCTGATATATGAGGAGCAGAGAAGACTGATGTGGCAGTCAACAGACCAATTGCAGGACAATCTCTTTGGAGATGTATTGAACATGAGAGGAACCACTGATTTCTTTGAACATATTCAAGTTGACACCTGAGAGTGAATGAAGAAGAAGCAATAATGTGTGGCACAAACATAGATTGAAATAAGTTACAGAATACTTAACAATGCGACCGAATTAATTTTCGTTTACTTTTCACTCCACAGGTGTAAGTACAAATTGAGCTGTATTTTGGTAACTTATTTTGCAAAAATATTTGATGAATAGCTTGTAATTTTTTGAGAAATGAATGTACTTTTATCACAAGCTAACAGAATGTGATAGAATAAATGAAGAACCAGTAATGATCAGAATGCCACATTATAAATGTAGTGCTCCTCTGACAATGAAGCAAATTATGGTGCAGCATTTGGTACTTGATGTGTTAATTCATTGTTTACCTCACAGTAAAGTGCTATATGCCAGCTGTTCCTTCTTTCAACTGGCGTATTGAATTCTGTTGTGAAGCATCTTTCTTTCTGGCATCCTCGTCTACTGTTATTTAGCCTCCAAGAACGGCGCAGTCCGAACCCATGACCTTCGGAACACAAGGCACGGCGTAACCATGTAGCCACAGAGACCCCAAAGAGGAGAACAAATAGATCTATCTAGAAAGAACTCAGAATCAAAGAAAATTGGCTGATGCTACAAAAAATAATGATAAAATTGAAGTACTTTGGACATATAAAAAGACATGAAGAGTTGGAGAAGACCGTTATAGAAGGAGTCATGCCGGGAGAGAAGAGGAAGACTGCTGAGATGTATTCAGGATGTAACTGATGATTTGAGCATGATGGTCGCAGAGATGGACATCTGACTTATGAGAGAGAGAAATTATGAAGAATGTTAAGATGGTAAAGTTCTGCTCAGGACAAGTTATTGCTTGATGATGATCAATGGTTTATTTCTTATGTTATTCCTCAAGTCTGCATTTGTTATTACTTGTGATCATTGGATATGAATGATGTATGCATCACAGATACTTGTTAAAGTCTGCAGTTTAGATGTGCTATTCTTGGTCACATATCATGTCACAGACAGATTTTACATTTGTGTTTCCATACTGGCCTGTGAAAGTTAAGTCTCAAATTAGATTATTTCTAGGAAGCATTTCAAGTTTTTTTCCCAGCTTAAAAAGTAGAGTGCCATTTTTCAACTGGAAATCATCTGTACCAGATTTGAATCACTGTACCATTGTACCATACAGATGCCCGAGCCTACAGAGGAGCAGATGTTGGCAGCGATCACAATCTCTGCATTGCCAAAATAAAAATAAAACTCAAGTCACTATATAAACCACCTAGAAGCAAGAAAATAAACTCACAGTCCCTACTGGTAAAAGAACAACTCACATTTAACACAGAGTCGAAATACCTACGAACAAAGAAAACAAAACGGTAAATGTGAACACAAAGAACAACATAGAAGAAAATTGGGACTTTCTCAAAAACACGCTGATAAATGCTGCAAAAACACAGTAGGGTATGTCCAAAGACAGAAGAAAAAGTGGCTAGCAAAACACCTGGACAAAAATTTAAGAAAGGAAACAAGCAAAACTAACTCTTCTATCCACGAAAGACAAGCTTGCATAAGATACCAAGAAACAAAAATACACCATGTTAGATAAAGAGGTGAAGTCAAGAACACGAAAAGATAAACAAAACTTTATTCACAATCTAGCCACCAATGTGGAAACAGCTGCAAAAACTGGGAACAACAAGACCGTATTCCACATTATGAAGCAACTATGCAAACATACTCCTACACCAAATAAACCCATCAAAGACAATCAAGGTAGGATACTGCTGTCAGAAGAACAACAAAAACAACGATGGGCAGAACATTTTAAAGAAATACTAAATAGACCGCAACCAGAGATTGTTCCCAACCTAGAGGAAGAAATCACCATGCCCACACTAGAAGCTTCCTGCGAGCCATTCACACTGGAGGAGTTGAAATCTGCCATTAAAAATTGAGAAACAACAAAGTGGTTGGTGATGATAACATCTCTGGAGAAATGCTCAAAGCAGCAGATGATAACAACTTACAACATATACTCCAACTGATAAATGAAATCTGGCAAAATAGATCCCCACCACAACAGTGGAAAGATGGTATTATTTTCAAATTACCTAAAAAGGAGATTTGTCTGATTGTAATAACTGGCGTGGGATCACCCAACTGTCAGTGCCAGGAAAACTTTTTGTAGCATGTTACTCGAGAGACTGAAAAAATCTATAGATGTATAGATGAAAGGCTAAGAGAAGAACAAGCAGGGTTTAGACCAAAACGAGCATGCATAGATCACATCTTCACACTAAGAGTAATCATTGAAGAGTTCGTAGAATTTCAATCAAATTTAATCATCAACTTTGTTGATTTTCAGAAAGCGTTTGACAGTATTCACCGTCCTCGCTTTGAAACTACTCAAAACTATGGTTTCCCTGCTAAATTCATCAACATCATAAAATCCTTCTACAGTGAATCGCTGCAGTGTAAGAACAGATTTCGGTAACTCTGACTGGTTCCCAGTGGAAACAGGAGTGAAACAAGGCTCGTCTTATGCCAATGCTCTTTGGAATAGCAATTGACTGGGTCATGCGAAAATGCCCCAATAACGCAAATATGGGCATCAAGTGGGTTGATACAATTTTAGAAGACCTTGATTTTGCCGACGATATAGCCCTTTGAGTTCATCACATCAAGATATTCAAATGAAAACAAACCTTCTCCAAAATATCTCAGGACAAATTGGTCTCCAAATAAACACCACAAAAACAAAATTGTTGACCTTACCAGCAGTCCAGAAAATATTCAACTAAAAACTACACTCTTGAAAAAGTCAAAAGTTTTACATACCTAGGAAGTATGATGACATCTACAGGGATACAGGCCAGAAATTCCACACAGAATCGCATTGGCATCAAGTGCTTTTAACAAATTGTCAAATATATGGAAGTCCAATTCACTCAGCAAGCACTTAAAATTAAAGATCTTTAACTCTTGTGTGATTCCAGTATTAACTTATGGATGCGAGAGTTGGAAAGCAACAAAAGCTCTAGAAAGAAAATTAGATAACTTTGAGAATAAATGTCTTAGAAGAATATTGAACCTCAAATGGTCAGATTTCAGACCCAATACACAAATAAGACAAGACCAAGCAAGAAAATGTATCAAATTTTATAAGAAAGCGCCGCTGGAACTACATCGGCCACACACTTAGAATGGATGAGAGAAGACTCCCTTACCAATCCCTCATATGGACACCAGGGGAAAAGAAAATGAGGAAGACCAAGAGGACTCTGCGTAGAACCATCACCAGAGAAGGCTCAACGATGGGCCTAGTAAACATTAAAGACCTAAAACAGATAGCAACGAACCGCGAGACATGGAGAACTCTGCCCTATGCTGCCCACAGGCCCAAGAGGAAAGACTAACTAATTAACCATTGCATTTGGATCCATTGCATTGCTTTAGGCACGTTTCTTATTGACGATGGGTTCACATGCGAGTCCGTAATCTTATCTATGCCATTATCTGTAAGCGGTGTAACAAAGCTTATATCGGCGAGACAGACAAGAGGCTCAGTGACCGATTAGCCCAACACTTACGCGACATACGCCAATGCTCTGTGACCCCTGTAGCCACCCATTTCAATGACACTGGCCATTTAGGTGCTCACGATGTCAAGGTCACAGCCATCCGATCATGTTCCTCGGATGATCGCAGTCGATTTGCTCTGGAGAATCGGTTGATTTCTTTGTATGGTACCTTGCGACCACACGGGCTCAACGTATTACATTCTTATGCTTCTTAGTACTTTCTCTTCCCATGCTTTGTATTCTATATGGGTATATGTTGCATGTATTCATGTTATATTCCATTCTTATGCTTCTTAGTACTTTCTCTTCCCTGCTTTGTAATCTATATGGGTATATGTTGCATGTATTCAAGTTATATATTTACTAGATGTTTCATTGTTTCTTTTCCTTTCTATTTCTAGTTTTTATGTGTGTTTTTGTGTTACATTTATTTCGTTATTCGTTTTTATTCCAGATTTTCCTTAGATACGTTTGTATTTGGTCGTCCATTTGTGTTTCATTTTAATTTGTCACTCCTGTTTGTTCGTTTGCTTGATAAAGGCCTTGTTGTGAAACGTTGCTGTATTTTGTCATTGTTTTGTAATTTGTAAAACTACAGTACTATGTAATTACGTGTTTTGCCAATCAAATAGTTTTACTGCAGTTCCATATATATATACTGAACATTTGGATCCAGCATAATAAGCAATTAGCTTCACCATTATTCTAAATAAATGTGTAAACAAAAGTCAGTCTTTATCCAGTAGGTGTTGGTGCATTCAGTTTTATTCATACAACAATACATCCACAAAAACTGTTTAAAAATTGTAAATAACACTTATTTTGAACTTGTTAAAAAATACTGCATACATAATAACTTTGTACAAAGGCTTCAAATTTAAACTGATTTACCACTGTTCTAGGTATTTTCATGATGATTCTAAACACCATACATAACAAAAGTATGGGCTTCAAATTTCTTGGATATATAGGATGTTCTTATCAAATGTCTTTGTTTTGTTGATGTAGAATAGATGATGATGCAGTGTTTCAGTACTAGCAATCTCATTTAGTTCAAGCAATAAGAAATTGAAAATCACACCAGCAGTTGGGAAAATAAAAGTAGATGAACTTGCAATAGATGCATTTTGAATTATTATTTATTACTAGACTATATTTTTCCCCACAAAGTTAGGTTGGGGCTAAACAGTGTAATTTAATTATACAACCTGAAAGCATAAACTACCGCTAATATAATCCTAATATTTACCATATTTATTTTTATGTTTAACTTCAAAGAGAATAATTCTTAATTAACTCTTCAAAACATGAGTGGGTCTGTCATAGTTGTGTCTTCTTTTCAAGTTGGATGTCTCTATAAATAACTAGGTCTAACTGGGGATTTTTAATTCCTAAACTTGACACTCAGGTGATACAAGAGCATAAATATATCAAAAATGAGTTTTACAATTATGTTGAAGATTATGGTATAATGTTACCAGCAAAACTGCTAAAAATATAGACATAAACAGCATGGAAGAATGTTGATATCAAAACATGTTCGCAGCACTGGGAATATAGATTTGAGGCATGATTGTACGAGATGGAAGAGAAATCTCCATACATATGGGAAAGAAATCCATTTCTAGAAATAGTAAAGCATGATTGAAAAAGTTTTTATTCTATAAGTTGCAGAAAATGTATAGTTTATTAGCTGTACCTGCTCACAAAATAAGGGTAGTGACCTCATGAAAAAAATCTTGATTTCTCTAAAAATAGCGCAACATGATTTTTTTCTTCTCCTTATCATTAACTCTATTAAAAAGAAAAAGTGGCTACTTCGTTCATGTTCATGCACCAAAATGCACTTCATTCATAATTATCTTGAACATAGCTAAAGCAGTGATAATGTGACATCCTGGTACTGACAAATACTGCATACAAAATATAATTATGTACAAACAACAAATACTGTATACACAATAATTCTGGTACAGACAACAAATACTGTGTACACAATAATTCTGTGCAGATATGCACAAATATGCCAATGCATATTGTTTTAAATACTGTTTAATTAATACATGACACTTCCATATTTCTGTAAATTTGTATTCCTCCCATTCATTATTTGTTTAAACACTGGTTACGCTACAGTATAATTCAGTAGATGGGGTATTATAAACTGGTTTTTTTTAATGTTCCTAATCAGTAACCAAACTCTTCAAATATGTCTCCTACTGGAAAATATTCACGAGGTCATTCTGGGTTAATAATAATAATAATAATTCCTCTCGTACGTTATACGTTACATAGGGCCTGCATGCAATTTCTCCATACCGCTCTATCCTGGGCAACCCGCTCAATCTCCTCCATGGAACTGAGACCGATATTTCCTGCCTCTCTCAGCAAAGTTCGCTTCAGGGTCTCCTTAGGTCGACCTCTCTTTCTTGAACCCTTTGCATCCCACTTCAATGCCTGCTTTGATATTCTTTGATCATTTCTCCTCAAGGTGTGCCAAACATATCTCCATCTTCTCTTTCTTATAACAGTTGTCACTAGTGGTTGACCAGACATGTCTCTGATTTCATCAATTCTCCTGAATTCGTTCCATTTTATATTCATTATTTTTCGCAGACATCTATTTTCAAATGCATTCAACTTGCTTTCTATATCTTTAGTCAATTTCCAACTCTCGCTGGCATATGTTAGGATTGATGCAACATTTGAATTGAAAATTCGTAATTTAGTTTTAATACTATATAACTTGCAGTTCCATATTTTATTTAGACTTTTAAAAGCTGATGTTGCTTTGCCAATTCGTATCATAATTTCTTTTTAACATTTCCTGTGCAATCAAAATTGCTACCTAAATAGGTTAGGTTAGAGATAACAATCCAAATCTATAAAATAACTTTACTACAGAATCTGCTATGAACAACTTGTTCGCTATGGGATAGACCATGGTACCAATCTCGGATGCTGTGTTGAGGGTGGCCTTTCAACCACATTTCTCTATACTGCCAACCAATGGTTGTTTTGGCCTCCTCGTCGCTGATCTCGTGATCAGTCTGCGTCAGCCGCCTTCCTGCTTCTTCGTTTCCACTTATATTGCAGTGTGATGGAATCCACTGTATGACTGCGCGTTTAATTGAGTTTGCTAGTACACCGAGGATCGCTTTTAGCTCATTGAGCTCTGTTCTGGCTGTGTGTTTTAGTGCCATGATTACCGAGAGAGCTTCGGTGAATATGAAGACTTTGTTTGCGTGAGGCGCTGCTTTTCTCTAGGATCATTTCAGTGGCTGTTCTTAGTGCCTCTGCCCAGTAGTTGTTTGAATATTTACCAGTGGCAATCGCCTTTGTGATCTTCACTTTCTTTTAGAGTTTAAGCACTATTTCTCCTCCACCATCGCTAATCGCATTTTCCCCGATCCATTGGTGTACACATGTGACCACGCCACTCTCAGGGTTCTCGGTCTCTTAAGTATTTTTCTGTAACCGTTCTTCTTTCGCAGTTCTCTTGCTGCCCCATTTTTTTTTATTTCTGGGATTGATTCTCTTAATTCTGGCATTGTGGTCTCCCACGGCGGACTCTTATCTGTTGTAAGTATAAGTATGGGTTTGCACTTTGCTAGGACCGGGTGGTCTTGGATCAGTGCTTTGGCACATTTTGCTACGCTGGTTCTCTTTAGCCTGCCCCTTCCTAATCCATTCATTGTGACACACATAGGGTGGGAGTTGAGTCGCTTTAGTTTCTCCGCCAGTTATAACGAATATCTGAAGAAAATCATCTACTTCCTGTAGTAATTTAATTTCAGTTAATATAAATTACAAAAGTTTACAAAAAGCAACAAAATATTTAGCGTCTAATATTAAAGCTTACATAAAAATGACTGGTCTTTTATATAGATGATACATAGCAAATCAGTTAAGTCATGCAGTTTTATCTAATATTTAAAACTGGAATGTAGTTTAAAGATAAGAAAAGGAAAACCACAGAGAAGATGTATCCAGGATGTAACTGATGATTTGAGCATGACGGCAGCAGAGGTGGGACAACTGGCCTAGAGAGAGAAAATTCCAAACTACTAATAGGGTGGCAAAGTTCTCAGGACAAGATATTGATGATGATGTAGTTAGCCCATAACAGAAAGTTGTAAGTGTTGTCTTTTAAACCTGGATTGGACATTCTCTAAAGTACCATGTCATCACCAGTAGGTTAGACAGCTTGAAAACTTGGTGATAAAATTGTCTGGACATTCTCCAAAGTGAACTGTCATCATCAGATTAGACTAGTTTTTCTCAACCATAAAAGTAGCAATGCACCCTTTGACAACTAATATTTTAAAACGACTTTAACCACTCCCACACTTTTAATACCCCTTTGCTCTTTATCACATTCACACTGCAAGTATTTAAACTTACTAATGAAGCTTAAAGAGATCCCTGCGCTTGGTGTGACTTTTGCCAGTTTGGTAATGTCTGATTCAAAGTTTATGAAAACAATTCTCAAACCTCCTCTGTTGCAAATCTGCAGTTTTGCTGCTTTTGTATTAGCAACACTGCTACAATAAGATGGATGAACCAACCTGTAAGAACAATTGGCTAGGTGACCACAGTTGTGACCCTACCGAAAGGGGAAGAATGTATCCTGATAAATGTGAGCATAGTCAACGTCCACAATATTATCATTACTCTTGTAAGGAAATGTAGACTATAAAAGCTGAACTCACTATTAAGCAGATAATAGCAAATAATGCAAGTGATAATAATATTGTTTGTTTAAACAGATGAATCTGTGCATCATGGTGGAAAATCATGCCGGGATTATCTAACTAAAGCATAATGCAATGGAGCATACATGACAACTACTTGCTGTGTGAGGATGGAAGTTGAGGCCATTACTGTTGCCCTCTAGTGGCTCTCCGAAAGCTCATTTACTGGAGCCATTATTGTATCGGACTCTCAGCCAGGCATGGCAGCATACAGTACAAGTTGGATGTTGTCTATCAAGGCTTCCAACATCTGGTGGCTTACATGGGTCTACTGTACTGTACATGCAGTTGTTTGTGGTAATCAGAGAGCATACAGGTCTACATAAACATTACCAATGGTTATGGAGTTGAAGATTTATAGGGTGATGTCATTCAGTACTGACTACTCGATGTAAACACTGAAATTGATGTTGAATCTATACAGCAACATAAGGAGTCACATGTTTTTTTTAAGCAGAACTGGATTTCTGAGATGCAAAATGAGAAGTTTGTTTAACCAGCAAGCAATAGGAATTGTCAGCATGCATACCTTTCTACATCTACTAGGGGTGTCTGAGAACCTATGGGTCTATCCTGAGTGCTATGCCGTCAGTTCAGTAACTAACAACCAAATAGCAAAAACAAATGTTAGACAGAAACTTTCAAGAAACAAACACCAAAAACAATAGAAAAGAGACATTAGAAGGAGGCAGCTTGGAATCAAACCCTGGGCATGTAACAAGTCATTTCTAAGGTTTCTTCTCTGTTGTTTGGTGTTTATGCTTTCTAAGAAATTCTTACACTTGTCTAACATTTGTTTCCCTACTGAAAACGATTTTCACTAGATTCAGAATTTCTTCTGAATTATAAATACGTAGTGACTAAGGAGTGTTGTGTATGGGCTAGCAACTTTATCATGTCAAACAAATGCTTACAGTAAATGACCCTGTAATCTGTGGCTGATTAAGTAAATGCAGTTCTTCATCTACTATGTTCAGATCATTTGTCATACGATAAATGTCAATCATACGGATATGATTATGGAAAAGACTCCCTCAAAGACCTAAGCAGAACAGACCAGGTCATTATATTTTGACTACGCACCGGACACTGCAGACTCAACAAACACTTATATAGACTAGGCATAAGTCAGATAGCTCTCTGCCAGTGTCAGCAGGCGGAACAGACACCAGAGCATATCCTGTAAGACTGTCTTCTCCTGGGTGAGCTGAGAAGCAACATGTGGCCACACCCAGTCGACCTGAAAACTAAGCTTTGTGGAAACCTGACAGACCTGAAGCTGACTGCCCAGTTTGTGGTCCACAGTAAATTAAGTGCATGACCAGAGGTCGATGAAGAAGAAGATTTGTCATACAAGATTATCAAGCTTGTTATGGAGTCTTCAAGTTCAGGCTGTAGCAGCTACTTAGAGGTTCAACTTCACACCTACTTTGTTGTAACTGATACTAACAACCTCTTCACAATAGATCTGATTGTTCCTATATTTGAATATGTGTGTCATAATTTATTCCTCTTTCTGCACAGCTAGCATACACTATCTTCGACAGATCAGGTTAGATTAAACATAAATTGGAACCAAGTTAAGACAATATCAAATGTTTGACAGTTTTAGAGAAGCACACAGATCAGGTATGATCTCATTGTGCATAGTTGCAAGACATTCCATTAGAAATTTATGAATATTCAAGAGCATACAAAATTGCTGCCTAATGAATCAGGCTTGATTTATGACTGCTATCTGACATACTTGATAAATGGCTGCATTCAAATAGGTTTGATAAATAAATTAGTGCATTCAAACATGTTTTACAAATATGTGCATACAAACAGATTTTACAAATAAGTCATTCAAACAGGTTTTACAAACAAGTGCATTCAAACAGTTTTGAGAAATAAATGCATTAAAAAAGTTTGATAAAGTACATAGCTTGACATGTGACCAAGTAAACATATTGTGAGCAAGTATATACAAACAATGTGTTACAAATTATTGCATACTGGTTTAGATATTTGATATTCCATGAATGTCATTCTGTCCTGCAAGGTCAGAAAGTGTTGTCACTTCAAATACAGTTACCCTGAAATCTTACTTGTCACTGAGCAGTAGATCTTTCAGTATTACTCAACTTTGAATCTCCCGAGGTGTACATACTTCAACATCATTTTGCAAACATTTCACCAGTACATTTTAACTTCTCTCTACATCTTTGTTATCTTCTTAAGAACTGAACTTATCTCCATGTAATCTGATGGTTCCTGTATATCTTTTCCCATGGAACTTCCAGGATGATCACTGTCTGGGGATGCTAACCAAGGAAGTATCACATTTGGAGTATACATTTTTCTCATTTCATTTGGTGTATAAAACATCAGCAATTTATTTTGGGCCATCCTTATCATCATCATCATCAGGTGCCGTCTCCACATCGAAGGTTGGCTGCAATGAATCTCCAGCATCCTTATCAGGATTGGTTTAATGTAGTTTGTTCTATAGTATGTCTGTCTTCAGGTTTTTGTTGATCTCTCTTCACTTCTTGCATTCTGTATGGGTATGCAATCACCTCTTTAGTCAAGGCTAATTTTGGCTAATGATTCATAGTTCTTTACCTTAGTTTACTTTCCCTTAGTTTATGAGTGTAAACATGTTTGGGTACTAAGGAGTATATCTCTATAGTCTGTCACACAAGCACAGGACCAGTATGAGTCAGTATGGGAGTCAGTGCTTATCATCATATACTGACTCTTCATTCTAGTGATAAAATCAAACAGATATCCTCCTGTGTTTTCTCTCACTTTCTCTCTCTCTCTCTCTGAGCTCTCATTCAGTATGGCTGATGTAATGAAATCTGTTGACACAGAGACAACTTCTCATAACTTTTCTTATCACTGAATATGATAACATTTGTCATTAAGTGGTAAAGTTCGTAGAAAATGTGAATAATATTCAGGAATGATTTAAGCTGGGTAAAAAAAATGTGACAATTTTGTAAAGCAAATGTGACAACAATTTGTTAGGAAACATGAAAACTCTATACAGAATATTCTTTCGGTTGAGCTTGAATATAACCCTCTGTGGTTTCTTGTATGACCTTGTTGTTTCTGGGTGTCTTTCTTGGCTTGGCAACAGCTATATGCTTATTGTCCTGGTAACGATCCTTGATATTGCTGTGCCCTTGACTATTAGTATGAGCCTGTGAGTTTTCATCATAGATATCTGCATTGTCTTCTTTATTTGTTACTTTGCTTTTGGCAGTATTGCCAATTTCTTCATAAATAGGTGTTTCTGCAACCTCAGAAGGATGCATTTGTGAAGGATACATTTGTGTCAACTCTAGTTGAGGTCTACCTTGAGAGTTGTGATGTTTTGATGGTGACACAAAATTACTATTAGTAGCTTTTAGCAATCTCTCTGTTTCTGCTGCTGCTGCTGTTGGTGGTGGTGGGGCTATCGATGTTGGGGGACCAAGTAACCTGGATAATTCTCGTTCGTGTTCTACACTTCGGAATTCCATAGTATCTCCGCCAGAAATATTTCTAAAAACTCGAGTTTCTCTGTTTGTTGTCATTATTTTCATGTCAGTTCCTAGGGCAGGTAGTTGAGGCTTCTGTCTGAAACATCAAAATTTATGTCAGAGATTGATTAGTCAAGTGATTTAAAACATTCATATAATGGTCAATTTCACATTTTGACTAAATTCAGAGATTAATAATTCAGATATTGACCAAATTCACACATTGACTTGAGTTCCATAGAGTGACTAAATTTGGAGTTAGCCCTTCTGAAACTGCCACATATTAAAAAAGTAAAGGAACCCTTTCATACCTCTGATAAGTCAATACAGTTTAGCCTGTATTTTCATTGACGTCAACGATGGGTGATGTGTCACATCAGCGCCTTCTTTCCCAGAGCATGTCTGGACCCAGTTGAGGCTGGGTCACCTGAGACCGTGCGTGGACAAATTCCAGGCTGGAACTGAACCCAGACCACCAGCCTTGAAGCGAGTTCACTACACTAGCTAGGCTCTCTGACCAATATTAAATTGGCTAAATTCAGAATTTACTAAACTAAGGATAGACCAAATTTAGATATTGATATTTATGACAAAATATGATAGCCTTTTCTTTTTAGCTTCTGTCTAGAAAAGGTCCACCACTACAGTTGACCTCCTTACAAGAAGTCTGCACCAAAGCACTGACAACAGGAGTTGGTTTCTGTAGCAGTTTGTTTGACATGGTTGCTAATTTCATGAAAATTTATCTTTTAAGATGTACATAAACTTTAAAACAGGTTAGTCTTGACATCACTGCACTCAGGGTGCACTCATAGTTGCTCAAACCATTTCAGTTTGATGAAAAAATGGTGTCACTGCATCCACAGAATATTCCCAGAGATAACTGCTCAGTGCCAGAATGTGTACTACTCGTATACTTACTAGCGAGAAGTACTGCATATGAGACCATGTAGTTAGTGTGTAGATTGCACGAGCTAGTGAACCTTCTAAAATAGCATGTTGAAATCATACGTTGGTTGAAAGGGCCCAAATTATTGCAGCTCAACTACCTATAGGGGTCATCGATAGCAAAGTTGATAACAGGCTACACTAGTAATACCAGGTTCAAGGTCAGAATGGGCCAAACATTTTCAATTGTGCACATGGTACGTGGTTAGACTACGGGAAATCCTGATGCTCTATTTGAGGATTTAAATTACAAGTACCTCTGAAGTCAGAGTAAGGCTTGCCTGAATGGTGAGGACACTGGTGATAGAAGAGCAAGCATTTGTACAAAAATTAGTCAGAGGCTCCATATTAGGTCGTGATTATCCTTAATTCAAACGGATGAAGAAAACACATGTAAACACAACACAATTATTTCTCTCTTTGGTTCAAATCACAAAGAGTAATTTTTTAAGTGGTTTTCTACAATGAGTTCTAAAAGACAAAATCTGCATTCTAGATAAGCAATTAGAGATCGAAGAGTAGACAAATCTGTGCATGGAAAGTTTTCTGAAAATAGATGTTTGAGTTGAAAGATGCAGATATTATAGCTTGGCTGTACTTGACATAACTCAACAACTGTCTCACAAGTACAGGAATGATGATGGAACATAAAAATATATATAAGTCTAGTACACATGTTTAGATGACTAGACTAGAAAATTGACAGAAAGATGGAAGAGAAGAAAAATAGAAACTGATGAAGATGAAATGGAAGATTGAAAATGGAGGAAGATGAAAGAGAAAAAGGAAGAAAGGAAGATGAAAGAGAAATGAAAGAGACGAAGACAAGAAAAGAAATAGGAAGATAGAAAGGGGGAATATTGAGGAGGGAAGAAAGAGATAAGGAGGTTAGCAGTGAAGATGGAAGAGAAGATGAAGACATATATAGAAAAGGAAGATAAGGGATGAAGTGATGATACGGAAAGAAGAGAAACATAAAAAAGAAAAGGATGAAGGAGTATGATAATATGAAGATGATGATGACAGACAAATCACAGAAAATGAATAGGACAACGATTATGATGAAAGAAAAGTAAGAAAACAAATAAGAGATGTATCATATTTGTAATTTTACCTTGCACTCCTCTGTTTAGCCTTTCTCCGACAGCAAATGATGACGCAACTATGATGATGATTATGACAGCAAACACAATGGACGCACTGATGATGTAGATAAGAAGGTTGTCAACTTCCGTATGTTTACCTTTACTGCCACCAGACGACCCATGGGAAGATGACCCGTCTTAAACAAACAATTGGTTCAAATAAGTCACGATATTTGATACCTAGATACAAAGTTTGATATTAATATTTGATCTGTAGATAAAAGCTAAATTCTGAAATGAATGGTTTTTTTATTTCACGTTTGGTTTCGTATGCTCATCTAAACCATGAGGTGGGTTGCCTCTATGAAGCTGCATGTCAGTTGGAGTTTCTCGAGAGTTCCCCATAGCTTGCTCTGTAAGCTTTGTTCATGAAGCCATGTTTCGTTTAACTGGTGTATGTAAGATGTAAGAGAAGAGAACAAATAGATATATCCATAAAGAACTCAAAATCAAAGAAAACTGGCTGATGCTACAAATACGAAAGAGAAAATTCAGATATTTTGGACATATAAAAAGAAATGAAGGACTGGAGAAGACCATCATGGAAGGAGGCATACTGGCAAAGAGAAGAAGAGGAAGACCACGGAGAAGATGGATTCAGGATGTACTGATGGTCTGAGCATGACGGCTGCAGAGGCAGGAAATCTGACCTATGAGAGAGAGAAATTCGGAGGACTGTTGGGGTGGCAAAGTTCTGCTCAGGACAAGCTATTTGATGATGATGAAGATGGACCAGACCGCAGGATGTGCTCTGGAGTATGTAATGTACTGAGTAGTAATGTACTCTGAGTATGTATCCCTGAGTAGTATGTATCTGAGTATGTAATGTACCTGATATGTTTTTGTCTGAGATCCACTGAGCAGGATTTAATCAGCGTATGTGATGGTTGATCCTGCAGTGACCTGTTCTTAGGTGAAAGATTATATTAATGTTTAATCTCCAGGTAAAAAGTTAGTCTTCTTCTTCTTGTGTTCACCTGTTATGAATTCAGGCATAGTCAGGTCATCTGGTAAAGCGCTTCTGACTGATTTTTGTGTGAAGGCCTGCTTTAAAAAAAATAAGTGTTCCCCACCATACAGGCGTGTCTTCTGCTACATAGGTAGGTTAAAGTCTGATATGAATGAAATGATAAATTAATTTCTAAATAAAATTTCTGTCATTATTGTGTTATCTCTAGATAGAAAGTCTGTCATTATTGTGTTATCTCTAGATAGAAAGTCTGTCATTATTGTGTTATCTCTAGATAGAAAGTCTGTCATTATTGTGTTATCTCTAGATAAAATGTCTGTCATTATTGTGTTATCTCTAGATAGAAAGTCTGACATTCTTCTTCTTCTTCAAATGCTCCATATCAACCAATTGTTAAACCACTCTTTGTGATTTGTATGTGATCTGAGCCTAAGAATGATTGTACATGTGCCAGTTATGCGCCCACAAGTAGGCCAGTACATTTGATTTCTGCTACACTTATAGTTTACTAGGATAGATTCCCTAGGCCCCTACAATCGCCTCTTACGTCATGCCTTGTAGGTTACTATTCTTTCGTAGTGTTACTATTCCTTGTTCCTCTTGTGGGCCCCGGCAACGCACAGGCGAGTCTGACATTAATGTAATGTTTCATCTCCAGATGTCAGGGCCCTCAAGGGAAGAAAAGAATAGTACCACTGCGACCTACAAGGCATCTGATGTAAGGACCTAGAGGAAACTACCCTAGTAAATAAAAAGCATAGCAGAAATAAAATGCGCTGACCTACTTGTAGGCACATAATTGGCACAGCATACAATTGCTCAGATCACATAAAAATCACACAGAGTGGTTAACAAGTGCAGCATTTGAAGAAGATCTCCAGATAAAAACCAAATGATTGCCAAATAGATTTTTGCTGATTTTTCCACAACAAAAGATTGACTCAGATTACTGAACTCAGACATCAGAGCATGGACTCCTTAGTTCCTATTCAAAGAAAAGCAAAAACATTCAACTAGGCAATAGTAACAAAGAAACATATGATGTTCTCATTTACCTGGTGACCTTGTTGAAGAGAGTTGGTCAATTCATCACCACTACCTTAGTCATTCCATGCATCTTCATAATTTGTACCTCCTCTGCTGATGAGGTGTTTTGAGTCATATGTGAACACCATAATATAACTAGAAAAAGATGAAACAAAAGAATTATTAATCACTACAAGCAAGGTAAATATGATGAAGAAGTCATGATACAGTTTGTGACTTGCTATATTGACGTGATTTCAGGTTCAGAATCTTCAGTTGAAGGAATTTTTCGACCACAATGATCTTGTCAATCATCCAATTGGGTGAAATGATAATAGTGAAGTCAGAGGTGGTATGCTTAATGTTGAGAATCACGTATTTGATTATGGTCAAAGGAATAGCCTAACACTGTATTCCAATAAGCAAATGAAGTTAATAGATAATGTATCAGACAATGAAGTAAACATTTTAGACAGCTGAAGTAATTAAACATATAGAAATGTAAGTAAGTAAAACATATCAGATCAAATGAAGTTAATAAAATATCAGACAACTGTTTTAAAGTAAAATTTCAGTGAATGTTGGAAACATTGTGACAATGAAGTTAAGTAAATATTCAGACAATGTATTAAGTAAATATCAGACAATGTAAGTTAATAAATATCAGACAACTGAAATGTTAAGTAAATAATCAGACAATGTAAGTTAAGTAAACATATCAAGCAAGTAAGTAAACATATCAAACAGCTGAAATTAAAAACATATCAGACAACTAGTTTTTAAAACATTTTGAACTGTGAAATTGTAAATATCAAACAACTGTAAGTTAAGTAAACATTTGGACAACTGATAATAAGATCAAACAGCTGTGAATTATCATATCAGACAATGTAAAAGTTATCATATCAGATAGCTGTAATTATCATATCAGACAGCTGTAAGTTATCATATAGACAGCTGAAATGTTATCATATCAACAGCTGTCAAGTATCATTCAGACAGCTGTAATATCATATCAGACAGCTGTAAGTTGTTATCATATCAGACTACTGTAAGTTGTAAATATATCAGACATGTGAAAGTGTATCATATCAGACTACTGTTGTTGTTATCATATCGACAACTGTAAGTAAGTAAACATATCAGACAGCTGAAGTTGAAAATATAACTATTAAGTCAAGATCAGACTACTGTAATTAAATAAATATCAGACACTATGTTAGAAATAATATCAGACTATGTGAAGTTGAAATATGATTATGAAGCAAGTAAATATATAGAACTGTAAGTTAAGTAAAATATCAGACTACTGTAAGTTAATAAACATATCAGACTACGTGTAAATGTTAATATGACAATGAAGTCAAGAAAATATCAGACTATGTAATTAAGAATAGATAATTGATATGAATAGTAGAAGACGAAATGTTGGAAATATGATTATAATGAAGTCAAGATAAAATGTTGAAATATGATATAATGAAGTCAAGAAGAAATGTTGGAAATATGATAATAATGAAGTCAAGATAAAATGTTGGAAATATGATAATAATGAAGTCAAGATGAAATGTTGGAAATATGATAATAATGAAGTCAAGATGAAATGTTGGAAATATGATTATAATGAAGTCAAGATGAAATGTTGGAAATATGATTATAATGAAGTCAAGATGAAATGTTGGAAATATGATTATAATGAAGTCAAGATGAAATGTTGGAAATATGATAATAATGAAGTCAAGATGAAATGTTGGAAATATGATAATAATGAAGTCAAGACGAAATGTTGGAAATATGATTATAATGAAGTCAAGATAAAATGTTGGAAATATGATTATAATGAAGTCAAGATGAAATGTTGGAAATAATAATAATGAAGTCAAGATGAAATGTTGGAAATATGATTATAATGAAGTCAAGATGAAATGTTGGAAATATGATAATAATGAAGTCAAGATGAAATGTTGGAAATATGATTATAATGAAGTCAAGATGAAATGTTGGAAATATGATTATAATGAAGTCAAGATGAAATGTTGGAAATATGATTATAATGAAGTCAAGATGAAATGTTGGAAATATGATAATAATGAAGTCAAGATGAAATGTTGAAATATGATTAATAATGAAGTCAAGATAAATGTTGGAAATATGATTATAATGAAGTCAAGATAAATGTTGGAAATATGATTATAATGAAGTCAAGATGAAATGTTGGAAATAATAATAATGAAGTCAAGATGAAATGTTGGAAATATGATTATAATGAAGTCAAGATGAAATGTTGGAAATATGATTATAATGAAGTCAAGATGAAATGTTGGAAATATGATTATAATGAAGTCAAGATGAAATGTTGGAAATATGATAATAATGAAGTCAAGATGAAATGTTGGAAATATGATTATAATGAAGTCAAGATGAAATGTTGGAAATATGATTATAATGAAGTCAAGATGAAATGTTGGAAATATGATAATAATGAAGTCAAGATGAAATGTTGGAAATATGATAATAATGAAGTCAAGATGAAATGTTGGAAATATGATTATAATGAAGTCAAGACGAAATGTTGGAAATATGATTATAATGAAGTCAAGATGAAATGTTGGAAATATGATAATAATGAAGTCAAGATGAAATGTTGGAAATATGATAATAATGAAGTCAAGACGAAATGTTGGAAATATGATTATAATGAAGTCAAGATAAAATGTTGGAAATATGATTATAATGAAGTCAAGATGAAATGTTGGAAATAATAATAATGAAGTCAAGATGAAATGTTGGAAATATGATTATAATGAAGTCAAGATGAAATGTTGGAAATATGATTATAATGAAGTCAAGATGAAATGTTGGAAATATGATTATAATGAAGTCAAGATGAAATGTTGGAAATATGATAATAATGAAGTCAAGATGAAATGTTGGAAATATGATTATAATGAAGTCAAGACGAAATGTTGGAAATATGATTATAATGAAGTCAAGATGAAATGTTGGAAATATGATAATAATGAAGTCAAGATAAAATGTTGGAAATATGATAATAATGAAGTCAAGATGAAATGTTGGAAATATGATTATAATGAAGTCAAGACGAAATGTTGGAAATATGATTATAATGAAGTCAAGATGAAATGTTGGAAATATGATTATAATGAAGTCAAGATGAAATGTTGGAAATATGATTATAATGAAGTCAAGATGAAATGTTGGAAATATGATAATAATGAAGTCAAATGATACGATATAAGAACAAATAAATGTTAAACATGAGAAATTACAGAAAATAGGAAATCTAAAACGTCGATAGCGATGAAATGTTAAATATATAATAATGAAGTCAAGATAAAAATGTTGAAATATGATTATAATGAAGTCAAGATGAAATGTTGAAATATGATTATAATGAAGTCAAGACAAAATGTTGGAAATATGATAATAATAAGTCAAGATAAAATGTGGAAATATGATTATAATGAAGTCAAGATGAAATTTGGAAATATGATAATAATGAAGTCAAGATGAAATGAAATATGATTATAATGAAGTCAAGATGAAATGTTGAAATATGATAATAATGAAGTCAAGATGAAATATTGGAAATATGATAATAATGAAGTCAAGATGAAATGTTGGAAATATGATTATAATGAAGTCAAGACGAAATGTTGGAAATATGATTATAATGAAGTCAAGATGAAATGTTGGAAATATGATAATAATGAAGTCAAGATGAAATGTTGGAAATATGATAATAATGAAGTCAAGATGAAATGTTGGAAATATGATTATAATGAAGTCAAGATGAAAAGTATAGAAGAATAATACGGATAAAGAAAGTGATGTCATTATAATGATAAAAGAAGATTAAAAAGATAGAATAGAAAGAGCTATGATTAAATGGGGAAAAGAATAAAAGAGATCTAAGAAGAATCAAGTGGAATTTGTTTTTTTTTTAAATAATGTAAGAAAGCGAAAGATGAAGGACATGTAAACACAGAGTGCATAAAACTAACATACAGTTGTCGGGCTACTTGAAAAAAATTCAACTCGAAATCTTACTAGTCAGATCGAGTCAAAATGGACGTGTGCCCACTTGTGGCTCACAGACAGCGTCTGACCCACGATACACAAGAACAAAACACTTGTGACACAAAGCTTGGGTGTTTAATGAACTATAAGATCTCTTGATTGTGTCAGATTTTGACAAAGACTACATAATCTATTAGGAAATGTTGGTCATCAGCGGGGCTGATTCATAATAAAGAGAGAGACTGCGGTAGAAGTACAGCTAGCTTGACTAATTTACATAAAATTGTTATCAAAATCAATGTTACTAGGCGAAAAACAAAACAAATTCAGTTTGATTAAATGTGGCACAACACTTGACGATTTTTACGTTAACACTAAGCAAGAAAGAGTTTACGCGAAACACATTAGTTTTTACTAGAGGAGATACATTTTAATTCTGTGATATTTGATTCTTACATTGGTTACTGAACTCCTCATCATGGTTCTAACATGGAAGGTTGGATCAAATCCACTCACAACAGATATTAAATGTCCACTCACAACACATATACTAATTTAGTGATCTGACGTCACAGCACCATAGGTGTTCAGTCTCACATAACAGATGTCGAAGTTATGCATACTGATGGTTCCAGTGGCTCGCTGGTTAAACACACTCCTCACTCTGCCACTTAGACATCCAGTTATGATTGTACAAAGTGTAATTTCAAACTCTTTAAATCGCTGGGATAACATTCAATATTAATGTTAGTGTCTTTATTCAGCAGACGATCGTTGAGAAACCGAGGGACGTAGCCATAAATCGCTGGGATAACATTCAATATTAATGTTAGTGTCTTTATTCAGCAGGCGATCGTTGAGAAACAGAGGGACGTAGCCATAAATCGCTGGGATAACATTCAATATTAATGTTAGTGTCTTTATTCAGCAGGCGATCGTTGAGAAACCGAGGGACGTAGCCACTATTTATCTTCATGTTCCATATCCATGTTTATGACAGTATATTCACCTAAGCCTCTGCAGGTTGGAAATCTCAACAGACAACATCCACTCATACCGCAACCTATCGTTTTGGACCTTCGGAAGCATAGATTTAAAGTCGGAGACAACAACGGTCATAGTAAGCGATTTTTCAGAGTCCATGTATGGCAGCAATAACGGACTCAACGTTCATTCTCATATTGAAAGTTGTCGTTCTGTACGCTCCATCCGCTCTGCAACGACCATTAGACTAGCTAAAAAACCTCAACTTGACTTCTCATCCCAAAGCACAGATCCATCGGTATATCATTATCACTTGCGTTATCTGCTATCAACTGTTTAATTGCGAGTTCAACCCTCATGTTTTCCCAATCTCTACATTTCCTCCCAAGAGTAATTATAAAAATGCAAAGCTGACTATGCTACCATTCGTCCACTTTCGGTATAGTTACAACTGTGGTCCCCTGGCTATCTGCTCCCTCAACTTGGATCATCAACGATATGTCAAGTTTGATTCTCATGTCCTTAACATCATTAGTATTCTTGCGTAGTTAGTGTCTCTGATCTGCAGTAACTCACATACATGTATATGCTTTGGTTTAGGCCATATAATAACATACGAAAGTAGTGACAGAATGCCACACACATATCTCATTTTCCCAAATAGAGGTATCTCTAGTGCAACCATGGGCGGCTCGTCATTAAGGGCCAGTCGGGCCAGGCCCCACCAAAAATATTGAGTAACGTGTACTTATTATTTCAGACATTATTTGTTTATAATTATTACTTTTATCAGGATACTGATTAGCTTAGAAAGTTGATATATAGCGCTAAAATATCACACACATTCTGAAATCTAAAATTCAACATATTTTTCCTCCAATTAGTATACACCCATGGTCATTAGGGGCCAGTAAGAACAGACCTACCAAACCAAAAATAATTAACGTGTACTTATTATTTAAAAAAATTTTGTTCGTAATTATTATTGTTAACTTGACATTATTATTTAAAAAAAACTATTATTTACGGTCGCAAATTCAGCTTCTCTCTAAAACGCTTGACGTATATATCAGCGCACTATGTTTTATCGGGTCGTTTTAAAATTCTCTACTGACGATGTAACATTGCGACCTCTTACCTTTGACCATACCTTTAATAATAATTGCCAAAACAATTTATGTCATTTTATTCACCGGAAGCTCAGTTCCTACGCGATCAACCAATTAACAGTTAAACGACGACTCTTGATTAAATAGTACTTTGTATAATTATCGATTGAATCACAAATTATATATAAAATAGTAGAAAAGGATATGCATTAATAAAAATATGTAATTAACTATTATTATAATCGTTAACGGTAATCGTCCGTTTCGTATTCAATATACACATGTCTTCTACAACGCACACTAGTTTGCATTTAACAAGAAGCTGTGACCTACTTTTGAAGTTGTAACTTACTCTAAATTCAAAATGAATCAAATGGATTATTTATTACGAAATCCGTTTCCTTCGTTAAAGATATAAGAAAAGCTTGAAATTAAACGGCTAGGTGCACATTAGCCAAATAGCTTTGTATATGTGCAACAATATGACAAGAAAAAGAGGACTTTCAATAATAAGTGGTTTAGTAAAAATCGTGGTTAACTGTCAGTGAAGAAAAGTTTTTTTTTTTTTTGGTATTTCATGGTGAAGGACTGTGGTCAACGGTAGGGATCCCTTTTGTACTTTAGTTATATGGTATATATTTTAGTTGTTGTTGAACCCCAGGAATTATGAGTTTTCACTATTTTGCCTACAGTGCGTGGGGGAGAGTGCCCGGCTTTCTTGCAATGAGAGCTGGCAATTATGGTTGACCATTGATTCAGGAGGAGAGTATACGCTTACACGCGACTCGTACGTTGTTATTTCTTACATTTGCTTTGCATTTATGAAACTTTTTCATTAGACATCGGCAGAAGATGTGTGCATTCACTAGTATTTAGGACCCAAGAGGCGTGTCTGCGTTTGCTTTATTACCTATACCAGAGTAGCTCTCTCTCGATCCTTACCCACTTAGCCAGACATGATCTTTTGTCTATTTCCAGGGTCACCACGAGGAGGTGGAGTAGGGTCTTGATCAGTGCCAGCTCACTTACCCTGGCGCAACATTGTCCCGTTTGTTATTTGCGCATGCGGCGTCAAATCATTATAGTAAAGGGGAATAACTTCGCGGAATAGACAAATAATAGTAAATACTAAAATATAAACCTAACCTAAAAACCATGATTTTTCCGTAATTTTTGTCTGGTCCCACCACCAAAAATGACCACGAGCCGCCACTGAGTGCAACCAAGGACTATACGAATGCCGTGAGGATGCATGTCCGTAGTCTACACAGACATAACCAGTTGATGAAACAGAACAAGTAATGACTGCTAAATGTGTGCGGTTACCATAACCGTGAGAGCTGCAAGACCACGCGTGTAACCTGTATTGTTTCTTCCACATGATGGTTGATGAGAGCTGCAAGACCACGCGTGTAACCTGTATTGTTTGTTCCACATGATGGTTGATGAGAGCTGCAAGACCACGCGTGTAACCTGTATTGTTTCTTCCACATGATGGTTGATGAGAGCTGCAAGACCACGCGTGTAACCTGTATTGTTTCTTCCACATGATGGTTGATGAGAGCTGCAAGACCACGCGTGTAACCTGTATTGTTTCTTCCACATGATGGTTGATGAGAGCTGCAAGACCACGCGTGTAACCTGTATTGTTTCTTCCACATGATGGTTGATGAGAGCTGCAAGACCACGCGTGTAACCTGTATTGTTTCTTCCACATGATGGTTGATGAGAGCTGCAAGACCACGCGTGTAACCTGTATTGTTTGTTCCACATGATGGTTGATGAGAGCTGCAAGACCACGCGTGTAACCTGTATTGTTTCTTCCACATGATGGTTGATGAGAGCTGCAAGACCACGCGTGTAACCTGTATTGTTTGTTCCACATGATGGTTGATGAGAGCTGCAAGACCACGCGTGTAACCTGTATTGTTTGTTCCACATGATGGTTGATGAGAGCTGCAAGACCACGCGTGTAACCTGTATTGTTTCTTCCACATGATGGTTGATGAGAGCTGCAAGACCACGCGTGTAACCTGTATTGTTTGTTCCACATGATGGTTGATGAGAGCTGCAAGACCACGCGTGTAACCTGTATTGTTTCTTCCACATGATGGTTGATGAGAGCTGCAAGACCACGCGTGTAACCTGTATTGTTTGTTCCACATGATGGTTGAAAAATTGACTGTTATAAAAGGCTATCCCAAGATAGCACAATCTTTCCCGGTGCTTGATTGCATGCCCATGAAAGGGAACTCCAGATAGGCCAGTCCCGACTATGGAATTATTCAAAGACCATCATAACATACATGCTTGAGTCATGGTTGACTTAAGAGCGATACTCCCTACACCAACAAAAAATGGTATACACTACCCATTGAATGTCATCAACCAGTTAGTGTCTATCTGATACAGTCCTGTACATTATGATGTCATCTGTTAAAGTGCATGTTCTGTCCAAACCTTTTTGGCTGAATTTTGACATTTGATGTGTGGAGGTTATGTGATAAGAGAAGAACCCTGTGGTAATACTGGACATAGACGTGCATGTTCTGTCCAACCCTTTTTGGCTGAATTTTGACATTTGATGTGTGGAGGTTAGGTGATACGAGAAGAACACTGTGGTAATACTGGACATAGACGTGCATGTTCTGACGCCAATGAGGTTAGGTGGTAAGAGAAGAACACTGTGGTAATACTGGACATAGACGTGCATGTTCTGACGCCAATGTTCCTAAACGTATTGGAACGATCATGTCCAAAAAAATAAGCAGCTCTATCCCGTTCATCAGAACAGGAGTAACCTCATGTTTTAGCAGAGTATCATGATTGACAAGTCAACTTTGTTATATGCATCCTCCAAGTCAATCACTACAGTACTGTTTTCTGCTTGGATTGAATTACCTGTCTGACTACTATCTTCTCCAGTAGATTGTCGTATACGTTTTGTAAGGTATCTGCCGAGCAGTCTAGGATCCTTCCCATCACTGGGCAAGTTTTTATTTGTCAATTGGGCTACTTTAACCTTGAACACTCTGTAAAACTGGCATACATATATATGAAGCTAATCCTCAGGCACTACAGAATTACCTATACTGTTGTTGAAATCCTTCACAACTGCATTTTACCCGCCTCGTCGAACTGTTTCATGTGGTGATCTGGACACCATCAAGTCTTGGAGCAGTGGTATGACTGGCTTTGAGTGCATTTACTACATCCTCTTTTGTTACAAAATCAGTGTACAGTTCCCCATCCTTAGTAATATCACGAAGAACATTCATATCATGACGGTCATAATTATCACTATTTTATGAGTTGTCAATAGGGCGGGCATCTGACGAGTTGCGTAAATTAGGAAGGAAACGACTTGCCGGTAGGTCTTTTTCATTCTTAGATGAAACTATCAGCAAATATTTAGTGATTAATCACCACAGACTTGTGTTATGAAAGCTTCCCATTACTTCCTCTTTGTTTCACTGGCAAATGTTTTTGGAAATCTTGAATGGTGTTGTGTCAGACAGCAGACTTCTCCGCGAAATCGCATATACTTCTATGTCGTTTCTTTCCAGCTCTCTCGTGAATTTGTAGCAGCCTCTTTTGCAAACCATGCCGTTTAAACATTTTCAATCCACAAGGGTAGTTGCATGATGGGTGTCCTAGCAGTCTTCTTTCTGGCATTCTACCACAGTCTACATGATGGCTACCATCATCACTATGACATGTTGTGTACTGCAAAACATAGTTGGGGCTTCTGTGTCGCAAGGTTCTGACCTTGTCAAGAAGAACAACACAGGGAGATGATCACTTTCCTGCACCCTGAAGACATTCCATCGAGCAAAAGCAGTCGGTAGTAGAGATGAGTGCTAGATCGATGACACTATCTTGTGTCCTTAGGTCTGGACGCTAAACGAGTTGTGAAGCCGTTGTTCAAAATACACAGATCGGAACTTAGTAGAATCTAATTCCAACCGACGTCTTGTCTATTTTCAGTAGAGTTGCCGTATTTGGTGACAAAGTATAAATTACAAAAATAGTATTGGTCGTCTGCTTGCCTAAACCATGAAGAATTATTAAACAAATTGCAAGTACAAATAATGTGTAACCACTATTCAATAACTATATTAAGTTAAAAGTGACTAAAAAATAAACAACTGTAGAAAATACTAACATTTATATGAAACAAAACGTTAAATATAACTTCAACGCAAGTACAAATAATGTGTAACCACTATTCAATAACTATATTAAGTTAAAAGTGACTAAAAAATAAACAACTGTAGAAAATACTAACATTTATATGAAACAAAACGTTAAATATAACTTCAACGCAAGATCTTTAAGAGCACAGTTTGAATTTTTGACAGTTAGATTTGAAGGTCAAAAAGTCGATCGGTTTTATTCTTGAAACGCCCGCGTGCCCAGCGTGTTCGTAGCGCGTTGGACTACGGGTGACAAGTCCTCTGTAAGTGCGGGTTCAACTCCGCGGACTGGCAGAAAAGCTACAGGTTCCCCAGATTTATGATGCTCGTGGCACCGAGCCGAAGGGTTACGATGCCCATGACACCGAGCCGAAGAGCTTTCAGCTCAAGTGTTTCTGGATCGGGGAAAAACAATTTTTTTTTAAAATTCTTGAAACACGGAAATTTATATAATAGCTTGACAAAGTTCAATGCCAACAATATTTATGGTTTTTTTTTTTGGTTGGAAATTGTGTTTTAAACTTTCTATCTAGTGATTTTGTATGAACATTTCTGTTGAACTTTCCTCGTTGTTCTTTGAGAATTTTGCCATGCGAACAAAATATTACAGTCATCAAATTTCCTACCAAATATGTACACTCATCTCTCTCTCTATATATATATATATAAATATAGCATACGTGTGTTCGTATCAATATGTAAAAAAAATCTGGCCAGCAATGGCGGAATGTGGGAGGACCATTCAGAGTCAGAACTGTTTGATTCTGAACACGACTTTGCTAGCGCATTTCCGACATGTTTGGTCGGGTATTTTCCGGTTTCGTTTGCCGAGCTACTGAGTTAGTGCTTGAGCAACGCTGTGAGCTATGACTGTTACAAGGAATGCTTTTTTGCTGTGTCAACCGTGCGTTTGTTGTGTGTATTCAGAAAATGGCGGACAGCGGTTATGACGAACAAGCTCAATCTGCCGTATGCAGTTATATTGCGAGTGCAGAAAGCTGGATTTTGTCATGATTGATGTTCGCTTCGACAAGAATTGCAATTCAAGTGATGAACAGTTTTGTGTTGCTACATTCGCGACGGCCATATGCATTTATGCGGTGCATGTTGTTTTTTTGTGGTGGTACGCGGCTGTTTCATTCTGGAATTAGTTCACACAGGAAACATTTCACAGTTGTTAGCATTTCGTGTGATTTTCATTGGCACAGGAACGGAGCAATTATGGGGTGACCCGTTGCAGTGAAGTTGGAACCGTACTTATGAACTATCGTATCAATATGTGTTCTAGCAGCAGATAATATATCCCTTGAAACATATATACTATATGCGCTCTTACAGTAGACACCTGCCCTCATTCTGATTTTGTTATATACGCAAGCAGGCACTAAAAAGAATTTGTAAAATACTAGACATAATCCAACTACTGTAAGACATAATTTAACTACTGTAAGACATAATCCAATTACTGTAAGACATAATTCAACTACTGTAAGACATAATCCAACTATTGTAAGACATAATCCAACTATTGTAAGACATAATCCAACTATTGTAAGACATAATCCAACTACTGTAAGACATAATCCAATTATGTAAGACTAATCATATGTAGACATAATTCACTTGTAAGACATAATTCAACTATTGTAAGACATAATCCAACTATTGTAAGACATAATCAAACTATTGTAAGACATAATCCAACTATTGTAAGACATAATCCAAATATTGTAAGACATAATCCAACTATTGTAAGACATAATCCCGACTATTGTAAGACATAATCCAACTATTGTAAGACATAATTCAACTATTGTAAGACATAATCAAACTATTGTAAGACATAATCCAACTATTGTAAGACATAATCCAAATATTGTAAGACATAATCCAACTACTGTAAGACATAATCCAACTATTGTAAGACATAATCCAACTATTGTAAGACATAATCCAACTACTGTAAGACATAATCCAACTATTGTAAGACATAATCCAACTATTGTAGACATAATTTCCCAAATATTGTAAGACATAATCCAACTATTGTAGACATAATCCAACTATTGTAAGACATAATCCAACTATTGTAAGACATAATCCAACTATTGTAAGACATAATCCAACTATTTTAAGACATAATCCAACTACTGTAAGACATAATTCAACTATTGTAAGACATAATCCAATTACTGTAAGACATAATCCAATTACTGTAAGACATAATTCAACTATTGTAAGACATAATCCAATTATTGTAAGACATAATCCAACTATTGTAAGACATAATCCAACTATGTAGACATAATCAATTATGTAAGACATAATCCAATTACTGTAAGACATAATCCAACTATTGTAAGACATAATCCAACTATTGTAAGACATAATCCAATTACTGTAAGACATAATTCAACTATTGTAAGACATAATTCAACTATTATAAGACATAATCCAACTATTGTAAGCACCATTGAACATTCCAACTACTGTAAGACATAATCCCAAATACTTTTAAGACATAATTCAACTATTGTAAGACATAATCCAACTATTGTAAGACATAATCCAACTATTGTAAGACATAATCCAATTACTGTAAGACATAATCCAACTATTGTAAGACATAATTTCCCAAATATGTAAGACATAATTCAACTATTGTAAGACATAATTCAACTATTGTAAGACATAATCCAACTATTGTAAGACATAATCCAACTATTGTAAGACATAATCCAACTATTGTAAGACATAATCCAACTACTGTAAGACATAATCTAACTATTGTAAGACATAATCCAACTATTGTAAGACATAATCCAACTATTGTAAGACATAATTCAACTATTGTAAGACATAATTCAACTATTGTAAGACATAATCCAACTATTGTAAGACATAATCCAACTACTGTAAGACATAATCCAACTATTGTAAGACATAATCCAACTATTGTAAGACATAATTCAACTATTGTAAGACATAATCCAACTATTATAAGACATAATCCAACTATTGTAAGACATAATCCAACTATTGTAAGACATAATCCAACTATTGTAAGACATAATTCAACTATTGTAAGACATAATCCAACTATTGTAAGACATAATCCAACTATTATAAGACATAATCCAACTATTGTAAGACATAATCCAACTACTGTAAGACATAATCCAACTATTGTAAGACATAATCCAACTATTGTAAGACATAATCAAACTATTGTAAGACATAATCCAACTATTGTAAGACATAATCCAACTACTGTAAGACATAATCCAACTATTGTAAGACATAATCCAACTATTGTAAGACATAATCCAACTATTGTAAGACATAATCCAACTACTGTAAGACATAATCCAACTACTGTAAGACATAATTCAACTACTGTAAGACATAATCCAACTATTGTAAGACATAATCCAACTATTGTAAGACATAATCAAACTATTGTAAGACATAATCCAACTATTGTAAATATCCAACTACTGTAGACATAATCCAACTATTGTAGACATAATCCAACTATTGTAAGACATAATCCAACTATTGTAAGACATAATCCAACTACTGTAAGACATAATCCAACTATTGTAAGACATAATCCAACTATTGTAAGACATAATCCAACTATTGTAAGACATAATCCAACTATTGTAAGACATAATCCAACTATTGTAAGACATAATCCAACTATTGTAGACGATCAACATGTAGACATAATCCAACTACTGTAAGACATAATCAACTATTGTAAGACATAATCAACTATTGTAAGACATAATCCAACTATTGTAAGACATAATCCAACTATTGTAAGACATAATCAACTACTGTAAGACATAATCCAACTATTGTAAGACATAATTCAACTATTGTAAGACATAATCCAACTACTGTAAGACATAATTCAACTATTGTAAGACATAATCAACTATTGTAAGACATAATCCAACTATTGTAAGACATAATCCAACTATTGTAAGACATAATCCAACTATTTTAAGACATAATCCAACTATTGTAAGACATAATCAACTATTGTAAAACATAATTCAACTATTGTAAGACATAATCCAACTATTGTAAGACATAATCTAACTATTGTAAGACATAATCCAACTATTGTAAGACATAATCCAACTATTGTAAGACATAATCCAACTATTGTAAGACATAATCCAACTATTGTAAGACATAATCCAACTATTGTAAGACATAATTCAACTATTGTAAGACATAATCCAACTATTGTAAGACATAATCAACTATTGTAACATTGACATAATCCATCAACTATTGTAAGACATAATCCAACTATTGTGAATAACCACCTTGAATAATCCAACTATTGTAAGACATAATCCAACTATTGTAAGACATCAATCAACTATCTTGTAAGACATAATCCAACTATTGTAAGACATAATCCAACTATTGTAAGACATAATCCAACTATTGTAAGACATAATCCAACTATTGTAAGACATAATCCAACTACTGTAAGACATAATCCAACTATTGTAAGACATAATCCAACTATTGTAAGACATAATCCAACTACTGTAAGACATAATCAAACTATTGTAAGACATAATCCAACTATTATAAGACATAATCCAACTACTGTAAGACATAATTCAACTATTGTAAGACATAATCCAACTATTGTAAGACATAATCCAACTATTGTAAGACATAATCCAACTATTGTAAGACATAATCCAACTATTGTAAGACATAATCCAACTATTGTAAGACATAATCCAACTATTGTAAGACATAATTCAACTATTGTAAGACATAATCCAACTACTGTAAGACATAATCAACTATTGTAGACATAATCCAACTATTGTAAGACATAATCCAACTATTGTAAGACATAATCCAACTATTGTAAGACATAATCCAACTATTGTAAGACATAATCCAACTACTGTAAGACATAATTCAACTATTGTAAAGACATAAATCCAACTATTGTAAGACATAATCAACTATTGTAAGACATAATCAACTATTGTAAGACATAATCCAACTATTGTAAGACATAATCCAACTATTGTAAGACATAATCCAACTATTGTAAGACATAATCCAACTATTGTAAGACATAATCCAACTATTGTAAGACATAATCCAACTATTGTAAGACATAATCCAACTATTGTAAGACATAATCAAACTATTGTAAGACATAATCCAACTATTGTAAGACATAATCCAACTATTGTAAGACATAATCCAACTATTGTAAGACATAATCCAACTATTGTAAGACATAATCCAACTACTGTAAGACATAATTCAACTATTGTAAGACATAATCCAACTATTGTAAGACATAATTCAACTATTGTAAGACATAATCCAACTATTGTAAGACATAATTCAACTATTGTAAGACATAATCCAACTATTTAGCTACAAAGTGACATAATCCAACTATTGTAAGACATAATCCAACTATTGTAAGACATAATCCAACTACTGTAAGACATAATTCAACTATTGTAAGACATAATCCAACTATTGTAAGACATAATCCAACTATTGTAAGACATAATCAAACTATTGTAAGACATAATCCAACTATTGTAAGACATAATCCAACTATTGTAGACATAATCACTATTGTAAGACATAATCAACTATTGTAAGACATAATCCAACTATTGTAAGACATAATCCAACTATTGTAAGACATAATTCAACTATTGTAAGACATAATCCAACTATTGTAAGACATAATCAAACTATTGTAAGACATAATCCAACTATTGTAAGACATAATCCAACTATTGTAAGACATAATTCAACTATTGTAAGACATAATCCAACTATTGTAAGACATAATCCAACTATTGTATAGACACTAATCAACTATTGTAAGACATAATCCAACTATTGTAGACATAATCCAACTATTGTAAGACATAATTCAACTATTGTAAGACATAATCAAACTATTGTAAGACATAATCCAACTATTGTAAGACATAATCCAACTATTGTAAGACATAATCCAACTATTGTAAGACATAATTCAACTATTGTAAGACATAATCCAACTATTGTAAGACTAAACCAATACATAAGACCATAATCAACTATTTAAGACATAATTCCACTATTGTACAGTTTTACATCAACTTGTATGAACATGAATCCAACTCATTGACTTAAGACATAATACAACACGTAAGACATAATCCAGTGATAATATAGTTATGAAAAGAACATAGTCAACTATTGCTCATTCCAACTACTAAGAACCTAACACACTATGGACATGTCATCTGTTGTAACCATAATCCCAACTTTTTGTCATGACATATCCATATATTGTAAGACCATAATCAATATTGTAGCTAATTCACTTATCTGTAGATTAATTCCAACTATTGTAGACATAATCAACTATTGTAGCATAATCAACTATTAGTAAGACATAATTCAACTAGTTTTAAGACAAAAGGCAACCAAATCTAACTATTGTAGACAAATCCAGAAACTACGTAAGACACAAATCCACATCAGATGCGTACAATTATGAAACACTTTTAAAATACAAAATAAATTTCCACTTATTTACAGTTTTCAGAAAACTTGTATGAACAATGAACCCGTACAGTGCATTGCAGACTACTTATCGAGACCATCTATAACAACACGCTAAACGACACATCTCCGTGTATAATATAGTTGTATCGGAAACAGAACATTAGTTAAATGTATTGCTTCTTCACCAATGACTAACACACTATCGGACTGTCCATTCTTCCGTCTTACTCTCGCTCGCTTTCTTTTCTTCTTGGTTCTCTGAACTCACTCTTGACACATGTCAAGTGACCAAGGACGGAAATAGCACTCTGGCTAATTTTTCTTCATCGTTAGTTTGAGTTTCTCGACTTGGTTAACAAATACTTTCATTGTGGTCGCGACTGTACTACTAATGTGAAGAAATGGTCTACAAATAAAGGATTGACTTCACCGCATCGGGTTTCTTTCACACGGCTGAGTCATAGAAGTGGCAACCTACTCCGTAGACTAGGCAATAATCCTACGGATCTCAGGAAAAAATGCACTGATGAACAGAACAGCAGGGGACCAGATTCAAAAACGCGACCTTCGGAAGCGAATTGTGTAACCACTTAGCCGCAGAGACTTCCTACTGATGTGTATGTTGATCTGGTTTAATGCCAGCTCTCATATCGTGAAGTCCAATACCATATGGACTATAACAATTAGTGATATGCGTTACACTTCTATAAGTATTGGTAAATATTCGTTACTTTTGCAACAAGTACACGTTATCCCAAAGTTAAACACCAGAAGATTGGAGAATGTAACAATAGTTTCCATCTGTAAGAAGAAAGTTAGCAAAAGGGATTGTACGAAATATAGAGGAATAGCGCTACTAACACCAGAAAAATATTCTGTAAAATACTCGAAAAAAGACTGCACCATACCATCGCGCCACAGCTTAAGGACTCACATATATAGGATTCAAGAAGAATAGAAGCTGTACCGACGCAATAAACGCACTCATGCAATTAGTGGAAAGGACTGTCCGCCCGAGTGGTTACCGGGGTCAAAATTGGGGTGTAAAGAATAGAACCACTGTTATCTGCCTCGTATGTCGTAAGAGGTGACTAAGGAGGTTGGGTATGGGGCTAGCTACCCTACACCGTAAAAACACTAGATGGCTACAGAACGGAGAGCGAACCGAGTAAACGCTGGCTGAAACCGGACACATCGCCGAAGGATAATCACCAGAGCTTCAAATGGTGCTGAAGATGTGACGTAAAACAGACCAATGCTAAGGCTGCATGAATCAGATCTCCACATGAATATAGAATTTATTGGGGGAGGGGGATTGGTACATCGGTCTGGGCAGTGATCGCGAAAGAGAGAGAGAAAGGATTGTCGAATTCGACAAACACATGTTGCGTTCGTTGACCAAGAAAAAGCGCCCGACGAGGTAGATAGAAACAAGTTGCGGAAAGTATTATCAATCTATGGAATTAATGACCATTTAATTAATCTATGCAAGAGACTATATAAACAGTCAATGTACAGTTAGAACAAACACAGGTCTGTCAGAAACATTCCACGTTGGGTCAGGAGTAAGACAAGGATGCGTACTATCACAGCCGCTGTTCATCACATATATCGATCAAATCTGTAAAACAGCTAACACCAGTAAAGGGAACTCTCAAACTAATTTCTTTTTGTCGACGCTCAGACAATCATATCAGCAATAGAGGAATAGCTACAGCACCACATTAACAGACTCCAGTTAACATGCAGTGAATAGAGTATGAGAATAAACATCGACAAAACCGAAACTAAGACATTCGCTAGAGTGTAAAACGCTATCAATATCTCCATCGACAAAGATCCATTAAACCGAGTCAAGGACTTTACATACCTATGGAGCATTTTTTCAGCAAATGAAAGAATAACTAACGAAATCCGACATAGATGCAATAAAACAAATCAAATCATTGGTCAGGGAACGCAAGAGAAAAGAGAGAAATCATTGGTCAAATGGCGCCAATTTGGAAATGCAAACATTTCAACATGAACACAAAATTAAAGAGCATTGCTCAAAACAATCTTTCTTCCAACATTATGTTATCAGTGCCACACTTGGACGCTGACATCAAACTAGTCTGGATAGATATGAAGTGTCTATGCAGAATGCTGGGAGTACCTAGAAGAGACCGGTTGTGAAATGAAGACATCAGGAAAAAAGGTGGGTACGACATCGGTACTGAACTTCATCAAGAAACCTCAAATTAAATGGTTCGGCCATATAAGCAGATTACCAACAGACACTGCACCTCGCATCGCAATGCTTCTCCGACACAATGGATACAAAGCAAAAGGACGTCCATGCAAAAGGTGGACGTCCAAGCAAAAGGTGGACCTCCGAGATAACAGAGGCGACAAAAAACACTGTTTATGAAGCGCACACAAATGCCCGTTCTAGAAATCTCTTCTTATCCTGAAGATGTGATGCAAATAAATGATAAGAGAAAAGAAATAAAGAAGAAGACACGTTACTTAATTGTTACTTAGTGATGTTGGTTACTTACATGTAAACAAACCAAACTTAATTAATAATACGTAAATCTAAAGTTTGACTTGAGATTGCTACTGTCAAGCAGTTCAATGCAAAGATAATATTCCAAATATTTGTTAATTATGAATGCAGAATTACAGTAAGAATAATACAACTAGGAAATAATAAAAATCAAAGTTAATATATATATTACAGAGATCTAGCAATGTAACTTGCTATGCTACATTCACATTTAGACTACTCTATTATAATTTAATAATACCACCATGTTATATAAGACACGAAGTCTTGCAAATATGCATTATTTTCGCATATCATCATCATCAAGGTGCGTATCCTTTAAAGGACGTTGCTCTCTTTGCAGCGCATCTGAAATTCACTGTGTCTCTAGTCAGTTCACCCACTTCGTTGATGGTCATATTCATAGTTTCTTTAATATCTTGTAGCCATCTTCTTCTTGGTCTGCCTTTGGGTCCTGGGACCCTGCCCTCTAATTTCCGCATATATTTATTTAATATATTCCCCGAAAAAATAATGGGAAATGTAAGATAAAACTGAATTTTTTTAATTTGGGGAAAAAAATACATGAACTTAGATATGCTGACAACACAGTTATATATTATCAACATCACAAATTTGATACTACAAGTTAATAATAACAACAGTTCAACAGAAAAATGAGAAATACATCATATTTCAAAATGCAAGTACTTTGCAATAAATTGAATCATCAAATTGTTTAGCTATTTCTGAGGAACAATAAAGGGTGGTTGAGTAATGAAAGCAAACAAAGTGGTCTGACTTACGATGTTTGATGCTACCATTTGTAATATTGAACTATCACAGATAATTTTAGTAACCGTATTGTTAATAGAAGAGTCTGCTAGTTAACGATTTTCAACCACTGGCATCATGACGAAGTATGTGACCGAATTAGAGAATGAGTGTCATTTCTGATTTCGGACTCACAGATGGTTTGTTTGTTTCATTTGTTCTGTTTACTTCTCGCTTAGACTTGATAATTGACAGATGTTTTAAAGTTAAATGTTTTTGTAAAATTGATGTGGTGCCTCGCTTGTACGTAATAACTATTTAACAAATATCACATTTTGCTTTATCACAACTTGTGAACATAACATACATCCACAGTTGACTTCGTTTTCTTTCAAATGCATTACCATACTTTACATATTAACAGATTTTAGAAGTCTATAGACTTTAGAAGTATGTTTCTGTAAATGGTCTAATCCATAACACAATATAAAATGTATACAATATTAACAAACGAGTGCAAAACAGTAGCGAAGTTCTAACCAGAAGCACACACACACACTGTAACTAATGACATCAATAGCATCTGTTTGCAAGTATACAATTACATAATAAGCTATCTTCACATTATTGTGCAAGACATGGAGTTGCTTGTGATTTCACTCTAGCCTGACATTTATATATTTAGTATATAATATGTATACTATAGTAACAAGAATAAAGACATAAAAGTACCACACCAGTTAAATCGATAGTCAGATATTGGGAATGTGGGTTATAATAGCCAATATGGCAACTGCTACCACAACAGCATCAAATCACGTAATACGTAGTCGATAGAGTATGGTTAACGATACTAATACTCTAAAACACTCTAAAACTAAAACAAATCGAGTAATGAATATTGACGACCTACCGAATACACTCAGAGATAATTAATAGTGAAAACAGATGCAAGTATTCGACATTATAACATATCTTTGAAGTCGACGAAGGCTCGCCTGCATGGCGAGAGACACCAGTAAAATGGTAAAGCAGGCTTTCACGCAAAAATAAGTCAGAAGCGCCATACCAGGCGTCACGACTAAAGCCCGAATTCATAGCGGGCGAACCAGAAGAGACATCATTACTAGTATTCGAAATGTATAGATAAGAAGTTACGTAACGAATATCAGCAATACAATGATTATTGACATGTGTATGCTTTCAAAAGTAAAGACAATTTGAAATGAATCGTTTGAAAACAGTACAACGTGTTATAAAAAGCGTCGCAGAAATTGGACGTGCTGACCTACCTGTAGACGCTTAACCTGCACAACGTACAATCGCTCTTAGGCTCAGATCACGGTGATTTAACATGTGGTCGATATGGAGCGTCAGAAGAAGAAGAAACTGTCCAAACACTACCCTTTCTACCTGATACGACAGTTATAATTAGGAAATGAAGATGTATGGACTAATTTCAGGGCAAGGTATACAGTTTGCTGGAAATCCATTGCAGTCAATCTTCAATATTGGGACGGCACATGCTGGTGACATAGTAGTGAATACGTTTACCTAGGTGCTATCCGGTACTTTTGGATCCACACATCAATCGGTATTGGAATAACTACAACTATTTATCATGTATATGTCATGTCGAACTAGTGTATTGCGCGCGAGATCTCATTGTTCAGCATGTATTACTACTGTATATGTCGAAGTGGTCTTGTGCGATCTCTTTATCATATTCTGTATACGAGTTGTCGCTGTTATAGGGAAGATAAAATGTTAGGAATTCATAGGCATGCGAGTAGTAGACAATGGAGAAGCTATATGGATCACTGTCAGTAGTATGGAGTCGGGTCGGTGACACATGGATGACTGTGCCTGATCGATATAATCTGATGTCCGTGGTCGTTGATAAATACTTATTTAAAAAAAAGAGAAGTTACGGTGGGAGGAGAATGTTACAGAATGACATTAAAAAAAACTATACTTATTTTAAAAGTCTGGGATATATTTTCTAAAAATTACTCTCTAATGTATATATAATGATTGCTGTCATTTCCAACACTCATAATCTTTAGTTATATTATTTTGTAGCAGACCATCCTAACATATTTCCGAATGATATATAATAATAAACCTTACAACTTCCTTTGAAGCGCAGATTCTCAACAAATGTTACTCATTGATTTCTATTCTGTGACAGGTTTTTCCATGTCTTTTCAAATACCCAAATTTCTATTGTCTACTCTCTTCTCTATTTGTTCTTTGGTCTTCTTCTGATCTTCTTTTCTTGTGGGGTTGTCTTCTCAATTACCCAAATATCATTCTACTCTTTCATTTGTTCTTTGGTCTTCCTATCTTCTTTCTCTCTTCTCCATTTGTTCTTTGGTCTTCCTCTGGTCTTCTTTTCTTGTGGGATTGTTTTCTCAATTACCCAAATATCTATTTCCTACTCTCTTCTCCATTTGTTATTTGGTCTTCCTCTGGTCTTCTTTTCTGTGGGTTCCATATCAAGGCCCTCACTTCTATCTTCTTCTGCATTCGCCCGCTATGAATTCAGACATAGCCATGCGCCTGGTGTGGCGCTTTGGACTGATTTTTGCGTGAAAGCTTGCTTACCATTTTATTGGTTTCCTCACCATACATGCGAGCCTTCTCCGACTTCAGAGGTACTTACTTCTATCTATATCGCCTCTTCGTGTCCCAGTTGACACATAAGGCTTCCACAAAAGATTTCCATTCTTGTCGTTCTGCTGTCCTTCTACCAATTGTTTCCCATGTCAGGCTACAATTTTTCAACTCTCTTTCCCCAGTTCTTCTCTATGTTCCCTTTGGAAGTCCAGGTCTTCTTTTCCCATCCGCTGTCCATTGGAGAGATGTCCTAGTCAATGCCCCTAATGGCATAAGATATACATGACCAATCCACCTCCATGTTTGTCTTTTAATAATGGTCTCCAATGATACACAGTTTTTGTTGTTTTAAAAGCTCTTCATTTGCTATTGTATTTGGCCAGAATATTTGCAAAATTCTTCTGAAATATTTATTTTGGAATGTCTCCGGCTTGTGTATGATGCTGTGGGTAATTTTCCAGTACTCACTACTGTAAAATAACACTCTCAAGACACTGTTTCTATATATTTTAAGCTTTGTTTTAAGATTCAATCCTTTGGCTTTTCAGAGTTTGTTGAGCATGGTAAAAGTTTGACTTGATTTTTCCAATGACGTCCTTTTCCGAATGACTATTCTGCGATACTGTGCGATCCAGGTATACAAAATCTGGAACTTCCTTTACGATTTCATTTTATAACATAATTTTGTTGTTTTATTTGTTGTTATTTCTCATTACTTTCGTTTTTGCAATATTAATTTTGACTCCTATTGTCTGAGTTGTTCTTTATAGTGTATCTATTTTCATTTGAGCAACATAATAACGACTGGCCATAAGACCAATATCGTCTGCATAGTCCAAGTCTGTCAGTACTGAGGTAAATATCCATCGAATGTCTGTGCTGTTATCCTTTATGATCTCTCTCATGTCTATGTCACAGTTAAACAAAAATGGTGAAAAAAATACATCCCAGTCTAACTCCAGTTTTGACCTTGAAACACTCTGTCAGATGGCTATTGCAAACTACCTGGCACTGAAAGTATGCATTTAATGTTTTAATTACATTAACCACTTTTGTTAGTATTCCATAATCCTGGAGTATCTTCCATAGAGATTCATTGTGCAGGCTATCAAATGCCTTTTAAAAGTTTTCAAACATAATATAGATGAAACTTTTCTATTTATTGCTTTGCTCAACTATCTGCGTAGTGTAAAATGCATTTTATGTATGATTTTCCATACTTTTTAATAGTTTGTTCACATTCAAACCTTGTCCATAGAGCGTGGAGCAATGCCTTACATTCACTTAACATCCTGCGATTAAATATATGTGATCTAAGAAACAGAAAAGATTGAAATCTTGCAACTATTAGACAGTGACAACCTACACATGGCTCTCTACACAAAAATATCAACCTGTATTTGACTGGATGCACCAGTTATGCTTGTTGGTGTACTGAGTGCAGAGGCATAGTTATTTACACCCATAATGACACATCGCACAGATGTGCTGAACATGTCTATATACAATACAGAACATCTAGTCTCCCTCAGAAAATATACCTGTCAGAACTACACAACATGTATTATTACAAAACTGTTCTTGCTAGTGACTTCAACATACACTAACTTCGTTGGGGCTACCCAGACTACAACAGGGCAGGAAAAATCGTAGGTGCTCTGTGACACAACAAAACAATCAGTATTGCAGAATCTTTACCAGAATCTACACAATGATTGATTGGACCATCAACACCGCAGCTTCGGTGAATGTGTGCTCCGATCTCTTTCTTACACAGAAAGATCTCAATGGCAGTGCACAAACTCCCTAGCCCCCTGCGATGGTCCCTGATGTAATTTTTAAGATTCTGAAAATGTTAATAGGAATTTAATTGCAATCTTTTAATTAATTTTGCCAGAGCAGCAACTTTGCAGCCTATTATTATTGATTTTCAAATGCCAAAGGTCTTTTTACGTGCTCAACTTGAACATGGCACCAATGCTTTATCATCCGTCTCCAAAAGGACTAGGAAATAGATCAGATCTCTTAAAAATATCCTCACTGATCTATGCGAGGAACAAAAAAATTACATTTGAAGGAGGCGACACATCCAATGGATTGAGTGTAGAGCAAAGCCTTACACCTAATTAGTAGAGCAATGATGTCAACATCAATTGCTGCATATGACATACACAGAAATGTAGAACTTCTTGCGCTGCGGAGGGATAAAGCTGCTATTGAAGTTTATAAAAGAAGTAAAAGAATGAAGCAAGATCACCACAATAGACTTTTGTACAAAAATTGGCATCTGAAGCAAAGATTTAAACAAAAGTCAATCCTCCACCATGTCAGTGAAATCAAAGACAGATACCACCTTCAAGAAACAAGACAATAGATGTAGAGAGTAGTAGGAAACTTACCGCCTAATAAACTCCTGAAGACACCAGATATCCAAACACAATAGATGAAATACCTACAAGCTATTACTAAGTCAGCCTTATGAGAGGAGCTCAGAGAACCATAATGCCTATCCCTAAGAATAAGTACATGTCTATACTAATGATCTGTATTTAAAGTCACCATCAAAGCAGGTCATGGAGTCTACATGCAGTTATCTAGACAGATGATATGATGAGCAGTTTGAAGCGTGCAGATGTGTATGCTCTAGCTATGAAGCTGAGATTTATGCTCATTATAAAAAGCACACAATACAGTTATCTTTACAGATTCAATGTCTGCACTTCAAGCTCTAGATGATGGTGAACATTGAAGATATGATCTTTCCCATCTAGCCTAGACATAACTAACTTGTTACATCCCATGACATCAGAATAACTATTTGATAAATCCCTAGTAATTCAAACACCCCCAATAATTATAAAGTAGGCAAGTTAGCTAAGAAGGGGTTTGCAAGGTGGGTTCTGCAACCAGCAGATATGAGATATGCTAATTTTTCTTAGGAAGAGACAAAATTTGAAAATTAGTTGCCTGCAAATGACCTGTAGAACACACAAGCCAAACCCCACCTCCCTGTGCTGTAGACCAAGAAACTTTGACTACATGGTCAAAGGCTTATGGAATTTTGGTTCACATCATCAAAAAGCTTGTTCTGAGCAGAACTTTGCCACCCCAACAGTCCTTCTGAATTTCTGTCTCATAGGCCAGATGTCTCGCCTCTGCAGCCGTCACATTCAAATCATCAGTTACATCCTGAATCCATCTTCCCTGCGGTCTTCCTTTTCTCCTCTTTGTCGAGATGCCTCCTTCCATGATGGTCTTCTCCAGCCAATTTGTGTCTATATGTCCAAAATACTTCAATTTTCTTATTTGTAGCATCAGGCAGTTTTCTTTGTTTTTGAGTTCTTTCTGGATAGATCTATTTGTTCTCTGTCCATGGTATATAAAGGACTCTTCTGTAACACTTACATTCAAAAGCACATATATATTTTACCACTGTCTTGTTAAATGTCTATGCTTCACACCCATATGCTGCCACTGGAAATATGCATGCTCTTAGTATTCTGATCTTTGTACATGCTCTTAGTATTCTTATCTTTGTTTTCCTTTCAGTTCCATTCCAGACTGTTTTTAGTTGTTTTATTTTTCATAAACCATGTTTGTTTTTCTTTTAATTTCCTTCATCCCATTTCCATCTGTTGTTAGCAGTTAGCCGAGATTTTCAAAAATGTTCACATTTTCTACTTTGGTTCACATAGAGGGATGAATTTCCCTAGGTCAGTTTTGTGTGTGGCCTAGATATGGAGATGAACCTGAATACAAAAATATGCAGAAACCGAATGCGCTGGACTATGGGCCGTAGAGAGATAGGAAGACTTGGCATGAGTTGGTTGAGGGCCTATGCCCAAATCCTGGTTTAATAGGCAGAGAGATAGAAAGGGATGGGACTTAGGTCCTAGCTTGGCACAAGGAAGTGACAATATGATAAGGTACAATTCATATACCGATCACAAAGAGTGATTTAACTAGTGGTCGATGTAAGAGTGAATGAAGAAGTAGCAAAGAAAGGATCCCCACATGAACAACCCCCTCCTTCCCGGTAAACAAATTATCTTAAGATTGCACCCAAATAAATCTAATTTGATGAACAGATGGGAAACACCGGAAGAGAGGTCTACAGACTGACTACACATCACATTGCTAACCCGAATCCCAACCATCTTACAAGGAGAAATGAGAACATTTCTCGGCTCCAAACTAAACACACCACTTAATAATCACGTGAACATAATTCAATCACAACATTACACACACTAGATTACAAACTCACAAATGTGTAGGTCTACACATCGTCATGGAATGTTGCACCCACTTTTGGGGTGTCAAATGTTGGATACTCACTGTTAAGAATTTCAGGAGAAAGTAAAAATAAAATCCACAATGGGCTACATCTAATATCTATTGTTTATCGAGACTAACAGAATATGTAAGATCAAAAAGAAAACTATCATACATGATTAGATACTCAGTACTAAATTGTTATGTGTCATTGAGAACTGACGTCGATTTCATTATCATTAGTCACACTTTTCACCACTTGATAGTCTCATTACGACGACTAGAAATAAAATAGATGTACAATGTTACAATATACATATGTCCTGTATCGTTGTGTCTGTTAGAAAAGGGTAAATGGACATATGATGATAATACCGCAGACCTAATCTTGTCTTGTGAATGTGAGAACCTCACAGTCCTGTCATTGTTCAAATTGTTGTCATTGTCACAATAATATCATCAGTATGTGTCATCTTGAAGCTTGTGTTCGAGCTGTGTATTCACATGTAAACACAATCAAATTACTAATAACGTGACAAACGTTTCATGTTCAGAATAAAATGTCAGAGTGCTACGTCAATGTACCTGTTAGATTTCTTAATAATAAAGTTAATATTGAATGTACTTGCCTTCTAAAATGTGAGACTGTCTCGTTGAACACGGCATGAATCAAGTAACAAGTAATCTCGGGCAGGAAACGCGCATCAGTTATCAATACGAAATAATATATAAATAATATTTAACTTCTGTCAGGCCGGTTAGCTCAGTTGGTTAGAGCGTCGTGCTAATAACGCGAATGTCGTGGGTTCGACCCCACACTGGCCAAATTATTTTTATAATTATTGTTTATAATTTTTAAAAAATTGGTATTAAAGAAATTGATTATTTTTATCGCCCTCGTGGTGTCGGGACCCCAAAGGTAAGCAAAGAATAGTACCACTGCGACCTTTAAAAGGCGGCTTATTTGTAGGACCTAGGGAAGCTACACTAGTAAATCAAAAGCATAACGGAAATCGGATGCGCTGACCTGCTTGTAGAACTGGCACAACATACAATCGCTCTTAGGTTCAGATCGGACCGGGGCCCAAATTTGGGGTGTAAAGAATAAAACCACTGTTACTTGCCACGCATGTCGTAAGAGACGGCTAAGGAGGTTTGGCTGAAATCGGATGCACGTGTCATAAACGGAAAGAATTATATGCGTTTAGTTTAGTTTAGTCGTCGGATCACCATCACTGCACGTCGAACAAATTAGTCCATAGTGCTCCGATCTCTCCCTCAGTATGTCCATCAGCGTGTGGCGACTAACGACACCGGTTCTTTGTTGGTTTACAATTCTTCTTTGTCTGCCAGCATAGCGTTCTTGTCGAACTACACCACACTTAACTTTGAGTTCTTGCAGTCTGGTTAGTGTTGTGGATTCACCTATTACGTGAATCATGTCACGCCCTCTCTCCCTTAAGGAATTTATAATATCAGCCTGGTCCATTGCTCGTCCGCTTTGGACAGCAGCCATACCTGCAAGCCTATCCGCACGTTCATTCCCCTTACACCTGCATGCCCTGGCACAAAAATAAAACTGATCTTTGTCAGCTTAGACCTCCCCAGCGATTCTATCCAATGTCTCCTAGCCCATCCTGTTTCAATCTTCCTGAGCATACTCATTGAGTCACTGAGAAAACATGCATGGATAAAAGTCTGTGATTCTAGCCAAATCATCGCTTTGGTAACCGCCATGATTTCCATAGTGAGACTGCTCGTAGTCACGGCAAAACCACCACTGTCTTCCTCACAACATCACCTCCGACCTGAGCAGTGAAAGCCCATGAGCTCCGCACATGTCGAATCACCGAACCATCCGTATAAATGATTACATCATGCTCAGATGCGTTCTCAGAAATTAATGCCTGAACCTCTGCCTCCACGACAAGTGGGTTGTGTTGCCTGCATTCTTCATCAAGTTTGATGCATACAGAAAAGGATGTAGCGATTACTGTTGGCACTGGTATCCATTCTTCACCGGGATCAATATCTTCAAGTGTACACACCTGTTCAATACAGTCCTCGGCCTGACCCATCCAAGATTTTCCTCTTTTTAACCTATTTCCTTTTTGTCTCTTTATTTCCAAGTGCAGAGGATGTTGTGTGTCAGCATTGACTCGAAGGTATGCTTGTGCACGGCTCATTATTATATGCGTTTAGGGGCCTACGTAACGGTGCAACGTATACATATGTTCTTGGCAAAGATCAAACATATCACAAAGAGTGATTAAAATTGGTCGTAAAGAACGAACGCAAAGAAGAACAGGTTCAGATCACATACAAATCACACAGAGTGGTTAATCGATATGGAGCGTTCGAAGTAGAAGAAGATTATATTATGTTTGTTGCCCTGATCAAACTAAAAGACTCGTCCTGAAGTATGGAAAGATGTGTCTCGGTTTTAATCTCCTACGTAATAAATGAAACGCAACATGCCACATAATGTCCAAGAAAATTCAGGGATGGCAGTATAAGACGCGTATTGCAAACACATCTCGAATTACCCATTTAACCTTTATTTGTGTACCAGGGCATGCGGGAGTACATTTATTTTGTCATTCGTTTTTATTCCCAGATTTTCATTAGAAACGTTTGTATTTGGTCGTCCATTTGTTTTTTAAATTTGTCACTCCTGTTGTTCGTTTGCTTGATAAAGACCTTGTTGGTCGAAACATTGCTGTATTTTGTCATTGTTTTTGTAATTTGTAAAACTACAGTACTTTGTGATTACGTGTTTTGACAATAAAATATCACATACAGTCTGAAATTCATCATCTTTCCTCCCTAATTAGTATAATTCACGCATTTCCAGTGCGCTATTTTCGTAGGGCCAGTAAAATTGGGTCTATTTAGACCATCTGTTGACCATCTGTCCATCTGCTCTGACCTCCTCTCGCCTGCTTATAGAAATCCTACCAAACTCTACAAAACAAACTATGAGGAACCAGTGAAGACCTCAAGCTATTGTTTTTAAATTACTTATATTACAGTTAAAGTTAGCTTCCATGTCATAATGCCATCCCCTTTCACGCCCAGGCTTGGGACTGGCAATGGCGGAGCTACTTTGAGACATTCTTTTCAAATCGCTACTTCTTCGGTACAATGTGAGTGTGTTAACATATGTAGTATGGAGGTATCATTATAATGAAATAGCTCTTATCTATGATTCTTGTATACTGTGGTACAGATGTACATGCATTCTGTCGCCTTGTCTGTTTAATATATATGCAGAAAACATCATGAGGAATGTTACAGAAGGTAGCGGAAAAGAACAATACGATCCTTTTATAATCGGAGGAAGAGAAATATCTGAACTAAGATACGCTGATGATACAGTGCTACTGTCAACATCACAAAAAGGGATTGAAAATTATTAGGAGAAGTGAAAGATAACAGCGAAAAACAAAATTTATATCTCAATGTGGCAAAAACAAAAATAATGACAACAGATAAAACGAATATGACACATGATATTTTTATCAATGGAGAGAAAGTAGAAAATGTGAACAGTTTTGAATATCTTGGTTCACTGCTAACAACATATGGAAATGGGATGAAGGAAATTACCGTTATTACATCTATTAAGAAAAACTGCGAACAAAATAATCTATCACTGCTAAACGTGGAGGTGGAGGATCTCTTGAATGACATCATCAATGATACAGATGTGGTTATTTACACCGATGATTCAGTCATTCGCCAACAACGCTGTGCGTGGGCTTTTCAGCACGCTCAGGAGGAAAAATAATAAGAGAGGCCAGTGGAGCCTACGCAACAACCACAAGTAGCTTGACAATGGAGGTTCGGGCGGTTACGGAGGCGGTGAACTGGTTGGCATTTCACAATTACTCTCGTGTTTTCATACTCAGTGATTCCATGAGCATGATTCGTAAGGTCGAATCAGGTATGGTGAGACGCAACTGGGTGGAGGTATTGGTACAGACAATGATCAGAGAAATCACATTTATTTTTGTCCCTGGGCACGCAGGAGTTAGGGGTAATGAACGAGCTGATAGATTGGCTGGCTTGGCTACAATATCAGAGGGAACTGCAATGGATCGAGTGACATTCTTCACGCATTGAGAGAGTCTTTCCGAACAGGGGAGTTTCAGGGCTGTGAATCCCACTCGCTGACCAGATTGAAAGAGATGGGTGTCAATATTGGTGCATCCCGAAAAGAACGACATACTAGATATGCAAAGAGATTGATTAATCAACATCGAACTGGCGTGTTGGGTCGCTGGACGCTGCTGGATTTGCTGAGGCGGAGATCGGAGCACCTATGGACGTGTCCGGAGTGCTATGATGATAGTCCTCATATAACTGATAATTGATAAAAGAACAAACATGGCTTTACAAAAAAATTAAACAACTCAAAACAGTATGAAACGGAACTGATAAGATTTGCTGAGGCGGAGATCGGAGCACCTATGGACGTGTCCGAAGTGCTATGATGATAGTCCTCATATAACTGATAATTGATAAAAGAACAAACATGGCTTTACAAAAAATTAAACAACTCAAAACAGTATGAAACGGAACTGATAAGAAAACAAAGATCAGAATACTAAGAGCATGCATATTCCCAGTGGCAACGTATGTGTGTGAAGCGTAGACATTTAATAAAGCAGTGGAAAAAACATACAAGTGCTTTTGAATACAAGTGTTACAGAAGAGTCCTTCGTATATCTTGGACAGAGAAGAGAACAAATAGATATATCCAGAAAGAACTCAAAATAAAAAAACTGGCTGATGCTACAAATAAGAAAGAGAAAATTGAAATATTTTGGACATATAAAAGAAATGAAGGGCTGGAGAAGACCATCATGGAAGGAGGCATACCGGCAAAGAGAAGAAGAGAAGACCACGGAGAAGATGGATTCAGGATGTAACTGATGGTTTGAACATGACAGCTGCAGAGGCAGGACATCTGGCCCATGAGAGAGAGAAATTCTGGAGGACTGTTGGGGTGGCAAAGTTCTGCTCAGGCCAAGCTACTCGTATTTGATGATGATGATACCCGGCAATCATTTAAATATTTTTTTTTACTGGAGTTGCCGTATTGGCTTTCTTACAGCCAAATTTTCAAAATTTGATTTTTTTCCCCAACTTGGTTGTCTTTAGAAAATTGAAAAATGTTGGACTTTTTCTTGATTTGTACTTCTTCTTCTTCTTTCTCGAATCCTGTATGCCTCACAGCGTCAGGTCAGGGATTTGTACATATTCTCTTTTCTTCTTTCTTTTGTCCTTTTCTGCTTTTTTGCCACTAGGCGTAGCAGGTGTAACTGATAATCGGTTTCCGAGATAATGCACGATCGGTCGCTTGATATGCTGTGGTATTGTGGAGTTTTAAGATGTCTGTAACTCCACCAACCCATCTTTTCTTGGTCTGCCCCTTCCTCTGGATCATTCAATTTTCAGGTTGCACGTTCTTGTAACTGGTATATTTGGGTTCTTCTTCTTCTTCTTCGATCGTTCTAGGCCTATTTTAATCATTCTCATTGTGATATATAAACAGCCACACATCAGAACGTGATGTACGTGCACCAGCCTTCAGCACCTATTGGAGCTCAGTTGCTTATCCTTCGGTGGGGTGTTCGTTTTCAGCCAGCTTTTGATTTACTAGGGTGAGCTTTCCTTAGGATTCGATCAGCTTTGCCGTATTTTTGGGCTTTGTGATCTACGCCGGGACAGTGAGTTACGCTGTTTATGCCCGTTCTGACTGAGAAATATTTCTCGGGGCTTGTAAGCTTATCCTCGGACGGCGTCTTACTCGTATAAGACACCGTGTAAAGTATCGGCCTTCGCCAATGTTCAGACCCGAACTTCCTGTTTGATCCGTACATTGTCGGCCTTGCTTTACCGTACATTTTGAGTTTGATCCGGGAAGGAACATTCTCAGCCTCTTCTAGACGCGTATTGGTACGTGGCAATTTGCAATTAACCTCGAAAGCACTGGCATGGGGCCGAGTACAAACAATGTAGAGGTTCGTTTCAGTCGGCACTATCAGCGTAACTGAGGATTTTGCGCTCGCCGCCATCACCCGCCCCAGTTATTCCGGGGATGTTAGTTACGACTAAAATCGAACCTTGCCCGGTTGCCCCAAGGCTGGCAGTTCCGTTAGGCATCACCAACCTCAGTTCTTCCGGGATGTTAATTTTAATCGCACAGTACCTTGCACGGTTTTCCCAGGGCGGGTAGTTTCGTTATGCACTAAACGCAACTTGTTCTTTTGCGCTCGGCAAACCTTGCCCAGTACATGTATCTGCACCGGGCTACCAATGCGGGTCAGCTGCAATCTTCTCTCGCACCAACACGAGGGTAGACTTTTATTCGTTACGGTCCTGTCTTATTTATTCTTGCCGACGGGCTGGCAATGTTGCCCCCTCCTCAGGGCTTCGAGCTTCTCCCTACGTGGGCATACGTTTGGTCACTGGATGCACCTCTCATCCATGTCTGAGACGTTTCGTTGCTGTTTCTTTGCGTTCAGGGACTTGGGCAATATCTTGTTGGACATCGGTCAGGAGATTTGTGCATTTTTTTTGTATGTATCTTTATCGTGTTTCCGTACTTGCACTGCTACCCCTACCAGTAGTTTTCTCTCCCCGATCCCTGCCCCTCTTAGCCAGACCGGAACCATAGTCTGTTTCCAGGGTCACCGCGTGGAGGTTGGGGGCAGGGTCTTGGTTAGCGCGCCCTCTCGCTAACCCTGGCTCATGTTACCACCATGACCTCATGAGCCTTTGACCCCTATTTGGGTTCATTCTGACCAAGTGGCCAAACAATTTGGGTCTCTGTTTTTCAATGAATCTAATAGCAGGTGTTGTACCGACTGTTCTTCTAATTTCCCCATTTTTTATATGGTCTCTTCTTGTTTTATTTACTGCTTTCCTCAAGCATCTCATTGAGGAAAGCAGTAAATACAATATATTAACCATTGTACATATTAACTATTTCAAATATTGACTATCGGTACGGATGTTGATACTTTTTTCTGTCATGAAGTTAGGTATTAATTGCACAAACAATAGATACCTTTCTTCTTTAAAACGATTTCCTTTCAAAGTTGCATTAATATTGCATTTATTTCGCTCATAAATATTTGCATGGTTTTTACCATGGGGATTTATGACCAGAAATATTCAAAGAACAGTCTGGAGTGATGAACATGTATAAGAAACTGGAATAATTTGAAATTTCGCCCTTTTTCCTTATAAAACCAATATTCATTCTGTGCATGGAGAGTGTATAATTAATATTTGGGAAGATCTAAAGGCTTAATTCATCAATACCGAATTTGCCGAAACAAAGTTTAAAGCATCATTCCAAAGCCAGACCGTAAAATAAAAAATGTTATGCTCCAAAATAAAACATTTTCGTTGTGTTTGCAGCAGAGATACTGGAAAGACTGAATTTTGTTTTCTTCGGAAAACCAAAACTTACTTTCAAGAAATATACCAAGAAAAAATGTACTAAATGCATTGACCTCCTCGACCATTCGGCCTCATGAGCTTGCGGAGAAGGTCCAAGCAGACTTTTCGTGGCGAACTACCGATCCATCCGTGTAATTCATCTTTATTGCAGTCTTCGTCAATGATGGCTTTAACGCCTGCATCCAACGACATGGATTCCTCTCTCTACAACCTTTGTCGAAATCAATTATGGTGGAAAAGGTGTTCCCGTATTGATCATAATTAAATTCATAAAAGGTGTTCCCGTATTGAGCATAATTAAATTCATAAAAGGTGTTCCCGTATTGAGCATAATTAAATTCATAAAAGGTGTTCCCGTATTGAGCATAATTAAATTCGACAAAGTTTGCAGAGAGATTTGGTTATGTTAAGCCAACAAATATTACAAATAAGTATTAATTTTTGACGAAAAATTCAATTAATAATTCAGTGGACGTGTTTGCTTTTGACATTTATGCACCTTATTTCTTCTTCGTCAAGCGCTCCATATCGACTACCTGTTAACCACTCTTTGTAATTTGTTTGTGATCCGAGACTAAGTGCGATTGTACATTGTTCCAGTTATGCGCCTACAAGTAAGCCAGCATATCCCATTTCTTTATCAAGTTCGATGCATACAGAAAAGGATGTAGCGATTCCTGTTGGCATTGGTATCCATTCTTCACCGGGATCAATGTCTTCAAGTGTACACACCTGTTCAATACAGTCCTCGGCCTGACCCATCCAAGATTTTCCTCTTTTTAACCTATTTCCTTTTTGTCTCTTATTTCCAAGTGCAGAGGATGTTGTGTGTCAGCATTGACTCGAAGGTATGCTCGTGCACGGCTCATCAGTATTCTATACTCCATAGTAGGATAGTCAAGGAGATAGCGCATCGCCCTGCACAACGTGTCTTTAGTGCAACCAAGTATAATGCGCATCGCCTCGTTCTGTATTCTTTCCAGTCGTTCTATCTGACTATGACTGAGAGTCAGGATCGCCAGCGCATACTCAAGCACAGAAAGGACCAGACCCTGGTATAAAAGACAAAGATGGCGCTGTTTACAATCCACCTCAGCCATTACCCTCATCGCCAGCAAACCTTTCCTCGCCTTCATTATCACATGAGCTTCATTAATACATGAGATATTGCAGGCAACACAACCCACTTGTTGTGGAGGCAGAGGTTCAGGCATTAATTTCTGAGAACGCATCTGAGCATGATGTAATCATTTATACGGATGGTTCGGTGATTCGACATGTGCGGAGCTCGTGGGCTTTCACTGCTCAGGTCGGAGGTGATGTTGTGAAGGAAGACAGTGGTGGTTTTGCCGTGACTACGAGCAGTCTCACTATGGAAATCATGGAGGTTACCAAAGCGATGATTTGGCTAGAATCACAGACTTTTATCCATGCATGTTTTCTCAGTGACTCAATGAGTATGCTCAGGAAGATTGAAACAGGATGGGCTAGGAGACATTGGATAGAATCGCTGGGAGGTCTAAGCTGACAAAGATCAGTTTTATTTTTGTGCCAGGGCATGCAGGTGTAAGGGAATGAACGTGCGGATAGGCTTGCAGGTATGGCTGCTGTCCAAAGCGGACGAGCAATGGACCAGGCTGATATTATAAATTCCTTAAGGGAGAGAGGGCGTGTACATGATTCACGTAATAGCGGTGAATCCACAACACTAACCAGACTGCAAGAACTCAAAGTTAAGTGTGGTGTAGCTCGACAAGAACGCTATGCTGGCAGACAAAGAAGAATTGTAAACCAACAAAGAACGGTGTCGTTAGTCGCCACACGCTGATGGACATACTGAGGAGAGATCGGAGCACTTATGGACTAATTTGTTCGACGTGCAGTGATGGTGATCCGACGACTAAACTAAACTAAACTAATCCCATTTCTGCTACCCTTTTGCTACCCTTTTTATTTACTAGGTAGCTTCACTTCCTACCTCAATCGTCTCTTGCGACATGGCTTGTAGGTCGCAGTGTTACTATTCTTTTCTTCCCTTGAGAGCCCCAGTAATACACTGGCGATGCACCTTACAGAAAACTATATCTGAAGATTAATAAAGAAAAATGCTTATTGTCTATTGAAATGATCAAGCTTTCTTAGAAAATATAGGTTAAGACAATGTGCAGTTTTGGTGTGCTTAGAGATCATGCATTTCGAGAGCTTTCTACTTTTATCACTTTTTATCTAATAACACTAGATAACAATACAATATTTTAGAAAATATTCTCCTTTGTAACTTCAGATGCCCCCAAAAAAAAAAAAGAAACAAAATACAGCTGAATTATATTGATATTGTGAGAATCAGAACTACACATTTATATAGAACTATTTTAATTTTAATATGAAATATCCTCAAAAGTGCCAAGGTTTTACATCTAACAAGGTGTATGTTGTATGAAGCACTGGTTGCAGTGAGGATAATAGTACTGAACTCAACCAATAGCTTAATTTTAGTTTGATTTGAGTTCGAAAAATATTTTTGTTTACTAATTTTGCTTTTTTTTCTTGTATTAATTTGGCTTAAAATCAAAACTATTATCTGGCAACCCGGTTTGCGACACTTTAAAAAGTTCGATCTGTGAAACGAAATATTGCCAAGCAAGTGCTTACAACTAAAGCGGCACAATCAGATGTGAAGTATTTCTGTCTCGTAGAAGTCGGATTAAAAATGGTCAGACACTTCTCAAGTGGGATTCGTTTTAACTTGTTTGGGAAATGCAGAATGGAAACTTGTTGTAATCTTTACAGTGTTGTTCGCACACGGCAGGTACGGTTTGGACTACTAAGATGTAAATTTGTTATTGTTATGAGCAGTCAGTAACACTCGACCTCTTTCGTAACACACTTGTCCTTGTGTAGTAGTTTAAGCTGTTTTCTCCTCAAGTCTGCAACATTACATTGAACGACATTGTATCATATTTTCCAAACTTCCAGAGTTATTACATTGAACTCTTAGTAAGTAATGATCGCTTAATCTTCGTCGTCGTTCTTCTTCAGAATTACTGGTTACTGCCACCATAGAATAATTAAATTACCATTTAAGATTCAATTTAAAACTGAACTCACTCACAGTGAGTGAGTGACTACATATTATCATTATCACATGTTTGCCGATTTGCTTCAGATCGCCTACAGCCGCCACCTTACTTAGATATGCATGATAATAATAATATAGCTTTCTCGGTTGGTCACACCACATGATGAGATTTCCATTTTATCCATGATATTATATCTGATTAATATTATATCATACTTATGATACTATTTATTCTATGTTCCTAGTATATTTTATATTGCCTAATTAATAGTAATAGTTATTAATAGTTTATATAGGTACTTTGATAATATTTTAAAAATAGAGTTGCTACATTAAAAATAACAGTAACAGATATACCTTTTTAAATTTACAATGAGTAATAAGTTATGAAACATGATGTCAGAGATGGGGTATCCACCTATATATAATATAGTGCATATTGTAAAAATGCTATATAAAGACCAACAAGCAGCTGTGAGAATAGAAAAGGAACATCAGAGTGGTTTGGCATAGGCCAAGGAGTTAGACAGGGCTGCATTTTTTCACTGTACCTATTCAACATATATGCTGAAAACATGAGGAATGTCAAAGAGCCTGCAGAGATGGATTACCAGAATTAAGATATGCTGACGATACAGTGCTATTATGTACGTCACAAAATGGCATAGAGAACTTGATAAGGTCACTTAAAAAACTAGCAAAGATCAAAACCTTTATCTCAATACACTGAAAACGAAGATATTTACAACTCATAAAACAGAACTTATGGCTAATATATATGTCAACATCCACAAAATCGAAAAAGTCCACAACTTTGATTACCTTAGGGCATTGCTGACAAATGATGGGAATGCTATAAAAGAAATTAAAAGAAGACTGAGCATTGTTTTGGCAAAAAACTAAAAGAACTAACTAACCTATGGAAGGGAACTAACATTAAGAACAAAGATCAAATGTTTAAGAGCCTTCCTTTTTACATTGCAACATATGGTTGTGAGACATGGACCAATGACAACAGCGGAGATCATTAATGCCTTTGAATGCAAATGTTACAAAAGAGTGCTTAGAAATCTCATGGACGGAAAAAAAACCAAATGCTTCTGTTCTGCAACAGGTTGATATTAAAGAAAATTGGCTATCAAAGAGCATAACATCAAGGAAAAATAAGTATTTCGGACACATCAAAGGACATGAGTGCCTAGAGATGATAATTGAAGATTCGTGGAGGGAATTATGCCTGGAAGAAGAATGAGCGGAAGACCTAAAGGACGATGGTTGCAAGATATCATTGACGATCTGAGAAGGACTCTAGTTAAGTCTCTATGGTACAACAATTCTGAAAGAAGTTGCGAATTAAAAATATATTAACATTTAAATGAAACATGTAGGCTAATTTAATAATACAGATCTTTAGATTTCCCAGAGACTGAGGATAGCCACAGAAATGGTCAAGAGAGAAGCAGCGCCTCACATAACAAAGTAGTGATTATTCACAGACGCCCTGTCGACCATCGGGGAACTAGAAAGCTCAACCGACACAGAGCTAAACGAGCTAAAAATGATCCTCGGAGTATTAACAAACTCATTCAAACGCAGTCATACAATGGATCCCATCACACTGCAATATAAGCAAAAATGAAGAGGCAGGCAAGCTAGCAAAGGTAGGAGGCGACTACCTGCAGACTGATTACGAAATCAGCTACAAGGAGGCTAAAACAACCATCGGATGGCGATATAGAGAGAAGTGGTCGCAAGACCACCCTCAACACACCGCCAAAGATGGCTACTATGGTCTGTCCCGTAGCAAACAAGTTGTCATATTCCGCCTCTGTACTGTCCATAACAGACTCCTGGCCCACCTTTACAACAAATTTAAAATTGGCACAACTAGCATGTGCCACTGTGAAAGCGGATATGACGGCAGAGCACCTATTGCAAGACTGCCCACTTCTAGCAGGCATGAGAAACTAAACCTGGCCAGAAAATACCGAGCTAAATTAGAAGCTGTACAGAGGGACGGGGTCCCTAAAAATAACAGCAGAATTTATGAGGAAATCTGGCATCTTACTTCAGCGTGAAGTAAAAGTCTCACATGGTCTGCATATTGTTCTTCACAAAATAGCTTGAAGAGATGCTCACATTTAGCATTAACTTTAATAGCATTGATACACTATATATTTTTATAGAAGATATTGAGAATGATACAACTCAAAATATAATTTTCTGTCATATAAATGACGTATTAGGAATGTGCAACACCCATTCTTTAGATGCAATTCTTACATCCCGTTCTGATGTCTGGCTGTTTATATATCACAATAGAATGATAAAACTGCTTAAGAACGATCGCCAGAGAGAGAGAGATGCAGTTATCACATTAGATTTACAATTACAACTATCGATACTCACATGATATTGCATTCCATAAACAATAAAATGTTGCTATTACCATCAATTAAATCTTCTTCATCACGTGTTATATTTGATCTAGCAATACTCAAGATTGCACTGTATAAACTCATTTTGGTCTTCATGACAAGATTGGCAAATGTCGGACACATTACCGTTTTAAAAAAATATATCTGATTATAACACAGCTTTCCCTCTTTCAAATCTTTGTTGAAAAGAGGTAGAAATTACCTAGATATAAGATATCTTCCGTTTCCGGAAGATTTTTAAAAACTTTAGTAAAGTGATTGTGAAGCAACATTCGTTTTTATAAACAGACATCCAAAAACCGATATATCGGTTTTGCAACAAGTCTCATTGCCCCCCTTAATGAAAATGCACCCCTGTGGGGCGTGGGTCCCTCGATGGAAAACGGTGATCTAGGGTGCTATTTGGACATACTAATTAATATAACCGCTCAGAAAGCAATGACAAACTACTGAACGTATAAGTGGTGTCTAGAAAATCAACGACTCGTTTACAGTGGTTGATGGCTACGTCCTTTAGGATATGCCACGATTTTCATTTCAATTAATATAAAGAAAAGGGGGACTGCCTAGAGTAGTTGATAGTAGCTCGGCCTGCTAGCTGTGAGACGCCTCATAGCTCGGGTTCGAACCTACTGTCCGGCATTTGTTCGAGTCCCTGGTCTTACTCAGGACGATAACGTGAGTACCTCTGAAGTCGGAGAAAATCTGCCTGTATGGCGAGGAATACTAATTACGAGTACATTGAGCACACGGCTGCCAGTGTAAAGTAATTTACAATGTGCACGCTGCTGCCATTGTAAGAAATTGGAAAAACGGATTTTCGCGCAAAAATCAGTTTCAGAGATGAAACTACGTCTGAGTTGAAAGCGGACGAAAGAAAAAAAAAAAAAAAAAAAAAAATATATAAAGAATTTCTCCTGTAATATGTAATACGTGACCACATAAACCATATATTTTTATGTAAGACAAAATACATTCGTTGATTGTATTCTTCCGGTGCACACACAGCTAATTATTCAAAATGGCTGATTAATTTGCATAATGATAATTCAAATAACAAATATATTGGAATTTGATTTTCACATCGAACCACAGCAGTAATGCATACTGATACTACGTTAGCAAGTATCAGTGACAGAATGTAAACTTATAAAATAAAGACAGTTATAATAAAAACTTTCTAATGGATAAACATAATTAGAGATAAATTGAAATGCATTTTTTAATGTATGTAAATTGCCTTACATTAAATGGATGAGAAAATTTTGGATTGGTATTAGAACAAAGCAATCTAAATAATTTATACAACACTAATTATAGTGGCAAATAATATTAATTAGCATCTGAATATGTAATTGTATTTATGAAATAATAGTAAGCTCTTGTAGAAAACTAGTATATGGATGTGCCATATATTTTTAATCATCTCTTTGAGATGAGCAGTAATACATGAATAGCATGCATCTGTCTTAAATAACATTGTGCTTCAGATTACAAATAAGAAGGAAATACATGCATGTGTCCTCAGATCGTCAATGATATCTTGCAACCATCATCCTCTAGGTGCTTCAGACTACAAATAAGTAGGAAATACATGCATGTGTCCTCAGATCGTCAATGATATCTTGCAACCATCATCCTCTAGGTGCTTCAGACTACAAATAAGTAGGAAATACATGCATGTGTCCTCAGATCGTCAATGATATCTTGCAACCATCATCCTCTAGGTGCTTCAGACTACAAATAAGTAGGAAATGCATGCATGTGTCCTCAGATCGTCAATGATATCTTGCAACCATCATCCTCTAGGTGCTTCAGACTACAAATAAGTAGGAAATACATGCATGTGTCCTCAGATCGTCAATGATATCTTGCAACCATCATCCTCTAGGTGCTTCAGACTACAAATAAGTAGGAAATACATGCATGTGTCCTCAGATCGTCAATGATATCTTGCAACCATCATCCTCTAGGTGCTTCAGACTACAAATAAGTAGGAAATACATGCATGTGTCCTCAGATCGTCAATGATATCTTGCAACCATCATCCTCTAGGTGCTTCAGACTACAAATAAGTAGGAAATACATGCATGTGTCCTCAGATCGTCAATGATATCTTGCAACCATCATCCTCTAGGTGCTTCAGACTACAAATAAGTAGGAAATACATGCATGTGTCATCTATGAACGGTCTGGTGAGCCAGAATGAAATACAAGGGATCAGTGATGAAGGTTCACTGGGTATACACAGAACCAAGATAAAATAATGAGAAGTAGCGGTGAAGATCAACTAGCGTTACGCAGAGATAAAATACCAGATAAGCATCAATGATGGTCCACTGGGTATACATAGAGCAAAGATGAAATACCCGGGAAGCAGTGGTAAAGTTCCACTGGGTCTATACAGAGAGGAAATACCAGAGAGCAGCATTTATGGTCCGCTTTGTTTACTCAGAGAGGAAATACAGGAAAAGTGGCAGTGAAGGTCCAATGGGTTTACACAGAGATGAAATACTTGGTAAGCAACGGTGAGTCATCAGAAATGGGAGGTGTCCTTCAGTTTCTTGACAACCACCTGTCGATAAAGAGACTAAATTTATATTGCATCTATCCAACAATTTAAGACTTTTTTTGGATGGTATGATAGGACCACAAACAGGGAACTGTGGGATAGAGTGGAACAAGAGATAAGGGACAGAAGGTGGCGATGAATGAACACACTGAGGAGACCCCTGGACAGGATCACCAGACAGGCTCTCTGATGGAACCCCAGGGTAATAGGGGTAAGGAAAGACCCAAGAACACCTGGAGACAGGAGTTAGAGGCGGAATGCAAGAAAAGGGGGCGAGTAGAGAGATCGCGAAAAGATGACCTTAGATAGGATGGCTCGGAAGACCTTGGTTGCAGACCTATGCCTCCTTAGGAGTGAAGAAGAATTTAAGAAGTTCTTGTACAAGCCCTCATGGTGTCTGAGAAGCAGAGTGAGGAGTGTTTGGTGAGCCACGGGATGAACAGTATGCACACCCTTTGATATGGAGTCTCAATATTTTATGGTTAAATGGAAGCTATTTTGAAATATATATTTTCAGATGGTCACTACCATTATTTTGTAGCCTTGCAAATTTTGCTTAGGTACAGCTCATAAACAGTATATGTATATGCAACCTACATGACAGCACCTCATCCATTATACCTTTTTGTTATTAGAAAGGAATTTCTCTTGCATGTACAAATTACTGCTAAATGAATATCTTTATCACAAAACTTCTTATTTCCCTGTCCTACCAACATGTTTTCACTACGATGTCCATAACACAGAGTGCCTTTTTGTAGTCTTCTCAGCAATTTTATTGATCATTGCTTGTGCCCACAATATACTGCAATACTAAATACCATTCACATTTTAAAAATGTTTTGTATGCCTGGTGGTTGACATTTAGGTCAAGGATAATGTGTAATATTAAATCTCTTACTGAAGAACTAGCTGTCTAGTGAATCATTCAAGGACGATAGATATCAATGGCTGACCCGATTCTTTCACTATTCATATTTACTTTCACTAGATAGTGAATCATTGACTTTTTTCAATGTTTGCTCTATTGTCATTTTTGCCTATGTTCATATACAATTCCCTGCAGTATTCTTTCCATCTGTTTAGAATTTCTTCTTGTTCTGTAATGGTTCTTACCACACTTGTCTTTTATTGTATTTAGCTTTGGTTTAAAATGGAATATGGCCAAAGGAATGGGAAAGATCAATATTTATTCCAATACCTAAAAAAGGGAGACACCAAATTCTGTACAAACTTTAGAACAGTGGTATTGATTGACCATGCAAATAAAATCTTACTAAAAATAATTATGGGAAGACTAGGAAAATGGAATTGGTTATTGGTTACTAAACTGACGCATTGCACTTGAGCAGACCCATAGGTGTTCAGTCTCCCAACAGATATAGAAGAGTATGTATACTGATGGTTCCCGTGGCTTGCTGATTAAAAACATTACTCACTCTGCCCCTCAGGCATCCAGTTCCACTTATACAAGCGGTAACTCCAAACTGCTTTAGTCGCTGGATCAATTCAACATCTATTTTAGTGTCCTCATCCAACAGTCACGAAGAGACAGAAGAACATCCCCCTTATCCATCCCCAACAATCGATGCTGTCGATGCAAGCCTGTCCACTCTCTCATTACCATAAACATCTGCATGCCCAGGACAGTATATCGACGTAAGCCTCTGGAGGTTTGAAACTTCTATAAACATCCACTCATACCGAAACCTGTCCTTTTGGATCTTGTGAAGCATCGACTGAGAGTCAAATACAACTACGGCCCCAGTAAATGAAGTCCCAGAGAACCAATGGAGGGCAGCAGTAACAGCCTCAACCTCTATCCTCCGCATTTAGAGTCGCTGTTAACAGACTATATTACTGCAGTATGGCCAAGTGAATTGAACTAGAAAAGGCAAACCCAGTTTCAGAATTCAGTACTGATAATGGATGTGTCAGTCCAAAGGATGCAGATATTAAAGCCTCACTATAAATTGCAATACAACATAAGATGAGCACAAGGAGTTTTTTTTACAAGAACCCCAGAGAAGCACGGAATATGAATATGATCAACAAAGAACAGATACAGTATTAGAGCTTCGAAAAACAAGTAGACAAACACGGACTCGAACCACTTACCTAGTCCTTACGACACAATCGCCTAGCCTAGCAATACGAGCGTCCATACGTACACAACCAATGAGCCATTCTAAAAAAATGACTCACGGAGGAGTGTCTTTCTCAGACGCTTGTTATTACCAGACACAGAAACAATCAGGTAGGGTTCGTTAATAGTGTTTGCACAGGCACATGCTATTTTATGATAACGAATGAAGACATTTCATCTAGAGAAATGTTTATCGGAGTTATGAAAGGTACAAGGTGAAGAGGAAGGGAACTAGCTAACTCATCTTTAACTGTAGAGCCATAGTACTGTGAGATCTTTAACACTTCATACTCCTGTACCATTATATGCTGGTGGATGACTATTTTTGTGCCTATATATTCTTGAAACAGTTGACCATAGCCTCATGTTTACTCATATTCAGCCTGGCACTGACCCACAAACTATGCTCCATCATCGAGACTATCATCACAAACCATACCATGATCAGTTTAGGGCAACAGACTGTGCAAGATTCAACCAAAGAAGTCATCCTTTATCAAATATATTATTGACTCGCTTGTCATTTATGCCAAGCAGCAGACTTCAGAAAGTGTTACAGTATTCTACATCTCAGGAAGGTAATGCAATTCACTCACATCCCATTCCTGATCCCTACAAGCTAATGTCCAAAGAGATGAGCAGTCTTGCTGAAGACATTTGTCAGGTAATTTTATGTTGTCTACTTGGTAAATTACATTAATGCAATATTGTACTGATCTTTACATTCTTCTATGCATACACACTCTATTTCTTAGATGTCAGTTTAAATATGCTCATAGTGGAAAGTATGAGACTGTTGTTAGTGTCTCCTCGCCCAAGTGGTTACCGGGTCCAAATTTGGGGTGTAAAGAATAGAACCACTGTTACCTGCACGCATGTCGTAAGAGGCGACTAAGTAGGTTTGGCTGAAATCGGATGCACATGTCCTAACCGTGTAGAAGTCAATGCGTTTAGGGCCTCAAACCAATGTGTAACGTATACCGTTCTTGGCAAAGATCAAACATATCACAAAGAGTGATTAAAATTGGTGGTAAAAACGAAAAAGAAGAAGTGTCTCCTCAATAGCTTGTCCCAGGATGTTACCGTGTATTGCCTTATCTAGTCATTTGTCAAGTGTAAGGGGGAGATTCATGTTTATGTTGCGTGACCAAGTGTGTTGCAGCAGTTGCTGTGAGTATGTTATAGTGTTTCTTTACTATTGTCTATCTCTCCTCCTCTGGCCTTCCTCATTCTCCTAAATCATATCTGAGGGAGATCTTTGGTATGGAGATATGGTGCTTATTTCACACTCCAAAAAGAATTAGTTTGCACCTGTGAATTGATCAGGTTATCAAGACAGATAATAAAATGTAGTTCTAATGTTCAAGTTGAGCACATAAAAGAACCCTTGGCATTTGAAAATATAAAGGAGCAGGTTGTAAAGTTGCTGCACAGGCATAATCTGAGATATAAAACATTGCATTTAATTCCGACCAAATCTCTTCATCGTCATCATCACCACGCTTGTCCCTGTCGGAGCTTGGCTCCCATGGCAACAGCTCTAAATGCCTCCCTGTCCTGCGTAAGGTTCTGGGCGATGTCTGCTGCAGTCATATTCAACATGTCAGCAACATCTTGCACCAATCTTTTCCTTGTTCTTCTTATCCAGAGAATCATGTCATTTTATATGTCCAAGGTGTTTAATTTTTTTCTTCTTTGGCAACCAATTCTCTTGAATTTTAAGCTGCTGAAAAATTGATGTATTTGATCTTTTATCTGTCCATGACATTCTGGGTATTCTTCAGTAGCACTTGAAGGCATTAATCAAATTTCAACTGTCTCATCAACAATCCTTACCTCTTATCCATATGTTACTATGGGAAAAATATATGCTCTTAAACATCAAAGTTTTGTCTTTATATCATTTCTCTTCCATATGTTTTGTAGTTATTTTAATTTTGCAAGTCATGTTCATTCTACTTTTGATCTCTTATAACATTTCCATCACATGTTAGCGATGAACCTAAATAGTGAAAACTAAATTCTTTTCAATTTATGTTCATTGATGCATATATGAAAAGAAATTAGTTTTTATACCATCAGGTATATTGGGAAATACAGTGTTAGGCCATATTTTTCATTGATCATCTGCACATGATGGGTCTACATCACTTATTTACTTCTCAGTGCTTTTCTGGTACCCAATTTAGGCTGGGTCGACCTGAGAGTTGTTATTGCTGGGAACAATTTTTCACTATCACTGTGACATTTAACCCAACCACTTGCCTTAGAAGTGAATGCACTAACTACTGTACTGTCACAGCTCTCATTGATTCATATATCAGCTGTTTTATAAGTTGTAAAGATTTTTGATTTTGTTCCACTGGGATAATACCATTTTTGCTATGAATTGACATCAATTTTCCAATACCATTTTGTGAAATGGACAAAAGCAATGTATCATCACCAATCTTATCACTGGTAATACATACCCTCTCTACCAACTCTACCATCATGAAACAGCTAGGAGAGTTTGGCTGAAATCGGATGCACATGTCCTAAACTTGTAGAAGTCTATGCATTTATGGGCCTACCAATGTGCAACGTATACATGTTCTTGACAAAGATCAAACATAGCACAAAGAGTGATAAAAATAGGTAGTAAAGAACAGACGACAAAGAAGAAGACTAGGAGAGTGAACACAAGCCAAAGTGCATGAAACCAAGAGTTCTGCATGCCTGCTGTTATTTGTCAAGGGTGTTTGATTTCTCTACTTGCTCTCTTTCCTTGTGTCTAAAGTCAAGTACATGTTTGGTTATATTGTTAGGTCGTTTTCAACATTGTCTGCTATTTATCTCACTTTCTCTTTAATTTCCAGCTGTACCAGTTTTTGTCGTTTTTTTTCACTTTATTTGTTGTTGCTTCTTTCCATCTGATACTGTGCATGCGTGGTACTTTCTCTCGTTAATCTCCAGCTGTATTGACTTAGTGTCTTATCTTTGACAAGTCTGTTTTTTAATTACAATGTTACAAATGTACTAAATTATCTATAGCTTCCTGGCAGAGACCCCAGCCAGACAAGTCCATAAGTGGAAGGTACTGGGAATGATCTTTAACCCTTTCGCTGCTACATACTTTTCGAAGACGGAGCTAAAAATAGCTACTCTTTGTTTCTAGGTCACAAACGTAAATGTACGCCTATAGCAGTGACAGTAGAAATGTATAACATGTTAACACGTCTTTAGCCCACAGAGAAGAGATAATAACAGATGTGTTAATCGTCATTAGCCCACAGAGGAGAGATAAAACAGATGTGTTAACACGTCTTTAGCAGCGAATGGGAAAAACGTCTATACACGTCCTTAGCAGCTAATGGGCTAGTAATGGATTGTGTCATCTGTGATCTTGGTGAGTTTTATACTTGAGACGAATAAGCAGTCACAGCCAAGTAGTGATGCTTTCCAAGTAGGATGGTGTGTATCAACAGGTGGCACATGTGCTCTAAATAAATGCAACATATGTCCAATGACAGTAGCATCAAGCAAGTGAAAGTCAATATAAACTCAAGTCACAGAGTAGGAAACCTTGTTAAACAAACCAACTTGCTGCCTTGCGACCACCATTGGAAGATAGAAAAATATGGGACACATCCAGGTTGGCCAAAAACTATGGTACAGAAAGCCATATAATAATATCTCATACACAAAAAAATACAAGGTTAGGAACATGTAATAATCTGATATATCATCATGCTTTGCTCCTGTTATCTATAAGAACTAGGGAGAAAAGATCAAATCTGTATAAGGCTGCCACTTAAACTACAGAAGATTGGAAAGTTTGACCTGGGGACTAGTCTGATCATCTAACATGACCATTGACCTATGAAGAAGACATATCTTTAACCCAACGGGACTGCAGAGCCGATATATCGGTTCAGAGTAATGTTCATGATGTTGCAAAACCGATATATCGGCTTTTGGATGTATATTAGAAACGAATATATCTTCCAACCCCCTACTGAAGTTTAAAATATCTTCAGAAACGGAAAAGTACTTATATGTAGGTACATTTCTAATTCCTATTAACAAAGATTTGAAAGTGGGAAAGCAGTGTATTATGTTAAAGTCGAGTCATATTTTTTGTTACGATAATGTTTCTGACATTTGCCAACCTTGTTATACAGAGTAAAATGAGTTTATACAGTGCAATCTTGAGTATTGCTAGATCAAATTATAACTTGTGGTAGTAATGAAGAAGATTTAATTGATGGTAATAACGACATTTGATTTTTTATGAAATGCAGTATCGATAGTTGTAATTCTAAATCTAATGTAATAATTACATCTAAAGAATGGTCGTTGCACATACCATTTGTTGACATGGCTGCACTAAAAATGAATATTATAAAAACTACTGAACCTAATTAGATGCAATTTATAGACTATGTTCACACGTGGATTATCTTCATTTGCCTGCTACTTCTGGAAAGATCTATAAATATTAAGGTGTAATACAAACCTGAGAGTATAAATATTTTTATAATTTTTTTTTTTCCAAATAATCTTGCTACAATAATCAAATTTTCTCAAACGTACATCCCCTGATGTAGAATATTATATTACTGTATTCCACATCCAATTAGCAACAATTTAATATATAATATGTCATACTTTAGACAAACAGTACTAAAGTTATAAAGGTTTAAACTACTTAACAATGAATGTTAAATTTGAATTGCAAAATAAAGGCGCCCAGAGGTCAAAATAATACAGAGCGAAAGAGCTAATCAACTTATTTCATTCAATTTATTAACCATGATATACATGTAATCTGTCAAATATATTTATTATGTTTTAAAACAATTGTCTACAGCTACTTTCTACAGAGGAGTCTCAGTTGAGAACCATGTCCCATTACTATTTCAATGGCAAAGGCAAATCATTTCGACCACTGGTAGCCTTACTGATGTCTAAGGCTTGTAACATAGAAAACAGTGCTGGTGTCAGGTATACCCTCATCAAATTAGGCATCAATATATTTATGTTGGCAAAAGAAGTGAACATATTTCATGTAAATAAAATCAGTGTAATCAAGAAGTCATGGACTTATCATGTTACAATGATAAAATAGATAAAAAAGTTTTATTCCTTCCTTTTGTTTGCTTGAAATACTGTCTATATATCATTGTTGTCTCTTGTTTAAACTTCATGTCGTTTGTAGCTCACACACACACAGTTCCGTATAGTTTTTTCTTTCTAGTGTTGTTTCACTGTACCATGGAGTTTTCATCATATTTGGGACAGTTTTGAAGTTTGGGATGCCTGTCCACATGCACACATCGTTGAATTGCCAACCTTGAATTTTGCATACATGTGGCTGTGGAGTCGATTGGATCCTGTTTTGAGGCACAGAAGCTTACACGAAGAATACGTGACAACTTCCAGAACAACAAACACAGTAGCCATCTTCTTGGCCTTGCAGCAGACATAAGATCGCATATGGAGAAAAGGCCTACTAATGAAGAGGATGGATATAGGATTACATGGAAAATTGTACAACTATTAAATACTTCCTAGCTGACCTGACAATTCAGTCAAAAAACAATGATGCAATCTCTTTTCTAAGGAGGTCTTCAAAGAGGGTTTACCACAGGGTTCATCTCTAAGTTGCACCCTCTTTCTCATATACATCAATGAACTTCCAAGTCAATTTAAGGCTGAAAAGTGCTATGCGCTGATGACAGGGCTATTTGGCAACACCATGGAGATGTAAGAAGGCTCCATGACTACTGCCAGATATAGAAACTAAAGATAAACTGGGCCAATACTGTGTATACCATCTTCACTATTAGCTACAAAGTTGCCAAACAGAATATCACCTTGAGCTTAGATAAACACCAACTGTTAAGAGAACAACACCCCCACATATCTTCAACCTGAAAAAACATGTTGTGAATGTAAAGAATAAAGCATTACAAATATTACAGAAGATTTTATAAGAAGCTTGCTTGCACAACATGGGGATCAGACAAAGATACCCTGAGAAGCTTGTATCTTGGTTACATCCGCTCAGCAGTAAAGTACAACAGTGCACTTTTAACATGTTGTTCTAAGACAAAATTGAATTCCCAGACAGAGTTCAGAACAATTGGGATGTACTTTAACAGCTGACACCGCATGATTTAAATATAAGTCCCAATCATGGGGAATTTCCTTCTAATTTCTTAGCTATCATATCATTCATGGTTTGATGTTATCTCTCGTTCACATGATGTATGATGTGTTGATATGTTTTCTATTCAACTTACTTATCGACCCTAAAATTTATTATAGTTCGTTCCAAAATTCATGATCACACTAAGGTTTAATTTGTACTAAATCTACCTGATGCATACCAGTGATTTTTTGCAAGCAGTCTCATGTACCTTACGAATACATGTTTAACTAATTGGTAGGTAGCTTAGTTGATGCAAAAATGTTTTTTGTTATATAATTTAGCATAAGCACAACAAAATGATAATCAAAGTTTAGAATTTACAGTAATACACAAAATGGTGGAGAATGTTTGCATATGCGTATCACTATTACATATTATAAAAAGCAATGTGACATAGGGAACAAATGATACCTACCACTTTTATCAATGAAAATAAATGTTGTGTTCATACGCCAATGACAGTTGTTAGGATACATTGTGAACTGATTAATTCCTCGGGATTCCCGATTTTTACTTACGCTAAATTGCATGTGGAACATGGAAATGCTTAATTATAGATAAACTTGTCAATTGTACTGCTAAACTTCTAAAAGTATACAGATCAACATCGCTGTAATTTTAGTAATTACATATAATGAACATCTTACAGCACTAAAGGTTTGGGTGGGCAAAAAATACTTTAGGAAGGTCGCACTGTTACACTAAAAATGTAAAACAATAATTTCTGCAAGTGGATGATTTTATACGGTCGTAAAGATGATCACAATTTTGAAACAAACTATTTTTTTCTTTAGTCGCTTTCAACTCAGGGTTCATCTCTGAAACTGATTTTGTAAAATCTGTTTCAATTTTACAATGGCAGCAGGCAATTGTAAATTACTACACTGGCAGCGTGTGCTCAATGTTTTGTATTCCTGCCATCAGGCAGATTTTCTCCGATTCAGAGTACTCACGTATCGTCCTGAGTAAGACCAGGACTCGAACAAATGCCGGACAGTAGGTTGAACCCGAGCTATAGGCGCTCACAGCAGCAGGCCAAGCTACTATCAACTACTTAGGCAGTCCCGCTCATAATAGAAATTCCTCTCCATTATCTGTCAAAGTGATTGATCTATGGGGAACCAAAATGTGGTCTTAATTCAGCTAACAACAGTTAAATAATGGTATCACTAGATTTGTTAGTAATGGGATAGCATTCTGGCCATCTGCTAGGGCAATCAGTAATGGGATAGCATTCTGGCCATCTACTATAACAATCAGTAATGGATAGCATTTGGCATCACTATAAATCAGTAATGGATAGCATTCTGGTCATCTACTAGACAATCAGTACTGGATATTATTCTGTCCATCTATTATAACAATCAGTAATGGGATAGCATTCTGACCATCTACTATAACAATCAGTAATGGGATAGCATTCTGGCCATCTACTATAACAATCAGTAATGGGATAGCATTCTGGCCATCTACTATAACAATCAGTAATGGGATACCATTCTGACCATCTACTATAACAATCAGTAATGGGATAGCATTCTGACCATCTACTATAACAATCAGTAATGGGATAGCATTCTGGCCATCTACTATAACAATCAGTAATGGGATAGCATTCTGACCATCTACTATAACAATCAGTAATGGGATAGCATTCTGACCATCTACTATAACAATCAGTAATGGGATAGCATTCTGACCATCTACTATAACAATCAGTAATTAGCAATATATATTTATTTCATCGTGCTGCTGTATGAACCAGCTATTTCCATGCATATTTTCTGCATGACAAAAGACTATTGATCCATCTCTTACAACAGTCATTTTATAGCCTTCATGCTATGCTGCTTGCATACTGCACAACCTATTAACATATTTATGAACGTTCTTAATTAGATTCTGCAACTAGCACTTCTAATACTATCCACATACTTATCCTCATTACCAATATGTCTATTTAAGTCATGATACTGTTCCACACAACACACTTTTCTTTAGTGATTCTGGAATGTAGACTCTCAAACCAACACGCTCATCATTCAGTGACATAGCACAACAGTCCGTCTTCCTGTTCTAACCATAAAATGACTAACCAATTTCTCTAGACTTCCCTGCTTAAGTTTCATCTTCAATTTTCCTAATACAGAATCCTTCTCTTGTTGTGCATGCATATAAAAGTCAGATCTGTCTACTTCTACCTGTGCACTAACTTCAGCCTCTTCCGATGACTCTGTAATCTTTCTATGTAAATGGAGTTGATGATATTGACCTGTAAATCTGCACAAGTATTCAGTTTACCAGGAACATGCTTTATCTTCTCATCATACACTTGTAGATTCAATGCCTACTTTTGTATCTTGCCATTCTGCATGGAGGTTTCCATCATTGATTTGAAAGGCTTGCGATTTGTGTGCCTCACAAATGTTGCATTGTGTAAATAGTAATCCAACTTTTGTAGTGCATATTGAATAGCAAAAGCTTCTATATTTATAGTTTACCAATTTTTCTGTGATTGGCTAAGTTTGTGGGTCAAGAAATAAATTGGTTTTTAATTTCTGCAGTTACCTCTTCTCCCTCTATCCCAGGCTGAACTCGACATGCTCAGATGGCACTGTCCGCCGCATTCATGTATAGTACTATATTTTCTCATCCTAAATCAGGGTGTGCTAATGAGGTACGACTGTTAAGCTGTGTTTTAAATAGTTGTAAGACTCTTGACATCGCTTCGACCACTTGACTTTAGCAAATTTCTGTATTAACGCTAACATTGATTTTGCAATTTTAGAAAAATTAGGCTTGAAATGCGTATAGCATTCAACCATACCTAAAAAAAACCTGCTCTAACTCTTTCATTTGCTTGAACCCTAACCTGTATATACTTACTGTTTGCAGTGTCAAGATCATGTCACGATCTACCTTCATTAAGTCGTAATGTGAATATCTACTTTCAAATCTACACAACTTTCCACATCATAGTTTAGGGAACAGTAGATTAATGTCGTGTTCATGGCATGGTAGAGCGTCAACATCTGAGTTGATAGCAAACACCAAAGACAGACTTGTGGAGATCCAGGATCACCTACGCCAGCCGGCATGGCACCTGATGATGAGGTTAAATTTTAGCAACAGAGATAGGCATTTATGGAAGATTGATATTGATTAGCAGAACTGACCTCATAACACTGCAGGTAGACATGTAACAGCCTCTAGAAAAAAATATACTAAAAATTCACTCATTGTATAACCATCTTTTTTATATATCCAGTAATTGTTTTATAGTTCTCATTTCAGTTTCCATGGTTCTCATCCACATTGTATTTGGTTGGGCTTTCTTTCATCTTTGATCCATGACATAACAGTTCTAGGGATAGTACAGTGATATCTTGGAAGATATTGCTGATCTAATTTCACTATCTGTGTGTTGTTATTGTGTTCATGTTATTTTATCTTGGTTGCATTGAGAAAACAGTTATTCTTTGTTGATTTCATTTGGTTAAAAAATTCAGTGAATAATTCAGCATGTATATATCTATTGGTCCATGGAAAATGACTAAAGATATAGAAAGCAAGTTGAATGCATTTGAAAATAGATGTCTGCGAAAAATAATGAATATAAAATGGAACGAATTCAGAAGTGATGAAATCAGAGACATGTCTGGTCAACCACTAGTGACAACTGTTGTTGACCAAAGAAAGAGAAGATGGAGATATGTTGGGCACACCTTGAGGAGAAATGATCAACGAATATCAAAGCAGGCATTGAAGTGGGATGCAAAGGGTTCAAGAAAGAGAGGTCGACCTAAAGAGACCCTGAAACGAACTTTGCTGAGAGAGGCAGGAAATATCGGTCTCAGTTCCATGGAGGAGATTGAGCGAGTTGCCCAGGATATACAGGTATGGAGAAATTACTTGCAGGCCCTATGTAACGTATAACGGTCGTGAGGAATTATTATTTTTATATCTATTGGTGAGGATATCAACAAAGGAATAATAAAGCCTTTTGTAAATCTAAACATTTGGAGATCTTCACAGTGCAAGACAAAATCTACACTAATAGTACTTGTGAGCTGCTTACTTTCAGTGCTATTGTTTTGTTGTAAATGCTGAAGAACAACAGAAAAGAAAACACATATTATTTCAGCATTTCATACAACCAGTCTTGAGAGAAATTCTCATAATTTTGGCCAAATAGAATCTACCAATGGAAAATGCACTTAGTGATAACAGGCAGATGCTGGATATGCCATGTAATCAGACGTTACCCAGAAACAGTCATAAGAATTGCCATGTAGTGGACTCTGGACTAAGGCAAAAAAGAGGCAGACCAAAGACAACCTGGCAAAGAACAGTAGAAGCAGAAGTGCTATGTAGAAAAAACATGGGGTGCCTTGTGATGAATGGCTATGAGCTGAGCATTGGTAGACATTACTTGGGTTTCCCTGCAAAGGATGGCTACGGGTCAAGCTTTGGTAGTTTTTACTGCTTCGTTGGTCAACAACCAAACAATGTGTGGATATTTAGTTTGTTGCTTGACAATGCATGTCGGTCACTAGCTTCTGTGTTGGTTCATGGCCAAGGAAAGAAGAAAAGGATAAATATATTTATAAAAAACACTTGATGTAGTAAAGGTGTCTTAATGATGTTGAACATATCGTTTTTAGTGTTTCAGATTCCCAGAAAAAAGTTGCCATGGTAACAGAGATGATACATACAGCTAGCCTGATACACGATGATGTCATTGATGCCTCTGATACACGTAGAGGACAGACTAGCCTGAACAAATTGCACGGTCAGCGACAAGTGAGTTTCTGGGTTGATAAGTCCTTTGGTTGTTTATTGCTGTGCAACTATTGCTATTCTTGTCTGATGGTTCCTTGTATTTAACCTATATTTGTTAGTAAAAAAATGATAAATTTTACACTTATCAAGCTTGTTGTAAAACATAAGATGGGATGTGTATGGAGCTAGCAGAGACTACCTCTCTCTCTCTCTCTCTTTGCCTTTTACCCCAGGTTGAAGCATAGGCCCTCAACCAACTCATGCCAAGTCTTCCTATCTCTGCAGCTCCCAGACTACCTCTAGTAAGAAGTAATTAATGAGAGTTGTGAATGGAGCTAGCAGAGACTACCTCTAGTAAGAAGTAACTAATGAGAGTTGTGAATGGAGCTAGCAGAGACTACCTCTAGTAAGAAGTGACTAATGAGAGTTGTGAATGGAACTAGTAGAGACTACCTCTAGTAAGAAGTGACTAATGAGAGTTGTGAATGGAACTAGTAGAGACTACCTCTAGTAAGAAGTAACTAATGAGAGTTGTGAATGGAACTAGTAGAGACTACCTCTAGTAAGAAGTGACTAATGAGAGTTATGAATGGAACTAGTAGAGACTACCTCTAGTAAGAAGTTACTAATGAGAGTTGGGAATGGAACTAGTAGAGACTACCTCTAGTAAGAAGTTACTAATGAGAGTTGTGAATGGAGCTAGCAGAGACTACCTCTAGTAAGAAGTTACTAATGAGAGTTGTGAATGGAACTAGTAGAGACTACCTCTAGTAAGAAGTTACTAATGAGAGTTGTGAATGGAGCTAGCAGAGACTACTTCTAGTAAGAAGTGACTAATGAGAGTTGTGAATGGAGCTAGCAGAGACTACCTCTAGTAAGAAGTAACTAATGAGAGTTGTGAATGGAGCTAGCAGAGACTACCTCTAGTAAGAAGGGACTAATGAGAATTGTGAATGAAGCTAGTAGAGACTACCTCTAGTAAGAAGGGACTAATGAGAGTTGTGAATGGAGCTAGCAGAGACTACCTCTAGTAAGAAGTAACTAATGAGAATTGTGAAAGGACTAGCACAAATTTACATGATGACTAAGAAAAGCTATGTTTGGGGCTATAACCTTATCTTGTCAAACAAGTTGTTACAGAAACTATTACTGTAAGATAAGGTGAAACACTAAAACAAAGTACTGTAGTTTACTAAACACAATAACAATACACAACAACGTTTGACCAAGGTCTTTATCAAGCAAAGAATACAAGAGTGGTGAAGAATTTATTACACAACATGTAGAGTCAAACAAGTTCCTACGCTATAAAATGAAAATATGTGACTAAAAGACGATACTAAATAAATACTTAGTGACTGTTTGCCCTTATGATATCACCAATGCTCTGTGACCCTGTAGCCCTCATTTCAATGGAACTGACCATTTGGGAGTTTGTGATGTCCAGGTCTCAGCCATCCGATCATGTTCATCTGATGATCGAAGTCGATTCGCTCTAGAGAATCATTTTATATCTTTATATGGTACCTTGCGACCTCATGGATTCAACGCACTACATTTCTGTGCTTCTTAATATTGTCTGTTCTCCTGCTCTGTATTCTATATATGTGTGTATGTTAGTTGTGTATAGGTTATATATTTATATATATATATTTGATATGTATTGTTTAACTTTTTATTCCACTTCTAGTTTTTTGCATTTATTTCGTTATTCGTTTATAGTCACATATTTTCATTTTATTTCCGTTAGGAACTTGTTTGATTCTACATTTGTCGAGAGGTGACATTCTTCACCTCTCTTGTATCCGTTGCTTGATAAAGGCCTTTTGATAGAAACGTTGTTGTGTATTGTTTTTCTATTTTGTAAAACTACAATACTTTGTTTTTACGTGTTTCGCCATTGCTTCATAGTTTTACTGCAGTCTTCTCCTATATCGATAAAACTGTAAGATAACCAATCAGAGTTATGTATTGGGCTAACAGAAACTTGTCTTTTTTTCAGTCTATATTAGTCGGGGACTTCATTCTTTCTCAAGCTACCCTTGCCTTGGCTAAAACAAACAACACACATGTCATTTATCTTTTTTCAACTGTACTGGACGACTTAATCAGTGGTGAGTAATCTTGATCATTGTAAAGTCAGTGGTGATTGCTGTGTGTTAGTGTGATGTAAAGTCAGTGGTGATTGCTGTGTGTCAGTGTGATGTAAAGTCAGTGGTGATTGCTGTATATCAGTGTGATGTAAAGTCAGTGATGATTGCTGTGTGTCAGTGTGATGTAAAGTCAGTGGTGATTGCTTAACCTTTTAAAGCGCCTCCCGATATTACGGTATTATCATTAGTACACGTATATCTGAGGTGCCTACATATCGGGATGAGAACCCCTCCTCGTTATTTGTCGGTGTTTAGCGATAACTTGTGTACTAGTGTGACGTCAAACACAGGAAATGCTTCCTTAAAGGTTTATCTAAATGCCGGTTTACATCATGTTTTGAAACATAGTGATTTGATATTTGTTTATTAATTTTAAAAAGATGAAACGACACGCTGAAAATTTCGGAAATGGTCACTCGAAAAGGATAACCACAGAGCAAGCTGTTGAACTTCTTTTAAATGATTCTGAAGAAGAATTAGACTTAAGAATATGATTATTCTGATAACGAGATCGGAAGTGAATCGGATGATCATTTAGAAGAAAAATTATTTGAACCGACTGATGTTCAAATATAACAAACATGTCAGTGACTTTCCAAACATGGATTACAAAGACAGACCAGTCAAGAAAATGAAGACACAATTTTGGTACAAATTTTGTCAAAATTTCCTGTGTCTAAAGGAAGGATCTACATGTTGGGAAGACTGGCATAGTAAGCAGGAATACTGGAGATGATGGGGTAAGTCGATAAAAATTATAGGACACTTAATTCTGCCAATCTATCTTGTTTTTCAAACAATTATGATATGGGCTGTATTTGCTCAGGAGCCCAGGGAGAGGGTTTTAAGGTATAGTTGGCCAGGGTTCAAAGGGTTAAAAGGCGACTAAGGAGGTTGGGCGTGAGGCTAGTTACAGAACGGAGAGCGAACCGAGTAAACGCTGGCTAAAACCGGGCACATCGCCAAAGGATAAGCTCCAGGGCTCCAAATGGTGCTGAAGATGTGACGTAAAACACCAATGCTGAGGCTGCATGAATCAGATTTCCACATGAATAGAATTTATGGGGAGTTCTGGTACATCGGTCTGGACGGTGATCGCGAGAGAGAGACTAGACAGTGAGAGACTAAAGTAACTATGAAATATTGTATGAGACTAAATTGTGAGCTGACTTGTTTATTTGCTTTCAGCTGACTTGTTTATTGCTTTCAGAGAGTTTATGCAACTTGGATCAAAGGAGAATGAAAATGAACGGTTTTCTCACTACCTCAAGAAGACACACAAGAAAACTGCCAGTCTCATTGCTAATTCCTGCAAGTGTGTCAGTAGCTTTTGTCGTATGTGCTGTCACTTTATATTGTTATTCAGATGACAGATGATTTAGTCCTGTGACACCATGCTCATTAACTCATTGCGTCCAGTCGACGCTCCCAACGTAGTAAACAGTTCTCTCATTATGCCAAAACACGCTGCCAACGTCTAATTTGGGTCCATGCACGTTTTGTTTCACTGTTCAGCTACTATACGTCCGACACTATTTTCGTTTATAGAATTCAACGGGCAGATAACTCCCATTTCATTCATATACTATACAACATGGCAGAATTTATTTTTGATTATTTAGAAATAGTTTTATTCGTAAATATATTTTTCCTGTTGTCAAAAAAAGTGAGCTTTCAGGTGAAAAGTTTAGTTACAAGATGTTGTTTCGTCCTCCACGTCGCCAAAGTGCCGAACAAGCCATGGATTTGTTCCAAAGTTCAATTAAACACACACAGTGTTTCATGTTTATGATTTCACCGACAATGATGGCATTTTAATTTGATTTTTTCAATAACATGAAATATACAATAATTTACTAAATAAATACTAATTTACAAATATAACTATTTATTATCAGATTGTTCAGAATTTAATTCTGCATATTTTGATACCAACAGTATAAATCTAGCTTACATAGAACTAAAGTTATAGGCATATTTCCAAGATCACTCCATTTTGAAAATTTTGCTAGAAATGTGTTCTGGCAGAGCGTGACCACCCCCACAATTTTCTAAGACACAAAGAGTTAAGAGAAACATGGCAGATGATAAACATGTTTGAAGTGTTTATAGTAGATAGGTAAATAAATAAACAAGATCACTGAACATTATGTCTTACTCGTCTGCAATCAACTTCAGCCGTGCTTATATTTTAGTATGGTCGCAAACAGGACTGCAATATTTTCTGGTTTTTCCACAATTTATCTTGAAAGACTGCTCTGTTTGTCCATGTTTCCATTCTTATTTGACATGCAATGGTAGGGATGTCTTGCAAGACATGTTCTGGTGTCTGCCTGAGTGCTTTACAAGTTGCAGAGTTTCTTGAGATTCATTTTGTACAGGGGGACCCAGGAACACATTCTGAGCATGAATTTATTTGTCTGTTCATTTCTTTGTTCCTGTTCTTTGCTTGTAGTTTTCAATTCCTTCCTTCACTTCTGTTTTCATGGATTGTGTCAAGCTTGTCTTTACTTCTTCATTCACTCTTAGATGTCGACTTGAATATGTGCAAAGAAAGCAGTGGTCTGACTCTGGTTTTCGAAAACTTTAAAGAGCTTGTCCTGCAGCAGCATTAGTGACAGTTGTATCAGTCTTCTTTGCTCCTCATATACTGGACAACTTTGTAAAATATGTTCACAAGTAATTTTGTCAGTAAAGGAACCCTTTCATACTTTCGTATATAGGTCAATACAGTGTTAGCCTGTATTTCATTGACTGTCGGCACACATTGGTGATGTGGTCAGCATCACGCCAGAATTTTGTCAGTGCCACAGTTAAAAGTTCCTATCATTGAAAGGAAATTAAAATTATGGCATATCCTTTACAGGACGTTGCCATCAGCCACAGTAAATGAGTCTTTGATTTTCTAGGCACCACTTATACGTTCAATAGTTTGTCATTGCTTAATCCATGGGAACACATTTGCTTCCAGACTGCCCATCGCAGAGTTTGAACCAGGTACTCTTGGGTTGTGATCGAGCTCTCTACCTCTAATGCACAGACATCCTATCATTAGCTAGTTGAAAAGATTATATCTCAGGTCTGATGTGACTTGTGTGGAGTCTGAAGATTACAACTTTCTTATATCTGTTCTGCTGTTAATATACATCATTCATCTGGTGACTCAGATGTTCATAATTCCCAATTGATCATGCATTTTTTTTTCTGATGAAAAGGCAATGCCATTTGTCAATATGTAAATTTATAAATTTATCATTTGTCAGCTGCTTGACTCAATGTGTAATACAACAAGTTGAACAATCCAATGGAAGACTTGGCTGCGACTCTCTTACAACCTCGTGGTACACTGAAGCTAGAAGGGATGGTACATACCTTCTGGGAAAGAATCATCCCTTTTATCAGCAGATTTCACCACACTGGAGATCAGGTCAAACCTTACTTCATTTTCCAGACAAGTCTGTTAGCAAGACAAGCCATGCCTTTCCTGACACAACAATCCAGGTGTTAGAAGGTGTTGCAAGGTCTTGGGTGCTTCTGAGTCCCAGGTAGTCATCACCTACAAGGTGATACAAGAGATGTTCTTGACAGTGTTCTAGTGATGCTTGATGTGTCTGTGATCACCTAGGTGACAAGAGAAAGAGAGAAGTGCAATTATCTGTACTCTAATTGCTGGAGCTCGCAAGGAGCAAATAATAGTAACACTGTGACCTATAAGGCATGTCGTAAGAGGCAATTGAGGTAAGCATCTAGGGTAGCAACCCTAGTAAATAAAAAGCGTCACAGAAATCAGATGTGCTGGCCTACTTGTTGGAGCATAACTGGCACAATGTACACTCGCTCTTAGGCTTGGATCACATACAAATCACACAGAGTGGTTAACAGAGTGGTCGATATGAAGCGTTCGAAGAAGAAGATGTATTCTAGTGAGGGTGGACATAGAATACAAAAGGGAGGGTAGCTTGTTGACAGGGGACAGAAGTGATGATGATGGGTATAATAAAATAATGCCCGTGTGGTGCTGGGGCCTGCAAGGGAAGAAAAGAATAGTACCACTGCGACCTACAAGGCATGTCGTAAGAGGCAGCTGATGTAGGACCTAGGAAGCTACCCTAGTAAATAAAAAGCATCGCAGAAATCGGATGTGCTGACCAACTTGTAGGCGCATAACTGGCACAGCATACAATTGCTCTTAGGCTTGGATCACATACAAATCACATAGCATGGTTATCAAGTGATCGATATGGAGCGTTTGAAGAAGAAGAAGATAATAAAATAAATAAACAAGTGACTGACTGAATAGGTAGTTGAGTTAAATGATACCAAACTGAGGCTTACCTGACAATTTTCTCATTTGTTTCTTTCACTTCATCAGGTTGCAGTACTAGCTCAAGTCAATGAGGGTTTAATGGAGACAGCATTTCAGTATGGGAGAAACTTGGGAATTGCATTTCAGGTGTGTACTTGTGTGTCAATGAGATTTTCATATCTATCTTGAGTCTCAGTGTTGAAAATATATTATTGCTGCCATGTCCTTGTCCTGTGGGAGTTGTGTGTATTACTTGCAACTTTATTATATAAACCTCGCCCGAGTGGTTACTGAGGCCCAAATTTGGGGTGTAAAGAATAGAACCACTGTTACCTACCACGCATGTCGTAAGAGGCTGACTAAGGTGTGGCTGAAATCGGATTCACGTGTCCTAAATGTGTAAAAGTCTATGAGTTTAGGGGCCTACCAAACCAATGTGCCACGTATACACGTTCTTGGCAAAGATCAAACATATAACAAAGAGTGATTAAAATTGGTAGTAAAGAACGAACACAAAGAAGAAGATATAAACCTAAGATTCAGTGTGAGGGTCAGAGGTCTAGAGATGATTGAGACCATATTCCACCACTCCCAAGTGCTGACCATAGAACAAGGCAACTTAGTCTAGGTGGATAGATAACAAAGATATTCCAGAGCTGCAGTGTAGCCATACCTGTTTCTCTGGCGACTTTGTCTGAAACAAGTTTTGCTAACACATCTCATTGATCTGATGAAACCCCAGCTACTTGGTTGGTCCTGCCAGTGAGGTTTATCCATGACGGGTCCCACTTGTCTTCTTTACGTCGTCTTTACGACCAATTTTAATCACTCTTTCTATGTGTGATCTTTGTCAAGAACGTGTATACGTTGCACATTGGTTTGGTAGGCCCTAAACTCATAGACTTCTACACGTTTAGGACACATGCGTCCAATTTCAGCCAAATCTCCTTAGTCGCCTCTTACGACATGCAGGTAACAGTGGTTCTATTCTTTACACCCAAAATTTGGGTCCGTAACCACTGGACGAGACATTTCAAATCATCAACTGAGAGTTGGACACAACAATGGTCTCAGTAAACGGAGTCCTATAAAGTCACTGAAGAGCAGCAGTAACGTATCCCACTAGCGACCACCGCATTCATGTACTTACATGAAAAAAAGGAGTTTAAAAAGTTGTGCTTCTCTTTTATTACTTTTGTAAAACACAGCAATTTGTGTCCAAGTGACAGTTGTGGGGGCTGCCCTATGCATTGAGACTGCTTTGATATGAGCCATCTAAGTGCATGCTAAACTGAAGATCTGTAGAAACAGATTTGACCATTACTACCTTGTGAAATGGTAGTAACAACCAATTTTCTAATCAACTGTGGTAGACATTCTTAATCTGAAACCCAGACTCAGTGACTGAGAGCTTCTTCTTCTTGCATTTGCCCACTATGAATTCAGACATAGTCAGGGGGCCTGATATGGTGCTACAATGGTAAACGACTTGCTACTAGATACAAATATTCAGTATATATATATGGAACTGCAGTAAAACTATTTGATTGGCAAAACACGTAATTACAAAGTACTGTAGTTTTACAAATTACAAAAACAATGACAAAATACAGCAACGCTTTCACCAACAAGGCCTTTATCAAGCAAACGAACAAACAGGGGTGACAAATTAAAATGAAACACAAATGGACGACCAAATACAAACGTATCTAAGGAAAATCTGGAATAAAAACGAATAACGAAATAAATGTAACACAAAAACACACATAAAAACTAGAAATAGAAAGGAAAAGAAACAATGAAACATCTAGTAAATATATAACTTGAATACATGCAACATATACCCATATAGATTACAAAGCATGGGAAGAGAAAGTACTAAGAAGCATAAGAATGGAATATAACATGAATACATGCAACATATACCCATATAGATTACAAGCATGGGAAGAGAAAGTACTAAGAAGCATAAGAATGTAATACGTTGAGCCCGCGTGGTCGCAAGGTACCATACAAAGAAATCAACCGATTCTCCAGAGCAAATCGACTGCGATCATCCGAGGAACATGATCGGATGGCTGTGACCTGACATCGTGAGCTCCTAAATGGCCAGTATAATTGAAATGGGTGGCTACAGGGGTCACAGAGCATTGGCGAATGTCGCGTAAGTGTTGGGCGAATCGGTCACTGAGCCTCTTGCCTGTCTCGCCGATATAAGCCTTGTTACACCGCTTACAGATAATGGCATAGATAAGATTACGGGACTCACATGTGAACCCATCGTCAATAAGAAACGTGCCTAAAGGAAAAGATACAGTACGCGCTCTGTATCACATAAGCACACGTGTTGCAACGCCGACGACCACACTGGACAGTGCCAAAATGAGTCTGGATATTGGACTTAAGGCGACTGTGTACCAACATATCCTTAAGACTTCTGTCCCGCCTGTAAGACACCAAAGGGTAGTTGGGGAAGACAGAACGGGTCTCAGGATCTGATCTAAGGAGAGACAGACGGAATAAAACATTTTCACCAGGGAACTATGGGGGTGGTAAGTTAAGATAAGTTTTACTCTGTCAGAGCTAGTAGTCCTATGCTGACTGGTAAGGGCCTGCTGGCGAGGGATTTTCTGAACTCGATGCATAGCCGAGACAAGCACCCTCTCCGGGTATAGGCGCCAACGAAAGAAATCAAGCATCTCGCGAGCTCTCTCAAGAAAATCATCGTCCTCACTACAAAGGCGACAAAGGCGTAAGAGCTGCGAGAATGGCAAAGAGTCACGACAAGCCCGGGATGGGAAGAAGTATAGAGGAGAAAACTATGTGCATCAGTAGGCTTGTAATATACTGATGTAGTGATAGCGGATAGGCGTAAGGTGATAGTAATGTCAAGAAAGTTGACACAGGTAATGGAGATGTGAGAAGTAAAATGAATAGAAGGGTTGAAAACATTAATGAAATTAATGAAGCGTAATAAATCGGCTTCAGGCATATCAGTGATGCCAATACAGTCATCAATGTATCTGTGATAGACAGACGGAAGGGGGCCATCATATGTAGTCCATACTAGGTGTTCAAGATAACCCATGAAAAGACAAGCATAACTAGGTCCCATTTTAGTACCCATGGCAACCCCACTGATCTGCTCAAAGAATTGGTCATTAAACTGAAAGGAGTTAAGAGTGAGAACTAGTTCCGAAAAGACGAAGGAGAGCAGAAGTTGACACAAGTGGATTAGTTCTATTGAGAAAGAACTGGAGAGCTAATTCTCGCAGTTCTGCCATTCTAGCAGCTCTTACGCCTTCCCCCTTTGTAGTGAGGACGATGATTTTCTTGAGAGAGCTCGCGAGATGCTTGATTTCTTTCGTAGGCGCCTATACCCGGAGAGGGTGCTTGTCTCGCCTATGCATCGAGTTCAGAAAATCACTCGCCAGCAGGCCCTTACCAGTCAGCATAGGACTACTAGCTCTGACAGAGTAAAACTTATCTTAACTTACCACCTCCATAGTTCCCTGGTGAAAAATGTTTTATTCCGTCATCTGTCTCTCCTTAGATCAGATCCTGAGACCCGCTCTGTCTTCCCCAACTATGCTTTGGTGTCTTACAGACGGGACAGAAGTCTTAAGGATATGTTAGTACACAGTCGCCTTAAGTCCAATATCCAGACTCATTTTGGCACTGTCCAGTGTGGTCGCAGGCGTTGCAACACGTGTGCTTATGTGATACAGACGCGCACTGTATCTTTTCCTTTAGGCACGTTTCTTATTGACGATGGGTTCACATGCGAGTCCCGTAATCTTATCTATGCCATTATCTGTAAGCGTTGTAACAAGGCTTATATCGGCGAGACAGGCAAGAGGCTCAGTGACCGATTCGCCAACACTTACGCGACATACGCCAATGCTCTGTGACCCTGTAGCCACCCATTTCAATGATACTGGCCATTTAGGTGCTCACGATGTCCAGGTCACAGCCATCCGATCATGTTCCTCGGATGATCGCAGTCGATTTGCTCTGGAGAATCGGTTGATTTCTTTGTATGGTACCTTGCACCACGCGGCTCAACATATTACATTCTTATGCTTCTAGTACTTTCTCTTCCCATGCTTGGTAATCTATATGGGTATATGTTGCATGTATTCATGTTATATTCCATTCTTATGCTTCTTAGTACTTTCTCTCCCATGCTTTGTAATCTATATGGGTATATGTTGCATGTATTCAAGTTATATATTTACTAGATGTTTCATTGTTTCTTTTCCTTTCTATTTCTAGTTTTTATGTGTGTTTTTGTGTTACATTTATTTCGTATTCGTTTTTATTCCAGATTTTCCTTAGATACGTTTGTATTTGGTCGTCCATTTGTGTTTCATTTTAATTTGTCACTCCTGTTTGTTCGTTTGCTTGATAAAGGCCTTGTTGGTCAAACGTTGCTGTATTTTGTCATTGTTTTTGTAATTTGTAAAACTACAGTACTTTGTAATTACGTGTTTTACTAGATACAAACAATTTATGCCATAGATGACTGGTTGTAGAGAGCCCTTGCCAGAAACACTCTCCCATAGCTTATAGTTGCACAAGATCCCTATTAAATAGAAGTCTGAGATCCATGGCATTGCACTCTCCATCTAGAGTTTTGGTATCTACTGGGTATGAAAGAAAACTAGAGAAACAATACATTGAAATGAGAGAGGGGACAAAAAGAATGAAAACACATACTTATTTGGGGTTTGAAACCCTAACCACATCATATCAAGCAGGTTGTCTACCACTGTAATAGCGTATCGATGTTTAGGTGCAGGATTCGTACATGTGTGTTTTTCTGTCTCCTGTTGAAATGAACAAGAAATCACAATGATAATGATGATCTGATAATACGATTTTCTTCCATAATATATTCCTTATCCCATGATATCTGTGGTTGTGACTATTTCTCTCTGGTTATCAAAGTGTACAGTTAATTTCAACGCATTACATTCCTATGCTTCTTAGTACTGTCTTATCTCGTGCCTTGTTATCTATATGTGTGTTTGCTCCATATATGTGTCATTTATCCACTATATTGTTTATTGTTTCTCTTCTTTTCCACTTTCGGTTTTTGTGTTGCACTCATTTCGTTGTTCGTTTTTATTCCCAGATTTTCATTAGATAGGTTTATGTTTCCACATGTAATCGTCCATTTGTAGTGTTCCTCAAATTCGTCATTCTTGTTGTATTGTTTGCTTGATAAAGGCCTTTGGTTGAAACGTTGCTGTTTATCGTCACTGTTTATGTATTTTGTAAAACTGTAGTACTTTGTGTTTACGTGTTTAGCAGTTAATTTCAGGTGAGTCATAATTTTCAATCTCTTCACAGCTGATAGATGATCTTTTAGACTTTGTGTCTTGTGAGTCTGTCATGGGCAAGCCAACATCTGCTGACTTAAAGCTTGGACTAGCTACAGCTCCTGTCTTGTTTGCTGCCCAGGAGGTGAGTTTGTGTCTGCATATTTTTTATATCTGTCTACTACTGTTGATGTCTCTTCTACAATTGTGACCATATATTTCACTAGTTTATTTACCTGTCTAGAAGATCAATATGTTAAGAAAGACATGACATGCTATAGCTATTTATTTTATTTGGAGGGTTTTGGTGGTCGTTGAATTTAAAACAATTCTATCACAGCTTTGAGGTTGTGCTGATTAGGAATAATGGTCCAGGATCAATTTCAGAGTCTGGCATTTGTATCCAATATTTGTATCAAATATACTTACTACTTACTTACTTTTTCCTCTCTGCTCCTTGTGGAGCATAGAACCTCAACAGTTGTTCGCCAACTTTCTCGGGTTTCTGGCTGTTTTCTTTATGGTCTCTCAATATATTCGTGCACTCTTCAGTTCTTCATGGAGACTTCATCTCCAGGTCTGTTTAGGCGTCCCTCTTTTCATTTTTCTAGTGGGTTCCTCTCAAGTGCTTATCTAGTGACACTTGACTGTGTCTTCCGCAGGGTATGCCCAACCCATCGCATTTTGCCCCATAACCTGGGTCATCATGGGTTCCTGTCCAATGTATGAAATATACCTTTGTGGTATTTTTAGTTGGTCGGACTACCTTCTTAGTCGCCTCTTATGACATGCATGTCAGGTAACAGTGGTCCTATTCTTTATACCCCTAATTTGTGCCCTGTAACCACTCATGGCTTCAAGGATACAAAGTAAAGATATATTAACACTTGTATTATTTTGTTTTACATATTAAGGTTCCTAGCCTTCCCTGTGTACAACCGCTATTAGTTCACTCTTTTATGTGTCTCAACTCAAAGTTGCCAGGGTCATCTAGCACAAAAATGTCCTAGTCTGTCCAACTATAAATGAGAATGTAAGCTAGGGAAAGGAAGATAGCAAGCAAACTAATCCCATCATCTTAAAATGTTAAGACATAGGAATTAGGTACTATTAGCATCTCATCATCATGCTATTTTTAATACGGTGGTTCTATCAATAATGTAGTTAGTGACATATTCTTACATACAATTAGTGACTTATTCTTACATACAATTAGTGACATATTCTTACATACAATTAGTGACATATTCTTACATACAATTAGTGACATATTCTTACATACAATTAGTGACATACTTACAATTAGTGACTTATTCTTACATACAATTAGTGACATATTCTTACAAACAATTAGTGACATATTCTTACATACAATTAGTGACATATTCTTACATACAATTAGTGACATACTTACAATTAGTGACATATTCTTACAAACAATTAGTGGACATATTCTTACATATAATTAGTAACATATTCTTACATACAATTAGTGACTTATTCTTACATACAATTAGTGACATATTCTTACATACAATTAGTGACATATTCTTACATACAATTAGTGACATATTCTTACATACAATTAGTGACATATTCTTACATACAATTAGTGACATATTCTTACATACAATTAGTGACATATTCTTACATACAATTAGTGACATATTCTTACATACAATTAGTGACATACTTACATACAATTAGTGACATATTCTAACATACAATTAGTGACATACTTACAATTAGTGACTTATTCTTACAAACAATTAGTGGACATATTCTTACATACAATTAGTAACATATTCTTACATACAATTAGTGACATATTCTTACATACAATTAGTGACATATTCTTACATACAATTAGTGACTTATTCTTACATACAATTAGTGACATATTCTTTACATACAATTAGTGACATACTTACAATAAGTGACATATTCTTACATACAATTAGTGACATATTCTTACAAACAATTAGTGACATATTCTTACATACAATTAGTGACATATTCTTACATACAATTAGTGACTTATTCTTACATACAATTAGTGACATATTCTTTACATACAATTAGTGACATACTTACAATAAGTGACATATTCTTACATACAATTAGTGACTTATTCTTACATACAATTAGTGACATATTCTTACATACAATTAGTGACATATTCTTACATACAATTAGTGACTTATTCTTACATACAATTAGTGACTTATTCTTACATACAATTAGTGACATACTTACAATAAGTGACATATTCTTACATACAATTAGTGACTTATTCTTACATACAATTAGTAACTTATTCTTCACCAAAATATGTAGACAAAGATTTTCACTTTGAACAGACAATCTATCTTATCTATGATACAGACTTTGCAGTTTTGTTACTATTTCTCAGTTCCCAGAGCTTCACCCAATGATAATGAGGAGGTTCTCAGAAGATGGAGATGTAGAACATGCTCGCTGTCTCGTGGCCAAGGTATGATGACTTGTATGTATGTTTGTCTGTACGATAATGTCATATGTGACCAACCGTCTTATCATTGTGACAAAGACAAATTGAGAAAATACAGGAACATAAACAGGAAGATTCAATAACTTTCCCAACTGAATGTGAAACATATTAGCCCTAACAGGGGCTATATATATATATATATACCAGTATATATCTCCTAGAATAGCTATACTATCCTTGACTCACATAACTATACTATCCTCAACTCATATAGCCATACGACTCTTGACTCACATAACTACTATGTTCAACTCATATAGCTATACCACTCTTGACTCACATAACTATACTATCCTCAACTCATATAGCTATACCACTCTTGACTCACATGACTATACTATCCTTGACTCACTTAACTATACCATATTTGACTTGCATAACTATACTATCCTTGACTCACTTGGTATACTTGACACATATAACTTTACTATACTTGACTCACATAACTATGCTATCATTGACTCCTCACATAACTATAAATTATTTGATCCACATTATCTCATATGTTGCATAATTTGTTGACAGAGTAATGGAGTGGGACAAACAAAGTTGCTTGCAACACACCACAGTAAAGAGGCAATCAAAAATATGAAACAGTTCACCACTTCTGATGCCCAGCAAGCCCTCATACGACTGGCCACAGTTTTACTAGATAGAAAGAACTAGCTGTATAGGCAATATATTAATTGCACTTGAAGTAGATTAATTTTTAAATAAATTCTTTGTCTCATTTTTATATATAAGCAAATTTGTTCCCATGGATTTTTACAAACAATAAAAATAGACCCCACTATTCAGAAAGCAATGGCAAACTACTGAATGTATACGTGGTACCTAGAAAATCAACAACTCGTTTACTGTGGTTGTAGGCGATGTCTTGTAAAGGATATGCCATGATTTTCATATTCTATATATCATATTGATATGTAGGTCTAACCTGTCTTACTTGACTCGTAGCTGCCACACTATTATTACTTGTCCTGATTACGGGATGTAAATTTCTTATGGAATATAGGACTGTAACACTGCCACTTATCTGTATTATATTTCATTCTCTTGCATTTGTCCATGCAGTTTCTCTGACTTCTTCTAAGGTTCTTTTCCAGGTATTCTTGAACTTCCTCACTTTTTTTTTTGCCTGTGAGTCTAGTCTAGTGCATGTTTGGCTACACTTAACAACTATTGGAGTGAAAACTCAATAAGACATCAGTCATTAATGAATAACATTTGTTCTTTCTCATAAATTCTTAACTCTCTGACTGCTGATCTGGCAACAGTTGCGGAAAACAAAACTTGTAGTGCCAGTGCTGTTCCTGCAACCCTTGGGAGATAGTGATAAAAAATTCAAAACTACAAACTAATCTTCCATATATAACTGCTGTTCTCTACTGTACAGTTCTCTGTTCATTTCTGTGTCTATGGCTACTTTTAACAATTGTAAACAGCTGTCAGTTTTTTGTGTGTGAATTATTCTATAGTGCACAGAAAATCTAATATGGCGGTGCGCTAGTGTCGCTCAGAACATTATTTTCAGGGAGATTAGTCTTGTGATATTATTTTTTAAATTTCAGTTTTTGTATAAATTGTGCGATATATGTTATGTTTTGCATTAGTTAACATATATTCCATGCATTTAAATATATAAATAACACCAAAATATGCCCAGTTCACAACAGCTATCACATTGTGAAAAGTTTTATGATTTTCCAATATTTGAACATTTGGAAGTTGCAAAATTTTTTAAAATATGATAAATATGCCTAGCACTCACATTGTTTTGTAAGCAAAAGTGCTCAGAAGCTAGAGAGTTAATTTGAAGGCAAATCTATTTGTTTGTTCTAGCAACCATCTAAACATAGCCACATCAAATCATGTACTGTATCCACATTGATGATTTGCTGCAGTGGATCTTCAGCATTTTATTTCCATCTATTGTCATGATGCTACATTTTCTCAGGCTGCTATTTGTCTACATCTTGATGTTTCATTACTACATGCAATGTTGTCATCTTCATTGCTGTTTGTCCTGAAACCTTTCCTTCAAGTATTATTTCCATCAGATTGTCATATCTCTTCAAAATATAATGATTTACCTGCTTTTGATCTCTTTAAATATTTATTGTCATATCTCTTCAAAATATAATGATTTACCTGCTTTTGATATCTTTAAATATTTCTTATTTTATCCCTGGTTTGTTCACAACATATTTCTTTGCTTTTGTTGTCATGAAATATCTTGAACTAGTAATGTATATAACTGCTGCTGCTTTTGACCATGCTTGTGACACATTGAATACTTGTATGTAGCATATTTGCTAGTTTCTGTGTGTGTGACAAATTGGAGATATTGGCTGCAAATGTTTACAAATATTTATCATATAAATACTACAGTATTCAGACTTGCATGAGAAATCCTGACTTGGTGTGTTACATTTTTGTATATGAAAGTTTGACATATCCTTGGTTTGACATATTGAACCAAAATAAATGTATATAATTTCATTAAAGTAACATCAGGGTCTTAGATGGAATAAATGAGATGACAGAAGTCAGATAGCTAGACCTAAGCAAGACTGTACTCCACCTCCTTATTCTGCGATCCCCTCTATGAATTCAGGCGTAGTCCGGTTGCCTTGTATGACACTTCTGACTGATTTTGTGAGTGAAAACCTGCTTTCCTTATTATCAGTGTTCCCCGCCATACAGGTGTGTCTTCTCTGACTTCAGAGGTATGACTCCACCTCCAATTTGTTGCTCTGTTAACAGGTTGCTTCACTGCAGTTTGACTAAGTGAGTAGAGATCGAAGAGGGAAGGTCAAACATCGTGTTGAAAAGGGATGTACCGGGTCAAATAGTCCAGATATCACAACTTAACTGTTGACTGCAATTCCATGTAATAACACCTTTTCATGGCATTCTAAGAAGTTTAAGATATTGTCTGATATGTATAGATAACAAATCAATGCATTTAATGACTGAAACTCATACATGCATAGAGTTATTTGACCAGGTCACTGCCATGAGGTTGTAGCGCTGTTGTTATTACATCATATAAGACTACTTGATATGGTACACCAATGGTAAATAAAAACAGTATATACTGTCAGGTGACTATGGAGATAATTTAAACATATCTAAAGTAAAGCTGTTCAAGTTTAGTTAGAAGCACTAGGTCTGGTTTTACCATTGTTGTTCTAAAAGTCTAAACCTGCATGTCTCTCTCTCTTTTGTTGTTGTATGATATGACATGCTTGATAGGATACAGTGACTGATAGAAATTAAGATTAAGATTGATGTCCATGTAAGACTGAATGTTAAAATGAAGGCAGCGTTTTGGTAACCATATTTAACCAGATTTTGCACATAGTTTTATCAAATTTATTTAGCCACTTTTTAAAAACATTGTTCAGATTTGCACACAACTATTCATCATTATGTACTTTGTTTGTCTTATGTTTTTCTGACTGTCATAGGAGATCACAGATTCTGTCCATATTTGTTGACTTCTGTTGTTTTCATTTTCCATCAAAGTTATTATAACTGGTGACACATAATCTGCTAACTCCCTAGCTGTTCAATACATGGCTACTAACTAGGACTGTTTATTTCTGATACCATTTACTTCTCTCAGTTTCTCCATCTTCTGTATTTAACAGTCCATAGTAATTTTTAGTATTACTCTTGTGATAGATAATACAGGGTGTTTGTAAAGTCTCACAACACTTCATATGTAGGTCAGCTTGAAAAATGAAGTAATGATGTCATAAAAAAATGTGTTAAAACAAAGTAGTGAAATTAGTCACAATAAGGCACGCATGTGGTTCCGGGCCGCAAGGAAGCCAAGAATAGTACCAATGCGAGCGTCAAGGCATGTCGTAAGAGGTGACTGATGAAGGACCTAGGAAGCTACCTAGTAAATAAAAAGCGTCACAGAAATCGGATGGACTGGCCTACTTGTAGGCGCATAACTGGCACAATGTACAATCGCTCTTAGGCTCAGATCACATACAATCACACAGAGTGGTTAACAAGTGGTCGATATGGAGCATTTGAAGAAGAAGAAGAGTCACAATAGTTACTGCTATGGTCTACTGTTGTTCTTGGTGAACTAGACAGAACAGATGACATATTCATTATAACAGATGTTGGAAATATCCACCACGAGCTTCAAGATATGTCTGTACACGTTTCTTCATATTATCAAATATTCTTTCTTCAGTTGAAAACACCATAATGGTTTGAGTGAAAAAAATTACCCTAGCAGACAAGTCATTCACTGCATATTGTACCACAATTGACAAAGGAACACATTTTTCGATGACGTCATGTACTTTGTTTTTCACATGTGCTACATATGAAGTGAGACTTTTTTTTTTTCTCGATCCAGAAGCACTTGAGCTTTTCAGCTCTTCAGCTCGGTGCTATGGACATCGTAATCCTTTGGTTCGGTGCCACGAACACTGTAAATCTGGGGAATCTGTAGCTTTTTCTGCCATCCGCGGAATTGAACCCGCACACACAGAGGGATAGTCACCCGTAGTCCAACGCGCTCACGAACACGCTGGGCAGACGGGCGTTGTGAGACTTTACAAACACCCTGTAGTAGCATGTAAAGATCTTATTTGGTTATTTATTATTGTCCATGATTTCTTCAATATGGCAGAATTGAAAAAAAAAAGATTAGAATAGCTATTGTCAGGGCACCTTTATGTGTTCAGTAAATTTCTGTTTGCTGAAAATACAAGCATCAGAGCACTCCAGCAATAACTGCTGCAGTGATTCAGAGTTGTCTTCCCTCAGAAAGTTGGCTAGTAATTTCCACTTGCACTTCCTGAATAAGACATGTTGACTGTGTAGTACTCAGGAACTCATTTACTGGCCCTTAAAAATGGACTTAGCACCATATTATCCAATATACCTCAAGGCATGAAAAAGGCTTACTTAATTGTTTAAATAGACCAATAATGAATAACAAAATGTTGATGGGACATTAGGAAACATTAAACACTATAATGGAGGAGACAGGATAAATGGCTAGAGATCAAAAGTCTTTCAGGCAAGATGTGATGAAAGCAACATTCTACAAAGAACATGTTATATGAAGAGTTTCAAGATGTACTATCAATTATTGAATTATGTTTCTATGTCATGTAAGCTATAACAATACTAGATGTGTAGGTATATTTTATTGGGGAATACATCATGTGGTATAAACTTTTTACAGGTGTATCCTGCACTTCTGTCATTTGTGTGTTCATTAGCGTTTGCTAGTATCTCTCTATGTGGGCTCAATAATATATCCATATCTGTCACAATTCACATTATCTATTTCTCCTAGTTTGATTGGAAAGATATTAAGAAATTATTGTAAAGTCATCAGTAACAATATCCTGTTATACAGAGAATGCTGCGTAAAGGCTTCAAAATTAAACAATCAGCTTATGAAGACAAGACTTGCATCACTGATGGGCCCATGCTGTCAGCTTGTGTCACTGATGGGTCAGACTTGTTGACTAAAGTCAGATAATATTAAAAGAGTTTACAGGACAATAACTTTCACTATCAGAATGTTCATGACAGTTTTGTTCTAGAACTTTGTTAACATGGACAGAAATATATCACTATTAGACCTTGCCTGAACAAATACAAAACTGTGAAATGAGGTGCTGCATACATAAACACTTTCAACTGTCAGTTCTGTGGGATTCTACTGTCCATTTTATGCTGATTTTTACACAAAAATGTGAGTGCTGTATCATATTTATGGAAAAATATATCCACGAATAAGTCACTCAATGTCTACAAGTTAGACATATGATATTGCAGTAAATGAAGTAGCTTCAATATGCTGGGAAGATTTAAGATCAAATATGGGACCAGTAGGAAGGAAAACACATAAATCGAGTAGGCATAGAGTAAGACATGTGAATCCTTAGTGTGCTTCCTTCATTTGCAGAAAGAGACTACTTATGGGTCTGCCTATTGTGCCAGTTTTGGTAATGAATATTTGTTTAGTTCACAGAATACTGATATAATTGTCTCCAGTTACTTCCTCGTTTATCCTTACAAGCTTGTTTGCTACATTATGTTAGTTTACAGCAAGGCTGTGATATCTGGCACTTTCTACCGGACATCCATTTTCAGTACTGTGTTTTGCCTTCTCTCCTACTTATTTAGCTTGACTGCAGTGATGCTGCCTGTTATCAGGGTCATCACTTGGAGGTGAAGTAGGGCCTTGATCTAGCTCACTGACCCTCAACTTTTGTAATCTTATTTACTCACTCTCCAGTTGAACTTCAGCAAATTAGAGATTCATTCCAGATTCATGTTTTCTGATGTCTGTTCATAGTATGATGCCAATTATTTGTGGTATAATGTTATCTAATTGTATCAGTAATACACCTTGGGGAATGCCATATTTTTCCCCCTCATGTCAAAACTGTTATAAAGTAATGTTTTCCTCCTGTCAAATTATGATAAGTCTTGCTGAATGAATGTCATATTTATCTGTTGCCAGTGTCTGATGTTGTCTTGAATGTGATACCAAGAGAGATTGCTGAAGACCCAGCAAATATTTCTCATATATTAATCCTCTTCCACTGATTTGTTTCTTGTCTAATGTGTTTGCATGCTATTGTGTTCATATAGTGCTATGAAATAATATGTGTGATCAATACATTTTGTGAACTTACAAATATATCAATTAATTGTGTGCATGCCTGTGTGTCAGTTTTTGTGTGTGTTCATTTGTCTTTGAAATATAAGATTACAACTGGTATTTATAGTTTTTTTCCCCCCACCCATGAATGATTTTTATTTCTGAGTTCAGCTTTGGGCGTCTCTTGTGTGGAAGTACAGTGCTTGCCTCTTGTTACAGAAGCACTTGGTATGTTTCCCGTGTGGAGTGATCCATGATTTCAATGCAGTCGAGATCGAGTTGCTAGTCCTAACAGAGATGGATGATAAAATGTAATGCCAGAGTTTAAATAGAACATGTAAAAGAACGCTTCTTCTTCTCTTCCATCATTTACTTCTTTAAAGAAGTGTTAAGGGGGGGCGTAGTGATCTTGTGTGTGCTTGTTTTAAGGCACTTTGTAAGCTGTTATTCTTTGTCGTAAGGCTGTTCTTGATGCCGTCGCCCCATCTTTTACATGGTTTTCCTCTTGCTTTATACTTTTTCTGTGTGGCTCTCTGTGGTAGGTGATACCAGGGCATTCTTGTCAGGTGTCCAAACCATTTAATCTGTTGTTCTTTTGTGAATTGCATGACTGGTTTCACATCCAGTCTTCTTCTGATTTCTTCATTTCTAATTTTGTCTCTTATTGTCACACTTGCAGCTCTTCTAAGGCATCTCATCTCTGTCGTTATGATTTTCCACTTATTAGCTGATGTTATTGACCATGTTTGTCACTGGTAACATTGTGTTGGTCAGAAAATCGTTCTTATGAGATTTGCTTTAGTTTTAGCTGTATCTCTTTATGTGACAACAGTGGTGTTAACTTTCCCAGTACCTGGTTAGCTTTTGTGCAACGATTGCTGATTTCGCTATTGATACTTCCATCTGCTGTGAAAATTGCTCCTAAGTATTTGACCTCAATTGTTTGTTTTATTTCTGTGTTCTGTAGTTTTATTGTAAGGTTTTTTGGTTGTCTACTTATTGCCATTGTCTCTGTCTTTATTATATTTATTTTTGTGTTGTACTCCTCCCCCTTGATGTTAACTGAGCTCAAATGGTTCTGGAGAGATTCTTCGTTTTCTGCAATCTGTACTTGGTCATTTGCAAATAAAAGTTCTGAAATATTATTTTCTTCCTCTATTCCTGCTTCTCTACTTATGTTGTCCATGTATGTTATAAACAGCAGTGGGGAGAGCACACATCCCTGTCTAACACCTGAATTTACTATGAATGTTTTTGATGTTCCGGCTTTTGTTCTTATGTAACTTTTATTTGAAATGTATAAACTCTCGCAGACCTTGATGAGATGTTTGCTGATTCCATATTTTCTTAGACATTCCCATAGTTTGTTTCTATCGACTCTGTCGAAGGCCTTTTCCTGGTCTATGAATGCCACACTACAGGTCTTGTTATGTTCGATTGCGCTTTCGTCAATTGTCTTAATGTGAATATTTCATCTGTGCAGCTTCTATTTCATCTGAAACCCATCTGTGCCTCTGATAGTTGTTCTTCAATTGTTGGTCTGTCTTCTTTCAATTATCTTAGCATACATTTTTCCTATGTGACTTAGTAGTGAGACTTATAGTTATTACATTCCTCGCCTGAGTGGTTACCGGGGCCTACATTTGGGGTGTAAAGAATAGAACTATTGTTACCTGCCATGCATATTGTAAGAGGCGACTAAGGAGGTTTAGCTGAAATCGGATGCATGTGTCCTAAACGTGTAGAAGTCTATGCGTTTAGGGCCTACCAAACCAATATGCAACGTATACACATTCTTGGCAAAGATCAAACATATCACAAAGAGTGATTAAAATTGGTCGTAAAGAACGAACGCAAAGATTACATTCCTTCTTACTGCCTTTGTTTTTCCAAATTGTTGTGATTATTGCTGTTTGCCAATCTTCTGGTGTTTTTTGATTCTCATGTGACTTGGAAGATCTCTAACTCATTGTGCACCTGTGTGTGTGTCTCCCTTCACTACAAAGGTACTTGGTTTATTCCTTCTTGGGGCGATAGGATCGTTTTATAGCTATCCCTGATCTCAGTGTAGGCGATATCAAGTTCCTAGACCTGTAGGAGACTGACAATAAAATATAGGTCCTGTATTCAAGTTGAGCACAATCTGGTTCAATCTCTTCTATGAAATTAGTATAATTATGGTTTACAGCATGATATATGCATTACTTGTCATAGGTCTCTTTATTATATTATCTTTTCATAGCTATCTGCATAAAACTTTTGATGCTATGGATGATAATTTGTCTGTTTTTCTTTGCATATCTTGGGTGTTTTTACTTAACATCATCAGCAAAAACAAAATCTTCCAGCTGCCTGTTTTCCACCTAATCGATGTGTTTTATTCTCCAGCAAGTTTTACATCATCCAGTCTCATGACCTCTGTCAATAATAACACATCTTCCTCTTCTGCGTTCTCACTAGATTGGGATTTGATTCTCTAATAAAGGCAGCCGTCTGCCTCAGATTATCAGCCACACCATACAGTTTGTCTTGGACGCTAGTGTAAGTGGGCCACCTCTTTCTTCTCAAGTCTGCATACTGGGGGCAGTTCTGTAGGATACAATTCCTATGATTTCTGCTTCTCCGTTTGTGCTGACCTCTTGCCGCAGTTTTGACCTCTTGGCTAAATCTCCAAGGTAGATTGGCGACCGTAGAATCCGTTATCCCATTCCTCATTGTGAGGGTCGTTGCACCATGTTATGCGCCTTACGGCCTGGTGCATCCGTTTTCTGCAAGCATTTGTTTCAGGTTAGCATTCCCTAGCGGACACATGCATCCGATTTCAGCCAAACCTCATTAGTGGCCTCTTACAACATGCGTGGCAGGTAACAGTGGTTCTATTCTTTACGTCCCAAATTTGGGCCCGGTAACCACTCGGGCGATAAATATAAAATACAATCTTGCTTTATTCCAGTTTTTACCATAAACCATTTATTTTGGTCATCATCAGTGTGGACTGCACTCTGTGAACCATCATACAAGCTTTTGATGTTTATTATTTTAGCTGGTATTCCATAGCATCTCAAGAATATTCTGCAGGGAGATTCTGTGTAGGCAATAAAAAGCCTATTTAAAATTGATGAAAGTTAAGTGGTGGTTGCTTCTCAGTATATTCCACCAAGATGTCTAATTGGTTGGTCTAAGCAGCTTTTCCCAGGTCTAAAACCAAGTAATTATTGTTAATAAGGTGATCCCTCTCCAGTTGTAGTCCTTTAGATCCTCTTAAAAAAAAAAAATTTGTATCTTATTAATTAATCCCTTCATTCGCCTGTGTGGTGCCGGGGCCCGCAAGAGAAGCAAAGAATGGTACCACTGCGACCTACAATGCATGATGTAAGAGGCGACTGATGTATGCCCTAGGGATGCTACCGTAGTAACTGGTGCAATGTATATCACTCTTAGGCTCAGATCACTTACAAATCACAGAGTGGTCGATATGGAGCATTCAAAGAATTCCTTCATTCATTGTTCTGGAACTGTTTCTTTCAATATTTTCTTTAAAAGATTTTTCACCTGGCTGTACCACCTACCTGCTTTGAGATTATTACACTAGTGTTATCACCTGCTGCCTTGTTTGTCAGAGAATGGATTGTCTCCTGATTTTAGTAGTATTTGTTGATTCTTTGTTCATTGCATAGTTATTTCTTGCCTCTTTGTCAAACTTAAATAGTTCTGGTGGGTAAGGTCTATTTAGTATTTAAAAAAAAAATGTTTTGTCCATCTTTATTCTTGATTAGGCCACCCTTTGAAATAAATGGTTCAGTTAGTTTGAGTGTATTGGCAGAGCATTTTACTTTTTCCAATCTTAGCTGCCTTTTCCCCATCTTTAGCTATTCGATCGACATGTGATCTTTTGTTTCTTCTAGCAGCTCTTTCACTCCCTTGTCTTTTAGTCTATATTTATCTTTAGCCTGCAGTCTGTTGCATATCTTGTATTGTATATTGCAAGTTTCATCTTTTCTTGAACATATTTCCAGGTGTCATCCAGGGTTTCCTGTCTTATCTTCTTTAATCCTGTGCTACTACTTTCTACCTACAAAGTTGTAGTCTTTATTGTATTCCATTTGCCTTCAATGTTAGCTCTTGAACTAGTTCATTAATTCAAGCTGATTTTCATCTTTATTTTGAAGCCTTTGACTGTCTATTCATAGTTATCAGTTCATCTATGTATAAGCTATGATCGCTTCCTACATCTGCATGCAGATATCCAGCAATGATGTTGACCAATCTGATCACCTCATCAGGTAAGTTTGTGAATCTCCCCGTGGACCACCTCCAGTTATCAAGTTCAATAGCATACATAAATCAGCCAGTATTTCATTATTCTTCTTTGTCTATACCATACTTTCAGAAATGTCATCATCTTTGGCCTTATTAGTTGGTGTACTGCAGTATTAGCTCAACATTGGGTCTAATTATACGACTCAAGATAATTCCCATGCACTTCGCCACTCTAGTTGACATCATGATGCATCCTCTCTCCCCAAGTAAAAGAACATTTAGCCCACTAACCACATTTAAAAAAAATGTTATGGGTCAGCTCACCACGTTTAACCTCAATATGCCCAGTTTGTATCGTTTCCTCAACAACATGTACTAATAATATTACTAGCTGCTGTCTTTCTAAAAGTGACAGTCGTAAAATGGTAAACATTTCATTCGTCTTACTGATGATCTTATAGTGTTAACAAAATTATAATGAAAATCTTGATCAACCTTACATCTCCCAGATTAGCTGCATGGTTGGTTAACTACAAATTTACTAACAGACAAAACACAAGACTGGGTGTCATTTTTCTACAAATTTTAATTTGTGAAAGAGAATGCACATAACACCCGTTTATGTATTTTTGTTGTTTGTTAAGACTATCACAGTGATCTTGTTGCATCTAACTTTCACACACACACACAACACTCACAATCTGACACTCATACAGTGCTGGGGTCAAACTGAGCCAACCACATCCAAAAAACAAACTGAGCTTACAAAACTAGAAGTGAGACGTTTTCTCATGTAGCTCTCTCTCCCTCTTAAAGTTTATTAACAGGCATAAATGGCAAGCTCTTAGATTGAGGAAAATGATAGGCTATTTACAAATGTCAGTCTACAAATACAGATAACATGGACTATGGGAAATCTATTGGAGAATTCATAGAAACCCGACATTCGATATACAAGTCAGCCATCATATAATCTCTTCTAAAATCAGTACTGGAACATAAGCGGCACATAGAGTTGAGTTCAGAACATGAGTAGCACCCATTCATCTGAGAATGCTGTTTGATGTCAGCGACAGCTTCATCCTCATGAAGGGCAAGGTCTATATTTACAATGTATTCTGACCTCCGGCACAACCAATTTTATATCAATGACTAAGCCAATATTCAAGTTTGGATTGCTAAAAAAAAAAAAAGAAATGGTGGCAGCATACATCCCAACACTGAAATTGCATAAAAACAAGGGAAGTAGAAATGTTAGATTGTATCAACTTTCTAACTCATGGGACAAAAAATGCATTTGCTGTACTTTATTAGAATATGTGACTGAACTAAAAAAAATGGTGTAGAATCACTAATGTATTAAGCAGAGTGGCTTGTCTTAATCTTGAGTAATTCTTGAACTATTACATGTCTGTCTACATTGACGTATGCCAGATTTTGTGTTCTCTGATATGTTATTGCAATCTTCAGTCTAGATAATCTGATTATGCTATTGGTAATAACAAGAATCTACAATGGTATTTTATAAAATAAAATATAATTTTATTGTGTCAATTAAAAAAAAAATGTATATAGTACTACATCTTGTCTTACCTCTCGGCTATGATGTACATGTTGATAGCTGCCCATTATCATGTAGCAGAATTTTATGGAAAGTGGGAGTAGGTGTGTTTAAGTGCATGTTCTATGTATGACTTTCATTCTAACCGCTAATGCAGAATTAGGCACATTTATATCTCTACTGGAAGAGATATTATATCATTTGAAATGAAACTTATTTTGATAGAGCAAAAACAACACATTAAAAAGTAGAAATATGCAAGGAACATGATAATCCCTAGAGCACACTACATACCAATTTGATAAAGTCATTTATATGTGAGAATGCTACAGAGTATACAGAAATCATGGATGACAGGGTCAATATTGAAACATTGGGTCCTAGATAGAAAATGATTGTTGTAGGAAAGTATTGCACTTACTGTGGACAATTTTCTTCTTTCATACATCTCACAGACTTGGTTCTTCCTGCCTCCAACCACAACATAGTGTACTGGAATCATTCCATCAGGACATAAATTCAAAGCTTTAAGAATGCTTTAAAGAAAAGAGTTCTGATCGTCGTCTAAAGTTGAATCTACTTGATGTGTGGGCTGTGACTGCTTATCGCCAGATACATCATATACTGATTCTACTAACAAGCTTCTACCATCCACAACAGCTGCCAGTTTCACAGGCATTAATAACCTGTTTCATAGTCTGAGAGACAATGCTCTCATTAATGGGACGGCAGTTGAGTAGTTAGTGGATTTGACTTTTATCCCAACAGAACTTTCACCATAAATCATCTTGGAGGAAAAATAAGGAAAAAAATCCTGCTCTCACGATATCAACCAAAGCAACTTTTTAAATAACAGAGACCATGATAATGTTTTTTCATACAACAGATTGACAGCACTTAGCAATAATGCAAGTCTTGTAGATGATTTCACTGACAAAGACTCAAAACAAAGGACAAGTCTATTTATTTAAACCCATAAAAAATGCTTCTCAGTGAAGAGAGCAGTTGAGAGAGGAGGACTCATGGTATTGTATTTCAGTTTTTGTTAGTGCCTTTGCACCAACAGTTTAAAATGGCAAACACAGACAATAAAAACAAAACTCTACTAACAGAAAGATTGATGATGTGCAATGTCATCTCAATCTGTTTGCAAGGAATATTTCCTTTTTATCTGCTCCAACAAAAATCCTGCTATAACAATGATATTTGTAATGACCAGTTTAACACAATTCCACTATTTCTATAACACATCATTTGTGTCATGTGAGAATAATACTTAGGTAGCCTGTGTGGAGTATGTTGTATTTATACACCAAACATACATGGGTAGAAATTCAGGCAGTATAGCTCTTCAGTGCATTGAACTAAAAACAAGACTTTCTTGGTTTGAGGAACAATTTGAATCTGTCATAACTGCAGTGTACATGGCTAATTCAACTAACTGAAAGGAAAGGAGTGTTTACGGGACACTCTGACATCGATGCAAATCAGTTTACCCGGTGGGGAAGGAAGGATAGCATTACAAGACATTTGAACTCGCAGAATATGAATTGTTCTGGCAATATTTAAAATGGACTTAAAATAGATGTAACAAAAATACCCAACTTAAAAACAGCTACAACTATCCTTGTTACAATGGCAAGCATAACATACACAACCACAGCTGGAGTTTTACAAGTAGAAAGGTCACCACAATTGCTTAGTCAGGAATGTTATGTCACCATCACAAATAAATAAATAACCTGGCACAAATTATGGGTTGTTGAAAGGTACTACTTGTATCTGATAGTGATGGATGACCTGTCTGAGTTGTTGACAGATAGTCAGACCGGTAGTAGCCTGCTGCTTTGTGGGTTTTGGCTGGGGACAGCAAAAGGTTAACGGAGAGCGAACCCAGTAAACCCTGGTTGAAATTGAACACACCACCGAAGGATAAGCACCTGAGCTCCAATAGGTACTGAAGGTTGTGCATGTACATCCATTCTTGATGTTTGGCTGCTTATATATCACAACAGAATGATAAAAGCAGCCTAAGAACGATGGAGAGAGAGACTGGTAGTAAGGGACAGTGTGGGTATGTCAGGGTTGTTGACAGATAGTCAGACTGGTAGTGAGGGATGACCCATCTGGGTTGTTGACAGATAGTGCGACTGGTAGTAGGGACAGCATGGCTATGCCAGGGTTGTTGACAGATAGTGAGACTGGTAGTAGGGACAGTGGTATCGCCAGGGTTGTTGACAGATAGTCAGACTGGTAGAAAGGACATCGGGGTATGTCAGGGTTGTTGATATATAGTGAGATGGTAGTAAGGGAGCATGACTATGTCAGGGTTGTTGATATATAGTGAGAGTGGTAGTAAGGGATAGCATGACTATGTCAGGGTTGTTGACAGATACTGTGTTGTTTTTAAAAAAGAAAGAAAAGGAACTGGAATGTTATCTTCCTGATGGAGATTAGTAAAGAAACTATAGACATTGAGGAAGACTTGCAATAACATTTTGTGGAGAAGAGATGAAGTATGCAACATTTTATCTGATTATAACTGCAGTCATAGGCAACCAGTGCATCTGTAATAACACTCAATGTAGCAGTAATGAAGAAAGAATGACACCAATTACATAATCAATGTCTTTTTCAATCCACACATGACTCCTTGAAATAATTCTTAAAATCCCAATATTTCACACCCACAATTGGTTCACTGACATATTTCTTCACATCCACAACTGGTTCCCTGACATGTTTCTCACAACAGCACCTGGTTTCTGGATACATTTCTTCACATCCACAACTGGTTCCCTGACATGTTTCTCACAACAGCACCTGGTTTCTGGACACATTTCTTCACATCCACACCTGGTTCTTTGACATGTTGTTTTACATCCATAACTGATTCCCCAACATCAATTAAACAGCTCAAGCAAGCAGACATACACAAGCAGAGACTTACACAAGCAGAGACATACATCACTAGGAAACATGTTCATATTATTGCAAGCATAAGTAAAAACTCTCCCAATGTACAACACTTGTGAGCGAAATGTTAAGGTTGCCATGAACACAACAGTTGCTGCAGTAGCTGTGACGATGTTGGTTTCTAGTGGCTAGCTACCTCTATTGCTGTAAAGGTGCTACAATCTGAAGTGATGGGACACTAGGCACTCCAACTAAACAGCCTGGGTTGCTGTCACATCTTGCAGGAAGTAACTTGTGACAGTACTGTAAACAAGTGTCAAGCAATTCAGCGCCTTTCAGACGCCTGTCACCTCTGTCATGTGACATCCATTGGGATTCCTGTGTCTTTATTGAAGAGCATCTCATCATGATTAGGCCTGTGGACAAATAAAGTTAAAATTTGCCATACTAGATAAAGTGAAAGCTTGCTAACACTGTCAAAAAGTCAAATTGTTGCTAAATAGTACAATTTAAATTACACAATTTGAGAACAAACTTTAATCAATAAAGAAATTATGATCCTAATATGTATTTATTTTCATCCTTCTATTTCACAATAGAATAACATAGTAAATGAAATCGCAAAAATATGAAAGGTTCGGCTGTTGATAATGTCTACTGTCATAGAAGAATAGTTGTAGAGACAGCAAGACCTAGCAAGGTATTTATAATAAACAATTTACACTTGACTAGATGTCAATTACCCAACATAAATATATGTTATAAAGGGGTAATGTTTAGTATTGTTGCAAAAGCAACATTAATAAAGAAAAATGAACACTGGGACTATGGCATGAGAGTTGTAAACAACATTGGTTAGCTTCACTACAGATTCAACATTTTGTAGACTAGAAATATGTTATTGCCACATTGCACACATGAGAATGAAATTGTTATTTAGTAATGAAAGTTTATGATTATGTTAATTTATTGCTGTCATAAAATGTTTTTTGTTAAAAGTAACTTTTACAAATGCTAATAAAATATCAAGACACTATAGGATATGTGCCTCAACTAACAGGTTTTCACCGCAAATGATTTTTGGTTAAACACAACCATTCCATGTCTCCCACGCCCTTCCTACTCCCTTGATCTTGCCCACACACCTTTCATAATTTTCCTGATCCTGTCCCATACCCTTCCTACTACCCTGATCTTGCCCCCACACCCTTCATACTCCCCTGATCTTGCTCTAAGTCGACCTTTTCTTGTTCCCACAACTTAAGAAAGCGCGTAAATTTGATGAAGATATTCAAGTCAACATGACAAGACAACTGATGGTTATTAGAGAATGTGCCTATCAGAGGTGCTATTGTCATTGGCAATGTTTAAATAAGTCTATGAAATCACAAGGAAACTACTTTGAAGATGAAAACCGATTAACTATTACAAATTCAAACTTGCCTCTCCAAATCAGTCCCGAAACTTATTGAACAGCCCTTGCAATTGTTTTGAACTTTCTTTTTCCCCCTTTCTTCTGTCCTCCTCTGCTTTTTTTGCAGCTAGACGTAGCAGATTTAACTGATGATCGGTTTCCGAGATAGTGTATGCTCGGTCGCTTGATATGATGTGGTGTTGTGGAGTTCTAAGATGTCTGTAACTCCATCAATCCATCTTTTTCATGGTCTGCCTCTTCCTGATTCCATTTTCTGGTTGTACGCTCTTGCAACTAGTGTATTCGGGTTTATTCTCACCAAGTGGTCAAACCATTGAAAACACAAACTAAAATGGCCAAATTCAAACAATGACATGTGAATATTAAGAATCAAAAACACTACCTGAGAATATCAAAGTTTGAGCTGGGTGTTGCAGAGACCGGTAATTTGTACAAGTTTCCAGCAGAGCTAACAGATGTCACTTTGCTGTTCAAAGAGCGTTGAAGTTGCAGGGCAGCAACTGTTGTTGCAGAGGTAGTTGCTGGTGTAGCTGCAGCAGGGGATGATGGAACTGTGACGACTACTGGACTAGAAGATGTCAACATAGATGAAGGTGTAGAGGTGAGTAATGATGCTGAACTTGCTGGAAAGTTGAGCTGAAGAACACTTGCTGCCGGAGATGTTGAAAATCTGGATTTGACTAGCCAGATAGAAAATAGGTTTGTGAATCAAAAATAAAACAGTACATACATAGTCATTCAATATCTCAATCAATTTGATCATATCTCTCAAATATCCCAACCAACTAATCTTTTCTCTTAAACGCTTTATTGTATTCCTCTCATACCATTATATGTTACATTGGGACTGCAAGAAATGTAACCACACCACTCTATCCTTGGCAACTCTGCAAATCTCTTCTACGAAATTGAGCCCGATATTTCTCACCTCTCTCAGTAAAATTTATTTCAGGGGTTTCCTAGGGTGTCCTTTCTTTTACCATCTGCATCCCACTTCAATGCTTGGTTTGATTATTTGATCCTTTCTTCTCACAGTATGCTCAAAATATATGTAATTATATGTCTTTTCACAGCTTATCTACAGTCCAACTTCTGATGATATGGATGATAAGTTGCCCTTGGATATATGGAGATTTATTTCAGGGTTTCTAGGTGTCCTTTCTTTTACCATCTGCATCCCACTTCAATGCTTGGTTTGATTATTTGATCCTTTCTTCTCACAGTATGCTCAAAATATATGTAATTATATGTCTTTTCACAGCTTATCTACAGTCCAACTTCTGATGATATGGATGATAAGTTGCCGTTTTTCTTGAATATTTAAAAAAATACATTAATCCTTGTGGACCAAATGATACACTATGTGGCTTTGGATGCCTTTTACCAGGAGCCACACTAAAGGGCATTTTTAATTTAAAACAAATGGCTTGTAAAAACATGGCTTTTCCTGGTCCACTAAGAGTTTAGATAATATGATCTGCAAAATTCAAATCTTCTACGATATCATTCAAATATACCAAACAAAATTATCATATTAGTTACATATGCTATGCCAAATCGTAGCCTTCGATAATCATGCGGCCCAGCAAGCTCAGGTAACAATTCTAGGAAATAAGACTACAACCGTCTCTTGACCTCACATTCCAGTATTGTTGTATAAAGACAAATGCATTTTAAAATCAAAACATGCTAAATCAAGGTTATATTATGTAACAAGTTAAGTTTAACAGTAAGGAATATCAGTATTATTAATATTTTTCATCAATAAATAACCATAGACTCATAGAATTGAGTAAAATTGCAAAAACATCTTGCAGTGTTCGATCAAACATATACAAAAACCAGCCTCCTCCAACTTAAAACTAGGTCAATGTTTCCCCAGTCAATTATGTGACCCAATATTAGAGTTGGCTGTGGCCAAATTATCAAATCATTCAAAGATGCTGGGATACAGTTTACAAAAATGTGAAGGGTTTACATGCTGGGTAGACTTATAACAAGAAGAAATATTGATATCAGTTAAGTCCATTTTAAGTCAACTAAACTGCAGTTTGTCACAGTAACTAGTTTTGCATACGACCGTTTGCTGTGGTTATTGCTCCGAAGATCAGGGGGATGGAGTTTTAGCTCTTTAGTGACCAGGATTCAAATATATGATAACCATCTTCTCACATTCCATAAAGCAAGAATAATTATACAACTCTTATCTACTCTACAAGGCAACGGATTGACTGCATTGCACCAGGTTTCCCTATATGGCCCTGTCCATGCTGGCTGAAATGGTACGTCATTAGCTGAGAGTTTCACAAAGCATGAACTCTGTAGCTCCAGCAACAATCCTAGGGATCTCATGAAAAAATTGCGCATGTGACTCGGCCTGAATTTGAACCAACAACCTTCAGAATGACAGGCAAACATCTTTACCACTTCGCCAAATCCCCCAATAATTAAAACAAAACACTAATTATTAAAGCAAAACACATACAAACAGTGAAATAAAGAATATAAATTTAGAGTCTGTGGCAACAGCAAAAACTTACCACATGTGGAGGATATTAATGGTCCATTTGTTTTTGACAGCAGGATGGTGGCAGTAGATGACAATGGCACTGATGGTAAAAGTGAAGCCAATGATGTAGTATGTGATGACAATGTTAACTGCGGAGTCCCAGATGATTTGTGAAGTAAGGAAACCGATGAGAGTGATGGTGTCAGCACAGAACTGGAAATGATGGGCAGTTTTGTCACTAGTGAGCTGTCTGACTGTAGCGGGCTCTTGATGGATGCAAGAGAATTAGCTATTGTTTTACCATTGGCACCGTTAGTGCTGGATGAATCACCAATCTTGTTGACTAATGAAAAGTTTAACTGTTGTAAACCTGTCCTATTGCCTAGCGGGGAAGATGAAGCTGGGCCTATGTTGCTGGACGATCTCTCCTCTGACAGAGCCGTAATATCTGGTGAATCAACCAAAGCCCGAACAGCAAACTCTGCGCTGGCCAAGTCTAATGTAAAATGAGAACCAGGATTACTTTGATGTAGCATGGGCTCCAGATCCAATACAACAGCCGTATCATGATCATCTTAAGTCTTGGTGCCAGTTTAAATAGTTGCTCCTGTTGACTGACTTTCAAGTCAATTCTGACAGATGTCTGCAGACACCTATCATGCACTCCTGTCATTAGAACAGCAGAAGACATGTATCCTTTGGTGGTGGATTGTCGTAATGGGCTGCAAACAAAAGAATGATAATTAACCACAAATAAAGAAACTAACAAGATTGTCAGCACTAAACTAACATCTATATACACTTCTGTCCATTTACAAACCACAAAGATTCAATGTTCCTTTGGTGTATCTTTGTACTTTGTTTCATGTAGGGATAAAACCCTTTAACTATCTTCACATGTTTATTTGACACCAGGCTTTTAAATTAACCAGCATACAATATATGGAAAAAAAACATAAAAACAACCTACTGATATAGAACAGCTGAAAACAAACTAGGAGATAATAAAGAAGTCTAAATACTGAATTATGCAAACACTAATTCAGACTACATTTAGACATTTCTACAAGATTAGCCACGAAAGACAAGAACAATATGACCTTCTGATTTTCTGAATGAAGCTTTGTGATCCAATGTATAACAGATGGTATAATCTTTAATGAACTTCTCCACCTACAACAGAGAACCAATGAAACTTTAAGAACACCAGGTAAACTAATTCAGAAGACCAGCATAACACTATCAGAGATTAAAAGCAAATTCACTAACAAAACACAGGCCCAGACAATCGTGAGTAATCAGAACTAAGATAGAATCACTGGCTCATAGACTATTCAAGCTGGATCACACAAAAACAGAAGTTGAGAATATACAATTGTTCCATCTGGAAAGATAGGAAAGCAAGAGGACTTACAAGTATAGATGCTACGAGCTACACTAAAATATTCAAACGAAAAGACTCTACAAGCAATGACTTCAAATGCATTCAGGAAGACAAAACTGTACAGACACAATATTAGCTCAGCAGAGTAGAAAGGACTGTGATCACAAACACGCCTTAGAGATCGGAGTCACCAATGATAGACAAGTGGAAATATGCAACAACTATGGTTAATGAACCTTCAACCTTTGCAAGAGATACTGACAGCCATGTAAATAGCACTGCAAGATGACACAATCTCAGACGTACTGTTGCACTCTCTGTGTGAAGTAGAGTCAATGAACAAACGACTACAGGTGATAAGATCAATGTAACATGTGCGTTTCTCTGTCTTCCGCTACTTCTGTACAATACGATGATTCTCAGCATCGTTCCTCTGTTGACAGCCACATTTCGATCTTCCAAGGATTCCAGACTATTGTCTAATCAAGATCAGAACATTAAAGGTTCTGTCCACCTGAACGCTGGCCCAAGCTTTCAACATCAACTGTTTGGGATCTATCAGCATAAGAACGGACACCATCTCAGTTGGGCTTTGCAACAGGGTGTTGAGCGGGATCTGTTGAGTACTAGCTGTTGGAATTTTGTCCTGCCAATTATTTTGTATTCTGGAGAAGCTGGAAATGGTTTAATTTTCTTGTCAACACTGTCATGCTGCTGTACAGCAGCGTTTTAGCACTATGGCCTGAAACTTTCAGCGACTATGCTTATCCTGCCACACAGTGACGTAATTCGAAACACTGCTTTGATATCATTGGACTCAGAATCATGTTGGATATGGATAGAGGCTGCCAAGATACAAGTTGTCCTTCTGAGACGCTGTTTTAATGTTGATGACTGGATCAAACTGTTCTCTGGGCTAATGACTCTGTGGTTAAGGTGAGAACCTATACAGGCCATTGAGAATTTGTCCATGAAGCCATTTCTTCCCAAGTTGGTAGCGGCACTCATCAGCAAACAACAGGTTTGAGATAGTTGATTCTTACCTGGTAGGATTTACCCTCAAAGTTGAATAGGTTACGTCTGTCCTGTATCTAATCACCTCCATGTTCGTCGCTAAGACATCCGTAGCATGGCAGCAAACATCATGCTGAAGTGTCCAGTACACAGCCTGTTTGAGCTGGACATGGCTTCACAGCTCGCGAAAATACGTGCCATCATGCCTGGAACTGTGGCGATTGATGAATTTCCTGGCATCCAAATTTCAATCTTCCAAGACCCTGTTAACTGACAGCCAATGTATGATTAGAACAAACACAGGATTATCAGAAAAGTTTCACGTAGGGTCAGGAGTAAGACAAGGTTGCATACTATCCCCGCTGCTATTCATCATGTATATTGACCACATCTGTAAAATAGCTAACACCAGCGAAGGAAACAACCTCGGAGAGCTCTTAAATGAATTTCTTTTTGCAGACGATCAGGCAATCATATCAACAACAGAAGAACAGCTACAACAACACATTAACTCTTTCCACGCCCAGTTATTTCTCAGTTGTACACATTTAATTTAAGGGAGACAAAAAATGCAATGGGTTATTTTTTTCAAATCATAACTACTTATCAATAAATAAACATATATATATCTTATCATATACTAATTTGAAGAAAACTGGACAACCTATTAGAATAACAAGGTTAAATAGCAATACATGGAATATTTTAGAAGAAACTGGGGCAAATATGACAACATAAATGTAAAAAATTATAAATTGTTAGTGACATATGCGACACTTACGTGACATTATAACAGCATCTTCAAAATGTATCCCTATGTGCTTCTAGAAATCATTTTGTAATCCAATTTGTGAATTCCAGGCAAAATTTTATGACAATATACCCAATAGAAATGAAGATATGATGAAAAGTTGACATCAAGCTCCTGTTGGGCTTTGATAGCCATTATATTATGATTATCGTCTGCCTGATTCACATCGTATATTCTGATCGAATCATTACTAATACTACTTATAATACTACTATAATCTGAAATGTCCATGCATTTTCTATAAAATCGCCTGCTCTGATACACGATGGACGCTATTACCTGAAGGCCTGTCCACTTTGAACTGTTTACAAATCTGCTGTAGCAATAACAATAACTGAAACAAATCACGGAATGACGATGAAATCGAAGAAGTAGCTATTAAGTGAAGGAACCGAAGAATACTATTAAAAACTAAAATTAGTAGAATTAAACTAGAAAGACTTGTATAAAGAACAACTCAGCACGAAACATCTTGATGCGCATGCTTAAAGCTGGAAAGAGTTAACAGACTCAGTAGCATGTCGAATACAAATGAGAATAACATTGACAAAGAAGTAATGACATTCAGAGGAAAGTATTACAATATCTCCATCTACCACTAAATCAAGTAAAGATTCCATACCTGGGAGCATTATTTCAGCAACAGAAGAATAACTAATGAAATTCAACAGATGCAACAAAGCAAATCAAATGATAGGACAAATGCGAAATTTTAGATGCAAACACATCACCATGAACACAAAGACAACGTCAACACAATCTTTCTCCATTATTTAATGCCAAACCTGGCTGACAACAAACGAAGAAAAAACTAGTCGACAGAGATAAGTTCTATGCGTATGCTGGTGAAAAACCGTTGAGAAATGAAGACATCAGAACAAATGGTACAACATCAGTACTAGACTTCACCAGAAACAACAAATTAAATGTTCGCCACATAAGCAGATTACCAACAGACAGTGCACTCAATAGCAATGCTGCTATGATAAATGGGTACAAAGCAAAAGGCTATTACTAAAGATGGACTCAGAGATAACAGAGGCTAGAAAGAGACTATTATAGAAGCGCATACTAGCCCGTTTTAGAAATCTCTTCTTGACCTGCGCTGTGAGGCAAACAGGATGAGAAAGAAAGAAAGAAAGGTCTTTTCCTATCCACGCCTAACTAATGTCCCTATTGGAATATAATATACATCCCAGTAGACCATATTGTTTTACATGATGATCTCCAATGATGCACACTTTGTTCATTTTATAAGCTCTTCGCTTGCATCATCTCTCTCTCATCTAGCCTGTATACGCCCTTGGCGTTTAAGATGCAACAAACGTCAACACCATTCTTCACTGTTCATGGCCTTCTCTGTATTGTGTTCAGCTAGATTCATTCCCTTCAGCTCTTGCTATCGTCTCTCAGGTCGCCTTGGTTTCCACCCACCTCTGATCCATTCATGCTTTTGAGCCAGTCCCATGCGCATCACATGTCCAATCATCTCAGCGCTTCGGATGATAGTGCCCATATTCTCTTGTTGGCATCGTGGCAATTCTGATTGAGATAGTATCGGCTTTGCTATCATACTGCCAGAATATTTGCAGGATTTTCTTAATTTTGGAATGTTTTCAACTTTATATGAGTTTGAGTCATTTTCCAGCACTCACTGTTTCTTCTTTTCTTTTGTCCTCTCTGTTTGCCGCAGGCGAGCAGTTAAGATGATCGTTCGAGATAATGCAGCGGTCGCTTGATATGGTGTGGATTGGGGTTTTAAATGTCTGTAACCCATCAACCATCTTTCTTGGTCTGCCCCTTCCTCTGATGATTCCATTTTCGGTTATACGCTCTGCAACTTGTATTCGGGTTCATTCTGACCAAGTGGCAACCATTTGAGTTCTGTTTTTCAATCAAATCTAATAGCAGGTGTTGTCCGATGTTCTTCTAATTTCTGATTTCTTATATCTCTTCTTGTTTTATTTACTAGCACTCACTACAGTAGAATAATACTCACAAAGCACTGCTTCTATATATTTTAAGTTTTGTTATAAGATTTAATTCTTGGGCGTTCCAGATTTTGTTAGGCACCGCAAAAATTTGGCTTTCTTGTTTTTCCCCCCAATGATTTCTGTTTTCGAATCCCCGCCCAATGGTACTGTCCTTACCAGGTAAGCAAAATCCTGAACTTCCTTTATGATTTCATGTTGTAACATAATTGAGATTCTGACTTTTGGTGTGCAATATTAACCTGAAAGATATTTTACTTTAGCTGTTCAGGAAAGTATCTATTTTTGTTTGAGGATTCTCATACCAGCTGACTAATATCATCTGCATAATCCAATATTTCAGTACTGAGGTAAGTGTGGTCTCCATCCAATGATAGCTAACATATACACAAAATATACTCCCTAAATATATTGTGTATAGTCACAGAAACAAGGCACTGAATGAAATAATCTAGTGATGTTAGCACAATATAGTCAGGGCAGAGAAAGATGAACAAAGGTAGATAAATGAAGAAATGGGATCATGAAGATGGTTGGGGAAATATTTCTGGTCTCGTGTATTGGAATAGAACATGATGGTGCAGTCAGTTATTGCTGAAAGTCTGGCCCTTAACACTGATAGAGGAATCTAGTTCAACTTTTAAAAAATCTATCTTAAGGTATCTCTTCAGTAGAATAAGTTGTAATAATAGTCAGCTCCACATGTATACTCTAATAAGAAGTGTTTAACACCATACATGGACTGAGAAACATAGTTCACCTGTTAGTTCGGTCTTAGATAGCATATAGCCTAGATTTAGCTGTCAACTGAGAAGGTTGATTTATACTTGAACTACAACACCTTTTAGTCAGCAGACGACCTATACTTTATGAGAAGGATCAGGTTTAAGGAAGTAATGTGAGCTCAGGAAGACAGACAGGAATATGGAAGCAATGTGGTCCCATGATAGATTAACAACTGCAAGTGGTATTCACTATCTATCAACATGAGGTAACACTAGGACATCTATGTTTTGTTATACAACATACAAGTGATCATTTCTGGGCCTAAGTATGAGGATATTATTGAGTTGATGCATGACATGTCTGATGTGGGGGAATAGGTAGAGAATTCTGTAGCAACACCCCCAACTGCCACAGGTGAGAACAGAATGAATGTCTATACTTACATTTATTGTCTACATAGATAATATAACCTATGACACGTGACTGGTGGTGTGGCAAAATCAGTCTCTCACACATCATCCAGTGTGCTTAAGTCAAAGATAACCTGCTCAGATAGTTATGAAGGGTAAGTCAGCTGTCTATTGAATTGATTTAATTTCCTTATCAAATATTTATGTAAACATTATGTTTCACTACAACTGGTTGGTAAACTACACAATTAGTAGCAAAATGTAACTAGACACAATACTTCCCTAGAAAAATGATATGGTCCATGCCAATAAACTATAGGATTAGGAACATATAGAAATATTTCGATGATGCTAACATTGTATATAAGATGACATATTTCATTTATATATGAGATGCATAACTGTGATTAATTGAAATACTTGAATTCATTCTAATAACACATATTGAAGCAATGCTGTGAGTTTGACATTACTTTAGTTAGAAGATTCATCATGTACTAAATTTAGCTACCCTCTAATGTCGATTCAACATAACCACAAACAATGTTGTGGTGTAAATTGTCGATGTTAATGATAGAAACGGAAGAAGAATGTTATAGAATCTGTATGGTTCTATCACCAGTTGATGATACAGAATATATTTATCATCCTGACATCATACATGTTAGACATTACAATGCCCAAGTTGTCATTAATATGTTGATTGCTCAATGTATTACTCAATCAATCATCCGATCTGAGAAGTTTAGGCAGATATCATAGAGTGCAATGTCAGCAACAATTGAAAAGTGAACATTATTTTAGATGATAAAATGACATTACTCTGCCAGCAAACTGAGAACAATAGTCTAACTAGCAATGAACATTCATACAAGTTCAACATTGAACTTCACTCGACCATCTTTAATAGCCCTCACCGTTGGTAGGATGTAGTGAAACTGAATCTTTGTCTCCTTTACCATCTTTGCACCATGCCATGGCAGTCTACCAGACTGAGCTAGTAAATATTTATGTTACACTGACATTACATCTGACACAACTGACAGTGAATCTCTGGCCATTTGATATGTTTATACACTTACATGACACATGAATTGACAAGTCACTGAATATCATATTTAAATAAGAATCAACCTAAATTTGTCGAAATAAATTTGAAGGTAACAAAATTATCAAGTGTTATAAATATATTATATACAAATTTGAGAAACATTCAAGTGATCTGTCACTTCAGCAATGTTTCCTATTTGACATGTACCTGCACTAACCCTGCTTTGGTCAATTAAGTCTCAAGAGTCAAATATGAGGAACAATAAAGTCTTCTGAAATGCTTTATAGCTATTTTCAACAACTGGTCCAGAAATATCAACCAAAATGTATACCAAACAGCAAAGAAAACACCAGTAATCCTGTGAAACACATGCAGCTGCTTACCAATAAAAACAGTCAGTACAAGAATCAATATGCATCATCATTGTTATATCAGATAAGTATAAACTCTCACCTGATGATAGTGACAGTTCTTCCTTCGCTTAAAAGCAAATATCCCATCAGGGTCACTTTCATCCTCATGTTCAGATTGGGACAAAGTCTGTGGAAAGTTCATAGTAACAAATATTTAAAGACTGACTTAAATCTGTGAATCAGTGTCAAATCACAAGGCCACACGGGGGACTGCCTAGAGTAGTTGATAGTAGCTCGGCCTGCTAGCTGTGAGACGCCTCACAGCTCGGGTTCGAACCTACTGTCCGGCATTTGTTCGAGTCCCCTGGTCTTACTCAGGACGATAACGTGAGTACCTCTGAAGTCTTGAGAAAATCTGCCTGTATGGCGAGGAATACTAATTACGAGTACATTGAGCACACGGCTGCCAGTGTAAAGTAATTTACAATGTGCACGCTGCTGCCATTGTAAGAAATTGGAAAAACGGATTTTCACGCAAAAATCAGTTTCAGAGATGAAACTTCATCTGAGTTGAAAGCGGACGAAATAAAAAAAAAAAAAAAAGGCCACACAATATCTCAATTTAGTGTAATGCTCGTGTGGTGCTGGGGCCGCTAGGAAGCAAAGAATAGTATCACTGCGACTTACAAGGCATGTCGCAAGAGGCGACTGATGTAGGACATAGGGAAGCTATCCTAGTAAATAAAAAGAATAACAGAAATCGGATGTGCTGGCCTACTTGTAGGCGCATAACTGGCACAATCACTCTGAGGATCAGATCATATACAAATCACAGAGTGGTTAACAAGTGGTCAATATGGAGCGTTCAAGAAGAAATTTAGTGTAAAAGTTGTAAGGATTGACATTGCAGTACTTTTGACTCCACCATTGGTGTTCAGTGGATTTCCTGTTGACTATTAATGATTTAGAGTGTTGGTTGAACTCTAGTGACTAATGTTATCTACTGTCAACACAATCTGCTTTCACAATACTAGCATTCTCTAAATGTACTCTGGTATAGTTGACAACACACTAACTCTAGTCCAGTGGACACATTGAGCATCACCTGACCCCAGAGCAGCAGACGTTTTCACTTGACCCTAAGCACAGCCAACACAATGACTTCACATGACCACAGCACAGCCAACACAATGACTTCACATGACCACAGCAAAGTCAACACACTGACTTTCACCTCTCTCATGCCAGATGACACAATAACTTTCAGTCTATACTCTGACTTTCACCTGACTGATACATCCACTGAATTCAGAACATACAACATTCTGACACAACCCACTGCAAAGGATAAAACGCAATCACTTACAGGAGACAACAAATCCTCATCAGAACTATCCACAATATCCACAACACCAACAGAATGCTGTTGCTGAAAGATAGCATGTGGTAAAATCTGGCTCTGCTGTGCCTGTTTCCTCTTGCGGTACTGCCTCTTCTTACGGACAGGTACAAGCTCCTCCTAAAACAAACATTCGGCAACAAAAACAATAAATCTTGTGAGCATAACAATAGAGCAAATATTTCAAGGTTCACTAGTATGAATCTGGTCCTAGATGCACTCTGGTTCTCAGTACAGGAACCACAATGTCTTTGCAGGCAAATGACAATTAAGAAGCTTGTATTACCTAAGCCTGAAACAAAAATACCAATAGCTGCTAGATAAACAAATATCAATTGAACTGGTCATGTGAGATGGATAGGAGAGAAACCAGTACAGATGGTAGGTATATGATTTGTTCTGGTCATTTCATCAACTTGCAAGATAATCATTAACAAACTCAAAGGTCTACAGTCTGATAGTCTGCTGATTGCTAGAACTAGTAGGCAAGTATATGTATAAAGGGGATATTGTACCAGGGTTTCCATATTGGGGCTTGGTCTTCTCTGCAGAAATAGCATATCACCAGTCGAGAGCATTGTGTAAAGCATGAACTTCACAGTTCCAGCAACAATCTTCTCTGGAAATAATGCATTTGCGAACCAAATGACCAGTCCAGATTTGAACCCACGACCTTCAGAACACAACCTATCTATCTAGATGTTTGCTTTAACTGCTGAAACTGGAAGAGAATGATCAGTGAAGATATAGATAGATAAGATGACTGTTGGAACTGTAGACAAGATTAGTGAAGATATGGATAGATAAGATGACTGCTGGAACTAGTAGACAAGAATTAGTGAAGATATGGATAGATACGCTGACTGCTGGAACTGGTAGACAAGGATTAGTGAAGATATAGATATATGCTCTTTTTCATCTTTACAGACAGTCAATTGGCAAGTGTTTTACTGTGACAACTTCTGAGTTTTCGTTTTTCTCTTGTTGTTCAGCTAATACATAAGTCTCTTCTCAAAAGACTCTGCACCCTTTCGCAATTTGGCTTTTCATACAACTCTGTCATCAGCTAGTTTTTCCCATGTACTGGGACCTATAGATAAATTTGTCATTGAGGCTTTGCAGACATCTGTATATCTGAGTAGTGGTCTGCCCTGGTGCCTCTTCCCCTCTGAAAGTTCACAGAACAACATTTGTTTTGGTATGCAACAAGTTTCCATTCTTCTAACATGTCCCAACCATCTTAGTCATCTACTGCTGAGCATGCAGATATAAGATAGAACGACTACTAGAACTGGTAGACAAGGATTAGTGAAGATATGGATAGATAAGCTGACTGCTGGAACTAGTACAGAAGCATTAGTGAAGATATGGATAGATAGGCTGACTGCTGCAACTGGTAGACAATGATTAGTGAAGATATGGTAGTATGGAAATAAGGTAAATAACAAAAACAAACCTGTTCAGTTGATTGTACAAGTAACTTAATTTCTATATTTGATTGTATAAGTAACATGTAATTTATAAATGCTGGTTGTATAAAATTTCTATCTATATTAGACTAATTGTAGGAATATCTTACAGTTTCTATATTTGATTGATTGTACAAATAACTTTTACTTTCTGTGAAAAATAGAAACTCTACAAGATAGCAAGAGTGGAGATATGTATATATATATATATATATATATGTGTACATATATATATGTGCAAATGATTACACTTCTGACCGACCAGAAGAATAATGTCCACAAGCAGATCAGCATGAACCATGTTACAGAAGGGGTGACAGATCTCAACCAGGCATGTTCCTGTGTGGTGAATGGTGGGACAGTTTTCAAACATGGAGTAGGGAAACTGGCAGTGTAAATGAAATGTCCAATATTTTTAATGATAAGCACATCTAGGGAACAAGATTCACTATAATATCTATCCAAAGAGGAAATCTCGGTGAACAAACAAACCTGCTGGTTTACAGCCATTATTTGGAGAAAGAAATGTGCTGGGAGATAACAAAGTAAATATATGCTAATCTGGTATTGTAGGATCATGTCAGTTACGTTACAGTAAGATAGATCAAGGTAAACAAGTTATTCAGGGTTGTGAACATGCGACAGTCAGCTCTATCATTATGGCATTGTTGCTATCCACTACAACCAAAATGAATCAAAACTGCTGCCATCTGGACTTGGGAGAAGAATGTGGACAAATTTCTGACTACCAGCTTGAGGACCTAGCATGACAATAACTCAAAATAGTATAGACAAAACAAATTGATATATTATACATATATATATATAACGCAATGAAGTCTACACAAGATTTGCAAATATGAAGAAGAGAGAATTAAATTCTTATTTGGATATGTATGAGGATAACTGGGTTACGGACCAAACACAGAGATGAAAGTAGGAATATAGGAATACAACATTCTCAAACATGTACACGATACAAATCTCTACCAAAGGAAACATTTTTATGATGTAATATAATGTAAAAACACAAACTACTGTCAGCACAAATTACAAATGTTTGAATGACATTCTACGCCATGTAAGCACAATAACATCAATCAGAACTACAAACAACTTCACAACTGCCAATGTTTGACGTCCTGACATATACCATACTGGCCCATGATTGTATCCATTGTCTCTATAACATAGATCTTGTCTATAGCTGCGAGTTTGAAACCATAACCATAGATTGTTTCCACTCCCAATCCACATCGACTTCTCTCATAAATTGAGGAGTCTTGTTTCAAGCTTCTCTAGTCCCCATATAGTTTTTCCATCAAAAGTATTCAGAATGGCTTAACAGTCACTCTATTGATCTTGAAAAGCTAATAGTCTTAGAGCATATGTTCTACTGTTTGTCCTTTCCACATGGCCCATATCAGACTCACATCTTTAGTTTGTGCTAAATATGGGAAATGAGTCCATAGTAGCCAGACCCCACTCTGAATATTACCACCAGATTTCCTCTTGATAAGGTATAGTAAGCTTCTGTTTCATCATATTCTGAGTATTCTTTATGTTGTTTGCCATTAAACTATCCTTTAATATTGCTTTTATCTATCATGATGTCACTCTGCAGAAGACCATACAGAAAGAAGGATTTAAAGCTGACGGTTAAGAGGATGACAGCACTACCAGTGGATGGATAATATCAAGAGGTTGACAGTCACAACTACGAGAGTGAGTAGGTGTTGGAGATGACACATTCTAATCTGACTTTTCAGCATGCACTTTGTTTCCTCCTTAAGCTACTTCATCTATATGTAAAAGTGGACTTTAAATAAATATTTTTAATTGCTATAAAAATGTCATTGGCAGACCACAAGAGTGTCTTGTATATGGTATTGTGGTGCAGATGAACAACATATCATAGCCTTAGTTTTAAGATGGCCGTTCCATTCACCAAAGAGAAGTAGTATCCTGTTATCCATATTTAGAGCAGCAAATGGGTGAAACCTATAGAAATTCATTACAGAACAAAGTCCAGCACAGTGATGCCTGCCTGTCACAACAGAAAGTATAAGAGTGGAGTAGAAAGTTCTGATTTGTGACATATTATTCTCGAACTGGTCATGTACACAGAGTAGTGACACCAGGGTTGACTGCAGAAATCGAACATACAACAGAATCGCAGAGTGACTGTGTATGAAATATATATCCTATATTACAGCGAACACCAGCGACCTTACACAGGACCAACAACATTGACACCCTAAACAAAAATTAGGCAATGGCAGAAGTGAAATAATGCTCAAACCTGTTTCTACTTTGTATGTACAATGTTTGCTAGCAACATGTCAAGTCAGTCACACACTTGGTAGAGCAACACAGACAAGATGCATACAGGAGTGACAAAGCACAGCCGGTCTTAATGAAAATATGCTCTTAGGTACAAAGTGCAGTGCAGTCTATGAAAATTGTCCGTTACACCCAAATTGTTCAACCAATTACGGGCGTAACTTACCCCTTTGCAAGTCTGCACCCACTCCCCGTGACTGTTGAGGGCAAATGGGGCAACAAATGTCGGGTGTTTTTCCCGCTCTTCCTCAGCTTCGGTGAGTGCGCTGCCAGTGAAATCGTCCATTTCATTTCTGCAGAAGTGAGCAAAGTTGCATAACCCAACATGCTTACTCTGCTACAAGCAAGCTGGACTAAAGATAAAGGTAAGACAGACACTAACCGCAACCTATGCTTTGATTTCTTTCTTATCAAGTGTAACAGTCATTCATATTTTGTTTCAACAATCAAACTACACCTAATCTCACTACTTCTTAAAATACAAATCTTAACTAAAGAATTTAACTATTCTACAAAAATCATGTTTACTTGATAAGTCATGAATGCAGCATGTCTTATGTGTATTGTTTACTGTCCAACTGTTCTGGTTTACTGTCTGAGTCATCAGTACTACACACTACACATCTTGTTCACTGTCCGAGTCATCAGTACTACACATCTTGTTCACTGTCCGAGTCATCAGTACTACACATCTTGTTCACTGTCCGAGTCATCAGTACTACACATCTTGTTCCCTGTCTTGAGTCATCAGTACTACACTTCTTGTTCAATGTCTGACTGAATCTATTTTACAGAAGCTATCAAATGCAGGCAGATTGCATACAACTTATTTGGTTATGACCAAGGATCTAGTGATGATCAGTGATTTCATCAAGGTCTATTTTTGATCTGCTAAAAATGTGTGGACACATCTCACCAGTTACATTAGTCCACAATATGTTGAATAGATCAGCTGTCTGCAGCAAAGCCATGCTTACATAATATTTTTCCTTGGTGATCCACCTTCGGCCCACAAAAACAAATCAATGTAACCTTCTACAGTAAGTTCCAACTCAAATAGCCATATTAATGTAGTCTACTTTGAACTGACAAAGACTGAGGCAGTGACTCCATCATGTTTTTCAAAGGTTATGTTGGCTGACAAAGACAATTGTCACTCTCTACAATTTCTTGACAACAATGTTGTTTATCACCTATGTTGTTAACTTGTGTGTACTCTTAGGTTCCCCCTCCAAACAATAAATCACCAACAAGCTCCTTTTTTTAAAAAAATCCTGAAACGAGCAAGAGATCCTGTTTGCATAGTCTTCTGCAAAATCACTCAGGCAACAACCACCATTGTTTACTGATTGTAGTGGTGGCTACGAAAGCCTGTGTGCTTACATTCACAAATAGATATATTATATGGCCTTTTTCGTCTCCGTAGACGGTCCAGTCAATTGGCAAGTGTTTTACTGTGACACTTTCTGAGCTTACGCCATCTCTCTTGCCTTTCAGCTCATTCATTTCAGCTATATTATAAATATTATATCCTATATAAAATTCGCTCCATGTTTATACAAGTGCAGGATTCCACATTCAGAGTGTAGTTAATATTAATTTTCAATGAAAACAGTTGCAATTTGAAGAAGTCTGTGCTTCCTTCCACACCACATGAAGAATAAAGTTGGACCATTATGACTGATTTATTGAATGACAGGACTATTTGTTTTCCTTATGTTGGTGGTGTTTGTCCTCGCCCTGATGTCAGTCGTCATGTTCTTGTCAAGAAAGAATATACACTTTCTAATAAGATAAGTGGACGGTTATTTAATTTCATAATGTGGTTATATTTGTTAAATCACAACTTCTTTCAGATACAAATGATAAACATTGGCTACTCTCAAACTCACCCATCTAAGAATTAATAGTCTGCAGATCTAAATTTTGCTAAATTTTTAAACTGAATAATGATAAAAACATGAAACCCATGAACAAAATAAATACAACTTCCTTAAAGTGACTATGTTGAGGACTTCACAAGTAACACAGACTCAAATGCTACAACTAGTTTACAATTGTCACCAAATCTTATACTGTAGCAGGTATCAGTTAACATATACAGATTTGGTTATTGGTTACTAAACTGACGTCATTGCAATCCGGGCAGACCCATAGGTGCTCAGTCTCCCCAACAGATATCGAAGAGTATGCATACTGATGGTTCCCATGGCTCTCTATTTAAACACACCTCTCCCTCTGCCTCTCAGGCATCAGTTCGACTTGTACAACGGGCAACTCCAAACTGCCTAAATCGCTTGATCGGTTCAACATCGATTTTAGTGTCCTCATCCAACAGACAGTCGCAAGAGACCGAAGAATATCCCCTTTATCCTTCGTCAACTCCCCAACAATCGATGCAAACCTGTCCGCTCATTACCGCAAACACCCGCATGCCCAGGACAGTATATCCAAGTAAGCTTCTGGAGGTTAGAAACTTCTATAGATGACATCCACTCATACGAAACCTGCCCTTCTGGATCTTGTGAAGCATCGACTGAGAGTCAGATACAACAACGGCCTCAGTAAATGAAGTCCCAGAGATCCAATGGAGGGCAGCAGTAATGGCCTCAACCTCCATCCTCATACTAGAAGTAGTTGTCCTGTATACCCACTTGCGCTGCAACAACCCTATCATGCGCATTAGCCAAGAAACCCCAGCCGGACTTCTCACCACGTTGAACCGACCCATCGGTATATACAACAACATCATTATCCCTTGTATTATCTTCTATCAGCTGCTTAAGTGCGAGATCAGCCTTCATGTTGCCCCAGTCTCTACATTCTCTTCCAAGAGTAATACAGATTTATAGATACATAGTAGATTTACATATCAGTTAGTGTATAATGGTAAATCTGCATATTATCACCCAAGTTGCAGTTTACTTCATATAAATTGGATGAGGTTGCTAAATGATCATCAAATATAGTGTTCTTTGTGTGACTGCATGTCAGCTCTTTGAACTTTCTCCCAAAATCTGAAGATCTTTTAACAAGAGCTGCCACAGAACATTTAAATCAGCACTGCATTTCAGAACACTCAGTGATATTGTAGGAAATGTGTTTCTGACTGGTAAAAGCAGACACCAAAACAGAAACAACTCTACCCCACAATATTACTGATGGAAAACTGTAGAACAGGCAGCAATTATCCACAAGACCCCACTGTTACAGTACCTAACAAACCAACCATCTTTAGACTTTGCATGGGAAATGTAAACTACAAGTCCATCTCCACAATATTAAAGCTGCAAAAAAACTGAACAGTGCACATGTAAAAATGGCTCCCAGGCTTCCAAACACATTCTACAAATGTGTTTCATCTTCATGGACTTGAGGTCTCAAACTTGGTCCAGGAAGACTAAAGTGAAGGAAAAAGTTGGGGGTCAAACAAGAGGATGCCAATCACATTCCCAATGAAATACCCCATATGTCCAACAAGAAGAAAATCAAGTGAACAAGTGGCTATAAACTAGCAATTGGGAAGGAAACAAACCAACATGCTGTGTTGCAGTTACCTTGGAAATGTTATGGAGAAAACATAACTTTACATGTTGAGCATGTATCAGTTATAGCTCAGAAAGTGTGATGTGCCATTGCAAAATGATTTGCTCTGCACATTGAGCATCCTTCTTCTGCAGCATTTCTGTCAGGCTGTCACCTTGATCTTTGACTATCCCCAGTTGACCTACAAGACAGCAGGTTGAATTCTCTCTTAATCTGTCATCACAAGGTGTGTAACCTAGCAGGCACAGGTCTATATACCCTCAGATTAGGCGCAGACATACACAATGGCCACAATGTACGATCAGGCATTTGGTCTAGCCGTACACTAGTAGACACTATACACCCCGTTTTATCTGCTTACAGTTATCAGAAACTGTGTCAGTCACACCACCGATATGCTGGCAACCCAGAAGCGAGCACCAGAAAGTGGGAATAAATTAGGGCGTACATGGACAATTTGATCTATGATCACAGCATTGTTTTGTCAGATACAAGGGAGGGAGAAGTCTGGCCCTCTATAAGGTTGTCACCTGGACTCGGAGAAAATGGCATATACAGTCTTGCAGATAAGTTTGATAATCTAACATGATCAATTACCTGAATGGAGAATGGGTTCCATGACAATTGCAGCTTGCATCAGAAATGACTAACCATCTAGAAATGCTCAGTAACCATAACTGATTATTAGGGAAGACTTAATATCCTAGTATTCGGTGTTCAACAAAGGAGTGACTTCTTATCTCAACCTCATTTGTCTACCCCTAAAAGAGATTGTACTAATTATAGTAGCATTGTGTGGGAGTACACTTAACTGTACTCACCTCTTTTCTACAATTTCAATTGTCAATTGCAGCAATTCTTTCTTACTCTTTTCTCGCCGCTTCAGCAACTCCAAAAGTGTGCTGTGGGCAAATAAGAACAATCTCTGAAACTATATCAAAGTACTTAACATAAAGGTAACCACAATATGTATATATACCCATTGTTTAGTCTTCTGAGCATACAATCAATCATCACTTTATCTCTATTTCCAGCTGTATTGGCTTTGTTAGTAAAAGGCTGCAATCTAATTGTGGTCATTTTTGGTTACAAAACAAGTTTTTAAAAAAAAAACAAGAGCAGGAAAAATTGGATATTTGTGTTAAACACGCATATTTCCACCACAGAACAAACTGTTGAATTCATACCAGAAAGTGACACCAGCCAAAAAAATGGTAAGTCACAAACTAAACATAAAAACCCAACTAAAATAAGGAATTATATCTTAAATATAAACTAACGAAAAGCAATAGAACAAACAAAAGAACACACAGTGAGCAAGTTGGCAGAGTTGTGTGACAACACTTACAGGGTCTTTTGTAAGTCACGCCAGTTTTAGCATCTTTTCATAAGAAACCTCATCATTCTTGCGGTTCTGTAAGTAAATGAGATATTATAGAATATTGCATCAGCAAAAATGCCTGTTCTTATCAAACTATGACAAATACAAAAATGTTAATAGTACCTTCCTAGCAGTAGCTCTTAAAGGTAATACCTTAGAAAATAATGTCGCAGGGTGATGTGTTAGAGCTTCACAGTACTAAGACATAGATAAGATTTTGAGGTAAGATTTTATCACTTCCTTGCTTTTTTCTACTCACACTAAACGAGATAAGCTCAATATTTCAGCAGTCAACTGAAGCGAAAATTGCTCTTTGTCCTGCTACTTTTCCCCACCAAAATGGTCCATTTCAGCTGTTAACTGGAGTGTACACTAAATAGAAAATTATACCAGCCTCTTTTGACTGCAGTTAGTGCTCTACCGCTCTAAACACTTTAACTCAATAACTTGACAACTCAATAGCCATGAAAATCTATGCAAACTTCAAGAGAAATAATCTTTTGCTGTGCTTCAATGATAAGTAACAAATGTACCTTTCTGGTCTGCATCTTCTCAGTCCGTCAGTGAATGCTACATAAGGGTTATTAGTTGTGGTCCCATCTCTCTTTTCACTTTTTACTGTTGCAATTAGTGGTCTTTGCTAGGATAAGAATGAATAAACATACTAAGAAAAAGCTTATAGCAGAGCATAATTAAGAATATGAAGCACACATGATCAAAGACCACCAGACATATAAATCTGATGTATACGTTCACACATACTTGTAAACCACTGGTCATATAACTGAGACACAAGCAACATATATACGCCACTGAACATATCCGAGACATGAACAACGCACACATACACTGCTGAACATATCCAAGACATGAACAACACACACATACACTGCTGAACATATCCGAGACATGAACAACAAATAAATACACTACTGACATATCCGGGACATGAAACAGCACATACATATGCTACCGAACATACCAAAGTGAACCCTAAATATGCTAACTTCACCAGATAATCCCTAACATTTCTCAGAAAACATTAAACTTATTAAAGATGATCAGCTCAAACAATGGTTTTCCTGAGACAGACTGCCTGAATAAGACCATCATGTTCTGCTCTACTACTTGTTCATTTCTTGATGTTTCTTTTCCACCTATGTATCTTGCAGAACTTGTCCACAGTTTAAACAGCAATTGTTTGATGCAACAATGTGCACAAAATTGGGCCACTTATTCAAGCCTCATTATGAACCATCTAGAATATCCCTTTCCCACCATGTATATGAAGTACATTGATGATGATGACATCACTATTGTTGACATGTCTGAAAGCTGATGATCCAGTTCATTCAGTTTAACTCCTTTATATCCATCTCTGCTGTCAACTTTCTCAAAATTACAGTCACTATTGGTCCAGTTACCCTTATTTTGGTACCTAAAAAACTGATGCCAATACAATACTCATGTAAACATCTCATTCTCCTGCATATCAAAAGTCCCTATGATTGTCTATGCTTCTCCAACTTTGCAATCTATGATGACAAGCTCAAGAGATGTGGATTTATTCTGGAGATGTCTCTACACTCAATATCCTTCACAATTCAGAAGGTTTTATTTCAACATCCCCCTCTTATACCAGATCCAGAAATTTGCAATGTCTTTAAAGATGCTACTTTAGTGGTAAACAGACAAGATCACAACCAGAGGAACCTAGGTTTTTAGACATTAAAGTAAAGTATTTACTGATGACCACATAGGCACATTATTTTGTGGCAGACCATGCAAAATCCTGTGTTTTCTTCTTAAAGAATCTTTTACCATCCATGGCAGCTTTATGTGTGGATGCCATGTTATTTACCCTATCATTTATATGCAATGCAACCAGACATACATAGCAGAAACTGGTCTAAGACACAGTCAGACAGGTTCTGCAGATAAATCTACAATATCTCAGGTCAATCGCAATACAATACAACAAGGTTCCAATCACAGAGGCCTACTTGATATCTCAGTTACCATTCTTCTTTCTTGCATGTCACACCAAAGGAGCCCCTTGATGGTTGAGAATTGTTTGACTCACACCGCATGGACTTAAACCAAATGTTTTGAACACCATCCTCTATGTTAGAGAACTGGTGCTCTCTCAAACTGTCACACACTCTTTCTCATGTTTCACAAACATTGAACACATTTTCTAATCTCCAATCTGACATATAACACTAATTTCTAAAATAAATCTGACATTGGATATCAAACTGACCATTTTTAGCCGCTTGTTTAACCAGTAGTCATAGACTGCTATGATTAGGTCATCATCTTCTTTCAATAGTAGCTTAGCTTCTTGAAGTGTAACCACCTAACTCCGAAAGAAGTAAAAAAACCATAGTACTCAATCAGGTATGTATTATAGAAACAAGGACAGAACACAACCAAGTATAGATAACAGAGACAAGGGTATAAGACTAAACCAGATATAGAATATATAGAGACAAGTACATAGGATTCAACCAAGTATAGACTACAGTGAGAAACAAGGACACAGTACTCAACAAGGTATAGATTATATATTTATCGGTATAAGGGAAGATTGCAGTAAAACTATGGATTGATTGGACCATCATCATTGCACTTCAGTGAGTAACCATGTGTGCTCCAATCTCTTTCTTACACAGGCAGATCTCAGCTGCAGTGCCCGTACTCTGCAGCACCGGCGAGGGTCCCCGATGTTATTTTGAAGATATTTTTGTAGGAATTTTATTTTTAATCTTTTAATTTTTTCTAATGAATTTTGCCAGGGCAGAGGCTCTCAATTTTGAACTGCCAAGGTTTTTTTTTACATGCTCAAATTGAACACTGGACCTATCTTTTATCACCCATCTCCATTAGGAATAGGAACTTGATCTCACATACACTGAGATCAGGGATCTATGAAAAAATATCCAGACGACTTCATGAGGGAGAAATATCCAGATGGCATGAGAGATAAGCACCCCCCAAAAAACCCAAACTATGTAGCAATGGCAAACACATAAAAACATAGATTTTATAGACATGGACATAAGACTCAACCAGGCATAGATTACATACAGATACAAGAACATATGGTCAACCAGTTATAGATTATATACAGAAACAAAGACTCAACCAATTATAGATTATATACAGAAACGAGGACATAAGACTCAACCAATTATAGATTATATACAGAAACGAGGACATAAGACTCAACCAGTTATAGATTATATTCAAAAACAAGGACATAAAACTCAACCAGTTTAGATTATATACAGAAACACGGACATAAGACTCAACCAGTTATAGATTATATACAGAAAGGAGGACATAAGACCCATCAAGTAAAGACTACAGACAAAATACAAACTCTAGTTTGTAGTAAGTATGAGCTCTACCAGGTATAGACTACAGACAAAGACATAATATAAACTCTAGTGTGCAGTCAGTATGAAGATAACTGACCTGCTGCCCACTGCCCTTTTCTAATCTGTCCAACATCTCCTCAAACTTGATTGGAGTGATGTCCATCTTCTTACTCTGTTCATTCACCCACTGATCATCATCACTGTCCATATCATAGTCTGGAATCTCTTGATCCATGTTGAAGGCTGGACATGAATGAACATAAGTAACATTGGCAATCAAACAAATGGAAACAATGTTTCTTATTGAACATTGATTGATTACAGTTTTAAATTCAGGTTTTCTGTGACACTTAAATACAGTGCTTGCCTCACTCTACCAAAATGACACAGTTTGTGGGACGATCAGGTTTGGTCATCATCACTTGTGATTGACGAACAAACACCAGCCAGACTATCAGAGTGAGTGTAAAAGAAGGGTAATGTTCCATACAATGTGAGAGAGAGCATGTAAAGTTCAATAGTGTGATTGAGTGTTCATAGGAAAGGTAATGTTAAGTAGTGTGCAAAAGTATGTAAAGGAAGGACAATGTCCAGTAGAGAGTGTGGGAGAGATAGAAGTGGAAGAAAAAACAACATTCAGTAGTGTTCTCAAAAGAATATAAAAATATAAGTGTACGAGAAATGCCAAAATGGATTCTTGCTGAAGCAATAATCCTAACTGCACCTTCAAAGGCAACAAAGGATGCTGAGGATATCAACCACCATCTTTGGTTGTCAAATAATAATACAGGCATACCATATGGCATAAAAACATGTTCATTTTGTTTTTTAAAAACCCTCAATGACCCAGTGTGACTAAATGGCAACATACCAATTAACTTAAGTTTTTTCTGTATCCTATTAATTGTCCAAATTTTTAAAGTTTACTGTGAAAATGAATGTCTACTGTTAGCATACAGACAACAAATCTTTACTTGTGAAGAATATTTTTGATAGTAACATGTTTAGAATCAGGAAGTGAGACGTCAAGCCTAATTAAAGAAAGGTGGATGCAAATTTAATTTGTGACTAAATGATTGATTGGACCATCATCATTGCACTTCAGTGAGTAACCATGTGTGCTCTGATCTCTTTCTTACACAGGAAGATCTCAGCTGCACCGGTGAGGGTCCCCGGTGTAATTTTGAAGATGCATTATTTTTGTAGGAATTTTATTTTTAATCCTTTCTAATGAATTTTGCCAGGACAGCAGCTTTCCAGCCTGCCCTTCTCAATATTGAACTGTCACAGGTTCTTTTACGTGCTAAAACTGAACATGGTTTATGACTAAATGATGTGTTATATTGCCGTTACAAAAATATGCTTGCTTTATATACCAATTAATCTATGTAAGTATTAATGCTATTACCTTCAGTAACATAATTCTTGTAAAAAGTAAAAGAAACTGTGTGTAACCAAAAAAGTGACATTGGATCTCTGTGGTAAATTTATTTTATATGGACTGTTTTCATAATTTTGCAAAAGTAATGGCTTTGTTGTAATCATAGTGTATTTATTCCTTCAAATTAGATATTTTTAAAACAGCAATTTATTTTGTATGATATATTTTAATGTTTATTTCACTTATATTTAATATATTTAGAAATGTATATTTTAAAAATAAATTATTACTGCAAACTACATTCTATGATCATCATTATATTTAATATTTCAGAACAACCATGAACCCAGTACAATTCTATGCCATGACAGTAGTGTAAGTGCAGCTGTGAAGGACACAAGATTGGATTACACAATAGAAGAGCAAAATCTCAGAGTGGCTGCAACAGGATGCACCTGGTCGATGTCTATAGATCAATAGCTGGAACAGATATCATGCAATATTGTTAGAGACAAAGGTCCTAGAAAATGGGCCAAAAAATAACTGCAGCAGAAAGCCCAGACAGTCTAACTGGTTGGTTGTACCAAAACTGCCTAGTCTTCGCAAATTTTGTCAATGGCAGATATTTCTATACTTCAACATGGAAAACTATGAAAGCTCCAAATTTATGGGGAGATGCAAACACTACCATCAGTTTAATCTTGAACTGAGTGAGATATGTGATGTACAGTCAACTGACTTTACAAACATATCTGTCCATTGTTTTCAATCTCATCACAGGAAAAATAATATTTCAGTGACAACTCCTTCTCTGAGGTGATGAAAATGATACATGTCTCAAAACTAATGAGAATGTTTAATATCTTGCTGCATTATAACAATGAAATAGAGCCTCAAAGCTATTTTGCTCAGATTCTATGAATGGTTGAGAATGTGATTTACTTTAGAGCAATTACAAACCAGTACGAATGGATGGTACCCAGTAGTCAGTGCGGAGACTATCAAAAGCTAAGTAGGAAAACCTGAATAACACACTTGCAGAAACCTATCTGCTGGCTTACGGGTCTGTATGCACCTTATATTCTATGGTGAAAATCACAGACCCCAAAGAGTGGTTAAACAAGTGATTGAGATAGAGCAAAAACTATGAACACTTCCCAATAAATGTGCGACAAGGCTAGCTAGCACATTTTTATTTCAATTACGAAATAAACATTATTTGAATTCTTAATTCTAGACACTGGGCGTATAAGTCGAGGTGATTTAGACAAATTCCCACCGACCCCAACCATTGATTAGGTGAAGTAAAAAGCATAGTTCTAGCAAAGATGGATGTAAAACACAAAGTCCAGTGTGCACAGAAAGATCCCTAGGTGGTTACAAATATAAATAATTGTAGGTTGTGCCCTGGAACATAGGAACAATTTGAGGTTTTAAAACAGTTGAATTTTATTCCGACCAAATCTACAGCTATGGAACAATCAATTGGGAGGGCAAACCAGAAAATAACAAAAAGAGTATGACAAATTGGATGTTATAGACTGTGAAATGCGCAAATATCAAAGCGTTGTTGCAAAAAATAGGACAACATAATTATGCTTAAATGGATGAAACCATGAAGAGTGGTTTATAACAAGAACAAACAAAAATCAACTTGACTGTGCACACTGATGAAATGCCAAACCAATAGAAGACATGGTTTATGGACAAAAACTAATCCTGCTGAATCAATAAGGTAGCTTCAGACAGTGTAGGTAAACTGAAGATCAGATTGTTCAAGAGAGTAGGAAAAAAAGCAGACAACAGTGGTGCAGGTGGATATAGTTAGCTCCTCAAGTTACAACAAAGTAAAGTGATCCGACACATGCTCTCTTGGAGAATAAAAGAAAGCTGCCACCAGACTCTAAATGCAATACAACTAAAGCAAACTCTTCAAGTATAGAATGCTATAATGTGGAGTATTATCTGATAATTTATTCCTCATATCATCATTAAATAGCCTGTCCTGAGCAGAGCGTTGCCACCCCAACAGTCCTCTGAAATTTCTCTTTCTTATAGGTCAGATGTCCTGCCTCTGTAGCCGCCATGTTCAACCCATCAGTTACACTCTGAATCCATCTTCTCCGTGTCTTCTTTTTCTTATCTTTGCTGGTATGCCTCCTTCCATGATGGTCTTCTCCAGCCCTTCATGTCTTTTTATATTCGAAAATACCTCACTTTTCTCCTTATTTGTAGCATTATCAAGTTTTATTTGATTTTGAGTTATTTCTGTATAGATCTATTTGTTCTCTTCTATGTCCATGATATATGAAGGACTTCTGTAACACTTGTATTCAAAAGCACATATGTTTTTCCACCGCCTTATTAAATGTCCATGCTTCCCACCCATACGTTGCCACTGGAAATATGCATGCTCTTAGTATTCTGATCTTTGTTTTCTTATCAGTTCCGTTCTATACTGTTTTTAGTTTAATTTTTTTTTTAAAACCATGTTTGTTCTACTTTTAATTTCCTTCCTCCCATTTTCATCTGTGGTTAGCAGTGAACCAAGATATTCAAAACTGTTTACATTTTCTACTTTCTGTTGATAACAATATCTTGAAACAGACAAACAATGTATGTAGACAACGTAACAATATGGAGTGTATGAGCACAACAAAACTCAGGTTAAACTTAACTATGGACAGGTAAGTGGACCATGTCTATTAATGTACAAAAAACTACACCATCTTCAGCCTCTATCAAGTCATAAAACATCTCATTCTTCAACAGAGAGCAAGTTCTAACAAAAAATCACGGAACAACACACCTAAAAACATTGTCAGAACAACAGATAGGGAAGCAAATGGAACAACTTTAAATAATGATATGTCAAACCAGCAATATAATATGGAATGCTACTGGGTACTGCAGCAAAAAGCAACACCCACAAGATCTAAAACTACAATATTAGAATTGTAACTGGCAATATGATAACTATTCCAATCTCAGCATTCATATTGGAGCAGAGAAGAAGTCAATGAAAGATTCCTCAGACATGATGTGAGGCTATAACGCACGAAGAACCAATGAAAGAAACAACAACTAAGCATACTCCCCCAAAAATAGATGGTCTAAGATGGAGGAGCAGCAATCTATGTTTTGACATATCAGTTGAAGAGGAAATAGAGAATGTTATGAGTGTGTGAAGAGAGAACATTCTTCAGTAGTGAGAGATCTAGATAATTTATATAACTGAGCTCTGATGTAGCAAAGACTAGAATGAGCAATTCTAATTTATATTATGAAATGACGCAGACAAGTGGTAGAACTATGCCATATATACCAAACAAAATGATGAAGTATTCAATAGAAAAAGTATATAAATATATATCTATCACATAATGAAGTAAATATATCAGATAAAATAATCAAGTAGGTATATCCCATAAAATAACTAGCTAAATATATCAAATATAATAATATAACATTATAAAATTATCAAGTGCATATATCAAATATGATAATTAAGTAAATGTATATTATATCAAGACAAGAATGTCATTATTAAATCGCTCTTCTGTAAAACTTGTGCCATGTTTTCCTTATTAAAAATTCTTCCTTTATATCTCCACCTGTTTAGAGATGATCCTCTATGTCTTTTACCCAAGAGGTATCTGAACTGTCTTGTTCTGCTAACAAATTACCTCCTCAAACACTTTGATAATTTCCTCACCTCTTTTACCACATCATGTGGCTTCTTCCTCCCTCGGTGAAGGCTGCGCCACATGTTAATAATATGTATTGCTGCCATGTTTTTGTCTCTACCTTACATGATGCTGGACACGACCACACGATGATTACCCACAACAATTATTGAGAAATGTGTATTTGAATAAAATACATTTTAACGCAATATCCGAGATATGAGAAACACACCCTGTATATGGATGTACTGTTTGGATGGTTTGTAATCATCAGGATACAGCACAGGGTATCGATCTGAAATGTCCTGCACTTCTGGGATCGGGATGACCAATGCTTCTGAAGATCCATAGACCTGCTGTGCTGACAAGGCCCTCTGTAGATGATGCTCCTAGTGAGGAAAAGAATAAAAACACTTAAATTTTTTTTTGAGAAGCCATATCGTTTTATTTAATATGGATATCCATCACATTCCCACCAAAGTAACCATTCATGCTTCAATCTTTCTCCAGCACAGAAAGACCTCAGTTGCATTCACAAACTCTGTAGCTATGTAATTATTACGATATTGATGTTTTTGGAATTTAAAAATTTGACCTTTATTTATTAATTATCTTTGTCATGACAGTTTTTCAGTCTACTCTTATTGATTTATGACTCTTATTGATTTATGAACTGTCAATGATTCATTTTAAGTGTGCAACATGCACTTGCAACCTTGAAGTTTATCGTCCATCTTCAATAGGACTAGACACTTCACTGCTATTACCAGTGGTCAGGAGTTACTAACTATTCCCACCAGCAGCCTCAAAGATGAAACAAATCCAGGTTCTTCGTAGCCAATGTAAAACCTCAACACTAGTGCATCCTTTTTAAACCTGCTTAAAAATTTGAATACTGCCGCTGTTAGCAATATTCTCTTTTCTTTATTTATTGCCCTTGCTTCACATCCATAAAGCAGTACTTTTTAAAGAATGCACTTCACATTTATTGGCAGAGGTTCAACATTTCAAATTTTTATCTGAAAGCCTGCTTTGGCACCACTATGTTCTACATTTCTGCTGGAATTTGCCCTGCCCCATTAATGATGTTTAGTATACTGAAGTGGAAGGTGAAAAAGTGGTTAGTGCATTAGTCTCGCAGTCATGAGAATAGTGTTCAAATTCTATGTAAGATCATGTTTTCCTTTCGTTCATGGTACAATAAAAAACTCAAATTGCACACTGCAAGCTAGGGAAAGTGGTATTTAATTCTAAGTTTAGGATTTTCATGGCTTGTCTATAAGAAAGGATCAAGCTGTATGTGTAGCATTCTGATAAGACTTAGTTTCAATTCAAATTTAGACTAAATAAAACATTATATTTTGTTTAACCACAGACAAAAGTGTTTTGGGGACTTAGATTAAGGCATGTAGCCCTTTAACCTTTATGTAATCATATGGTCTGATATCTGCAGAGGACTACTGTTTATGTTCTAGTTTATTCAGTCACATGGTCACTATTTATAGTATGACACAGCAAATTACAAACTAACAATTGCTGCATTATAAAAGGGTAGACTAAAAGAAAAAAATGTATGGATTAGTGGCTGACAATTTTAAGATGAACATACATATTAGATTAACCTGGGGTCAAGGCGCGCCAAGATTAGTGAGCTGGCACTAATCTAGACCCTGCCTAAGGAGGTGACCCTGGAAACAGACGGTAGTTTCGGTTTGGCTAAGAGGGCAGGTGTCGTTGGAGAGCTACTTTGGTGAAAGTAAAGATGCAAAGGTAGTCCAGCTATAGTCTGTCCATTAATTCGTGAGCACGGTTGACATTGATTTTCGCGAAAACTGCCTGTTGGATATCAGTGATTTTTGCATGCAGCCTTAGAATATCCATGACGCTAAAATAAAGCTAACCAGTAGTCCATAGATGCTACGGATTTTGCACATCGCCGAATTCCTTTGATCTTTTATGACAATTGCAAATACGGGGCTCAAATTTTAGATTTTACAGTAATCCCTAGAATTTGTCCATGTCAATTCTATTCATAGGTGTATCTCCATATTAACTTGATAGGTCAAGTAATTAAGCGTGTTGCCCTTTATGTGCAATCGTGAACTTGGATACAATATGCAACAGTTAGTCTCCCCTTCGGTCACCATTAGACCACATGGTGTCTTAACTTCACCCCAAATTGTATGATGGTAGACGCATTTGGATATGTAAATGTATACGTTGCTATTTCTCAGTCTGTAATCAAAATATGATTTGTATCATCCCGAATCTGCAATTCCATGAGGTTGATAATTGTTACTGGCTGGACAAATTGTAATCCATCTCGGTGCCAGTACTCGTCTTCCTCTCGGAGCACATGTTCAACACACTTCTTTCAGAACTGCATGTCTATCATTGAGAGGGACTCACGTGTCAGAACTTCAACATCACACATTTTAAACGTCCTGTTCTGTTCGCAACTTGCCCTTTTACTTTAGCCCAGACAAGCTCTATCGGATTGAGGTGAGCATGATATGGAGGTAGTTGCAAAGACGTGTGGCCGTATTCCGCAATGATTTTGTCAATATGAAACACCTTTGTCTTATTTGTCATCCTCACCAGGTGCAACAACTCGGGTTTCAAATATGTATCACCGAAGCTGACATTTTCCTTAGCAAGCCAAGTCCTAATTTAATCTTTTGTATTTGATGCAGTTGGTACTTTGTCTTCGCTGATACTGCGTTGTGATAGGATGCATTATCCATTACCAAGCATGATGGTCTGTTTAGAATTGGAAGTAGATCTTTCTCCATCCAGTGCCTGAAAATATGTCCATTCATTTCTGTGTGGTAGTCCCTACCGTCGGTACTTTTGATTGGAAAATAAGTCCAGCGTCATGGACAAGACCTTCACTGCTTCCTGCATGTGTTAGTATAATACGCTGGCCTTTGCTGCTTGGTATTTTTCTTTTCTGTTCACCGTCTACTGATTGCCATTCTTTAGCATTGGTGTGGTGAGCATTGACCCAGGATTCGTCCAAATACACAATATCATAGCCTTGCCTCCGCCGCTCACGGATCTGCCTCAGGTATTTACTTCGGGCAGCAATTAAATGTGGCTTTTCACAAATAATATTCCTGCCGCCTATAGTTTTTCTGAAGGTGAAGCCGCGGCTCTTACAATTTTCCATAGAGTACTTTTAGAAATGTCTATGCTGCAATCTGATTGCAGTTTTAATTTCAGTTTCCTGAGAGTAACAAGTTGATTTGTCGCAAACATTTTCAAGAGCTCCGTCTTATGACATCTATGTCAAAGTCGTCAATTGTTCTTTTCCTTCCTTGCTTGACATTAGTGCACTTTGTGTCCTGTTTAATCCATCGGAAAAGGATTCTCTATTCAGACCAAGCGCAAGTTGCGTTCGTTTCTCAAGGTTATGAATATCGCAATAAAGATGACCTCTCTTGGATTCCCTACGGAAGTGTTGGTATAGTAAAACTGTAACCTTCTGCATTGTTATAAATGTGCACTTCAGACTCATTATGAATGTGATATCAATATCAGTTTTGATAAGCCAACAAATATGATACAATAGCTTCATACAAATAGCGAGATACACCTATAACTATACAACGGTATCCCAATTATAACGTCATATGCTTTCCGCTTTCAAAGTCGACTGGGTTAGGTGCACGGGAATTCGTGAAATTGTTGTTTACTCACGATATTTCAATGTTACCATAATGTATTTTTAGAACAACGCGTCTGTGTACCGTAGATCTGTTACTATTGTGTACAATCCGGTGAGGTTGATTTTAATATAACCTGAAGAAGAAATATTTCAAACTACATCAAATTTTCTTGGAAAATAATATTTCTCTATCGTCATGGATATTCTAAGGCTGCTTGCAAAAAAAAATCACTGAGATCCAACAGGTAGTTTTCAGAAAATCAATTTCAAACGTGCTCACGAATTAATGGACAGACTATAGATGGGATCCGCTTGCAACACAGATGAGCGAATGCTCAGAGTGACTATTAATGCTCGTCTCTCCCGGCTGATGGGAAAAAGTAAGTAAAGGAACCCTTTCATTCCTCGTAGTATATAGGGCAATACAGTGTAAGGCCTGTATTTTTCATTGATCGTCGGCACACGATGGGTGATGTGGTCAGCATCACGCCGGCCGCCTTCACTTTTCCAGAGCATGTCTGGTACCCAGTAGAGGCTGGGTCGACCTGGGTCGCAGTTGGGAAAAATTCCATGCGCACTGCGGGAGTTGAACCCAGACCACCAGCCTTGAGAAGCGAGTATGGGAAAAGCTGGAAGGATAAACATACAGGATGAAAGGTGCATCCATCGAAGAGACGTGGATCAGCGTGGGGAGAAACTCGGGAGCACGTGCATTTTCTCTCGAGCCCGAATATGCGGGGAGTCGAGCTGATCTGCACGTGGCCCACACGGAGAGACTCGGGCCACCATCACAGGGGTGGGGGCCGGTTAAGCCCAAGCAAGGACAGCCCAGACAAATGTGAGCACGGTGGAAATTGACGGAAATGGTGAGGTAGGCACCATCGCAGCGCGAGCAAGCATGTAGAAGATGCATGGACCTAAGGTGCTTATCCTTCGACGTGTGTCGATTTCAACCAGCGTTTACTGGGCTCGCTCTCCGTTAGCCTTTGACTGTCCCTAGCCAAAACCCACAAGGCAGCAGGTTGCTATTTTCTTTCAGGGCAGTGACCCGTAGACGACCTGCCCTTCCGGGCTGATGAGCGTCATCTGCCCAGCTATACCCGCCTTTTTGTGGACTGCTTGGTTTGCCTATCGTCCAGTTTTGTGAACGGTTTGCTCCGCTAGCCTTTGATTGCCCCAAATCAAACTACAAGGCAGCAGTAGTGGGGGACTGGGTTGAGCCCCAGGCGAGAATAGCACAGACAAATGTGAGTGAACACAGTTGGAATTGACAGAAATGGTGAGGTTGGCACCAGAGCGGAGCGTGCACGTGTGGCGGGCAAAAAAAGCATAGCACGGCAGGCGAGAGGGTGTGCGGACCACACGAATGTGCAGAACAACTGGAAAGCCCAGCAGAGGTAAAGCTAGTGCGTATTTCCGCTCGCAGGGAACTACTGCTGCCTTGTAGTTTGATTTGGGGCAATCAAGGGCTAGCGGAGCAAATCGTACACAAAACTGGACGATAGGCAAACCAAGCAGTCCACAAAAGGCGGGTATAGCTGGGAAGATGACGCTCATCAGCCCGGAAGGGCAGGTCGTCTCTAGGTCACTGTCCTGAAAGAAAATAGCAACCTGCTGCCTTGTGGGTTTTGGCTAGGGACAGCAAAAGGCTAACGGAGAGCGAGCCCAGTAAACGCTGGTTGAAATCGAACACACCGTCGAAAGATAAGCACCTTAGCTCCAATAGGTACTGAAGGTTGTACACGTACATCCGTTCTTGATGTTTGGCTGCTTATATATCACAATAGAATGATAAAAGCGGCCTAAGAACGATGCGAGAGATTAACCTTAGAAATCCAATAAGAACTTACGAGTTATAAACAGTGAAATGAAATTATAAATAAGAAGAATTGAAATCAGCAGATAAACATTAAAGACTTAACAGTATCAAAGTCTGGATTGGTGACACCAGTCTTATGTTATATTCCGAAAGCATGTGTCCTTACATTTCTTCCATGATTAAAGAAATCTACTGATCAATCTAGATCATGAGCCCTACTTTTTAAATACAGGCTGCGATGGATTCTCAATATTTCCTATTATTGGGGTACATATGACAGACTTAAGTCAGCATCATTAAATTTCTATGAAACTTATACTGTTTTTTCCCTTTTGCACGCAAACCATCAATACTTCCTTTCATTTAAGATTTCAATCCTTTTTCCACCAAACTCTTTTATTGTGTTTACTCATTGTCTAACATTATGCATACTCTCATACTGTTATTTATTATTCATGAAAATGGAACTCAATAATATGTTTTTACAAGCCACAAAAGTGGACAATCAGGTTTTAGAGACTAATAAAAACCACAAAACAAACATGTCAGGAACCCTATGCTAACAGATGCAACACATTCAAGCCACCAGTTGAAGACACCAGCTTCCTACAATGACATCTTGACAACAACCGACACAGAATGTGAGGGTAAGACAATCAAAGAAAACTGGCTGATGCTACAAATAAAGAGAAAATTGAGATATTTTGGACATATAAAAAGACACAAAGGGCTGGAGAAGACCATCATGGAAGGAGGCATATCGGCAAAGATAAGAGGAAGCCATGGAGAAGATGGATTCAGGATGTAACTGATGGTTTGAACATGACGGCTGTAGAGGCGGGACATCTGGCCTATGAGAGATAAATTCCGGAGCACTGTTGGGGTGGCAAAGTTCTGCTCAGGCTATTTTATGAAGACTGTCAAGAGTATGTATCAGATAATTGATTTTTGTCATTATACATAGTTGTTTTCTGAGCAATATATTTACACCTCAATACAATTCATATTCCACAGACCACACACAGACGCTATGAATTTACATGTGGGTTGACAGGTATAATACAGAATTCACACAATGACACATAGATATCAGTGTCCCATATTGGCAAGGAAAGGTATAATCCAACCGCAAGAAATTGATACCCGAGTCATTGAATTGGGTCCAGTGAGAACAAATACTGGATTTCACACATCAGCCAGGGTCTCTCTCTCTCAGTGGGGAGGGACAATGCAAATACATACATGGATGAATACAAGGGTCTCACATTGGGGAACGAAAGATAAACTTATACCCCACACAGTATAAGTTATACTTATAACATCAGGTCTCCCACTTTCACTTCATCAACACCAATTGTTATTGTAAACAAACAAAACAAATGGTCAACACAGGAAATCTGATCACAGAAAAATTAATGTATGAGACGATACAATATGAAAGAATAAACCAGAAACTTGCTGCAGGGAACCTGCAATAGTAAAAAATAAATGTTGTTGGTAAAATGTGCGTACAAACGCAGATTATGTTTGAAATGTAGAAGAGACAACGCATTAACCTATCTGGGTCATGTTGGTTATTGTGGTGACGTCATAAGGGGAATCCCCGTTGGCCCAACATATTACACACATACAAATGGACAAGAAATACGTTAATTATAACTTAACATTAAGAGTGGTCACTTGACGCAACACTACTGCGCTTCTGTCGGGTAGAATGTGGGGTAAACGTTATGTAATTTTTGCAAAATAGTAGCTGACCGCTACCAGAAGGAAAAATTCAATATGGCGGCCATTTGTACAAGATGCACACTGCTCATTCAAAAAGTCTCACCGTTTCTTCCTCTTTCTCCATTCCTGTCGGCATTTGCGGAACAGAACGGTTTATCTGTGCAAAATCCTTCATGTCTGGAATCTCACAAGCCTTGTATACTGGCATTGGCTTGGAGGCGTCCAGCGCCCGAGCCCTAAACGATACCTTACTCATCGTTTACTGGTTCAGATATGCTAATGAGATTGTCTGAGTAAAATATCACTAAAGCGAGTCTCTGCGCCCCAAAAAGGGTAAGCTAGCACAACACTTCAAATTAGAACATCAGTTCGACATTTTTAAACACTTTTTAAATCAATAAATCCGGAAACGAGTCTAGCCAACGTCTTCAAATATTTCACATTCTGAACAATTTTTCTGATCCATCATGGCGGCTTTGCCAACCCAACAAGAATATCCCATCATACAGTAAGATTGCTGTGCGCGCGCATACTCCCCCTAGCAGTTGGTGGCTAACACGGGTACGTACAATTCTCGGGGACCTGGGCAATGTGAATGTTAACCAGTAATTTGGGGGGACTGAATGTCACAGAACCACTCATTTGTTGATATGACTATCACATATTTGGCTATTGGTGAGCAATGATCATTTGAGAATGCGGTTATATAGAAAAACACGGCTGTAGCTCTACCAACGCGACCCGCCATCAACATTGCGAAATTGTAGGCGTGGTTTATTGCAGAGTAATATCGAAGTTTCAGTCGTGGATGTAAATAATTGGCTAATTCTCCAAATATTTGTTCTGAACATGTATTTGGCTAAAAAAAATCCACACAAAACTAGAATCTTTAAAATGTGCCGTCTTATCTATGCAAAGAAATGCATTTGCTGTAATCTTTCTAATTTATAAATAGTTAGAAACACTGTTAATGTTATTTAACAGTGTTACGGTGTATTTGTTGACACTGAAATGTTAACTTTTTCCGTGCCAGGTAAGCGTGTCATCATTTCAGTTCACGCACAATCACTTTAATTATATGCAATCACGACTGGTGTAGCGATCATGATTATGAAATACTTAATTCCCATATTGTTCATATCAAATCTGTTGTTGACATCCTTATTCTGCAATATGCAAAACGAGTTGCAATGGCATATCCTATCAGTATCTTCCACACCTCTTTTGCCAATCAATTTTACCTGTTGCTACAATATACTTCAAACCACCTCATCTTGGAAGAGGGGGGTGTTAGACATTGACCTCCCTCATGAGACATTTGCATGGGTCTTTAATTAAAATAAATATATCAAGGGACTTGAGTCTTCTTTCTCGAATCCTGTTTTGCCAAGGATAAGAAGAAAGTTCTCGTACAGGCTTTTGTGTGCGCTTCATAAACAGTGTTTTTCGTGTCCTCTGTTAACTCTGAGGTCCCCCTTTTGCGTGGATGGCCTTTTGCTTTAATACATTGTATTGGAGTAACATTGCTCTTTGAGGCGCACTGTCTCTTGGTAATCTACTTATGTGGCTGAACCATTTAATGTGTTGTTTCTTGATGAAGTTCAGTACTGGTGTTGTACCCACTTTTTCCTGATGTCTTCATTTGTAAACTGGTCTCTTCTTGATACTCCCAGCATTATGCATAGACACTTCATCTCTGTTGTGACTAGTTGCTTCTGTCGTTTAATGTCAGCATCCAGGTTTGGCACTGATAGTATAATTTCGGAACAAAGATCGTGTGGTACAATGCACTTTTAGTGTTCAATGTGACATGCTTGCATTTCAAAATTGGTACCAGTTATCCTATGATTTTATTTGCTTTACACTTTACTGTATCAATGACATGCAATGACAAACAAAATGTTGAAATTTGTCGAACAGTAATAATCATAATTTGACAAGGTCACTTCTGAAGAAGGTGTATAAAGGACAACAGACACTTGACACATCAAGTACTAATGCAGAACAATCAGTATCTCACTTTTATATGTAAAACATTGGGAAGACTTCAGTCGTAAGAGATCAGCAGAATAGTTGCAGTTGAATTATCAACTTGAATGTTACAATCATGATTATCTGACATGTTCTACACATAAATTTATAGTAAACTTGTTAAATATTTGCCTGATTGGTGAGCCGAAACAATATTTGTTTAAACCAGTAGTGTGGATATGAGTTGGTTAATAGAACCAACTTCACTTTGTGCAAACACATACATGCTAATGGTTCTCATTGTACATTGATAATACATACGCTTTACCAATCCTAGAATTGGCCATACCAACTCATATCATGTTTCATTCCAGATTGTGTATACTGTAAACAAATACTATAACTTTTACTAAAGGCTTGCAACTACTTTGTCATCTTCAGATGGCATCAGAAACAGACATCAAGTTTGTCATTGTACCAGGTAATGGTGCTGGAGAGGTAACATGTGCCAACTGGTATGGATGGATATCTAATAAATTGAAACATGCTGGTGTCCAATGCAGTCTCAGAAACATGCCTGACCCAATAACTGCAAAGGAATCAGTATGGCTACCTTTCATGGAAAAAGGTATGAATTCTACTATGTTCATTCAGACATAATTTTCAAATGAACCATAGATACAATTTGAGATTATGTAATCAGCCTTCTTAATAAATATATTCATTGAATTTTTCAGGCAGAACCAACGAAGAGACAAACAACCTTATGTATATCTTCTTCTTCTTTGTGTTCTTTCTTTACGACCAATTTTAATCACTCTTTGTGATATGTTTAATCTTTGCCAAGAACGTGTATACGTTGCACATTGGTTTGGTAGGTCCCTAAATGCATAGATTTCTACACGTTTAGGACATGTGCATCCGATTTCAGCCAAACCTCCTTAGTCGCCTCTTACGACATGTGTGGCAGGTAACAGTGGTTCTATTCTTTACACCCCTTTGGGCCCCGGTAACCACTCGGGCGCCTATGTATGTGATAGATGATACGTTAAGGGACTGATAATGATTAAATATTAAATTGACACACTTTATGCAGGACATGAATCTTGATATATCAATTGTTTGCCTCTGCAGAGTTGGGTTGTGATCAACACACCATCATAGTTGGACACAGTTCTGGAGCAGAAGCAGCAATGAGATATGCAGAAACTCACCAGGTAGCCATTATGGTTGTCTGTATTTCATAACTATAGTGAAACACGTAAAAACAGTGTACTGTAGTTTTACAAAAAATACAATAACAATACAAATTGTTTTTGTATTTTGTAAAACTACAGGACTTTATTTTTATGTGTTTCGTCATTGCTACATAGTTTTACTGCAGCCTTCCCTTATATTGATATTTCATAACTAAAAGATGATAGCTTACTAGAATAAAAAGAAGACTGGCAACATTTATTAAACGCATACTTAGAGAACTGGCTTTCCCAAATTATCATATCCTACGATAACATCCAGTATTACTTCATACCTCACCGACACATCAGGATCAGATCACATTGGCCGTGTTTCCATTTCCAATGGCATGTTCTGGTAACAGGCTTGTCTTAACGAGGTCGATATGATCTCTGTTGTTGTCAAGTCTGCTGAAGACTAGGAGGAAATTAACCTTTTCTTTTTCAACATGCCTTCAAGGTTGTAAGAGAGTCAAAGCAAAGTTACTTCTGCACAGCTTGTGATTTTACCCCCATCATTGCACTGAGTCAAGGATGAGTAGGGATTGGAAAAAATGTTCTGGAAAATAACCCTGTCAGAAAGAGTTGCATGGTGAAACACCAACTTGTAATTGTTAGTACAATCTTCATTGACTGGAACACACACTCCACTATCTGGAACAAGGATAAAAAATGAACTATTCATACTTTCTTGAGAATCATCAACAAACTTGACATCCCTATAGAATGGGAACACAATTCCCAGTGCATGATTGTTGGATTCACACTATGGGTACTCTTAGACAACATTGTTTTAAAACCATCCACAGCGTAGTTTGAGAACCATTTCCCGCTCGACCTGTTATACTACCCATCACCTTCCTCCAACTTTATAGATTTATTTGTCATATTGTTTGCACTCTCACCAGACCTGTTTAACCTATACAGTGAAAACATCATGCGACATATAGAAGCAAAGACAGGAATAACAGGTGCCGGACAAAACATGAACAATCTAAGATATGCTGATGACACAATTCTCATGGCAACAAATGAACAAGATCTACAAGACTTGATAGACATATTAGTGAGAGAAAGGGAAAAGAAAGGACTAAGCATGAATATCAAGAAAACAGAGGTTATGGTTGTCTCCAAGAAACAGGAAACACCAATATGTAATATCAAATTAAATAACACGACACTGAAACAAGTCCATCGATTCAAGTACCTGGGAATATTACTAACATCTGATGGCAGGTATAAAACAGAGATTAGGAGCAGAATAGCTCAAGCAAAAGCAGCATATGTGAAAATGAAATTGAGACTGGAGAGATAATGATGATAGCTGTTATGGGAGAGAAGTTCCATAAGGGATGTCCATGAATATAACTGACATCATACTCATGTTTTTCAATGAATTTGATTTTTCCATAGTTAAAAGTTAATTGCATATCCTTTACAGGACATTGTGAATCAACCCAAGCTTTGTAATGCTGTTTGTGATTTTTCTAGGCATTATTATGTTCAGTAGTTTGCCATTGTTCTCTGAACAGGTGGTGCCATAGTCCTTTTGTTAAAATCCACGCGAAACAATTTGCTACCAAACTGTTCGCAGCTTGATTTGAACTCAGAACGTCGAGGTTAATAGACCGAGTCACTAACCCCTAGGCCACAGACTTTACCATAGTACTCCATAGTACTCTTCTCTAAATGTTGCTACCAAGATTTCAAGTGCAGTGTTCTATGCATGTATAGGATCTGTTGTTGATATCAAGTCTACAAATTATTAACAGGATCTGGAACACAACTTTGTTACATTGGTCTCTGTGGTTGAGTGGTTAAGCCCTTTGCCTTGCGAGTCAAAGGTCATGGGTTAGAATCCATACCTTTGCCTTCTGTTCACAAGTGCAGTAATTTCCAGAGACCCCTAGGATTGTTTACGGAGTTCGTGCTTTGTGCAATACTCTCAGCAAGTGGCGTGCCATTTCTGCGGAGAGGACCGAGCCATATGGGGTAAAACCCAGTGCAATGAAGTCAATCCTTCAGCTTTTAAACCCTTTTTTTTGTAATATTGAGGACATATATTGTAAAGCTCTCGGAAACATTACTCCTCATAAAATAATTAAAGTAACACAAGCTTATGCATACAAAACCACTAAAGTAACAAGTTTATATGTATAGAGCATCTAAAGAAGCAGAAGTTAACACCAACTTGTTGTAGAGGTTAGACACTGTCCTCCACACTGAATTTTCAAAGCACATTTCCACATTTAGAAAGAAAAAATTTGAACAAATCTGCAGTGACCACAGTCCTCAGAGTGAATGAGGTCAAGTGCATAAATTGTGCATGTAAAATTGGTAATTTTTCCTCTGCAATTAGAAATTGAAATAAGAGTATGCTTTGTGTTGTTGTCCAAGCATTTTTGGGATATTAAGTCTTTCCGTATGCAGTTATTTCTCAGTTTTATATAGTTAATTCAAGGGAGACGCACAAAAATAATTTAAAAAAATTATAGCTACTCCTTCAATAAGTAAACATATATATATATATATATATATATATATATATATATATATATATATATATATATATATATATATATATATATATATATATATATATATATATATATATATATATATATATATATATATATATATATATATATATATATATATAACTACAGTATATATAGAATAATGATGTTAAAAATAATAGAAATAAAATAAAGCATATTATAAAACTAGAAAGACTACTTATAAGGAAACAACTCGAATGACGAAGTGTACAGAGATTGACGTTCAACGGAATTCCGCTGTGGCGCGGCGATTGGAGTGGAAAGAGTTAATAAAGTTAAATTTAATTTATAGCAAATTAACAATAATAAAACAGCTGGAAGAGCAAACCTGAACAAACAAAAAATGCACATCGCTAAATTAAATGTGCTGGGCTGTGAAGTGCAGATATCACTGCTTTACTATAAACACACCTCTAAAATGGCATATATCAGACAAAAATTACAGATTTGGTTTATAAAGAGGTAAATGAAGTAGTTGCACAAGTTTTATGTGCACAGGGCAACTAAAGTAACAAGTTTATGTGTAAAAACAACTAGTGTAACAAAAGTTTATGCATACATAGCAGCTACAGAAACACAAGTTTATGTGTACAGAGAAAGTAAAGTAGCACAAGTTTATGTGTACAGGACAACTAAATTAACATTTTTGTGTACAAGACAATGTAACATATGTTAATGTGTAAAACAACTAAGGTAAGATAAATGTTTGCATACATAGTAGCTACATTAACACAAGTTTATGTGTACAGTGAAAGTAAAGTAACAGGCAGAAATAGCTGTGAAGGTTTCTTGTAAATATTTTGTTCCAATGCTGAATTTATTTTGTTTGCAGGTTTATGGAATTGTTCTTGTGTCTGCTTGTGTCACTGACCTTGGCATTGACAATGAAAGAGCAAGTGGTTATTATAACAGACCTTGGGACTGGGAGAAGATTAAGGTCAACAGTCAAATAATAGCTCAATTTGGATCTGTTGATGACCCATTTATACCATGGTCAGAGCAAGAAGAAGTGGCTAAAGGATTAGGTTCAAATCTGTTTAAATTCACTGATAGAGGTCATTTTATGCAGTTTCAGTTTCCAGAGCTTCTCAAATTATTGCTGAGTTTAGTGAAAAATGCCAGTTAAGAAGAAATGTGAACATGTAACAATACTAAAAAAAAGTCAAGTATGGACAGTGTCTTGATCAATGATGGCATATTTGACATACACCACTCTTCTCATAATCCTTCCCATTTGTTATTGGTCAGTCTTTACATTTGTCATCCATATTCCTTTCTGTTTTGTTCATATTTGTTGTTTTAATTATGTGCTACTGTGTCCATGGTAATATACTACCAGAAATAGATACATTAATTGAATCATATTTTACCTAGCTCTAGCAAAGAGACACTTGAAAAAAGATGCTAAATATTATATGGAATTCATCGTAGGGAAAGGAGTCAAAGTAACTAGTAACATGGATACAGCTGACTGACAGAGTAACTAGCAACATGGGTACAGTTGACTAGACAACAACATAGGTACAGCTGACTGACAATAGCTAACAACATAGGTACAGCTGACTGACAAGAGTAACTAGCAACATGGATACAGCTGACTGACAAGAGTAACTAGCAAAATGGGTACATCTGACTGACAAGAGTAACTAGCAATGTGGATGCAGCTGACTGAAGACAATAAATAGCAACACAATGGTACAAATAACTGGAGACAAAGCTACTAACAATATATTGGTACAACTAACTGGAGACGGCTACTAGCAACACATTGGTACCACTGACTGGAAACAAAGCTACTAGCAACACATTGGTACCACTGACTGGAGACAGAACTACTAGCAACACATTGGTACCACTGACTGGAGTAATAATAGCCGTCCATCACAAGCGATGATGACAACAATCTCAGACGTGTACTGTTGCACCTCTCTGGTGTGTGCGGAGGTGACTGTAGAGTCCAATCCTAGAACAGAATCCCCGACCACAGGTGGGGCATATATGATCAAGGTTAGACATGTGCGTGTTGTGTGCTCTGTCTTTTCGGCTGCTCGTTTTCTCTGTGACTCAACAATACGATGATTCTCAGCTATTCGGGTTCCTCTTTTGTTGTTACAGCACCACATTTGGCGATCTTGTGCAAGGGATTCCCAGCACGTATTGTCTATATCGAAGCATTTCAGAGACACTTTAAGAGTGTCTTTAAAGCGTTTTTCTGTCCACCAGCTAAACGTCTGCCCCTTCAAGCTCGCCATACATCAACTGTTTTGGGATGCGTTTATCAGGCATTCGAGCAACGTGACCGACCCATCTCACTTGGGCCTTCTGCAACAGGGTGTTGACACTTGGGATCTTTGCTCTTGTGAGGACTTCGCTGTCTGGAATGTTGTCCTGCCAGTTTATTTTTAGTATTCTGCGTAGACAGCTTGTGTGGAAATGGTTTAATTTTCTTGCGTGTCTGCTATACACTGTCCATGTCTCGCTTGCGTACAGCAGCGTGGTTAGACTATGGCCTGGTAAACTTTCAGCTTTGTGACTATGCTTATCCCTTCCGTTCCCACACAGTGACACGTAACCTTCCGAACGCAGCACTGGCTTTGGATATCCTATTGTGGACCTCAGAATCTATGTTTGCCGAACTGGATAGGAGGCTGCCAAGATAAGCAAAGTTGTCCGTTGACTGGAGACGCTGGTGTTTAATGTTGATTGGATCGTAATACTGTTCTCTAGGAGCGGGCTGGAACATGACCTATGTTTTTTTGGTGTTAATGGTGAGGCCAAACCTATCACAGGCCATTGAGAACTTGTCCATGTAAGTCTGCATTTCTTCCACAGAGTTGGTAGCGAGGGCACAGTCATCAGCAAACAACAGGTTTGAGATAGTTGATTCTTTTACCTTGGTGGAGGATTTTAATCTCCGAAGATTGAATAGATTACCGTCTGTCCTGTATCTAATCTTTACCCCATGTTTGTCACCTTCCCAAAAGACATCCGTGAGCATGGCAGCAAACATCATGCTGAAGAGTGTTGGGGCCAGTACACAGCCCTGTTTGACGTCGTTGGTGACATGGAAGGCTTCCAACAGCTCCCCTTCGTCAAGTACACGTGCCATCATGCCCTCGTGAAACTGTTGGACGATCTTGATGAATTTAACTGGGCATCCAAATTTTTCCATGATCTTCCATAGACCCTCCCTGTTAACCGTGTCGAAAGCCTTTGTCAGATCGACAAAGACCATATAGAGGTTACGGTGCTGCTCTTGGCATTTCTCCTGTAGTTGGCGAGCAGCAAATATCATGTCTGCTGTTCCACGACCTGCTCTGAAGCCACATTGGGTCTCAGGGAGTAAGTCCTGTTCCAGGTGATCGATTAATCGATTGAGGAGGACTCTGGCCAGTATTTTGCCAGCAATTGACAGGAGGAGATCCCCTGTGATTATCGAGGCCTGGCGGTTTCCTTTCCGCTTGTACAGGTGGACAATAGTGGCATCCTTTAATTCCTGTGGCACCGTTCGTTGCACCAAATGGATGTAAATAACTGTCAATTTTAGCATCAGCGTGGGCCCTCCTTCTTTGTATACTTCGGACTGACTTGAGACAGAGCTACTAGCAACACATTGGTACAACTAACTGGAGACAGAGCTACTAGCAACACATTGGTACCACTGACTGGAGACAGAGCTACTAGCAACACATTGGTACCACTGACTGGAGACTGAGCTACTATCAACATGGCTACAGTTAACCACAGACTTGAAGATTTTCCCAGATCACAAGTATGTTTCTGTGAAGTTTGATTTAGTATGCTACTTCATCTAAATAATGTGTCCATTATCTGATGAAATGTATCTGTATATGTACACTACTATATTATAAGAACAACTGAGCAGTAAGCGCAATGTACTTTCATTCATAAAGTATACAGTATGAAGAAATCATGGTGTCCATATCATAGGTGTCCTTTATCCCACCATCAAGATATCAAAGGGTATGCATGCTAATTATTCTTTGACTTGCTGGCTAAATACACTTCTTATTCTGCAACACAGGTGACCAATCCTACTCATACACCATTTGATTAAAAATTCTTTCAGATCCTGTTAGTCATCATCATCAGGTGCCGTCTCCACATTGAAGGTTGGCTGCAATGAATCTCCAGCATCCTCTGTCTTTCGCCTTGGTGTTGCACTCTGCCAGACTGTAACCTGTCCATTTCTTAAAGTTTCCTCCCACTTATCTCTCGGTCTTCCTCTTGCTCTTCCCCTCAACTTTCCCCTCTAGTAAATGTTTTATCATGGTGTCATGTCTTTTATGTGCCCAAAATACTTTGTCTGAATTTTATTTCTCTTAATAATTGTTTCTTCATGCCTAGTTTTCCTAAAACTTGTTTATTTGTCTGTTTTTCTGTCCATGAAACTCTGTCTATTCTTCTTTATATCCATATCTCAAATGCATCAATTCTGTCTTCTAACTGCTTGTTCATTGTCCATGTTTCCGAGCCATACATTAATATATAGCATTTGATCATTCTCATTTTTAGTCTGTTTGTAATTTGTTTGGATGTCAGTAATTTCCTCATACTATTGAGCCTGTTAGTAAAGAACCTGTTTTTATGCCATGTGGTATATTGGAAAATCCACGGGTGGATAGGAACCCATTGTGAGTCAGTTTGAGGAGAAAAAGACAATGGAACTGGCATACCCTGCGGAAGACACAGTTGAATGTCAATAGGCAAACGCTTCAGTGGAATCCACAGCAAAAACGAAAAAGGGACATCCTAAACAGACAATCTTCATGAGGAACTGAAGGATGCTGAACTATCCTGGGAAGCCATAAAGAAAACCACCAGATACTGGGAAAAGTGGTGAACAACTGTTGAGGCCTTATGCTCCATGAGGAGGAGCGGAGAGCTATAAGTAAGTAATGCACACAATGGGTGATATGATCAACACCATGCCAGGCACATTTACTCCTCAATGTTTCTCTGGTACCCAAGTAAGGCTGGGTTGACCTAAGAGCTGCTGCTGACAGAAAAAATCCCTCTCACATGCAGTATTGATGTGTCATCAATTCCCGCTCTTCATGTGATCAGTTCACTCGTGCGATGTTAGTTATTAAATTCCCTCAAATGCTGTATAGATGTACCATCAATTTTATCACACAGGTTACCAGTCCTACTCATGCAATGTTTAATTTAAAAAAATAATGTAAAGTAAAGAACTTGTTTTCTGTGATGTGTCTTGCATTGTTATATGATGTTTGTGACATGGGAAATGCTGCATGTTTACATAATGTTTGTTATGTGTGTAATGTTATATGTCTATACAATGTTTGTGATGTGTGTAATGTTATATGTCTATGCAATGTTTGTGATGCGTGTAGTGGTATATGTCTATGCAATGTTTGTGATGTGTGTAGTGGTACATGTCTATGCAATGTTTGTGATGTATGTTATGCTAAATGATATTTCGGACATATGGTTATTGCTCCATGTTCATATGATATGAGTTTTTCAAGATGGACACTAAGGAAATGAATGAATCCTTTAAGCAAGAACCCGGCCGAAAGCATCTGCTACCAATTCAATATCAGCCGTTGACGTCCGGCACGGATATAACTTTTTAAATGAATTTTTCTGTACCTTTCCTTGAGAACAGATACGCTATATTTAGCCCATATGTGGCTACTTTTAATAGATTCCCACTATGTTGTTTACTGGGAGTTTCCAATGTGTGTAGTGTAGTTGCTACAAATCTATTTAGTAAGGCCTTCAATTTTCTGCAAAACCCGTTGCGATGTGGAGCTAATTATGATTCAATCAGATATTGATGAAAAATTAATTCGAGATTTGAGGGAAGAAATGTGCGACTCTAGTTTTAGTGCTTTATGTAACTAGTAGTTGCAATGAATTATGATTATTGATGGATGAGGACAACTTCACTTCCCCCCAGCCAAGCTGTAATGGTGGTTATTGGTTACTAAACTGACGTCATTGCACTCCGGGCAGGCCCATAGGTGCTCAGTCTCCCTCAACAGATATCGAAGAGTGTGCATTCTGATGGTTCCTGTGGCTCGCTGATTAAATACACCTCTCACTCTGCCTCTCAGGCATCCAGTTCGACTTGAACAACGGGTAACTCCAAACTGCTTAAATCGCTTGATTGATTCAACATCGATTTTAGTGTCCTCATCCAACAGACAGTCGCGAAGAGACCGAAGAATATCCCCTTATCCATCTTCAACTCCCCAACAATCGATGCTGTTGATGCAAGCCTGTCCGCTCTCTCATTACCGTAAACACCTGCATGCCCAAGACAGTATATCCACGTAAGCCGCTGGAGGTTAGAAACTTCTATAGACGACATCCACTCATGCCGAAACCTGCCCTTCTGGATCTTGTGAAGCATCGACTGAGAGTCAGATACAACAACTGCCCCAGTAAATGAAGTCCCAGAAATCCAATGGAGGGCAGCAGTAATGGCCTCAACCTCCATCCTCATACTAGAAGTAGTTGTTCTGTATGCCCCACTTCGCTCTGCAACAACCCTACCATGCGCATTAGCCAAGTGATAAAGAATAAGTCACATCGGCTGAGCAGTATTAATATCAAACAGTTTAGTGAGGAAATGAGTTCTGCAAATGTCATTGATTTAAATTCAGAATATTCTCTATTTATGATTATCGTTATTACACTTCTCACTATTTTTACGTTAAGCATTTTTTTAGAACAAGGCAGAGCTTTCTTTTCTCTAATCCTGTTTGTTTCACTGCAACAGGATAAGAAGAGATTTCTAGAACAGGCTTTTGTGTGCGCTTCATAAATAGTGTTTTTCACCGCTTCTGTTATTTCTGAGGTCCACCTTTTACGTGTAAAGTATTTTGCTTCAGGGCAGAGCTAACCAATGCATTTGTCTGTTTGAAAATTCTAGAAAGTCCAGATCCTTCATGGAAACCTGCTTCTCCTGATTACATCAAGATCTTTCTTTATGTAAACTATGTGTGGATATCGCCATTTACCGTACTACAGAATGTGTTGGTTTACTAATGAACTGTTGAATGTGCCTGCTGTGTTAAATATAATGTCAAGAAATAGATTTGAAAATATCAGCAAATATTTGTACCTCAAGGATCATTCCAAATTTATTCCACAAGGGCAATACGGACATGTGTAAGGTTGGACCTCTGAACTCTTGATTTGACTGTATGAGAGCCCTCATGTCCAGATAAACAAACAGGTTTTAAAGGGAAAGGGCAAGATAACACCCAGCAACTAGATGACTGACAAACCCCATTCAGGCTAACCATCAACCGAATTGATTGCTTGTCAGAAAGTGAACCTGCAGTTAGTGTTACTAAATAAAGATGACTGCATCAGGAAGGTATGTAGAAACCAGTAATGGCTGCCCCACCTATAAGTCCAACTTTTGTAAGGAGACTCTGAAACAATCCAGAAAATGATGTGGAGAAAAAACGGAGGATACAACCCAGAGCATGACAGCATAAATACAATAAACAGAAAAGCACAGTCTTCAGACTTAGAACGGACACTGCAGTCTCAGAGCACACCTCCATAGAATGGGTTCAGGGACTCGGCTGCCTGCACATGTGAAGCAACAAAGCAGTTCCCAGAGCACATCCTGCAAGACTGCCCCAGTCTGAGCAGCGTGAGAATGGAAATCTGACCAACAGAAACAATCGTATGAAACAAACTATGGGGGACCGATGAAGACCTCAAGTGCACCGCCCTGTTTATGACACACAGGAGTAGTCGCATAGCAGAAGTTGATTGCAGAAGAAGAAGAAGTACATCTTCCATTTAACTGTAAATTGTACTTTAAATCACAAATATTGATTAGAAGTTGTATTTATTATGAATTTTATTTCACAATCATTTCTCATTGTTGCGGAGCTATTGCCCTTGCCCTGGAAAATCAGTAGGGACTTTTTCTGAAGGGCTCAAAGGATTAAACAACAGAAATAACACAACTTAGGATAAGTACAAACGTTTATATTTTATTCTTTCTGGTATCAATCTGTAATGATTGATATATTATGTATTTCAATAATTCATGACATCATTCAATACATTTGTTAACTTAATAAGACAGTCACTATTCAAACCATTATTCTTGAGTCCCGACAAATATACAGACAACATGCAAAAATAAACTTCTGGTATAACAGCCATTTGAAAACCATGAAAGCTCTTATTTTAAATATTCATATATATATATATATATATATATATTAATATATATATATATATATATATATATATATATATATATATGTAGAGAATCAATTTCCAGGTCAGTGTGAATAATGCCAATGAAATAATGGAGCCAAGAGTTGATCGAAATTGAAGGCAAGATGGGCTACAGATGAAGTATATTTGTAGAATTGTACAGGATAAAGTTTGCGGTCTTGTTCTGATACCAGGGCTGTTGGGTAGAAGTGGTTGGATAATTCTCTTGTTATGGTAAGTACCTCTTGGTTTCAGGCTAGATTGTTTCTTGACACTGCAAATGACAAGTTGACATTGGACTTGTAAATGGATAAGTTAACATTACAACTGATCGGACAAACAAGTTGACATTGGAACTAGCCAATGGACAAGTTGTGTTCTAGCTCACTTGACCTTACATAGTCTAAGGATTGATACAATCTCCAAGTGTCAATATGATGGTCCACAAGATCAACATGACAATTCAGGGAGTATGGAAACTTAATAAATGTAACTACTTCAATAAAATGTGAATCTTCATTGATTTTGCCAATGTAATTTCTGACATAATTTATTATTGTCTGGAGTTTGATCAAGACTTCTATGTAGTGATCAAGACTCAATAAAACAGTTTGGCGACTGTATAACATGCAACAATATCCTTATGTGACCTTGCAAAGATATGACTAGTTTCTACTAACTTTGTTAGGATATCATGTGGAGGAAAAGAGAGCGGCAGAACAACTGCAACTTCAGTTCAAGGGCATGTGAAAATGCAGTATAAAACTAGTTATAAATCAAGGTTTGGTATTATTTGCTTTCTCATTGCACAAAGTACAGATGCTTCACCAAATAAATATATTAATTTTTGGTGAAGAAAAACTTCTGCAACATACAGAAAAGAGTGTCGTAAAGCATAGAGTACTAAATACAGCTTAGAGTTATACATTGATCATTCCATCATGGGTGTATTATAACAATGTCAATCATAACTGAAGAGGGCAGCTACTACTGAGCACAGCTGAATGTTACACATTGTTATTCATCCATTCAGGTGTGTATTATATTGTAGTTAGTCATGACTAATGAAGGCTCTCTCACTCTCTTCTGATTACTTTCACAATGGAACATAGGGCTTCAACTTATCACTGACATTCAAATGTTTTTTTTTTAGTTCAGTGCTTCTAATGGATAAAATGCTGAAATTGTTTATTAACACTGTCAGTTATATAATGCAATCTCCATAACAAAGCTATTTTAAAAATAGATTTGGATTCTTCTTCTTTGCGTTCGTTCTTCATGACCAATTTTAATCACTCTTTGTGACATGTCTGATCTTTGCCAAGAACGTGTATACGTTGCACATTGGTTTGGTAGGCCCTAAACGCATAGACTTCTACACGTTTAGGACGTGCATCCGATTTCAGCCAAACCTCATTAGTCGCCTCTTACGACATGCGTGGCAGGTAACAGTGGTTCTATTCTTTACACCCCAAATTTGGATTGTTAAGCTCTAACTCGACTCCAGATTGCCTGGCATAATATTGTCCAATAGGACACCTACTGCTATTAATAAGTGAAGACCACAGTAAGCCTATACACAAAGCAACAAAATATCATAGCATAAAGAAAGATGTTTTTACAAAGTACAGCAGACTTAACTCATTTTAACCAAAATATTTTATTAAGCAAAGGATACATATATGACAAAATACAATGGCACTAGTAAAAGAGAAACAGAGAATATATTTAAAAAACCAGTCTGTGAAACAAGCATGATGAAAAACAGAATGAAAGTTGTTTTAAAACTGAAAATAAAAAAAGAATGAAAAATATGTGAGAATGGAGTGGATAATACTAAGCATATCAAACATAGTAATGTAATGTATTAAATCCGAAGGGTAGCGAGACACCATATGGAAATATATGATGATTTTTTTACAACAAATCGATACTGATTGTCGGTGAAACATGATCGGATGACTATAACCTGGATGTCCCAAGCATTTAGATAGTCAAACATACTATTATTATTAACTGTGTTAAGATGGCAAGACTAAATTTAGCATTTGAATAAAGCCTGAATCCACACATACGGATCAACTAAACTGACATCAAAATCTCCCAAATTTTATGACTTGCAAGAGTCTAAATGTGAAGAGTTCAGAACAGGGACACTGAACCCTTGATGACTGATGAAGGTTGTGCATAGATCTAATGGACTTTTGTCCTGTATAACATTTTTACAACCCATCAGTATATTTAAGTGTATGGCTTCTTATAACTTGGCTGATCTCCATCTTTAAAAATACAAGCAATGAATGAAGAAAAGTTCCTTCTTGAAGTAAGCTATTTGAATTTGTGTACTGTTCAACCAAACAGCAAATACTAATCTGATAGAATATATTACCAAGAAAAGATACAGCTCATCAAAATCATTTACTATCAGTCAATCTTTGATGTGGAGATGGCACTTAATCTGAATAAGTAGACTTCCATTTGATTTGATCTAGTACTTTTCCTCAAGTACTAATGTTGGAGATCATTGAGCTGCACAACTTTCACATCAGTAATGTCATTTATCTTATAATTCTTATCTTTCATTCTTGCTATCATGTTAAACTGTTCAGAATTCTCTTTCCTAGTTATCCCTTATCATGTTACCCACTTATTTTTCCTGTTATCATGACAGCTCTCACATGTTCAATGATGATTCTAAAAGGCAGAAAAAGAAAATCAATACATGACCAAAAAGAGAAGCAAAAGGAGATGGTGCCTAAAGAAGTCTCTTATTCTGTCTCCAAAAAATCCTTGAATTACCTTTCACATTTCAACTATCCTTACAAAGTTATCACATATCCTCATATCCATGGATCGCAAAATGCTATACTTCACTTATATTTCATGTAAAAAATTTTGACAAAGAACCTCAAAACAAATCACAAGACACAGAAACCACAAATTGGTCAAAAGTAAAACCATATAACAAATTATAGCACTTAAATTATGAATCACTTGTATGAATCAAATAATATTATTAGTATGATGCAATGATTATATCACAGGTTGGTCCAACTAGCTCACTGCAAAACAAAAGACAATGTTAGAAAGTGCAAATAATAAAGAACAATATAATTGAAACAAGCTACTGTAGGAATTGTATTTCCCAAGTATTCTTCTTCAATACTGGAGAAGTGGTAATACTAAAGATCTGAAGACAAAAACGATAAATAATCTTAGCAACAGAACATTCTATGCTAATAAAGAATATTGAAGTGTAATATATAAAAAAAAATGCATGCAAACATGCAAAGTTCAACTTTAGATCATTTCTGTTAAAGGTATCTCTTTCTATAGCCTCTTGGACATATAACTTTATTTGTCATGTATTAAACTAGGTGTTGTCGTGGTTTATGATGTCCAATCGTGTGATTTATTTTCAGTCATAAAAAAACTTACTAGAGATAAAAAAAGAAGCTGATAATTGAAGATGAAATGAAATTTGAAAATTTTGTCATAGAAAATAATCCCAAGAAAGAAAAAGCAATCAATGATAAAAGGCAAACACTGGAGCTGGATAGAACACATACTTGAAGTGATCACAAGTACTGTTATGTAGTGGACCCCAGAGGTAAGACAACTTGATGAAAATAGTAGAGGAGGAGATGCACATTGTAGGCTAGAAATGGGGATTCCTGTGAAGGATGGTCATGGACCAAGAATTATAGAGAAAACTTGTATATCTACTTAATGAAAAAATGGTGTAACATTACCCAGTTGTTCACAGTATTATTCATCAAGAAACTCTGTAGGAAGCCATTTAACTCTTTCCACGCCCATTTATTTTTCTCAATTTTTAAGCAGTTAATTCAAGGGAAGTAAAAAAAAAAAAAATTTTTAATTACGATCCCAACTACTCGTCAATAAATAAACATATATCTATTATTATATACTAAATTGAAGAAAACTGGGCAACCCAATAGAATAACAAGGTGGAAAAGTAGTATAAGTAAACCAGTAGAAGTAAAACTAGAAAGACTTCTTATAAGGGAAGCAACTCTATGGCGCAGTGTGCGGCTTAAAGCGTGCAACGGACTTCCGCCGTGGCACAGTGTGCGGCTTAAAGCGTGGAAAGAGTTAAACAAACTAATGTAATTAAAATTAGTATCATCTACAAGATGGGTGTTGGCAATAGAGTACAGCTCACAGGGTCACTTTAAAAAAAAACTGCATTGTAGGTTTCTTGAACGAGATGGAAGCTAGGGGTGGAAATTTACCTTATTATGCATGTTAATGCGCATTGGTTAAGTAAAGGGGAATGCCTGCATAAATTTATTGGTTTAAGAAAGAGATTTAAGTGTTTTAGGAAAGACTGAATGAAGTGGAAGACCCTGAATTTCTAAGATAGCATGTATTTATAACTGATTTGACTTGATACTTCAATGAGCCGAACATAAAACTTCAGGTTAGAGATCAAACTGTTAATGCTGATTAAGCATGCCTATAGATTTGAAATGAATAAAAACTTTGACAATAAAGTTTAATAAACAATTGTTTGACAGCTTTCCTATGTTGACAATAGCTTGTCCGATGTAATAAAAGAGGGAGACTTTATTCATGCTTGTGAAAATATTTAAAGTGAGGAATAAATAATTCAAATCAAGGTTTATGGATTTCAATGACATGAAAGATAAAATGCATATTCATAATGATGAGTAACTATCAAAGTTTCACTTTGGGATAAATGTTCCTTATGCTCACCCATTTTTTCAAGTCAGAATAGGAAAAATAAACAACTTTTTCAACTTTCTTACTAGTGACAAGTTCCAACAGCTAATAATTTTGGTATGTAGATCGCATCCATGTTTGGAAGCATAATTGTTTATGGAAGTACTTTTTCTAACAAAAATTTCATTATTTTAAAAACGAGTGCAGGTGCTGGTTAAGTGATTGTTATTTCTTGCATTGAAATTTTTTACAACAAATACTCATGTTGACACTCCAGGATGGTAGAGAAGTCAGAATACACACATAGCTTTCACTGAGTTGGACTGTCATTTGTGACTGATCATATTTTTCTGTTATTCCTCGAAGAGTTAGTATTTGTAACAATGATATTAATTTTTTTAAACAAGCCCAAAAGCAATCATTAAGATTTTTTTTTCATTTTGTTACACTGTTACTGTTGCACAAATGTAATTTAGTTTATTAAAAATAATGTATAACATGCAATATTGATGGTTTCTAATTCAACATTAAGTCAATTATTTAAAAAAAATAGGTCTCTAACACTATAGTAAGAAAATATGACCGCTGGTTATACTGAAGTTGGACCAGCCTGCTATAACCCTGCTACATCAGAACAATGTACATGATATATTCTTTATTGAAATGTTTAATATACAGTCACAAATCTGGCATGCTATACTTGAGTTAAACAAAACACAATTCAACAAGAGATACAGCATGTCATTCCAGTGAATATTTTCATTGACAAATATTGGTTTCTATATTTAAGTGGCGGTATAAAAATGTAAAAGTGAATCATTTAAAACGTAAAATTATATTGATGATTACAAACCTGTGTCAAATGCCATGTCAAATAGAAAACCTAACTACACACTGTGAAACCTATCTTTGTCCTATAAGGTCATAAATCTATGTATTATATATACAGATATATAAGCCTATACACTTTAAAACATATCTCTGCAGGAAACCTACCTGTACTCTATAACGCCTGTCTATACACTATCACACTTGTCTACATACTATGAGTTCTGTCCATGTATACCTACTGTCCGATTGATAATTTCTCTTATTAGATTTCATTATTAGCCACCAAGTCGCTGTATGCATACTGAACCACTAATTAGTTCTATGGTACTGACAGCTACAGTTTGTGATCCTTTGAAAGATGAGACTGTAGATGTGAATTGTTGACATCAGGTTTCACATAGATTAGAAGGGATCAGTTATTTATTTGCATGACTCATTGTAGCAGAATGCAAGTTGAATGCATTTGAAAATAGATGTCTGCGAAAAATAATGAATATAAAATGGAACGAATTCAGGAGAAGTGATGAAATCAGAGACATGTCTAGTCAACCACTAGTGACAACTGTTATAAGAAAGAGAAGATGGAGATATGTTGGGCACACCTTGAGGAGAAATGATCAACGAATATCAAAGCAGGCATTGAAGTGGGATGCAAAGGGTTCAAGAAAGAGAGGTCGACCTAAGGAGACCCTGAAACGAACTTTGCTGAGAGAGGCAGGAAATTATCGGTCTCAGTTCCATGGAGGAGATTGAGCAAGTTGCCCAGGATAGAGTGGTATGGAGAAATTACTTGCAGGCCCTATGTAACGTATAACGGTACAGAGGAATTATTATATTATTATTGTAGCAGAAACCTTGCCATCATGCTCCATCCACACTTAACATTTAGTATTGTGAGATGTATCTGTCATCTTCATTTGGAGATTGTGTACTCAATCCTTTGCCTTTAGACCTTTTACTTTCTTGTCTTGTGAATGTTTCAGCCTCTTGTGATGTTTCTTGTCTTTCATTGTTTCCCATCTTCTGACAACCATCTAAGTTGCATGTTCGTGGCATTTCTGTTAGTTGAAACCTATTTCAAGTATCAATGTTTAATCATTTTGGGTGTCCATAGTATGCCATCTACCCTTCCAAATTGCAATAGCTTTGTTGTCCTCAAAATTATTTTTTCTTTCCCACCGCCTAATACTTGTACAAGAAGATAGACACTATCTAACAATTGTGTCTTATTTTTTCTAGATTCAAAACAAGTCTTCTAAAATTTGATAGCTTTATTGTCTTCACAGTTGCTTTCTATCTCACTGTCTAGTACTCATTCTAGAATATGGGCTATCTGTCTATAGTTTTATTTCTCTGTGACTAATTGGCACAAGGATACTGCTATTTACATGAGACATTACTCAGAATGATAATGCAAGGTTAAACTTGGCATGTCCTGCTAGTAATCATCATAGTCAACTCTACAGGATATTTGTATTAATGTCTCAAAATTATTTCAATGTCTAGACTTGCTTGAAGCTTGATTACTTATTTCTGTTAGAGGATGCTTCCATGGAGATAATCATGTTGAAAATTCCAGTTGATCAACTCACAGGCAGATAACATGATCAGATTGTCTCACATACTTGATTTAGCAGTGTGCATGTAATGGCAGAAGTCAACACAACTAGCAGAAGTGACATGAGTTGGGTTAATGGAGCAGAGTTCATGATATCTGTTGTCACTGGATCATACATCACCAGCCCACCTGCAATTATTGGTCAATATATGTCATGTTATCATTAAGGTGACAAAAATGACAGTTAAAAATCAGGGATAGTGACAAAAAATACATGGTATGTTCAGACAGTGTTAAGTACAGTCCTATCTCTATTTTCTATCATTCACTTTTAAATTATAACCACACTTCCATATTCAACTGCTTTTGCCACACCTACATTCTGCAACTGCTTGTTATCATCCTATTGTAAATGCATAATGTACAATCACTCTCAGGCTCGGATCACATACAAATCACAAAAAGTGGTTAACAAGTGGTCGATATGGAGCATTTGAAGAAGAAGTATATTATCTTAGTCTTGTAATAAAAGCTGTTCAGTGTAGAACTTTAATATATTTTTAAAATGATCTATCTATATCCTCTTCATGTCCCATTTGATACATAATGTATCTGCAAGAGATTTCCATTGTTGCAGTTCTAAAACTGTTCTATTAGTTTCCCAAGTTAGGACACACTTTTTCATCTCTCTTTGGACAGTTCTTCTCCATATTTCTTTTGGATATCCTTGCCTTATTTTTTCATCTGCTGGTGGTCGGAGAGTTGTTCTAGCCAATGTCCCTACGGGCATGCAATGACCAATCCAAACGCCTTTGTCAGTCTAACATGTCACCGTCGGAGTTTCGTGCTCTTTCACACCTCCGTCGATGTGATGACATTGTTATCAAACCCGCCGACAAAGGCGGAGCTATAATCGTCTGGAGCAAAGATCTTTACCTTCAGGAAGGTCATAACCAACTGCGTAACACTCAGTTTTATAAAACCAGCCCTACTGATGTCACTCAGTCTAATAATAATAAGGTTCGTGAAGTCATTAAGAACTTAATTGCCACAAACGACCTTCCATCTAGTGCATCATCACTCTGTGTGATCGATAGCTGTTTGGGTAAACCCGCCTTTTATATGCTCCCAAAATTCATAAACTCCACGATCCCGGTAGGCCTATCGTTTCTGCTTGCTCTTGCCCTACGGAACACATCTCAAAATTCCTTGATAGCATCTTTAATCCTATAGTCACCCCACTCCCGTCATTTCTGAAGGATACGAACCACGCTTTGTCTGTCTTTTCTACCATTGAGTTGCTACCGAGAGAACCTACCGTCTCTTCCTCCTTGATGTGTGCTCATTGTACACTTCTATACCTCATCTTGACGGCCTTATAGCTCTCAGTTCTTTCTCAATAGGAAACTAATCCACTTGTGTCAACTTCTGCTCTCCTCGTCTTGCGGAACTAGTTCTCACTCTTAACTCCTTTCAGTTTAATGACCAATTCTTTGAGCAGATCAGTGGGGTTGCCATGGGTACTAAAATGGGACCTAGTTATGCTTGTCTATTCATGGGCTATCTTGAACACCTAGTATGGACTACATATGATGGCCCCCTTCCGTCTGTCTATCACAGATACATTGCTGACTGTTTTGGCATCACTGATATGCCTGAAGCCGATTTGTCACGCTTCATTAATTTCATTAACGTTTTCAACCCTTCTATTCGTTTTACTTCTAACATCTCCACTACTTGTGTCAACTTTCTTGACATTACTATCACCTTACGCCTATCCGCTATCACTACATCAGTATATTACAAGCCTACTGATGCACATAGTTTTCTCCTCTATACTTCTTCCCATCCCGGGCTTGTCGTGACTCTTTGCCATTCTCGCAGCTCTTACGCCTTCGTCGCCTTTGTAGCGAGGACGATGATTTTCTTGAGAGAGCTCGCGAGATGCTTGATTTCTTTCGTAGGCGCCTATACCCGGAGAGGGTGCTTGTCTCGGTTATGCATCGAGTTCAGAAAATCACTCGCCAGCAGGCTCTTACCAGCCAGCATAGGACTACTAACTCTGACAGAGTAAAACTTATCTTAACTTACCACCCCCCTAGTTCCCTGGTGAAAAATGTTTGATTCCGTCATCTGTCTATCCTTAGGTCAGATCCTGAGACCCGTTCTGTCTTCCCCAACTATCCTTTGGTGGCTTACAGACGGGACAGAAGTCTTAAGGATATGTTGGTACACAGTCGCCTTAAGTCCAATATCCAGACTCATTTTGGCACTGTTCAGTGTGGCCGTTGGCGTTGCAACACGTGTGCTTATGTGATACAGACGCGTACTGTATCTTTCCTTTAGCCACGTTTCTTATTGACGATGGGTTCACATGCGAGTCCCGTAATCTTATCTATGCCATTATCTGTAAGCGGTGTAACAAGGCTTATATCAGCGAGACAGGCAAGAGGCTCAGTGACCGATTCGCCAAACACTTACGCGACATACGCCAATGCTCTGTGACCCTGTAGCCACCCATTTCAATGATACTGGCCATTTAGGAGCTTACGATGTCCAGGTCACAGCCATCCGATCATGTTCCTCGGATGATCGCAGTCGATTTGCTCTGGAGAATCGGTTGATTTCTTTGTATGGTACCTTGCGACCACGCGGCTCAACGTATTACATTCTTATGCTTCTTAGTACTTTCTCTTCTCATGCTTTGTAATCTATATGGGTATATGTTGCATGTATTCAAGTTATATATTTACTAGATGTTTCATTGTTTCTTTTCCGTTCTATTTCTAGTTTTTATGTGTGTTTTTGTGTTACATTTATTTCGTTATTCGTTTTTATTCCAGATTTTCATTAGATACGTTTGTATTTGGTCGTCCATTTGTGTTTCATTTTAATTTGTCACTCCTGTTTGTTCGTTTGCTTGATAAAGGCCTTGTTGGTCGAAACGTTGCTGTATTTTGTCATTGTTTTTGTAATTTGTAAAACTACAGTACTTTGTAATTACGTGTTTTGCCAATCAAATAGTTTTACTGCAATTCCATATGTATATACTGAATAATGACCAATCCACTACCTTAATGACACTATGCAAATATTCAAAATGAGTTATGTCTAGTTTCTACTGCAGAAAGAACCCATATGGTTCTAAATTTGCAAGAAAAACTTGACCTAATCAGTCTTAATGAGCAAGGAATTTCCCATGCTGGTATAGGCTGCAAGCTATGCCTACTTCACTCAACATGGAGCACATTTTTTAAGAACAAAGATAAATCTTAGAAAAATTAAACGTCTACATTTATTTGCAAGTTAAATAAAAGCAATAAAATTCAATTATTTCCAACTATTGATCATTCTCTGGTTTCTAATCAGTTCAAAGTGCAAGGTAAGACCATTATTTCATCCTAGTTCTTGGATGTGGAATATACCACTTGTGGTTTGTCCCAACATGGAAAAAGTTTGCTCAAGTGTGCTGTCATTCAGAAAGTCTTGGGACCCATTGACATCTACCAATCCCCATTAGACAAATGACCAGAATGATAACAAAGAATGATAAATAAACTTACCCAGAGTAAAAAATACATCCTGACTTTTCTTGCCATCACCTCCGATGCTGTATCCCATCATGCGCAGCTTGTATATGACATTTCTATGAACTCCATGGACAACTCCAGTAGAGGTCTTACCAAAATATGATATTTTAGCTGTCCTGATGTCTTCTCGAACATCCCACCACCAAGCCTGACACACAAATAAGAAAAACTAATCAACAATGAATATATTTACTGTTTTGACATTTAAAAGAGTGAAAAAACGTTTTCTACTTATGTCAGTTACCAGATTACAGTGCCAGTAACTTGATTGAACTTTTATTAATCCCGTCTTCATCTTGGTTTTTCTGTCAGTCATTATACCATATTATCAGGGACTTCATTGTACTGTATGCTTCACTTTTGTTGTTGTTGTTGATCAGTCACCAGATAACAGTACCAGTAGCTTCAACTTACTGCATCTATAGTCACCTTTTACAACGAACACACTTCTGGTAGTGTGAGTTGGATCACTACGTAAATATTTATAATGGGAAGCAACTTTTCTATTGTGAAGATATGAAATGATTTATTAGGTTAAATAATGCTATGCTGTCTATCCACATTAGCAAACCAGTGATGCACACATGCACTGGCAGTGTAAGTAAACTAAATGAAGCTTCATTTCTATACCATGAGGTTATCAGTTATATGAGGACTATCATCATAGCACTTCGGACATGTCCATAGGTGCTCCGATCTCCACCTCAGCAAATCCAGCAGCGTCCAGCACCCCAACACACCAGTTCGATGTTGATTAATCAATCTCCTTGCATATTTAGTATAATGAATAAATGGGTATAATGGGTAAGACAGTGTTGAACCTATATTTTTCTTTGACTAAATATCATTCATTCCACCTTTACTTTCCAGTGATTATCTGGAACCAAATGTAGACTGGGTTGGCCTTAAATCCATTACAGTCAGAAAAATCCAACTCCAAATGGGGAGTTTGGAATTGCACTCCTATGAAAAAAGTGCACTAACTACTACGCTAATATAGCTCTCATTGACAGAGTAAACAGAATTAAAACCTGTGCATACAATAGTCATTGATGTTAAATAAATTATGCAGATAAGTTAGTGGAAGAATGTTCAAAATCTCACTGACAGCTAACAATAGAAGTGAGAAAGTTCTACAAACTGATTATGTAGTTGACAATAAAGGAATGCTAATTGTTTACGTGTAAATAAATAACAGTATCAGAGTACATCCATACAATAGTGAAAACTAATGAGAACAGAGACAGCTAAAAGAGAAGATAATGAACAGCTTAGTATCACAGCACAGAGAAAAGCCACCAACAGAACTAATGAGCATGAAGCTCTGACATTAAGTGAATGTCTACACTAGTCAGGAATCCATATACAGGTACAGCCCAAGAAGAAGCAGACCAGTGATTCAATTGACAAATAGCGCTAGACTGTCATCATGCATCCGATGTGATATTGAACACACCACATCATACTCTACATAAATAAATATACCACTTAATCTAGTCTTTGTATATTCTGCATGGAACTGTACCACCTGGTCCAGTATTGGTATATACGGTGTATAACTGTACACCTTAGACCAGTCTTAATACTGGAAATTATGCCCCCAAAGATTATAGTTGGCCTATCAAGGTATTTACCTTATATCCAATCAGTGGCTCCTCCCCCCAAACGACTGACACACCCCTCCAAAGTAGACGGACACTTTCATTACCATGTGATGCAACTGTCACATACTCTGGGTATTTGCTTGGTGCTGTGAATGAATGTTGCAAGAGATTAACATCTTGACATGAGATGGAAGTCATATTTACAGATAACTACAGCCATAAATGAAACATGTTCTGTACTAGAGAATATTCACTTCAGTTTTATCAATGACTATTTGTTCACTTCTTCCATGTAGTGTAGAGGTTGATTCACTTCTTCCGTGTAGTGTAGAGGTTGATTCACTTCATCCATGTAGTGTAGAGGTTGTCTAGAGACACTGACAGACACCTCAGTTGATTCACTTCTTCTATGTAGTGTAGAGGTTGATTCATTTCTTCCATGTAGTGTAGAGGTTGTCTAGAGACGCTGACAGATACCTCAGTTGATTCACTTCTTCTATGTAGTGTGCATGTTGTCTAGAGACACTGGCAGACACCTCAGTTTATTCACTTCTTCCATGTAGTGTAGAGGTTGTCTAGAGACACTGACAGACACATATGTTGATTCACTTCTTCCATGTAGTGTAGAGGTTGTCTAGAGACACTGGCAGACACATCAGTTGATTCACTTCTTCCATGTAGTGTAGAGGATGTCTAGAGACACTGGCAGACACATATGTTGATTCATTTCTTCCATGTAGTGTAGAGAATGTCTAGAGACACTGACAAACACATATGTTGATTCACTTCTTCCATGTAGTGTAGAGGTACACCTTTTCCTTTGTTTTTTCCTCTTGCCTTTCTCCTCTGTGTTCTGCTGTAGAAGGCTTTATAGACAGTATGGTTTGACTGCATTTTTACTACATTTTCAACCCATTCTGTTATTCATTTTTAATGCAATTCAAGAATGGTCTTTTTCCAACCTTCTTTCTGATGCTGGTATTTCTTAACTCCTAATTCTCACACTCGTTCCAGGGGCTGAGATTCACCCATATCACATAAATGAGAGCATACTGAATTGATATGAATGTTTACCTTATTATTGTTTCCTGCCAATACTCATTGCCTCAGTTCAGTAACACATTGAGATAGTAACATACTCATTGCCTCAGTTCAGTAACACATTGAGATAGTAACATACTCATTGCCTCAGTTCAGTAACACATTGAGATAGTAACATACTCATTGCCTCAGTTCAGTAACACATTGATATAGTAACATACTCATTGCCTCAGATCAGTAACACATTGATATAGTAACATACTGATATAGTAACACTCATTACCTCAGTTCAGTAACACATTGATATAGTAACATACTCATTGCCTCAGTTCAGTAACACATTGACATAGTAACATACTCATTGCCTCAGATCAGTAACACATTGATATAGTAACATACTCATTGCCTCAGTTTAGTAACACATTGATATAGTAACATACTCATTACCTCAGTTCAGTAACACATTGATATAGTAACATACTCATTACCTCAGTTCAGTAACACATTGATATAGTAACATACTCATTACCTCAGTTCAGTAACACATTGATATAGTAACAATGCATGAGTTCAACAAAGAGGAAATAAAAAGGAATTGATGACTGGAAAAAAATGAACATCAGGCATAATGAAATTTAAAAAATAAATCGTAAGATGATAAAGAGAAAAAATAGAAGGATAAGGACGAGGAAAATGAATGATTAAGAAGTCAATAAGCAGATAATAGTCGAGGATAATTAAGATGATAAAATTATCAGCTAGACATTAGGGAAACAACTCACGGGCAAAGTTCATCCCAATATAATAGTTGTCCGTCTTTGGTCCCAGGCCGGCATGGTTGAGAAATTGTAAGTTGAGACAATAGTCTAAGGAATATTCCATGCCCACAATCAGGCCACTGGTTACATCACCATAGAAACGGACAAATCTTGCTGTACTTTCATACTTTGCCCACTTACATGTTGTGTCCCCTTCCAACCAGTAGTTGACCTTTGACATGAAGATACATGAGAAAGTTTTGACAAGTATTTAATAGACTGAACATTGGTATAAAAGCGTGCAACACAATAATAACTTAACAGTGACTAAAGCTAATGTGTTGATGATGTCGATTTGATGGTGATGGAGGTAAATATTCTTTACTTACCTGGTAAGCAAGGATAGTTCCCTTGGCAACCTCTCTAATGTTGGGGATGGGCTCCCATTCAACAATTCCTGCTGTAGCATTGATAGCAATGGCTTGGGAAAACGTCGGGACAATAGATGGCACTGCAAGGATTTTAAAGATGATAACATAGACTTGGGGCAACAATATATGACACTGCTAGGTTTTGTAAGATAATAATATAAACTTGAGGGCAACATTAGATGGTTTTGCCAAGTAGTTTGAAAGGATAATATAGATTTGTAGCATCATTATAGCACCGTGGTGAATAAAAATGTGTCCGATCTCTTTCTTATACAGGAAGATCTTATCGGCAGTGTACAGACAAACTCCGTACTACCCGTCAGGATCCTCGATGTAGTTTTGACGATGGTCAAAATTGTTGCATGAATTTATTTTAATATTTGAAATGAATTTTTGCTCAGGTAGTGGCCTTGCAGCTTACTCTTATCTTTCTTCAACTGCCAAGAGTTATTTTACATGCTCATTTGAAACACTGGACCTATGTTTTATCATCCTTATCCAATAAGACTAGGAACTTGATCTCACCTACAATAAGATCACGGATCTCCGAAAAAATATTCCAATCGCATCATGAGGGAAATGAACCGAGTACCTTAGGAGTGAAAGGCGAGCGCAATATCTTCATGCAACAAAGATAACAGATTGTGATGAAAGGCTTTGTAAGATGATGCTATTATGAACTTGAATGGGACTCAAATATTTTATTTGATTTTTACCATCAATTTTCATTATTTATATTTATTTATGAATATGAATAGAAGTATTTTTTTAGCTGCCTGGCCTTCTACTATAGTCTGTCCATTAATTCGTGAGCACGTTTGAAATTGATTTTCTCGAAAACTACCTGTTGGATCTCAGTGATTTTTGCATGCAACCTTAGAATATCCATGACGCTAAAATAAAGCTAACCAGTAGTCCATAGATGCTACGGATTTTGCACATCGCCGAATTCCTTTGATCTTTTATGACAATTGCAAATACGGGGCTCAAATTTTAGATTTTACAGTATCCCTAGAATTTGTCCATGTCAATTCTATTCATAGGTGTATCTCCATTTTAACTTGATAGGTCAAGTAATTAAGTGTGTTGCCCTTTATGTGCAATCGTGAACTTGGATACAATATGCAACAGTTAGTCCTCCCTTCGGTCACCATTAGACCCCATGGTGTCTTAACTTCACCACAAATTGTATGATGGTAGACGCATTTGGATATGGAAATGTATACGTTGCTATTTCTCAGTCTGTAATCAAAATATGATTTGTATCATCCGAATCTCACGATTCCATGAGGTTGATAATTGTTACTGGCTGGACAAATTGTAATCCATCTCGGTGCCAGTACTCGCTTCCTCTCGGAGCACATGTTCAACACACTTCTTCCAGAACTGCATGTCTATCATTGAGAAGGACTCACGTGTCAGAACTTCAACATCACACATTTTAAACATCCTGTTCTGTTCGGCAACTTGCCCTTTTACTTTAGCCCAGACAAGCTCTATCGGATTGAGGTGAGCATGATATGGAGGTAGTCGCAAAGACGTGTGGCCGTATTCCAATGATTTTGTCAATATGAAACACCTTTGTCTTATTTGTCATCCTCACCAGGTGCAACAACTCGGTTTCAAATATGTATCATCGAAGCTGACATTTTCCTTAGCAAGCCAAGTCCTAATTTGATCTTTTGTATTTGATGCAGTTGGTACTTTTGTCTTCCGCTGATACTGCGTTGTGATAGGATGCATTATCCATTACCAAGCATGATGGTCTGTTTAGAATTGAAAGTAGATCTTTCTCCATCCAGTGCCTGAAAATATGTCCATTCATTTCTGTGTGGTAGTCCCTACCGTCGGTACTTTTGATTGGAAAATAAGTCCAGCGTCATGGACAAGACCTTCTTCACTACTTCCTGCATGTGTTAGTATAATACGCTGGCCTTTGCTGCTTGGTATTTTTCTTTCTGTTCACCGTCTACTGATTGCCATTCTTTAGCATTGGTGTGGTGAGCATTGACCCAGGATTCGTCCAAATATACAATATCATAGCCTTGCCTCCGCCGCTCACGGATCTGCCTCAGGTATTTACTTCGGGCAGCAATTAAATGTGGCTTTTCACAAATAATATTCTTGCCGCCTATAGTTTTTCTGAAGGTGAAGCCGGCTCTTACAATTTTTCATAGAGTACTTTTAGAAATGTCTATGCTGCAATCTGATTGTAGTTTTAATTTCAGTTTCCTGAGAGTAACAAGTTGATTTGTCGCAAACATTTTCAAGAGCTCCGTCTTATGACATCTATGTCAAAGTCGTCAATTGTTCTTTCCGTCCTTGCTTGACATTAGTGCACTTTGTGTCCTGTTTAATCCATCGGAAAAGGATTCTCTATTCAGACCAAGCGCCAGTTGCGCTCGTTTCTCAGGGTTATGAATATCGCAATATAGATGACCTCTCTTAGATTCCCTACGGAAGTGTTGGTATAGTAAAACTGTAACCTTCTGCATTGTTATAAATGTGCACTTCAGACTCATTATGAATGTGATATCAATGTCAGTTTTGATAAGCCAACAAATATGATACAATAGTTTCATACAAATAGCGAGATACGCCTATAACTATACAACGGTATCCCAATTATAACGTCATATGCTTTCCGCTTCAAAGTCGACTGGGTTCGTGCACGGATTTCGTGAAATTTGTATACTCACGATATTTCTATGTTACCATAATGTATTTTTAGAACGCGTCTGTGTACCGTAGATCTGTTACTATTGTGTACAATCCGGTGAGGTTGATTTTAATATAACCTGAAGAAGAAATATTTCAAACTACATCAAATTTTCTTGGAAAAAATATTTCTCTAGCGTCATGGATATTCTAAGGCTGCTTGCAAAAAATCACTGAGATCCAACAGGTAGTTTTCGAGAAAATCAATTTCAAACGTGCTCACGAATTAATGGACAGACTATAACAACTGTTTACAAACAAAACCATCACTAGATCTTGTATATAATATGATATCACACATATATTACTAGATCGTATCTTTTCCATGATTAATATCACACACACATCTAACAAGATCTTATATCTAACATAATGGATATCACACATATATCACTAGAATATCACACACGTACATCACAATTTGGAGAAATACGTTTTCAAATGGATACCCATGTGATAAAACACAAACCAATAGGCTGTATATAAGCATAACATCTAATGCTAAACATATATTCACATTCACACAGCCAAACCTATACATTCTATAGGGTCTCTCTCTCTTGAGATCCCGGCCTAGACTGATGAACCAACTTTTATCATGAATTTTACCGTGTTTTTAAGGGACACCGTTCCTCCGTACAACTTCTCGAAGCTCTGTGTTTTTAGCCCAGATTTCTTTTCTTATGCCTGCTATCAGTTGACAATCTTGCAGAACATGTTCTGCCGCCATGTCCGCCTTTTTGCAGGGGCACAGGCTAGTTATGCCAATTTTAAATTTGGAAACATGTGGGCGCGGAGCTTGTTGTGGCTGGTACGGAAGTGAAGTATGGCAACTTGTTCACTACGAGACAGACCGTAGTACCCGTCGCTGTTGTTGTGGTGAGGACCCTATCGGGTCTAAAGGCGAAGGATTGACTTCGTTGCACCGGGTTTCCCCATATGGCTCGGCCAGTCTCCGCAGAAACGACACGCCATATGAAAAGAGTGTTGCTCTTCTTCTTCTTCTGCGAACGCCCCATATCGACCACTTATTAAACCACTCTGTGATTTGTATGTGATCTGAGCCTAAGAGCGATTGTGCGTTGTATTAGTTATGCACCTATGGGTGCCTAGGTTAGAACATTCGATTTCTTGCCACACTTTTTATTTACTAGGGTAGCTTTCCCTAGAACTGTGGGACGGATGGGTTTACCACTTGGACGTCATCTTACTTGTGTAGGATGATCAGCGTCTGAAAAGTATCACCATTCACCCTTTGTCTCTGACTGCGCTTTTGACCCCGAAGTATTGCTCAAAGAACTCCATTGCTGCAGCAACAGCCCTAGGGATCTCCCAAAAAAAATTATAGGAAACTCCACTCACACTTCCCTTAATATTCAAACATACATAGAAAACTCAATTGAGAGCCGCAGTAGCGAAGCTGTTAGTGAGCTCGCTCCTTAGGCTAATGGTCCGGGTTCAATTACACAGTGGGCGTGGAATTTTTTCAGACCATATCAGCTCTCAGGTTGACTCAGTCTCAATAAGATATCAGGAAAAGCACTAGGAAGTAAAGGTGGCAGGCATGATGTTCACCACATCACCCACCGTATGCTGACAGACAATGAAAAATATGGACTAACACCATATTACCAAATATACTTCGAGTTATGAAATAAGGAGTTTTAAAAAAAAGATGCATGGAATATAATATATACTCACTTTCTTCAGCAGAGTAGACTATAGTAACTGTAGAATTTGGTCCCTTGCCCATTTCATTTTGTGCCTGAACTTTGACCTCATAGGGAGTGTAGTACAGTTGACTATCAACATATGTGTAGTAGAATGTGGAGGTTATATTTTCCACCTGAAAATGACAACAAATTTTGAACTGCCATCACAATAAACTGATGTTAACATAATTTCTTCTTCTTTGCGTTCGTTCTTTCGACCAATTTTAATCACTCTTTGTGATATGTTTGATCTTTGCCAAGAACGTGTATACGTTGCACATTGGTTTGTAGGCCCCTAAACGCATAGACTTCTACACGTTTAGGACATGTGCATCCGATTTCAGCCAAACCTCCTTAGTCGCCTCTTACGACATGCGTGGCAGATAACAGTGGTTCTATTCTTTACACCCCAAATTTGGGCCCGGTAACCACTCGTGCAAACATAATTTAATTGACATCACAATAGGCTGATGTTAATAAATTTTAACTGTCTGACATTAACAGAGTTAATAGACTACATCTGTCATCATAATTAGCTAGTGTTAAGTTAATAGTCTACAACTGTCATTATAATTGACTAATGTTAAGTTAATAGTCTACAACTGTCATCATAATTGACTAGTGTTAAGTTAATTTTTTTACAGCTGTCATCATGATTGACTAGTGTTAAGTTAATAGACTACAGCTGTCATCCTAATTGACTAGTGTTAAGTTAATAGTCTACAGCTGTCATCATGATTGATTAGTGTTAAGTTAATAGTCTACAACTGTCATCATAATTGACTAGTGTTAAGTTAATAGTCTACAACTGTCATCATAATTGACTAGTGTTAAGTTAATAGTCTACAACTGTCATCATGATTGATTAGTGTTTAGTTAATAGTTTACAACTTTCAACATAATTGACTGATATTAACAAAATTCAACTGCAATTACAATTAATTAGTGTTGTAGATCAATGATGTATTGTCTGTAGCAGAAAATGTTAAAGCAAGAATAAGGCATAACAAACAGATGATGTTAAGAATATAAAGAAGGGGCATACTTACAGTTTGCCACTTTCCATTAGGGTTTCTTTCATCCTTTTGCCTGTAGTGTAGTGTGTACCAAATGCTGATGCCACCCCACAAAGGTCTGGGCAGTGCCTGTCAAATGTATCATGTTATACTGTTGACTTTAGTCAAAACATTGGTTATTGGTTACTAAATTGATGTCATAGCACTCTGTGTAGACCCATAGGTGCTCAGTCTCCCCCAAACAGGTGTCAGAGGGTAGGCATACTGATCATTCCTATGGCCTGCTGGCTAAACACTCTCCTTACTCAGGAATCAATTTCTGCTTTTACAATGAGTAGCTCCAAACTATTTCAATCGCAGGATCGATTCAACATCCATGTTAGAGTTCTCATCCCGCCCGAGTGGTTACCGGCCCAAATTTGGGGTGTAAAGAATAGAACCACTGTTACCTGCCATGCATGTCGTAAGAGGCGACTAAGGAGGTTTGGCTGAAATCGGATGCATGTGTCCTAAGCGTGTAGAAGTCTATGCGTTTAGGCGCCTACCAAACCAATGTGCAATGTATACACGTTCTTGGCAAAGATCAAACATATCACAAAGAGTGATTAAAATTGGTCGTAAAGAACAAACACAAAGAAGAAGAAGAAGAAGAGTCCTCATCCAACAGGCACTTGTGAAGAGACCAAAGAACATTCCTCTTACCCATACTCAAGTCCCTGAAAATCAATGGTATTGATGCAAGCCTGACCACTCTCTCATTGCTGCAAATACCCACATGCCAGGGACAGTAAATCCAGGTAAACCTCTGGAGATTGGAAACCTTAATAAATGACATCCACTAATACTGCTACCTTCCATTTTGGACCTTCCGAAGCATCAACTGAGTCAGATACAAAATGGCCCCATTAACTCAGGTCACAGAGAGCCACTGGAGGGCAACAGTAATGGCCTCATCCTCCATCCTCATACTGGAAGTAGTTGTCCTGTATGGTCCACTTTGTTCTGCAACAACCCTACGGTGCGCGGACTAGCCAAGAAAACCCAACCGGACATTTAACAAGATAAAAGTTATTAAACATCTATGTGGGAGGGAGGGACACACTGAGTGATATGACATTAATTCTTATTAGTTTTATACAAAACACAGGAATATTTTTAGTTACATAAGTTGACCTGATAGCCACCATAGAAGCACATAAGACGACCTAAAATAACTGAGCCAACAAATCAATACTTGGTATGATCTATCATTTCACATTTCAAGATATGAATTGCAATGCTTGACAAACTTGACAGAAGTACAGTTGCCACTGCTGTTTATGGCAGTGTGTTTGTAAAAATGACACATCCATCACTATTGTCAGCATCATTTTCTTCTTTGCGTTCGGTTTCGTATGCTTGTCTAAACCAAGAGATTGGTTGCTTCCATGAAGCTGCATGTTAGTTGGAGTTACTCAAAGAGTTCTCCATAGCTTGCTCTGTAAGCTTTTTTCATGAGGCCATGTTTCGTTCGTGTATGTATGATGGACATGACTGCAGGATGTGCTCTGGAGTCTTGTGTTTTTGTCTGACATGTACACTATGCAGTTTATTCTGTTCTTGTGATGGTTGAGCCTGCAGTGATCTGTTCTTAGTCAAAAGATTGTTGTGTGCTGTTTTCTGTTTAGTCTGCTGATGGGATCTTGCAAGTGTTTACTGTGGGTTTGTTGCCTCCACAACTCCTTGTATTTTTGCTTGATATGTGTCTTGATTTCTGGTAGTGACACTGGTGTTTGTTATCAGTATCATAAAGTGCAAACGATGTCAGCAGATATTACAACACACGTTTAACAACAAACACAAAACTTACATCCCACTGTATATGAAGTTCTCTAACACTTCCATCCCCTCCACCCACATTATCTGGAGGATAAATTGGTGGGGCAGAAGACATCTTGTACCAGACTGAGAGTCAAATGAAAACAATAAATCATCAAACACAGTCAGGTTAGTGTTTTCTTATGTATATTTATTACTTCTTCTCCAGGAACTAACTTACTTTTCTTTCAGGAAGTAAATTACTTTTATTTTAGGAAATAATGTAATTCTCATTCAAGAAGTACATTGTCTCTCCTTCAGTAATTAAACTATGACCCTTTCTGAATTAAAATTACTTCTCTTTCAAGAACTTCAATGGATACCCTTTGAGAGCTTATATGGCTTTCCTTTCAGAATTTAATTTACTTGTTTTTATGAATTGAAATGACTTCTTTTTTTTCAAATTTGAAAAGTTTCTTTTTCAGGATTTAAATGAGAAATTAAATGATTTGCTTTTCAGCATTTAATAGACTTGGCTTTCAAAATTTAAATGACCTCTCTTTTAAGATTTCAATGACTTCTCAAATATTAATGACCTTTTTTAGGATTTAAATGACCATCTTTCTTTCTTTCTTTCTTTCTCGAATCCTGTATGAAGGATTATTCTGAGATTTAAGCACAGATATATGAAAACATGAAAGATGGTGATGCAGTGACATGCACAGATGAATCAGTGATTGTGGGCAAGTGAAGTGCATAGGCTTTCTCAGTTAGCTCAAGAGTCACATTGTCAAAGCATCAAGAGGTGCTTTTTCTGTGACTACAAGTAGCCTCACAATGGAAACAATTTCAGTGGTCAGTGTTGAGATGATTTGGCACTCAATCAATCAATGCCATGCCTGCGGTGAGCGATCATGTCTCCCCACAACTCTCTTTGCTTGGTGCATGTAATCAGTTCTGACGTCGATATTTTGTCGAACCATGATGTCAGGCCATCCAACATCTTCTCCCTCTGTCTTCCACGATCTCTCCTTCCCTGAATTTTACCTGTAGTCACCAAATGTTCTAAACCTTCTCTTGCATTATAGCCGAAGAACCTTGATTGTCAGTTCTTATTCTTTGATGGTTTCTTGTGTCAGGCCTGATTTAAAACCTCCACGTTTGTTTTCTTTGCTGTCATGGAATTCTCAACATTCTTCTGTAAAACCACATCTCTTGGCTTCAATGATCGTATTGATTGTTTGTTCAGTGTCCATGATTCGCTGCCATACATAAGAATTGGTTCAATATAGCATTGGAGTACTCGTTTTCGCAGTGTCATTGGTAGTGAGTTCCCGCATAGTGTGTTCTTCATTTTCATAAAAGCTGCTTTCGTTTGAGCTATTCTACTCTAATCTCTGTTGTACATCTTCCATCTGGTGTTAAGAATGTTCCTAAATACTTGAATCGATGGACTTGTTTCAGTGTTGTGTTATTTATTTTGATATTGCATGTTGGTGTTTCTTGTTTCTTGGAGACAACCATAACCTCTGTTTCTTTATATTCATGTTAATCTTTCTTTTCACTTTCTCTCACTAGTATGTCTATCAAGTCTTGCAGATCGTGTTCATTTGTAGCCATGAGAATTGTGTCATCAGCGACCTTAGGTTGTTTATATTTGTCCACCGACTGCTATTCCTGTCTTTTCTTCTATAGATCTCATGATGTTTTCACTATATAAGTTGAATAGGTCTGGTGAGAGTCGACCTTGTCGTACTCCTAACTGTATCGCCTGATAGATTCAATCTTACTCTAGTCTAATGGCTGCGGTTTGTTGCCAGTACAAATTCTTGATCAGTCTAAGATCTTTACCATCAATATTTATATTTTCTAGCATGCTGATTATTTCTCCATGTTTTACTTTATCGAAAGCTTTCGTGTAGTCTATGAAACATAGGTATAAGTCCAACTTCATTTCTATTGATCTTTCCATTATTGTTCTTATTGTATATATTGCGTTGTTTGTTCCTCTCGTTCACAAAGCCACATTGTTCTTCCTTAACTCTGGTCTTATTTTGTTTGTACCTTCTCATAATAATGCTGAAAAGTAGTTTTGTTACGTGACTCATGAGGCTGATTGTGCGGTGTTCTTCGCATTCTATCGTTCCTGCTTTCTTTGGTAGTGCTATAAAAATGGATTGTCGTAAATCTTTGGGTACATATCCAGTGTTGTAGATGTCATTGAATAATTTTGTTAAAACGCCTATGCCCAATTCGCCTGTTGCTTCTATTTCTTCTGTTGTTATGTTGTCTGGTCCTGGGGTTTTTCCTTTTTCGTGTGTCTTATGGCATTGATAACTTCTGATGGAAGTATTTGTGGTCCTTCATGGTTGTAATTAATGTGTATTTCTTGTCTGTTATCACTGTATAAGTCCTTAATGTACTCTGTCCATCTTTCTATTTTCTTGTCTGTTTCCATCAGGATATCTCCCTGCTTTGATTTTAAACATCCAGTAGTTGTACGTTTACGTCTGCCAAGTAAGTTGTCTACGTTTTCGTATATTGATTTGGGGTTTTCTTTGTGTTCTGTTTCGATCTGTTTGCATTTTCATTTAGCCACTCTTCTTTTGCTGTTTTACATTTTTGTCTTATCTCTTTATTGATTCGATCGTATTCTGCTTTATTATGTTTGTTTTTCCTTCTATTTTACATTAATTCCAAAATGTCTTCCGTCATCCATTTCTTTTTGATCCGTTGACATGTTGTGGGGGTTAGTTCCTTTGACGTTTGTTGGATTGATTCTTTAAGCATCTGCCATTGTTCTTCTATTGTTTCTATTTTTCCATAGCGTTATATCTGTTTTGTATAATGCGTTTAAATGAGTCTTTCACTTTTGTGTCAGTCTTGAGTGTTGAGGAGTTCGATATGATGTTTCTTGCCCTCTTTATCTTCTTCAGTTTTATTCTTACTTTTCCTATCAGTAGTGTATGGTCACTGTCACAATCTGCACCTGGTCTTGTTTTTATATTTAGTAGTCCATTTCGAAATCGTTTATTTATCATAATATAGTCAATTTGATTGTGTGTGTTGTTATCTGGACTTCTCCATGTCCATAGTCTTCTCGGATGATGTTTAAACCAAGTGTTGCCAATTATCATGTTGTTTATTGTTGCCCATTCTATAAGTGTGTTCCCCTATCGTTTTCTCTCCTAGGCCACATCCTCCAGTTGTCTCGTCTACCTTTTCAGAGCCTACCTTAGCATTGAAGTCACCCATTACAATTGTCACTTCATGAGCCTTGCACTGTTTCATAGCTATTTGTAACTGGTTGTAGAAATCATCTAGTTCTTCTTCTGTGCTATCTGTTGTTGGTGCGTATATCTGTATGATGTTGATATCTACTGGTGTGCCCTGTAGTTTCAATAGCATTACTCTCTCTGATATTGTCCAGAATCCTTTCACCATTTTGCTCTCTCTGCTCTAATATTATGCCTACTCCTTTTGTGTGATTGTTTCCTCCTGAATATATTATTCTAAAGTTGTCTGAATACATTTCTCCTGCACCTATCCATCTCATTTCACTTATTCCTAATATGTTAAGTCCTGTTCTTGTCATTTCTTGCTTGATGTTTTCTAGTTTGCCACTTTGTGCTAGAGTTCGAACATTCCATGTTCCGATATTTAAGAGTTGTTTTCTATCGGTGTTGTTTTGTTGGTCTGGTTTCATTTCGTTGTTACCGTTACGGTTGTGTTGAGACATGAATTTACTAGGGATAATTACGACGGTAGGTTCCTCTTGCTTTCCGTCGGGCAGTGACTATACTAGCCGGGGATCGTAGCCATTGTCTCTAACTGAGATCATCTGCCTACCATCTAGGAATAGAGACCATAACTGACATTAATTGTCAGCTGCTCTCACATTCCATTCGCCACCTGCTTCCTGCTTCCACCTGCTTCCATGGATTTGGCACACAGGAGTATAAATGAATTTGCATCTCTATCCAGAGAAAAGGAGATGAGATTGAAACTGGGAGCTGCAAGGCATGAACACTTTGCTAAGGATACTACACGTTTAATTAATTAATACAAATAAGTGATCAACTGCTTTCTGTTGATGGAAATCCTCTCTCTCTTTAGCCTGTTACGCCCTTGGCGTTTAGGGCAGCAACAACGTACACCATTCTTCCCTGTTCATGGCCTTCCTCTGTATTGTGTTCCAGCTATGATTCATTTCCTTCAGCTCTTGCTCTATCGTTCTCCTCCAGGTCGTCTTGGGTCTTCCACTTTCGCCTACCCTCTGGAGTCCATCTCAGTGCAGTTTTCGTGTCGGAGCCAGTCTCCATGCGCATCACATGTCAATCCATCTCCAGCGTCGTCTTCGGATGATAGTGCCCATATTCTCTTGTTGGCATCGTGCAAGCAATTCTTGATTCAAGATAGTAGTCGGCCAGTACACGCGTAAGATTTTCTGAGACAAGTTGTATGAAAGGCGGAGAGTCTGGACATATCCTGTTCTGTCATTCTCCAGCATTCCGATCCGTACAGCAATGTTGACAGCACACAGCTGTTATAGATACTAGTCTTGGTTCTGATGCTGTATTGGGCAGATTTCAAGGCGGTCTGAAGGGTCATGAATGCACTTCGTGCCTTACTCAGTCTGTTTTAATGTCAGATCCAGCGCCTCCTTCATTGCTAATAACACTTCCAAGGTATGTGAGAGCGGTTGTATCTCGGAGGGTTTTACCTTCTAGTTTGACTGATGCTGGGGTTGCTATGTTCAGAGTCATTACTTCAGTTTTCTTCTGATTTATTTTCAGCCCAACCATCTCACTATATTGGTTAAGGCGGCAGGTCTTTTCCTGGATATCTCTATGTGTATGAGATAGGAGTGCGATGTCATCTGCAAAATCTAGGTCTTCCAGAGTGGATGTGAGCGTCCATCTAATACCTCTTGCCTTATCTTCCGTTGTTTACGCATCACCCAATCTATGACAGTGTTGAATAATAGGGCTGACATAACACATCCTTGTCGCACGCCTGTTTTTACTTCAAACTTTAGTTCTGAAGTTTCAACACTGCATGCAAACTTGCTGTAGCAGCTTTTATAATATTTATAAAACACAGTGGGATTCCATACCATCTTAAGATACGCCATAGACTTTCGCGATGTATGCTATCAAAAGCTTTTCAAAATCTACAAAGTTGATATAGAGTTTGCTTTGCCATTCTGTGCATTGCTCTATGATATTTCTAAGAGCAAATATTTGGCCTATACAGCTCCGTCCTCTCCGAAATCCTGCTTGTTCCTTTCTTAGTTTCTTATCCACAGCATCAGTAATACGTTGTATGATGATTTTGCTTAAGATTTAACTTGGGACAGAAAGCAGTGTTATTCCACGCCAATTATTACAATCGGCAAGGAGCCCTTTTTGGGGATCTTGATGATGACTCCTCTGTTCCATGCATCAGGTATTATTTGGGTATTCCATATAGTAGTAAACAAGGGTTGCAATATATTAGCTGCAAGTTCTGGGTCTATTTTGAATAGTTCTGCGTTTAAGTTATCATTCCTGGTGCCTTGTTATTCTTAAGAGATTTAATTGCTGTAATGATCTCATCCCGGCTGGGTGTTTCAATGCCAATTTCTAATTCCTCTGTTGGTTCTGGTATGTCTGCTACTACCGTTGGCGGTGGTCTATTTAGCAATTCTTTAAAATGCTCTGTCCATCGTATTTCTTGTTCCTTTTCCGTTGTCAATAGTATTCCATTCTTATCCTTTAGGAGAGTATTTGATCTCCTGTAATGTTTCCGCTTATTAGCTTTGTAATTTTGTACACTGTTCCTGATCACACTTTTTGCTGCTTCTTCTGCCTGCACTGCCAGGTCTTCAACATACATTCTTTGTCAGCTCTCACAGCCCGTTTGATTTCTTTACTTGCGCTTTTGTACTGTTCTTGGTATCTTGCTTTCAGTCTTTCGGACTTTGCTTCTAACAATTTCTTTTTAATATTCTTCGGCTGTCTATTATTTTCCATGTTGTTGGTGTTATCCATTCTTCTCTTTTCTTTGTGCGGTACCCTAGACATGTTTCACTGCTCTTGCTATATATAGATGCTATGTTGTCCCATGTTCTATCTATGTTGTCAGTTTCATCCGTAGTTTCATTACTTTCTAGGGCTTGGAATCTGTTCTTTATCTGCATTATAAACTTATCCCTTACTTCCGTGTCTTTTAGTCTATCCACATCGAACCTCTTTGGAAGTTTTTCTGTTGTCCTTTTTTTCTTAGTTTAAGTTTGACATAAGCTGTGACTAGGTGGTGGTCGCTACCAACATCTGCACCTCTCTTGACTACAACATCTAGCAGCAAGCGTCTCCAGGGTCCATTGATCATTATATGGTCTATTTGGTTTTATCTCTGCCATTAGGGAATACCATGTTAATTTGTGGATATCTAAATGTTGAAATAGGGTTCCTCCTATAACGAGATTGTTCATGCTGCAGAAGTTTACTAAACGTTCCCCATTTTCGTTCATCATACCACATCCATATTTTCCCATAGTTCTTTAACTATGCGTGTTGTCTTGTCCGACCTTCGCATTTAGATCTCCCATAACAATGATAACATCATGGGATGGTGACTTGTCTAATTCTGCTTGTAGGTTTTCGTAGTAAGAGTCTTTCTTTGTATCTTCGCTATCATTAGTTGGCGAATAGCATTGTAGGATTGTGATGTTTGTATGCTTCCCCTTTAGTCTGATCTTAATCAAGCGGCTACTGATAGGTTTCCATTCTAACAGACACTTTTCCACGCCTTTCCTTAGGATTACTGCTACTCCTTCATGGTGTAGGTCATCGTCTCGTCCAGAAAAAGGACTGTTTCACCTGTTGCAGTGGTACTTCTTCCATTTCCTGTCCATCTGCTCTCGCTAACCCCTAGGATATGTAGATTATATCTTCTCATTTCTGCTGTTATTTGTGACAGTTTTCCGGTTTCGTACATTGTTCTTACATTCCCGCATCCAATTCTGGTCTTGGTTTTGGCATTCAGGACTTCCGTCCTCATGAAAGTAGCTTTTTTCGGCTTTCACCACTTCCAGTCATGTGAGTCAATGACTCTGGTAGCCCTTCATGCCCGTAGATAGGTTGTATGTTTGTTGTTGTTTCTGTAACTTTAATTTTTTTTAGAGGATGGGATCGTTAGTCCCAAGCCCAACCCCCAACCTGGAGGACCAGGAGACCATGTTTCGTCTGTCCCCTCTTCAGTGACCTTTCCGGCTTGGGTAACCTTCCGGGAACATAAGTTCCCGCCGTCCTAGCTCACTGTATCATTGGAGCAAGCAAGCCTCCCCACCACTACAAGGTAATGGCCTCATGGGAGGGTTGATGGAAATGTTGAGGGGATTTGAGTACTAATGGACCTGTATGAATTGCAATGATGATGATCCTCACTGATCCCTAATGACATTTCATTAAGATTTTAAGTGACTTCTCTTTCATATTTACAATGTAAATAAAGATTACAACATGAGAGTTAGCATAGACCAATGGTAGTTAGCTGAATTTGTGTATCAGTGGATGGTGTTCATTTCTGGTAAATTTATTCTTCAGTTGCTAGCCAAAAATGGGTACATCAACATTCTGAATTGGAAGAACATTTGCAATAATTACTAGATATACTGTGTAAGTACTCTTCTGCATTCAGTGCCTACTTGCTTAAAGGGACTGAATACCTACTGGGGTGCCGTGAGTGCAAAGGTATTGATTATTTTTAGTTCTCCAGTTTATTTTTTAAATTGTTCAATAATTTCAGGTTATGATTCATCATATTTTTTCCAGAAGTTTAATATTATTTCCCTTGGACATTTGACAGAACAAACACATTAAGTACAATATGCAAGAGCAATGAAGAAGTATGATTACAAGATGATACTTACTTGATGGGAGTCTGCTAGGTGGTCCATAGCCAACTTGGTTGTGCCTGCTCGGACTCTAAAGCGATATTCAGTGCCGGGTGATAGACCTTCTTTAATGACATAGCCACGCCACATAAGGAACTCTTGTATGTGGACACTTAGTTCTGGGATATCTGTCAACAAATTTTAAACAGATGATGACTGGGACCTGTACCATGCTACATATATTTTGTGTTATTCATATTTGTGCCAGTTATTGGTGCTTTTGTACATTACTGGTACTTTTGTCTTAATGGTACTTTTGTCAATTACATGTACTTTTGTCTATTACTGGTACTGTTGCCAGTTGCAGCACTTTTTTTATGTTCTTGGTACTTTTATTTGTTGCTAGTTCTACCTTCTGTTATCTGTTACTGTGGGTTGACGATAGTGAAGTCTATAACATGCTTCACTAATAACCACATGCTGGGGAAATTCCATAGTTCAAGGCCAAACTTAGGTTAACTATTTTTGGTGTGCATTATGGTATGCGGTTGGACTATAGGTTCCCTGGTCCTTTACTTGGGGGCTAACACAAGTCAAGTACCTCTGAAGTTGGAGTAAGGCTCGGTTGAATGGTGATAGACACTGATGATAAGGAAAGCAAGACTTCATGCAAAAATCAGTAATAGGTTCAAATTCATAGCGTGTGAATGAGAAATTTGTCATTATTATCAAGTAGTGGTACTTTTATCCACCACTCGTACTTTCATTCTGCTGTCATTTTGTTCTTTTTGTACATTTGTTTGCTACTGGCATTTTGTTTTTAATAGTACTTCTGTTTGCTACTAACTGTTATGTTTATCCACTACTGTTATTTTTGTGCAATACTAATACTTTCATCACTTACTGTACTGCTATCAATTATGTTGGTACATTTATTTATTACTGTAGTAATATCAAACAGTTTCTTCACCCCTGCCTTATTGCTTTCAGCTATTTGTAATACCATGTAATATAGAATAGGCAGGGTTCTCTGTGTCTAAATGGTTAAGTGGTTAAGCGTCCGCCTTAGGCTTGGAAGGTTGTGGGTTTAAATCAGGGCAGTGTCATTCTGTTCTTGAGTTAAATTTTTTATGAAGATCCCTAGGATTGCTGCTGGAACTATGTGCTTTATTTAATATTCCCAACAGGTGGCGTGCCATTTCTGTTAAGAGGGATTGGGCATATGGGGAAACCTTCATCTTTAGACTCTTCATAGAGAGAAAATAAAGAAAGGCATGTAGGGTTATATAAACAAAGATATTTTTACATTACTCACAGCCTCCACTGATTGAGGAGAATCTCATCAAATAAGAAATCAGCTGGAGCATGAAAGACTTGAGCTCGCTTGTCCACAATTTGCCAGAGAGGATTATTTTTTTATTAGCGCTATGAATTCAGGCATAGTCATAGCATCTAAAATTGCCGATTTTTGCATTAAGACATTATTTCCTTAGCATCAGTGCCCCTTGCCATTTAAGCAAGCTTTACTCTGATTTCAGAAGTACTTGTAATTTAGATTCCCAGGTAAAGCATCATGTGGTTTAACCTCGTACCAACCTGAAATGTCCCCTGGCACTAGATCACAGGAGCAGCATGTTATCAACTTCGCTATCGCTGACCCCCACTAGAGAGGATGATACAAAAGCATTAGCTGTAGAAAGAATGACATGCACACAAAAGACAGACTACCTTCTACAAGCAACCTCCATTTGTGTCCATCCATATCATCAAAGCGTGACTGGTACTCAATGGCATATTTGTGGACTGGATAGAAATGCAGCTCTCCTTCCTGCCACCACAGCTCAACGTTGCCAAAAGATATCACTTGGGAGGAACTTGTGCGGGCATGGACACCTCCAGGTTCACCTGGGGGACCTGACAAGGAGAAAAGTACAAGGAGTTACAGACAACACTGACTTGTCAGTACAAGACTACCAATTGACATGCAATGCCATACATGCCATGTTTATATATTTGTTATAATTGGTAATTGAACCAAGCTCATAACGCTCCTGACAGATCAATAGATGCTTAGACTCCCCTAGTAGATGTTGAAGGACATGCATGTTTAGTCCCTCTGGATAACTTGTTAAACATACTCCTCGCTTAATCACTCTGGGGTCCAGTTCTAGTTGCCCATTTTATTCCGATTTCCTTCAATCATGGTAGAGAAGAGTCATTAATTTAATGTCCATATGTAACAGGTCATTGCTAAGCAACTGCAGTATGTCCCTATTATAACTCTTCAACATTCAGGTATTATGTGCAACATGCATAGAAGTTAGCAGCTATATTATGTCAAACAGTGCTGCATGAAACAATACTGCAAGACAGACAGCATATATATAAACATAGGTTACCTACTAGTAGACAAAGTGCACTAGTGACAGTATGCCCCTACTGGAGCTTAAAAACTGATGATGATACTAAAACTGCATCAAGATAAAAGCAGGTAAGTTGTTGTATATGACTAGTAAATGGAGTAGAGTCTGACAGCTAAAGCGCCCGAGTGGTTACCGGCCCAAATTTGGGGTGTAAAGAATAGAACCACTGTTACCTGCCACGACTAAGGAGGTTTGGCTGAAATCGAATGCATGTGTCCGCTAGGGAAGGCTAACCCGAAACAAATGTTTGCAGAAAACTGATGCACCAGGCCGTAAGGCATATAACATGGTGCAACGACCCCTCACAATGAGGAATGGGATAACGGATACTACGATCGCCAATCTGCCTCGGAGATTTAGCCATGCAGTAAGAATGTCAGACCTACCATCATGAGGGTGGCCAAAACTTACTGCGGGAAGAGGTCGGTACAAACAGGGAAGCAGAAATCATAGGAATTATATCCTACAGAACTGCCCCAGTATGCAGACTTGAAAAGAAAGAGGTGGCTCACTTACACTAGCGTCTAAGACAAACTGTATGGCGTGGCTGATAATCTGAGGCAGACTTTATTAGAGAATCCGAAATCCCAATCTAGTGAGAACACAGAAGAAGAAAAAGACAGCTAAAGTACTGATAAAGCCAGTGAGGCTCGATAATAAGAGAGCCTGACAGTTGAAGCAATATATATATAATTACCTCTCACTGAAACATAAGCTTTGGCACTGATAGATCCAGTGACAGTGGACACTAAACAGGTGTACTCTCCTTCATGTCGGAACTGAGCATTGATTATGTACATCAAGCCTGAGTCTTGACTCTGTCCGTATGTCTGGAAGCAAATACATCAATACAACTACAGGCACTGGTTATTTCTGTAGTAACAAAAGTACAACATATTTAGACAATTACAGCAACTGTGTTAGCTATCCATAAGAAACAAACAAGAAAAATTAATAAACGTTAAATTAACAGATAATTGCTGAAGTGCACAGTTTTACCCATCTAACCTGATGAAGATCTTTTAATTGATATGTTGGTTTTGTTGATTATTTTGTATTTTTGATGTAGTAGCAACATCATTACGAAATATCTTGCCTTGAGAAAAACTTTGCCATAGTAACAATCTTTTAGAATGTTTTTATTTCATAGGCCAGATTCCTGCCTCTGCATCTGTCATGCTCAAAAGTCTTTTTTAAAATTCTTGATCTCTGCCATAGAGTAATAAATCCTATCTGTTTGCCTCACTAACACACATACAAGATATAGAAAACAGTAGCAGCAAATGTTACCCTAGAGCATAGATTTCCAACTTTTTCGGCCCACTGCCCACTTTACACAACATAAACTTTGTAACGTCCCCCCCTCCCCATTATAACAGTTTGTCAACACCAGAAGAAATAGAAGACAGCAGCAGCAAGTGTTACCCTAGAGTAATGTCTGATGTCTCTAGCAACACATATAGAAGAAATAGAAGACAGCAGCAGCAAATGTTACCCTAGAGTAATGTCTGATGTCTCTACCAACACATATAGAAGAAATAGAAGACAGCAAATGTTACCCTAGAGTAATGTCTGATGTCTCCACTAACACATATAGAAGAAATAGAAGACAGTAGAGGCAAATGTTACCCTAGAGTAATGTCTGATGTCTCTACCAACACATATAGAAGAAATAGAAGACAGCAAATGTTACCCTAGATTAATGTCTGATGTCTCCACTAACACATATAGAAGAAATAGAAGACAGCAGCAGCAAGTGTTACCCTAGAGTAATGTCTGATGTCTCTACCAACACATATAGAAGAAATAGAAGACAGCAAATGTTACCCTAGATTAATGTCTGATGATTCCACTAACAATATAGAAGAAATAGAAGACAGCAAGCAGCAAATGTTACTGAGTAAAGCGTGAGTGCTCTAATAATAGAAGAATGAAACAGCAAATGTTACTATATAATGTCACTCTCACTGAACATAAGCGAATAGACAGCAGGCACAAAGTGTGTACCCTAGGAGTAATGTCTATGTCTCTACCAAAAATATAGAAGAAATAAGGCACGGTATCAGCAAATGTTATCCTAGAGTAATGTCAGCATGTTCTACCAACACATTATAGAAGTAAATAGAAGACAGCAAATGTTACCCCCTAGAGTAATGTCTGTTGTTCACTGATTTTTATATGAGAGAAATATGAAGACAGTAGAGCAAATGTTACCTAGAGTAAAAGTCTGATGTTCTAGCCAACACATATAGAAGAATGAAGAAGCAAATGTTGACCCTAGATTAATGTCCTATGTTCCCACTAACACAATAGAAGATATAGAAGACAGAGCAGCAAATGTTACCCTAGAGTAATTCCCTGATGCCTGCCACACATAAAAAAAAGAAGACGCAAATGTTACCCTAGATTGTCTGATGTCTCCACTAACACACATAGAAGAAATAGAAGACAGCAGCAGCAAATGTTACCCTAGAGTAATGTCTGATGTCTCTACCAACACATATAGAAGAAATAGAAACAGCAGCAAATGTTACCCTAGATAATGTCTGATGTCTCCACTAACACACATAGAAGAAATAGAAGACAGCAGCAGCAAATGTTACCCTAGAGTAATGTCTGATGTCTCTACCAACACATATAGAAGAAATAGAAGACAGCAGCAGCAAATGTTACCCTAGAGTAATGTCTGATGTCTCCACTAACACACATAGAAGAAATAGAAGACAGTAGCAGCAAATGTTACCCTAGAGTAATGTCTGATGTCTCCACACTAACACACATAGAAGAAATAGAAGACAGTAGAGGCAAATGTTACCCTAGAGTAATGTGTAAAGTCCTCATAGTCTGCTCCACTAAGGTCAATCAAGTGAGAGTTGAACTTCCAACTGTAGATAACATCTGTCTTTGTGCTATCAAATGAAGCTTTACATCGAAGAGCTACTGTCTCATTCTGATCTACCTGCATGTTTGACGGACGTTCTGAGAATACAGTTCCTCCTTTAAGGAAAACAAATGGACATTAATGGGTTAATTTTTTGAACATCATCACTATAATGTAACAAGGTGGCTGGTTATGTTGAACATCATCATTATAATGTAACAAGGTGGCTGGTTATGTTGAACATCATCATTATAATGTAACAAGGTGGCTGGTTATGTTGAACATCATCATTATAATGTAACAAGGTGGCTGGTTATGTTGAACATCCTCATTATAATGTAACAAGGTGGCTGGTTATGTTGAACATCATCACTTCTTCTTCTTTCTCATTGGTATTGCTCTTCTTTCAAGACTAATTTTAATCATTTTTGTATATGCTTGATCTTTGCCAAGAACGTGTATATGTTGCACATTGGTTTAGTAGGCTCTTAAACGCATAGACTTCTACACGTTTAGGACACATGCATCTGATTTCAGCCAAACCTCCTTAGTCGCCTCTTACGACATGCATGGCAGGTAACAGTGGTTCTATTCTTTACACCCCAAATTTGGGCCTGTAACTACTCGGGCGAACATCATCACTATAATGTAACAAGGTGGCTGGTTATGTTGAACATCCTCATTATAATGTAACAAGGTGGCTGGTTATGTTGAACATTAACCAAAACATTCTAATTCTGATTTTCTGCAATGAGTATTTGCTCTCTCTGTCTCAAATGAATTAATTTTATCAATTATATTTATAAATATTTATAGTGACATAGTTGTTGCCATGTTCTAAAATCAGTCCTCATCATATGACATTCTTCCATGAGCATGATTCGGAAAGTCGAATCAGTAATGCTGAGATAAACCTGGATGGAGGTACTGGCACAGACAGGGATAAGAGAAATCACCCTCTTTTCTGTCCCTGAGCACACAGGAGTCAGTGGTAATGAGCGAGCTGATAGATTGACTGGCATGGCTACAATATCAGAGGAGATGCAATAGACTGAAATAACATTCTTAATGCATTGAGAGAGTCATTCCAAAAAGAAGAGTTTCAGGGTTGTGAATCCCACTCACTGACCAAATTGAGAGAGTTGGGTGTCGATATTGGTGCAGCCCATAAAGAATGACATTTCAAATATGCAAAGAGATTGATTAATCAACATCGAACTTGGGTGTTGGGCCGCTGGACGCTGCTGGATTTGTTGATATGGAGATCGGAGCACCTATGGATATGTCCAGAGTGCTATGATGATAGTCATCATATAACCAGATTTATACAGACGGGTAACTTGAGTTTTTTCAAACAGAGAAATCCCACTTTTAAGTACCACATCTGGAGTTATAGTGTAGCATGGTATCAGTTCTGATTGGTCATAGGGAAATCATCAGAGCTGTCTCATGCCATAGTATCATTCTGGCTTCTTTTCAACCACAGAAGGTATGGGTATATTCCTATTATCCAACAGAACATAAATTTGTACAGATAAATCAGAAACAGTGGCTCATAAATAACATCATGTCGCGGACATGCTATTACTTATACTTTTTCAAAATGTAGTTTTTACCCACAAACAATTATTATTATTTTTCCTTGCTTCTGTAAAAGTAATATATTTTAAATTTATCATCATTTTTCCCCTCAGTTTTAATGTAGATTTCTAGTTCAGATCATTTGAAGCTGATTGATTCAGTTATTTCAAATTTATTTTTCTCTTAAGATTCAACAGTTGAGCTCTCACCTTGCACTACTAAAACACAACTAGAACTGGCTATACCGAGACTGTTTTCAGCAGTACAGGTATAATTGCCAGAGTCAGCCTTGGTCAAGAATGACAACTCAAGGTCTCCATTTGGCAGAACCTTGCCGATCTCTAGTCCATTTCTAAGCCATTTGATCACAGCTCTAGGAGCAGCTTCTGGTCGACATGAGATAGTGATGTTGCCACCTTCAGCTCCTTGCTTAGAACTTATAACTGGGTTGTTCACAAATGTTGGCTGAAAGGCTGTTAAAATATAGACCAAACAATCAAATAAGTCAGTAATAGATTTACAACATTTTGTACATAAAATCTGGTCTATCACACAAACGTCCTATTACACATCCGTGCAAACACACATATAAAAACAAACAACTTTCTTTTATGATATTAGGTTTTTCTACTTGCACTTATCTTGTCCAATTATAGTGTAGATCAGTGCTGTGCAATGAGGTGTCCACAGGAGCCATGGCACCATGTGATACTTCCTAGCGCCCTTTTTTGTTTTGTAGTTTAATGTTATTCAGAATGTCAAGGAAAAAAATGTTTTTCAATAGCAGTATGATTCATTTTTGTTAGAAAAATATTTAAACAAATTAAACTTGTAATCAGGATTAAGTTTTTCATCTGTAAATATTTTTATTCATGGTACTATTAATATTATTTTATTATTATTAGTCATCATCGTCAACAGGTGCAGTGCCGGCAAGCGTAGGCGATCCTGGATTCCCACAAATCTCTGTCTCTGGTGTTTGCTATCATCACAGATGTTGATGCTCTTCCCTGACATGAAGTCAGGCTTTCCAAAATTTTCTCTCTCTGTCTTCCACTGTCTCATCTCCCCTTGATTGTACCAGTTGTTGCAATGTGTTCTACACCTTCCTTCCTCATCACATCCGAAAAATGATGCCTGCCTCTTTTTTATATTGATGATAAGCTTTCTCTATCTTGATCTCATTCAACACCATCATGTTAGTCATTTTAACAGTCCATGGGATTCTCACCATTCTTCTGTAAAACTACATCTCTGTGGCCCTCAGATATTGTTAGATCAGTTTGTTTATTGTCCATGACTCGCATCAGTATGTCAGTATTAGTTCTATGTATCAATATTATTATTAGTAGTATTACTATAATTGCCACATGGCACCCAGCATCCACAGTCATGAGTCAGATGCGCACCAATATATAAAATTGTTGGATAGCACTGGTGTAGAGTGTTATCCTCTCTATTCAACTCTGGTTAAAATATTGACCAATTCTAAGAGTCTCATTCTAAGACAAACATCCATAACATTTTAGTTATCATTGCTACTGGTTTTGTTTTTTCCCTGACAAGAACATTTCTTGTATTGTGTTGCAGTTTACAGCCAGGCTGCAATATTTGTTTTGTAAGGCTTGAATCATTAGTTTTAAGTAATGCATTTTTAGTACCAAATTTGTCTGCGTTCTCCAATTACTGCTCTTCTTGTCAGAATATAAATTCGTCTTTCACTCCCACAAATCAACAATCAACTTACACAGAGCTCTGAGCTGGGCACTTGACCTGGCCACACCGTACACATTTGTGACCTCACATTGATACATGCCATTATGTTTGTCAGCCTCCACTTTCTCTATAGTAAGAATGTTTCTATTCACCTGAAATAGAGTCAACATGTTTTATTATATCTGTTAATGTAATACTGTTTCTGTACACCAGGACAGCTGACAACTAAAACAACGAGATATATGAAGATGTTTATCTATACATCAGGACAGATGATAAATAAGACAAGAAGATGCATAAAGACTTCTGTCTGGTACCCTGACGGCTGACAAATAAAACAGCTAGAAATCTATTAATGTAAGACTTCTGTCAATACAACAAGATGGTTGTCAAGTAGAAGACTACTGTCTGTGTCTCATAATAGCTGACAAGTAATACAACTATATAACTGTCAATGTAAGACCTCTGTGTCGACATCATGAATAGTGACAAGTAATACAACTATATAATTGTCAATGTAAGACCTCTGTGTCGACGTCATGACATTTGACAAGTAATACAACTATATAACTGTCAATGTAAGACCTCTGTGTCGACATCATGACATTTGACAAGTAATACAACTATATAACTGTCAATGTAAGACCTATGTGTCGACATCATGAATAGTGACAAGTAATACAACTATATAATTGTCAATGTAAGACCTCTGTGTCGACATCATGACATTTGACAAGTAATATAACTACATAATTGTCAATGTAAGACCTCTGTGTCGACATCATGACATTTGACAAGTAATACAACTATAAAACTGTCAATGTAAGACCTCTGTGTCAACATCATGACAACTGACAAGTTATACATACATATGTTATTGTAAGACCTCTGCTTGCTGTAGTGTTCATATGGATTGGTATTGAATAGTTTAGTCGTCGGATCACCATCACTGCACGTCAAACAAATTAGTCCATAAGTGCCCCGATCTCTCCCTCAGTATGTCCATCAGCGTGTGGCGACTAACAACACCGGTTCTTTGTTGGTTTACAATTCTTCTTTGTCTGCCAGCATAGCGTTCTTGTTGAGCTACACCACACTTAACTTTGAGTTCTTGCAGTCTGGTCAGTGTTGTGGATTCACCGCTATTACGTGAATCATGTACACGCCCTCTCTCCCTTAAGGAATTTATAATATCAGCCTGGTCCATTGTTCGTCCGCTTTGGACAGCAGCCATACCTGCAAGCCTATCCGCATGTTCATTGCCCCTTACACCTGCATGCCCTGGCACAAAAATAAAACTGATCTTTGTCAGCTTAGACCTCCCCAGCGATTCTATTCAATGTCTCCTAGCCCATCCTGTTTCAATCTTCCTGAGCATACTCATTGAGTCACTGAGAAACATGCATGGATAAAAGTCTGTGATTCTAGGTAGTCACTGCAAAACCACCACTGTCTTCCTTCACAACATCACCTCCAACCTGAGCAGTGAAAGCCCACGAGCTCCGCACATGTCGAATCACAGAACCATCCGTATAAATGATTACATCATGCTCAGATGCGTTCTCAGAAATTAATGCCTGAACCTCTGCCTCCACGACAAGTGGGTTGTGTTGCCTGCATTCTTCATCAAGTTCGATGCATACAGAAAAGGATGTAGCGATTACTGTTGGCACTGGTATCCATTCTTCACCGGGATCAATATCTTCAAGTGTACACACCTGTTCAATACAGTCCTCGGCCTGACCCATCCAAGATTTTCCTCTTTTTAACCTATTTCCTTTTGTCTCTTTATTTCCAAGTGCAGAGGATGTTGTGTGTCAGCATTGACTCGAAGGTATGCTCATGCATGGCTCATCAGTATTCTATACTCCATAGTAGGATAGTCAAGGAGATAGCGCATCGCCCTGCATATTGAATAATAATATATTTTGCAGTGAACCTAACTATCTGTTTGGGTAACTATATAATTAAACTTTATAACAATAAACAAAGACCTATTAATGCAACATACTGTGATCCCATCAGCTGCATTGTTGGTCAGAATATCTCCATTTTTATACCAGGAGTATGTAGGTCTAGGTATGCCTATAGCAATGCATGTCCAATACAGCTTGCTGCCTGCATCTGTATGTTGGTTCTGAAGTGGATAAGGGAAGCTAGGGGGCGCTGTACAACCAATAAAACACATTAGAATGGAAAAGAATGTAGCTAAACAGATCATCACACATAAATCATCTTTCAGACATTTGTCTCTCTTCCATCATAAGCTTTGTCATTTTAAATTTCTTCTGCTTATCCATTTTCTATTGATTTCTTTCCAACTGTTCACATCAATTAATTTCTTCTTGATGCCATTCAATTCACACTATCCTGTTCATCATTATGTCATAAATTAATTTTCACCTCATTTACTCCACACTTTTATTTCTTTCTTTCATAGTTTACTTCTACCAAAACTTCTCATTACTATCTCATACTTCCTCATTCATTTATTCCCTCACTATTTATTTCTAACCATTCTCATACATTTGCATTTAATCAATTTCTTTATACCCTTCATTCCCTTATTCATTTTCTCATACCTTCATTTATCTGATTAACTTTTATCCCTGCCTGAAACTTATCATTCCTTTCTTCATTTATAACTACCTTACCTCTATTCACATTATATTTACTTTCTCAACTAATTTTTTCACGGCCTCTGATGATTACTTATTCAAAACTTTCATTTCTGAAACTTCTTCACTCCTGTTCACCTTGCAGAGTTAGAAACACTGTTTTGGTGGCCATGTTCCGGTCGCCACGGACTATGCATGTATAAGATCCGGTATCTTCTAGTCTGGCTTTAGGAATGACCAGAACTCGATTGTGGTCCTCATAACTGAATCCTGGATGTAGCGGAGCATCATCTCTCCGCCAGGAATAATAGAGAGGCAGTCTAAATATGAACACACAAGTGACAGTAATAAATAGTGATATATGGGACAAACTAAGATTTTAACAAACCAAATGCTATCAAAAATATATTTGTAAGCAATTAGAAAACGTTAATACTTATACAGAGAGGAAAGATATCTGAAGAAGACAATGCTCATAGGTGAGCACCTACATAGTGATAAGATGAGACCATATGACCATACTGTAAGGAGATGGTGTAGATTAGATAACAAGAATCAAGACCTAGCTTTTAGTTCATTGTAATTTCTATAAATAATTTAAGTGTTAAATTTTTGTGATTTAAAAAATTTAGAAATTATTTATAAAATTTATTGATTAATGTTGTCTTATGTTATCAATGCATTAGGCAAGACTTACTCTAGGGAACATTAGTAGGAATCTAGCTGATAGACGATAAATGTTTATGTGTATGTTTTCATGTTTGTCTTAGTAGTCAATTGTTAGTGTAGTTTGTATTTAGTGAAATGCTGTCTAGAATCTGTCTTGTTGAGTTTGTCCAAAAAAAGCTTCTGAAAATATTGGTTTTGTTTAATATCTGTAATATGTGTTTGTTTTTGTTTTTGTTGTCAGTATCTGTATTTGTTTGATGTCTGTCTGAGACTCTGTCATTATTTGTCTGTTTTAGAGGGGTCCGATTTATTTTGTTCTGTTTGTCCTAGTTGTTTGCTTTGCTGACTTATCTGTGCCCTCTGTTTGAATGTCTAGTGGCCTGTCTGTGTACTGGATGTCTGTTTGAATGGATGTGTTGATTTGTCTGCTTGTTGATTTGTTTAGTGGTCTGTCTGTTTTGTTTGTCTGCCATCTACTTGCTGTTATGTGTAGTGGTGTGTCTATTTGATTTTCTGCTTATCTGTTAGGCTATTTGACTGTCCGCTGATTTGTTTGGCTGTTGGTCTGTCTGTTGTTTTGTCTGGTACTATATTTGTTTGCAGATTTATTTTTCTATTGGTTTGTCTAGCGGTTTGTCTACTTGTTTGTGATCTGCCTGTTGTTATGTCTAGTGGCATGTCAATTTGTTTGTTTGTAGATTTGCCTGGTGGACCGATGGTTTGTTTGGTGATCTGTTTATTGGTTTGTGTAGTGGTATCTTTGTTTGTATTGTTGTCTGTCTGTCTTCCTGTCTTACCTGCCATAAGCTAAACACTCTATCTCAATCTTGTCCCCCACCATGGGAACTGAAGGAAAGTATTGGGGGAACTTGTCCTGGATGTCTGGTCCATAAGTATTGGCATCTGGTAGATATTACAACATTTGTGGTAATGTTAATGAGCAATCGTGGTGATATAGATAGTGATGATGAACACTGTGGTAATAGTTTTACTGCAGTCTTCCACTATATCGTTAATGGTAATAGTAGTGGGGGTAGGGATTATGATGTATATGATGTTAGTAATGGATACACAGGAGAAAACAGAGTAAGTTGTTTGGCCAAATCAGTAGGTCTAAACGTTAATACTAATAAAAGCAATTTAATGAGAATAAATGCAAAAAAAACAAAGAGAAGATTATGGCAGAGTGAGAAAAGATAAAAGAAGTAGAAGAATTCACATATTTGGCAGTTATGTAACCATATATGAGGATGTAGGAAAAGAAATCACTGCAAGAATTGGAATGGTAGCTCAAACATTCAGATCTTTAGACAACATATGGAGATCATCAGCTTATGGAAAGTGCAAGTTGAAAAAATCAGTTTTACTACAGTTGTACACTGTAGCTGTTGCATTATCATATTTGTGTTTGTTGAAAATGGAATACATTTTGATTACAATTTTATTTTTATTACAATTTTGGAATATTTGTAGTTTTCAATTCACATGCTATCTACAAAATGTCAATGATTCTCAGAAGTATGTTTGTGACCCCCAAACTTGTATATAATACAAATCTGGCTCCTGATGATCCTGAATTCGACCAACCTGGACTGATTAGATAATGAAAACAAATTCTTCTTCTTTTTCTTTGAATGCTCTATATCGATCACTTGTTAACCACTCTGTGTGATCTGTATGTTATCTGAGCCTAAGAGCGATTGTACATTGTGTCAGTTATGCGTCTATAAGTAGGCCAGCACATCCAATTTCTGCTACGCTTTTTATTTACTAGGGTAGCTTCCTAGGCCCCTACATCAGTCGCCTCTTACAACATGTCTTGTTGGTCACAGTGGTACTATTCTTTGCTTCACTTGTGGGCTCCGGCACCATGAAAACAATTAAGAAATACACAAATAAAACAGTAAGATAATCAAGAGACTGACTTTGTCCTTCAATTTTGAGCTCGATGCCCATGGAGTTTCTTGATGGAGCCTGTGAATTCGCAAGAATTTGTCTACTCTTGGGTGCCATGAAGACAGCACAACGGTAAGTGTCACTGAAAAAAGAAGACAAAGAATAGCAGTAAGTTTCAGCTAATTGATCTGTTCTTTTATTTTCCTTCTCTATTGCATGCTCAGATGTGTAAAGTCAGCACAGGTTTCTTGAGGCAAGACTGCTGAATACTGATTACCCACTCAGTGCAAAACCTACCTGCATTGATCCTCCAAAGTGTACTCATCAAGCCTGTTACTTTCACTAAATGCATTGCTTTTTTTCTACTTCCAGCTATTAATTTATTCTAGAGAAATGGGCTATCTCTTTGTCATGCTTGACATAGTTAATTGAATGCACAGCTTTCCATCCATTCACTTGCACTGTATAAGTTCATCCATGGAGCGGATTAGCATAAAGCATTCGTCCATCGACTCGGATACAAGAGGCTTGGGGGTTCAATCCCACACTAAACACTTCACAAATGAATAAAGGAATTGATCCTCCTACCTCCTGCATACTACTGCCTAGAAATGTAAGGGACAGGCACTTCATTCCCCAAGATCTGAAAAGGCTAGGTGAAATTTGTCAGTTTTCATATAAGTTCATCCAGGTTGAACTCTACAAATTGTCGAACCATTCATAAAGATGATAGATGACAGTCATGTGGGTGTGGCAACTATCAATTAGGTTTTTTATCTCTGCATCTGTAACTGTCTAAGGGCATTCCCTGCAGTGCCTGTATAAAGTGGCCATTCCCTCTGTATGCTTACACAACTTCTCTAGAGTCATCATCATCATCAGGTGCCGTGCCGGCAGGTGTAGGCAATCATGGATCTCCACAAATCTCTGTCGTTGGTGTTTGCTATCAACTCAGATGTTGACGCTCTACCGTGCCAAGAAGTCAGGCTATCCAAAATTTTCTCTCTCTGTTTTCCTCTGTCTCGTCTACCCTCAATTTTACCGGTTGCCGCAATGTGTTCTAAACCTCTCCTCTTCATCACATGCCTAAAAATGATGACTGCCTCTTTCTTATATTGATGATAAGCTTTCTCTGTGTCTTGATCTTATTCAACATCTCAACATTAGTTTCTATAGAGTATCAGTCAATTTATCACATGACTGGTGAGATCAAATGGATATACATAAGAGACAGTGGCGGCTTGTTTTCATTTTTGTTGGTGGGGCCAGACATTTTTTCTGGAACATCATGGTTTTTGTTGCTATATTTTAATTTATAAAATTAAAAAATACACGTTATATATTATTTTTGGTGGCGCCCGACCCCACTGGCCTTTAATGACGAGCCGCCACTGATAAGAGACATGTAAATTTATCTTCACTTGGGTAATCTCATATTTTCTAGCCATGTCTGGTAAAGTAATCATGTATTGTCTATCCTTAAATGAAGTATCTCTTGTACGCCCATGGATCATCCTCATAGCTTCATTTTGCACAACATCCAGCCTCCTCAGTGGGGTTCTTATCATAATACAGAGGCATAGTCCATAGCCATAGAAGAAATAAAAAGTAGCAGTAAGCAATTTATTCATGAGTATACTATCTTCTTGTCCAAATCAAATTATGGAAATATTAAACACCGATTCCCATCATAAGTAGACCGGGGATAGCGAGAGAGACATCACAAGTAGACCAGAACTGACTATCACAAGCTCCAAACTTTTCAAGGATATAGGAGCCTCCAAACCCTACAGATACTTCGCAAACAAATAAAATAATAAACAGCAAAATACTATCTCTATTTTATAAACAACAAAACAGTAAGACTTTAGATCTGAGCATCTAATGAAATAACCATTATGAGTAATAAAAAAAATGAGAAATTAAAAAGATTATAAACAGAATGACCAATTAAAAAGGTGACAAACAAATTAACTAACAAACACCATGATCAATAAACAAAAAATCCCCAATAAAGATGATAGCAATTAAATATAGCTACCTGTAAACATGACCAATAAAAAAAAGCCAAAGACAGAAAATATGATCACAACAATATGATCAATAAACAACATCATCACTAACAAAATAACCAACAAACAACATGACTAATCAGCAAAACAACTAATAAATAAAATGACAAACAACGTAATTAACAAACTACATGATCAACAAACAACATAACCAGCAAAAAGAATCATCAGCAAACTACATATATATATATATATATATTTCTCACGTATAGTTATGTTACATAGGGCCTGCAAGTAATCTCTCCATACCGCTCTGTAGCAAACTACATGATCAACCAAAAAAAAAACCACTCACTGATCTGCAGCCTGCACCTCAGAGATGTATAGTTGCCCATTCCTGGAGAGAAAATATTGAGCGTTGAGTTCTGGCCGTATAAAGTTGAACACGTCCCTTTTATACCACCTGTAGGACAACTCTGAAAAACACAAAAAGAGGTTAACGTTGGTCGTAATGATGAGTAGTAAAGGTTGTTGAGAGAGTACCTTCCTAACTAGACAGTAATGCATATGAATCAAGTCAATATCTTGCTCCATTAGAAAGTAAACATGGTTCTGACAAACAACCAGTTTCACGACTGGTGAGCAGAATTATAAACTATGTTATAGGGGCCTACTGAACACTACTTGTGTATGCACTATTACTCAATCAATCAAGTGCCATGCCTGCCGGCGTAGACGATTATGTCTCTCCACAACACTCTGTGCTTGGTGCATGTAATCCGTTCGGACGTCGATCTTGTGTGAACCACGATGTCAGGCCATGCAACATCTTCTCCCTCTGTCTTCCACGATCTCTCCTTCCCTGAATTTTACTATCTTTTACTAGAAGAAGAAATATTGTGTACGTGCCAGCAATTTTACTCTGATGATAATAGCAGAGATGTATTCAATGTGAATGTGCAGCTCTGTAGATGTATGAGAACATACATATTCTAGTGATTGCAGGTTAGAGTACTGAATGCTGGATAAGTATCCATGTAAAGATATTAAAACAGAGAAAAGTTTATTCTAAATTTACATTGAATGGATGTCTTCCTTGACGTTCAGATCTTATGAAGTGACTTGTTTTTGACCATAGCTTGAACTTTGTGATTCAGTAGATACTACCTATCAAGAGTTGCCTTTTAAAAAAATTCACAGAAAAAAAACTAACAAACATATTGTAATTGTAAAGACTGAAAGTAGGGTGACTGGACAAAAAAATGTAAAATTTAAAAATCAATGAAAAATTCCTACAACAATTATAATAACAAAAATATATCAGGGAACCTTGCGGGTGAGTCGGATTGTGTGCACTGCAGCTGAGAACTTTCTACATAAGAAATAGAGAGTGGAACACAGTGGTTGTTTGCCGAAGTTCAATAGTAGTGGTCATCATCAACAGATGCCATCTCCACATCAAAAGTAGGCTGCAATGGGCTTCAACATTCCCTGTATTTTTCTTTGTTGTCTGAGCCAGTTCTTGCATTGAAGTCATCCTGAATCCTGAACTTATCTGCAACGGGAATTGATGCAATAATTGCATGCAACTCACTGTAGAACTTGTTTATTCTGATTTGTCATATTTGCTGCATCGCTGATGATGGTGCATGTTTTCTTCCATATAGTAGGGATATCTTGACAGTCATAAGCTAGTTCATTAATACCATTGAATATAACTATAGGCGTAAGCTGTTGGAGATGGCGATAATAAGATATACATTGTTGGAGGTGATGACATAATGTAGATTGTTGGAGGAGACATAGTAGAATGTTTTGCTGTTGATAGGGGGTTGTCGATAGCAAATCTGATAACATGTTGCGCTAGTGACAATATGCCGCGGAGATTCAGAGATTCGAGGCCATCTTGGGCCAAAAATTCTTGGTGGCAGTTATATTACATGAAACCCTGATCCTTCATTTGGGAATCTAAAGTACCAAGTACCTCTGAAGTCAGAGTAAAACTCGTCTGAGTGCCTAGGGATACTGGTGATAAGAAAACCAAGCCTTCACGCAAGAAATAAGTCAGAGGTGTCATATTAGGCGTCATGACTATGCCTGCATTCATAGCAGGCAAACGAAAAAACAAATTATGATGATAAAAATTGTAGGAAATTGTGTTAGTATATAAGCTGTTGAAGATGGTGATAATATAAATTATTAGAGATATGATACACAGCTGTCTTACCTGTATTATGGTTAGGTGGCTGGCATGTGATCTCTTTTCCCATATACATAGTTGCAACAATAGCACTGGGTGCGACATTAGAGAATTGATCAATAACTGTGGGCAAGTTGAAACAGATTACTGGTAACAATGGTCAATAGTAAAATAAAGAAAACAATTGATAGAAATTACTGGAGATTTGAAATGCCAGGACTCAACCGCAAAGACTAGCTATGAGGACGCAACTTCTTGAAAGCTTATAAAAGTTGTAATTAAGGATCGTTTTATATATAAACGCTCAACAAAAAGATGATCCCGATTAATAACAATACAGAAGAACAGGATGTGATCTTCCGACTAAATCTGACTTTTTGGTCGAAACGCTGCTGTGTATTGTCATTGTTTTTTGTAAAACTACAGTACTTTGTTATTATGTGTTTCGTACGTTCTGGACAACATGCCAGCGAGAGTTGGAAAATGACTAAAGATATTGAAAGCAAGTTGAATGCATTTGAAAATAGATGTCTGCGAAAAATAAAGAATATAAAATGGAACGAATTCACGAGAAGTGATAAAATCAGAGAAATGTCTGGTCAACCACTAGTAACAACTGTTATAAGAAATAGAAGATGGATATATGTTGGACACACTTTGAGGAGAAATGATCAACGAATATCAAAGCAGGCATTGAAGTGGGATGCAAATGGTTCAAGAAAGAGAGGACGACCTAAGGAGACCCTAAAACGAACAATGCTGAGAGAGGCAAGAAATATCGGTCTCAGTTCCATGGAGTAGTTTGAGCGAGATGCCCAGGATAGAGCGGTATGGAGAAATTACTTGCAGGCTCGATGTAACGTATAACGGTACGAGAGGAGTTATTATTATAAGTTCTGGACACAGAACTAGCATTTTGTTTAACTTCCTTTGCTTAGTCTCTGATAGGTTCCACTCTGTCTACAGGGAAACTATTGATATTATATTTTCAGAAAGCAAAGGTACTTGAGGAACAGACACTACTTATGTGACTATCGCTGGTGATTCATAAGAACTAGTTCTTTTTAACAATCTTAGTCTGAACATCAATGCTCCATAAGAACAAGTTATTTTTAGCAGTCTCAAGCTGACCACTGATACTCCATAGGACTCAAATGCTTTCTAATAGTCTCAGGCAGTCTGTTGTATTCTTTGAACATTATCAAATTTATGTCTGAGAGTGAATGTTGAATGGTGATATGGGGTAGTGACAGTAGTAATGATAGTAGCAGTGACATGTGGCAGTGGTGATGCCAGCAACAAAGGTAGTTATAAGTAGTGGAGAGATGAGCAGTGACATGTGGTAGTGGCAGTAGTAATGACAGTAGCAGTGACATGTGGCAGTGATGATGCCAGCAGCAAAGGTAGTTATAAGTAGTGGAGAGATGAGCAGTGACATGTGGTAACATATAAACGCACGCACAAACGTAACAGATTATATCTGAAGGCAACTACTACTTACATCCATAGGAGAGCTCTACAGGGCTGGACATGACTGTTCCTAGTTTGTTACTGGCTACACATGTGTACATACTGACATCTAGTGAGGTGTCCGGCTGAGTACAGGAGGTAAATACACTATATTATTAAAATATTTACCAGAAAGAAACAGAGGAGTATGACAGGAGGGTTTGCTCAAACTACAGAGAGAAAGAGATGAGTATAGCCACAGTTCATACATACTACAGAGAGAAAGAGATGAATATAACAGCCCAGTTCATACATACTACAGAGAGAAAGAGATGAATATAACAGTACAGTTCATACATACTACAGAGAGAAGAGAGTATAGCACAGTTCATACATACAGAAAGAGATGAATATAAACACAGTTCATACATACTAAGAGAGAAAGAGATGATATAACAGCACAGTTCATACATACTACAGAGAGAAAGAGATGAGTATAGCCACAGTTCATACATACTACAGAGAGAAAGAGATGAATATAACAGCACAGTTCATACATACTACAGAGAGAAAGAGATGAATATAACAGCACAGTTCATACATACTACAGAGAGAAAGATGAATATAACAGCACAGTTCATACATACTACAGAGAGAAAGAGATGAATATAACAGCACAGTTCATACATACTACAGAGAGAAAGAGATGAGTATAGCCACAGTTCATACATACAACAGAGAGAAAGAGATGAATATAACAGCACAGTTCATACATACTACAGAGAGAAGAGATGAATATACACACAGTTCATACATACTACAGAGAAAGATGAATATAACAGCACAGTTCTACATACTACAGAGAGAAAGAGAATGAATATAACAGCAGTTCATACATACTACAGAGAGAAAAGATGTAAGCACAGTTCATACATACACAGAGAAAGAGATGAATATAACAGCACAGTTCATACATACTACAGAGAGAAAGATGAATATAACAGCACAGTTCATACATACTACAGAGAGAAAGAGATGAATATAACAGCACAGTTCATACATACTACAGAGAGAAAGAATATAACAGCACAGTTCATACATACTACAGAGAGAAGAATAATATAACAGTACAGTTCATACATACTACAGAGAGAAAGATGAATATAACAGCACAGTTCATACATACTACAGAGAAAAGAACTATAACAGACAGTTCTACAACTACAGAGAGAAAGAATATATAACAGTTCATACTGAAGAGATAGTATCATACAGTTCATACACTACAGAGAGAAGAGATGATATAACAGCACAGTTCATACATACTACAGAGAGAAGAGATGAGTATACCACAGTTCATACATACTACAGAGAGAAAGATGAATATAACACACAGTTCTACATTACAGAGAAAGATACTATACCACAGTTCATACATACTACAGAGAGAAAGAGATGATATAACAGCACAGTTCATACATACACAGAGAGAAAGAGTAATATAACAGCACAGTTCATACATACACAGAGAAAAGAATGAATATAACATCACAGTTCATACATACTACAGAGAGAAAAGATGATATAACAGCACAGTTCATACATACTACAGAGAAGAGATGAATATAACACACAGTTCATACATACACAGAGAGAAAGAGATGAGTATAACAGCACAGTTCATACATACTACAGAGAGAAAGAGATGAGTATAGCAGCACAGTTCATACATACTACAGAGAGAAAGAGATGACTATAACAGCACAGTTCATACATACTACAGAGAGAAAGAGATGATATACAGCACAGTTCATACATACTACAGAGAAAGAGATGACTATAACAGCACAGTTCATACATACTACAGAGAGAAAGAGATAGATATAGCAGCACAGTTCATACATACTACAGAGAGAAAGAGATGAGTATAGCAGCACAGTTCATACATACTACAGAGAGAAAGAGATGACTATAACAGCACAGTTCATACATACTACAGAGAGAAAGAGATGAGTATAACAGCACAGTTCATACATACTACAGAGAGAAAGAGATGAGTATAGCAGCACAGTTCATATCATACATACTACACAGAGAAAGAGAGAGATGACATTATACAATAGCACAGTTCATACATACTACAGAGAGAAAGAATATAGCAGCACAGTTCATCTACTACAGAGAGAAAGAGCATGAGTCATACATACTACAGTTAGTTCATACATACTACAGAGAGAAGAGATGACTATACAGCACAGTTCATACATACTAAGAAAGAGAAATATAACACACAGTTCATACATACACAGAGAGAATAACAGAAATACTAGAAGCACAGTTCATCATACAGAGAGAAAGATGAATATAACAGCACAGTTCATATTACTACAGAGAGAAGATGAATATACAGCACGTTCATACATACACGAGAAAAGATGAGAGACATTTGTGATAGTCTTTTTTTTTCGATCGAAGCACTTGAGCTTTCATCTCTTCGGCTGGGTGCCATGGACATCGTAACCCTTCGGTTTCGGTGCCGAAAACACCGTAAATCTGAAGAACCTGGGCATTTTATGCCAGCCCGTGGAATTGAACCGCACTACGGGGGCTTGTACCAGTCGTCAACGCAGTACGAACACGCTGCAGGCGGTTTGTGATAGTCTACATGTACACTTGAGTTTGTGAAGTCTATGTTTGTACACTTGAGTTTGTGACAGCCTATGTTTATACACTTGAGTTTGTGATAGTCTATGTTTATACACTAGAGTTTGTGATAGCTTATGTTTGTACACTTGAGTTTGTGATAGCTCTGTGTGTACACTTGAGTTTGTGATAGTCTATGTTTGTACCCTTGAGTTTGTTATAGTCAATGTTTGTACACTTGAGTTTGTGATAGTCTATGTTTGTACACTTGAGTTTGTGATAGTCTATGTTTGTACACTTGAGTTTGTGATAGCTTGTTTGTACACTTGAGTTTGTGAAGCTATGTTTGTACCCTTGAGTTTGTTATAGTCAATGTTTGTACACTTGAGTTTGTGATAGTCTATGTTTGTACACTTATTTGATAGTTTGTTGTAGGTCAATGTTTGTACACTTGAGTTTGTGATAGTCTATGTTTGTACACTTGAGTTTGTGATAGTCTATGTTTATACATTTGAGTTTGTGATAATCTATGTTTGTACACTTGAGTTTGTGAAGACTATGTTTGTACACTTGAGTTTGTGATAGTCTATGTTTGTACACTTGAGTTTGTGATAGTCTATGTTTGTACACTTGAGTTTGTGATAGTCTATGTTTGTACACTTGAGTTTGTGATAGTCTATGTTTAAAAAAGAACATTTACGATGATTTATGTCTGTAGTCAATATATGAAGTTGCATAGATTAGGTACAGTTATTATTAGATAGCCTACTGTAAGAGCTCATTATCAAAGCTATTGATATGTGGCAAACTTAGAGGTTATATTATTTGACACTAGGTGTCTAATAAGACTTTCTATCTCATTTTAATAATAATCATGATTAGACTATATTTAATGAATAATACATGTATCAAACTCATTTAATGAATAAATACATGGATATAAACTCACTTTTAATGAATAAATACATGTGTATAAACTCACTTTTAATGAATAAATAATGGATATAACTCACTTTTAATGAATAAATAGATGGATATGAACTCACTTTTAATGAATAAATAGATGGATATAAACTCACTTTTAATGAATAAATACATGGATATGAACTCACTTTTAATGAATAAATAGATGGATATAAACTCACTTTTAATGAATAAATAATGGATATAACTCACTTTTAATGAATAAATAGATGGATATAAACTCACTTTTAATGAATAAATAGATGGATATAAACTCACTTTTAATGAATAAATAGATGGATATAAACTCACTTTTAATGAATAAATACATGGATATAAACTCACTTTTAATGAATAAATACATGGATATAAACTCACTTTTAATGAATAAATACATGGATATAAACTCACTTTTAATGAATAAATAGATGGATATGAACTCACTTTTAATGAATAAATAGATGGATATAAACTCACTTTTAATGAATAAATAATGGATATAACTCACTTTTAATGAATAAATAGATGGATATGAACTCACTTTTAATGAATAAATAGATGGATATGAACTCACTTTTAATGAATAAATACATGGATATAAACTCACTTTTAATGAATAAATAGATGGATATAAACTCACTTTTAATGAATAAATAGATGGATATAAACTCACTTTTAATGAATAAATACATGGATATGAACTCACTTTTAATGAATAAATAGATGGATATGAACTCACTTTTAATGAATAAATACATGGATATAAACTCACTTTTAATGAATAAATACATGGATATGAACTCACTTTTAATGAATAAATACATGGATATAAACTCACTTTTAATGAATAAATACATGGATATAAACTCACTTTTAATGAATAAATACATGGATATGAACTCACTTTTAATGAATAAATACATGGATATGAACTCACTTTTAATGAATAAATACATGGATATAAACTCACTTTTAATGAATAAATACATGGATATGAACTCACTTTTAATGAATAAATACATGGATATGAACTCACTTTTAATGAATAAATACATGGATATAAACTCACTTTTAATGAATAAATACATGGATATAAACTCACTTTTAATGAATAAATACATGGATATAAACTCACTTTTAATGAATAAATACATGGATATAAACTCAACTTTTTAATGAATAAATACATGGATATAAACTCACTTTTAATGAATAAATTACATGAATCACTAATGAATATCATGTTACTCATTTTAATGAATAAATACATGGATATAAACTCACTTTTAATGAATAAATACATGGATATAAACTCACTTTTAATGAATAAATACATGGATATAAACTCACTTTTAATGAATAAATACATGGATATAAACTCACTTTTAATGAATAAATACATGGATATAAACTCACTTTTAATGAATAAATACATGGATATAAACTCACTTTTAATGAATAAATAGATGGATATGAACTCACTTTTAATGAATAAATAGATGGATATAAACTCACTTTTAATGAATAAATACATGGATATAAACTCACTTTTAATGAATAAATAGATGCATAGAATAACATCGGAAGCAAATTTAGTTAAGGAAATGAAAACCGATTAAATGAATTCAGAACGGAATCTACTGAATAAAAGAATTTTTACAGAACACTAAAATTTGTCATACCATATGTGGAGTAACAGAAATAGTCATATCATGAGAATGAAGATAAGTTTATTTCCAAATTTTGCTTATAACAGTAGAAGCTTTGGTCTGAGATCACAAGGAAGCCAAGAAGCAAACGGATAGATAAAATTAAAGAAATTCTATGACATCATGGATTCATATAAACCACAGCTACACTTGTCTTAGTAACGAGAACTTAAACTTTCTATGACAGTTCACTGCATAAGTGGGCTAGACAGAGACAAGAGAATGTCTGAAAACTTGTATAAGTGAAAACTTAGTCAGTCAGTGTTTTAAATGTAACAAAACAAATCAAATGATAGGACAAATAGCGCCAATTTCAAAATGCAAACGACACCGTGAACACAAAAAAGAACAATGTTCAACACAATCTTTCTCCCACATTATGTTACCAGTGCCAAACCTGGACGCTGACATCAAATGATAGAAGAAAACTAGTCACAATAGAGATGAAGTGTCCACTCAGAATGCTGGGGGTAACAAGAAAAGACCGGTTGAGAAATGACGACATCAGGAAAAAAGTGGGTACAACATCAGTACTAAACTTCATCAAGAAACAACAAATTAAGTGGTTCGGCCACGTAAGCAGATTACCAACAGACAGTGCACCTCAAAGAGCAATGTTGCTACGATACAATGGATACAAAACAAAAGATGAACCTCAGTGGCGATGAAAGACACTATTTAGGAAGCGCACACTAGGGCTCGTTCTAGAAATCTCTTCTTAACCTAACGATGTGATGCAAAATCAGGATTGGAGAAAAGAAAGTCAGTGTTTTTTTTACAAAAATCATGATATTTAATGTTCGAAAACTTACATTTGCAAAAATCAGTGTTTTGAAGGTTTACATTTATGACAATGAATGTTTGAAAACTTACATTTGTAATAGTTAATCGTCCATTAGTGACAGTGAAACGAGGTCCTGTACGAGAAGACACCCACTCAACATCTGTTCTGTAGATGCATATATCAAAATCTCAGCATTGTGATAATTAAAATCTTCTTTCCCAGGTAGCAAAACGGATTATCTTTAGATGTTAAGTCACATATAATGATTAATATAATCTATGAGTTATAATCCTAACATTTCAATCACAGTCATGTCAAGTCAAATGATTAATATGATCTGTGCCATATATTTGGAAGACAAGTTTTAACAGATGGAGATTCAAAATATTATATAGCAGCAAAAATAAGCAAAACAAACTTTGACATACTTGAAACACATATAGACACAAAAGGGCTTAATTTGAAAACCAAATGCAGAATATACTGAAGTTGCATTTTAGGAATATTGCTATTACAATAGCAAAGGCTGGAAAATGACCGCAGGTATTATACATACATTAGAGACTTTTCACACTAAATGACTTGAAGAATTCTGCGAATATTTTATCTAAAAATAAAATCTCAAATTAGCAGCTGCGGAAGAAAACTAGTTGCTCATCAATGGTAACCACAATCGGAGAAAGATGGAGAAGTTTTGAACATGTACAACCTGCTGCCTTGCAGGTTTGGCTGAGGACAGTCAAAGGCTGACGGAGAGCGAACCCAGTAAACGCTGGTTGAAACCAAACACATCACTGAAGGATAAGCAACATAGCTCCACATGTTACTGAAGATTGTCAACGTACACCCGTTCTTGGTGTTAGGCTGTTTATATATCACAACTAGAATGATAAAAACGGCCGTAAAGAACGACCGAGAGAGAGAGAGAGAGAGAACATGTACGAGTACGTAGAAAATCAACAATCACTTTGGTAAAGATAGTTTTCGGATGGACAGCGGGCGGAAAGAGGAGGCGGCTGAGCTCAAAAGAAACTTGGAGGACAGTCGAAATGAAAATGAGAGAGTGTGAACTGAGATTAATATCTGGTGTATAAAGGCAGCAGCAGATTGACAGCAAAGGAGAGCACAGAACGACGCCAAAAGTCCTCAGGACTAAGAACCAGATCAACACAAAAAGCCCTTATCAGGGCTACACACAGAACAAGACCAAAAATCTTTCTCAGGGCTCCACAACAGAAAAACACAATATTCAACACACATTCCAAACCAGGACGAGTCCCAGGCCACACCACGAAAAAAGGCCATTACGCCCTGATATAACCAAGAAAGACACATGTCTTAGGTTGAACGTGCATGCCTCGGCCATATAGAGGCTTAATCCCCTACTTAACAAACAAACAAATAAACAAACAGACGAAACAAAGATCACATGAGAGTACTTTATATATCAGTTTTGACATAGATAGAATAGAAATAGATTACCCATATTTCTAACATCTCTAACATTTCTAATAGTGACAGTCACAATAAATGATTAATAAAGGAAGCGCTGTCTAAAACGGTAAAATGGGTTATACTTTCCGTCTTCTTCTTTTGTCGTCACACTGTTTGTTATCCGGTCAGTGTCGTGGTTTTCTGTTTATTATGTTTTGCGCTGCTCTAGTTGCTCGGGTGATATATATTTTGCATTTTTTACAGGATTCTGCTGTCATATATCCAGTTATTTCATGTTTTTTGTTCTCGTCTTCTTTCCCTCGCCATTTTTGTCTTTTTACCTTCCGGACACCACATTTTACTGATTTCAATGTCGATGAGAATTTCAAGACAAAAAATATTTATGAATGGCCATTGGCTGATTCGTATGTGTCGATTCCTCCCCGCCAATAATGGCTGACACATTCCGTTTCTGAGGACATCTCGTTTTTGAGGTTGTTCTATAGACAGTTGCAGTCCCCTGCTGACGAGATCTGTCTTCCCGGGTATTTATGAGTAACAACATGCTTAACGTAGCGCTGACATGAACACGATCTCCCCGTGTTTATTATCTTGTTTTCGTTCGTAACAATTCTAACGCCCACAAACGGCAACATAACTACACTTTTAATTCTGAATGAGAGGATCATAACTGTGTTATTGAATACAAAGACAAATCCGAGAGTTCATTGTATAATGGTAGGGAATTAAAAAATGAATTAAAAAAAAAAGGAATATAGAACGACATGTCCTCACTTATCATAGAAACATTAATAATGAATTCATTGTGGTTATTGAATTGTCAATGAACACCAGATTTTCCTCAGTTTGCAACGAATATTCTGTGTCAAATTTCATATTATGTAAGTATAATATTTTTGAAAGTTAAAAGTTTAATAAGAATTAGGATTAAGTTGCCATCTGTTATGACTTTGATTAATATTTATATTAACATTTCTTTATTACTGTTTTTATTATTATTATTGTTAGTATTATCATTATTATTGCAATCGACACACGGAGCCCGAGCCTCCACTGACATCACTAGAGTGTGTCTCATTTGATCGTTTTGTCTTATCCACATGTGCCGTGAAGTGGCGTGGGGAGTTTCAATTTCTATCATGTGCCAGGTGTGTTGCATCAGTAGTTGTTAGTCTTTGATATCGCATCGCCCGAGTGGTTACCGGGGCCCAAATTTGGAGTGTAAAGAATAGAACCACTGTTACCTGCCACGCATGTCGTAAGAGGCGACAAAGGAGGTTTGGCTGAAATCGGATGCACGTGTCCTAAACGTGTAGAAGTCTATGCGTTTAGGAACCTACCAAACCAATGTGCAACGTATACACGTTCTTGTCAAAGATCAAACCTATCACAAAGAGTGATTAAAATTGGTCGTAAAGAACGAAAGCAAAGAAGAAGAAGAAGAACATTTATATGTCAAAAGTTTAAAATAATGTATTGTGTGTTACTGTCTGTATGCATGTATTCAGCATATTTCTTTGACACTATCATTGCGAATAAGAAAAGTAATGACACTTGCACATCAATGCTATACTAGGGTACATACTGGCTAGCAGATTTACGAAACCATTGATAGTCAGGTCGAGGGTTGCCTGTAGCCTGACAGTCTAGTATTACTGTTGACTTTCTTCCCCCAGAATCAAAGAATACTGTGTTCTTAGTAACGAAGGTGATATTAGGACCTTGCTCCCATTGGTTAGGGTCTGTGATACCAGTTCCATAAGCTGCAATAGTGAACATACATCGATTATAAGAAAATGAATACACAAGCTTACACGCAAGTAAGTATACGCACACACAGACAACAAATAAACAGAGACATCACCATCAAGGTACGTATCCTTTATAGGACGTTGCTCTCTTTGCAGCACATCTGAAATTCACTCTGTCTCTAGCTAGTTCACCCACTTCGTCGATGGTCATATTCATGGTTTCTTTAATATCTTGTAGCCATCTTCTTCTTGGTCTGCCTCTGCGTCCTGGGACCCTGCCCTCTAGTATTGTTCTTTCCAGGCCACCGTGACGCTTGATGTGACCAAAGTATGTAAAGCAGAGACAACTAAATATATTTGTCTCATATATAATGTCAGTAGCAGACACCAGTCAACACGAAAGAACAATCTTGAGCACATAATAGGGTTATTATATTTTATTATTGTATTCCTCTCGTGTCATTATAGGACATGCATGTACATTCTCTGTAGTGCTCTATTCTGTTCTACATTCTAAATGTATATCAACTATTTACAGCTACTCTTTATTTCTTCATATTTTCCCTCTGTTATTGTTGATGCCTGTGCAGGGTTCTTTGATCACAATGAACTTGAAGAATTCTTCTGAGACATCTTTCTTCAAAGCCTCTCGTACGTTAAGGCAAAGGGGATGACAAGTGCACCCTCCCCCCCTTACCTCATTCCATGGAAATGGACTTTTTGATAAATCAGTTTTTGTTTGTTTCGAATCTGGTCTTCTCCATTCTGAGTAGTAAACTATCAACTACAATTTTTTTAATTAGTTGTTGCCCCTCTGGAAAAGTTGTTGTGGAAAAAGTATGCGTGTTCAACAATTCAGGTAGATTTAGAGGCGTCACAATGCACACTAGTTCACCCTATTTATTTTGTCTGTTACCGGAGGCTACTTACTGTGTCCAAATATATTTAATAATTTAAAAAAAATTAAAAGTAATTTAAGGATATATATTTTGATTGTTTCTTCAAGACAATAGTTTAATTTCAAGCATTACAGACTTATGGTACAATCAGGCCAAGAACACGATGGATAGATAACATCTCAGAGTCCCTGCGAAAGCATGGACTGACAACGTCAAGCGCAACACACCTGGCTCAAGATAGAAACTAACTCTCCCACGTAGCTTCACGGCAAATGTGGTTAAGATAAGATAAGATAAGATTGACGACGGTAACATTATATTTTAGCGTATTTAATTATTAACAGAAAAACTAAAATTGACTAACAGTGAAACAATTAACCAAGGAAGCACTTATACTCGAACACATATAACCATGCCATAGGGACATATTGTTGCAGGGGCGAAACTGGTATCGATTGGGTAGAAAATAGTCAACTAGAAGATTTGGATTTTGCAGATGATATTGCCTTGTTAAGTATAATAATAATAATAATAATAATAATAATAATAATAATAATAAAGCCCATAACCCGTTAGGGTCACTGTGGAGACATCAGCACAAAAACGCACGCCATGAGTCTCTGTCTTCAACTCTTCGAGAAAGTGTGGAGAAACTCTATTCTGACCAGCTCTTGATGTTGTCAAAACAGGATTTTTTTTTCAGGATTGACTTAATACTTAGTGGTTTTTCTATTGAAATATGTGATAGCAACATTGACATTGTTAGGTTTACATTTGAAACTGCACTCGTAGTCTTGGTCCAGGGACACACGTTTCTCTGTTCTTATCTTTTACTGTTCTTTATAAGACGTTTTTGTACCTCCACACTCTTGCCTTTTTCCCCTTTGTACAGGTATATCTCATATTTGGTTATATATGCATGCTGCTTCATACAAGGGTATCATATCCAATCTGGTTTTTAAGGGCTTTAGGGAAGCGGTGGTGTTTAACCCTTTCGCTGCTACATACTTTTCAAGGGCTGAGCTGAAAATAGCTATTCTTTGTTTCTAGGTCACAAACGTGAATGTACGCCTATAGCAGTGACAGTAGCAATGTATAAAGTGTTAACACGTCTTTAGCCCACAGAGGAGAGATAGTAACAGACGTGTTAATGCGTCTTTAGAAGTGATTGGGCAAAACGTATATATACGTCTTTAGCAGCTACAGGGTTAAGATAAAAAAAAGTTCATTGTTTATTTGAGGATCATCTTTATCACACATCGGACATGTCCATAATTGCTCCGATCTTCTCCTACACATGTATGTTAGCTACTCCTACACATGTATGTTAGATACTACTACACATGTATGTTAGCTACTACTACACATGTATGTTAGCTACTCCTACACATGTATGTTAGCTACTACTACACATGTATGTTAGCTACTACTACACATGTATGTTAGCTACTCCTACACATGTATGTTAGCTACTCCTACACATGTATGTTAGCTACTACTACACATGTATGTTAGCTACTACTACACATGTATGTTAGCTACTACTACACATGTATGTTAGCTACTACTACACATGTATGTTAGCTACTACTACACATGTATGTTAGCTACTACTACACATGTATGTTAGCTACTACTACACATGTATGTTAGCTACTACTACACATGTATGTTAGCTACTCCTACACATGTATGTTAGCTACTCCTACACATGTATGTTAGTGTGTTTAGACTAATAACTCCCATTCCTTGTTGGTTAATTTATCTACTGTGGTTTCTCTCGTGGTTTTCCCGTCTTGTCGCACCTATTGATATGCATAACTTTCGCAACCGAGATAGAGAATACAAAGAAGTAGTAAAGGGTGACAGTAAGAAAGTGAATGATACATACAAGAAATAACATAGAGATTAGGCTACAAAATGAGACGAAAATAAAGAATAAGAAATGGTAGCATAAATCTATCACTTACAGAAGTCTCTCTTCTGTTGGTACAGCTTCCAGCTGTCTTGTTTGCTGATTTCACAGATAAATGGACTTGTCTTCATGAGTCTACTCCATGCCCACTTATAATCATGTTGAGAGCCTGTGAGTATATTTGTCAATGCCATGGTCATTTACATTGTTGCTATGGTATTATAAGATGGAGAGGGCTGTGTTGGTGAATGTGATGGTATTTGTAGCAGTGGTAGAGGTGGCATATGTTTGCTATGATGTGCTCTCAGTACTTTCATTTTTCACCATAACACTAAAAGAACTGTCATGTTCTGTACTGATGTCGGCAGCACTGTCAGGCTTTACTCATATGCTGACAGACCTAACATGTTCTATACTGATGGTGGCAGAGCTGTCATGTTCTATACTAATGCCGGAAGAGGTGTAATGTTCTATACGGATGTCGTCAGCGGTGTCATGTTCCAAGCGGATGCCGGCAAGTGTGCTATGTTCTATACTAATGATGGGAACACTGTCATGCTCTATACTACTGATGTCGGCAGCAGTGTCATGTTCTATACTGATGTCGGCAGCAGTGTCATGTTCTATACTGATATCGACAGCAGTGGTATGTTCTATACTGATGTCGGCAGCAGTGTCATGTTCTATACTGATATCGACAGCTGTGGTATGTTCTATACTGATATCGACAGCAGTGTCATGTTCTATACTGATATCGACAGTGTCATGTTCTATTTTCTATTTTCATGTTGACAGTGATAACATATTTTATAATGATGCCGACAGTGTTGTTACGAACTATACCGATGCTTCAAGTGCTGGTATGTACTTCAATGACGCTAGTCATTCTATCCTGTACACTAATTGATCATGATTGTGATATTTGAAACAGCCGTAGACCGCTGCATAAGAACAGAGGAAGTAATGGTAAACAGTATAATTGTGAAGACGGATTTGGCGATGGTGATGGCAGGTTGAATAGTGGTAGTGATTAAGTGTATATCATTTCTAGTAATGATTTGTATGATGGAATAGTAGTAGTAGTATCAGGTTGCATAGAGTCGCAAGTAATAATTTGTAAGAAAGTGTAGTAGTAGTAGCAACAGACTGAATAGAGTTGCTTGTGGAAATCTTATGTATCTTACAGAGCAAGAAATTGTAGAAGAAAACGAATTAAAAAAAACAACAACTGAAACTATACAATTTCGAAATGATTATGCGAAATTTGCAAAAAAAGTGTGAAGTTGGTGGAAGTGTAAACAACTAATACCAGTTAAGTCTCCAGCAAATCTATAAACGATCTGAGTGTAGTTAATCTTGCTACGTGGATCTTGAATGAGTTGGTTGTGTTCGGCTAGGCTTGGGAAATAGTCGGTGAGGATTTCGCTGCCGTCTGCCTCCCATATCAACTTGCCACTCATGTCTCTGTACCCACTTGTAAACCAATCTAGTCTGTCAGAGAGAATAGAGACAAATACAACATGTATGTTAGATGATGATCAGAAACTAGTATAACTTTAAATTGCTTTCTTTAAATATCTTTAGAAAAATGTGAACAAAAGCAACCAGGAAAAATTCCAAAGATGTAACAAAGTTGGACCACATTATGAAAAGCAAAACATTATTGGGCAGGGGGTGGGGTATCATTAATGAGAAGCCAAATCTAGCAGCCATGAGACTAGTATTCAAGTGAAGCAAAAGAAATGCGCAGATAAAGTTATAATAATGTGTGTATGGATAAAACATGAATAAATGCTCAGACCACTAATTTAAAGGAATGACAGTAGATATAACGATAGTGAGATTAATAGCAAGTAGCATAGAACAACGCTTGACAATAGTCTATTCAGGTAGTTGATAAGTGGGCTGGTGAAGAATGCTTAACTCGCTTTAAATTCAAAGTCGAAAGACGTTCTAGATTGTCATACATAGATGAATCATCAAATATTTAGATAGTTAATCAAGAAGACATATTCCTTCTTTAGATAAGCCTTCTTGACTGAAAACGGACAATGCATCATAAAACAACGTTGTGGCACAGGAAGACAAAGTATCGAAGTCATCAAGTACAAGATAGGAATAACGATGTGACTGACAAAGACCACATTCCATTTAACGAAATGCAATTAAAACCAGAATTATCATTTTTAAAGGAGATAAAACAAGATAAAGAAATGTCATGTTGGCAAGTCAGTAGAGACCCATGATCATATGTGTTTGAGACTGCCACAATACCATTCATATTTAAACCCAGGAAAACTACAGTTTATGATCCGAAAGGTAGAGACTGGTTCGGCTAGATCACTACAATCGTCAAGAATTTGCAGAATTACACTTAGCTTCGTTTCGGGGTATATTAGTAATGATTAGTAGTAATACGGGGTGTCATTTGCAATGAGAGAGCAGGCAGGCTGACTGGCTCTGTAACCATATCAAGGAGTCAGCCAATGGATAGAGCTGACATTCTGAGCGCTCCCATAGAGTGTGGCCGCAAAAAGGATTTTCATTTAAACAAATCCATGTCTACTGCCAGATTGCAAGAGCTAGGATTGAAAATTGAAGTGGAGAGAAAAGAACAGCACAACAGGTATATGAGTAGGCTCATCAATCAAAATCAAACTGGTACGGCCAGTCGCTGGACGCTGTTGGAGATATTGCGAAGGAGATCGAAGCACCTATGGACATGTCCGAGTGCAATAAAGATATGTCAAACTGAAAACTACATTTGACAACAGTTAAAGGACAGGTGGCAGCTGAAAATAAAACGTTCATACAGTGTGATTTTAAGAAAATGATCTGCTGTGAAAAAAGATGACTGCACTAAATATTAGTACCATGTCTTCAAAGAGGAAAAGGTTTATTGAAGAAAAGATAGATTGTGTTTCGTTCAGTCGAGAGTAATAATCAATCTTGTAGACTCGTCTGACTTTGAATAATGCAATAAATAGACTCTATGTATGTTTCTATAAGCAAACATTATTTGCTATGCCTAAATATAATTGAAAGACGTTTAAATGGCTCTCAGTGGCGTGGAGGCAAAATACTTGCATCTTGCTACAAAGGTATTCGGTTGATTCCTCGCGTGGAGAAATCGGAATATTTGTCCAGATATCCCTGATCTCAGTGTAGAATAAGATAAAGTTCTATCGAAAAATCACGCTGCGGACAGTTTGGTTGCAAATTGTTTCGCGTGGATTTTAACAAAGGACGATGGCACCATCCGTTCAGAAAGCAATGGCAAACTACTGAATGCCTAGAAAAATCACAAACAGCGTTAAAAAAGCTGGGGTTGATTCGCAAAGTCCTGTAAAGGATATGCAATTAACTTTTTCTATCGAAAACGTATGTACAGCGTTCAAGTCGAGTACGTAAAAGAACCCTTGGCAGTTAAAAATTTATAAAAATATATTGCAAAGTCGCTTTTCGGGCAGAATTCATGAAACATATTAAAATAATATTTCTACAAAAAGAAAATGTCAGCATCGTCAACACTACATCGGGAACTCTCGATGATGCTATGTAGCTCATGCATTTCTGCTAAGGTCTTCCTATGTAAGCTATAGATCGGAGCACACATAATTATTAACCCAAGTGTAATATGTCTTTTGATGACATAGAAAGTAAGAAAAAGAAAGAACAATTTATGACAGTAGCGGCTCGTTATCATTTTTGTTAGAAATTTTCGGAAAAATCGTGGTTTTGTGTTGGGTTATATTTTAATTTATAAAATAATAAATACACATTTCACATTATTTTTGGTAGGGCCCAGCTCCACTGGACCCTAATGACGAGCCGCCACTGATCTATGACATCAGACATCAGAAGAATTCTTACGGTACTTTCACGGTAGATAAAACTAAATTCTTCCTTCCTTTCATTCGCTTGAAATACTATCTATACATTCGATGTTGTCTCTTGTATAAACTTCACTGTCTTTTGAAGCTAACACAGAGGTCCGTGTAGTTTTCTGTCGAGTGTTGTTTCGTTAGGCCAGTGAGTTTGTCTCAGTATATCATATTCTGGGCAGTCTTAAAGTATGTCCTCTGCAGTCTGATGCGCTTGTCCACATGGCTGAATTGCCAATCTTGAATTTTGTAGATATGTTGCTGCGGAATCATTTGTGCCATGTTCTAAGGATATAACTAAATGAACCTTGTCTTAGAAAATGTGTACACTATTCAGAGCATTAAAATAATATGGTGTCAAAGTAGAAAAAGTGTTGTGATGGTAAAGAAACTGAAACATATCAGGAGGTAAGATTAGAGGTACACTGTGTTTACCAACTCAATTTTTTGGTTTTTTTTTCGATCCAGAAGCACTTGAGCTTTTCAGCTCTTCGGCTCGGTGCCATGGACATCGTAACCCTTCGGTTCGGTGCCACGGACACCGTAAATCTGGGGAATCTGTGGCTTTTTCTGCCATCCCGCGGAATTGAACCCGCATACACAGAGGATAGTCACCCGTAGTCCAACGCGCTACGAACACGCTGGGCAGATGGGCTTTCCAACTCAATAAGCACCCCTTGAATCCACGAGACACCTGAGAATATTCTAGCAGTTATCTATTGTCTTGTTTATCATATCGTACTTGAAGATATATCTTATTTCAACAATATCTGCTTTCATACTGCGTGTACTTTAAATTCATACGGGTCAAGCTCACAACACTGGGTAACAACTCGGTAAAAGTGTGACGACAACAGAAGAAAGAAGAAACCCACGCGTCAAAAATGCCACGTGCTCTTACATCAAAGCAATGGGTTTACCAGTCAAATCTGTTTTGCTGTTGAGGTCGTGACAGGTCATTGTATGTTTTAAATTAAAAAAAAAACACTGAAATCTAATCGTTAACAATTTTGCATACAAAAGTAGCATGACATAAATGTTATTGTTTGAATAAATAATCAGATTAGGAAATTATTAGAGGCTACATAATATGTTATTTTACAGAATAATGTTGAAAATATCATGGACAGAAAATATAACAAATGGCAATGTTCCTCAAAAAGGTGGCGAGAACATGTTGCTTGTAAAAAAGCATAGGAAAGAAAGGAAAGGAACCCTTTCATACCTCGTGGTATATAGGTCAATACAGTATTAGGCCTGTATTTTTCATTGACCGTCGGCACACGATGGGTGATGTGGTCAGCATCACGCCGGCCGCCTTTAGGAAAGAAACACAATTATTTGGATATGTTACTAAACGACAGAAGCTTGAATAGGCTGTGACAACCGACAAGATGCAGTAGAAGACAGATAGGGGTGGACAGAAGGAAACGATTTTTGTGACTTTAACATTATTGAAAATGAAAATTGTGACACATCCTTTACAAGACGTAGCCATCAACCACAGCAAACGAGTCGTTGATTTTCAAGGCATCACTTATACGGTAAGTAGTTTGCCACTGCTTTCTGAACGGTATGGTATAATTTTACCTTTCGTAAAAATCCCCGGAAACGAATTTGCTTCCAAACTGCCCGTCGCGGAGTTTTTAACCAGGTACGCCTGGGTTGTGATCGAACTTACTACCGCTTAAGCTACAGACGCCGACATTATTAACATTTTTACAGTATGTGAACTCAGTGCTAGAGCAAGAGGCATAACTGTGACATGATAACTACATCTGCTGTAGTGACATAGCTAGAACAAGAGACAGAGAGATGGGAAATAACATGATAAACTACTTCTGCTGTTATAACATAGCTAGAACAAGAGACAGAGAGATGGGAAATAACATGATAAACTACATCTGCTGTTATGTCACTTGATGATGATTATTGTTTGAATGATTGACACATTCAAATCTACTAGTTTTAACTCAATCCATACCAATGACCACTTTAAGTAGAAATCTAGGGTCATTCTAGGAACTCGATCTTGTCTATATTGAGATCAGATATCGTTCTTTCTTTCTTTCTTTCTTTCTCGAATCCTGTATGCCTCACAGCGTCAGGACAAGAAGAGATTTCTAAAACGGGCCCTAGTATGCGCTTCGTAGATAGTCTCTTTCGTCGCCTCTGTTATCTCTGAGGTCCATCTTTTGCGTGGCCGGCCTTTTGCTTTGTACCCATTGTATCGGAGCAGCATTGCTCTTTGGGGTGCACTGTCTGATGGTAATCTGCTTATGTGGCCGAACCATTTAATTTGTTGTTTCTTGATGAAGTCTAGTACTGATGTTGTACCCACTTTTTCCTGATGTCTTCATTTCTCAACCGGTCTTTTCTTGTTACCCCAGCATTCTGCGTAGACACTTCATCTCTATCGTGACTAGTTTTCTTCTATCGTTTGTTGTCAGCGTCCAGGTTTGGCACTGGTAACATAATGTGGGAGAAAGATTGTGTTGAACATTGCTCTTTTGTGTTCATGTTTGCATCTTAAAATTGGCGCCATTTGCCCTATCATTTGATTTGCTTTGTTGCATCTGTGTTGAATTTCATTAGTTATTCTTCCATTTGCTGAAAAAATGCTCCCCAGGTATGTGAAATCTTTTACTTGATTTAGTAGGTGATTATCGATGGAGATATTGGTAGAGCTTTCCTCTCTGGCGAATGTCATTACTTCTGTTTTGTCGATGTTTATTCTCATGTTGTATTCGTTACATGCTAACTGGAGTCTGTTGATGTGTTGTTGTAGCTGTTCTTCTGTTGTTGATATGATTGCCTGATCGTCTGCAAAAAGAAATTCATTTAGGAGTTCTCCGAGGTTGTTTCCTTCGCTGGTGTTAGCTGTCACAATATCGCTTTCACGCGGGAAACGATTCGATTATCTTAGGGGTGAAAGATGAGCATCTTGCTTGAGTGTTGTAATTGTCGTTATTTAAAACATCCCACTCTAAATAGGAAAATTTAATCCTGGGACCACACGCCTCCAAAGTAAGCACACGAACCACTACGTTATTCTGGGATGCTCTACATATGTACAAATATAGCAAATTATAGTTAAGGATCTGCATATTTGCTTACTGTCAAGATGTAGTTGAAATCATATTCTTAACAACTGTCATGTGTCCAAACACGGTGCATCACTGCAATACCGATCATAAACTTCTCAATGAAGTAACGTGTTTATTCATACTTTCATCTCAAACTGTTTGAACTGTGCATTCTTCTTAATCTTGTGTATTTGAAGAAACAGTGAAACACTTTACTACTTTGACTGTTTGACTTAGAGCCGCTATATGTTGACTTTATGGCTTCAATTCTTCATATGGAAAAAAAAATATTATTCAATTGAGCAATCTTTGAGGGAAAATTTATGTGCAAGTTCTTCCTGTCGTATTATGTTAATAAAACGGTATATATGTCTGTTTTAGCTTTTTAACTTCTTCGTCCTTCAGAGCAGATCTACTGGCTTTCAGTATTTGTTAAGATGACACAAAGTCAGTACACTGGCTAATTCAGTATACTTTGCAATATAAATGCCTCTAGAGGATAATACGGAATGAAAGAGTTAAGCTGCTCGAAGGATGAATGTGCTCATGGTCCCCCATATCCTGAAGTGAACCCGAGGTCAGAATATTTGATGGGTCCTCCAACAACCGCAAAGATTAAGGATTGAATACACAAAATTAATATTTATATTTATTAACACTGATTGGCTAGCGAATTGAGAAAAAAAACAACCGGATTGCAGCTGACTTGAATTTATGTCCTATTTCCCAGTTGCAGGTATATGCATAAATTCAGCAGCAGTTTCCTTAATTATTAACCGATTTTTATGAGTAATATACCATTGTGAAGGTAAATGAATTTTCTTTAAAATAGATCTAAAAGAAATACACAGTGGCGCTCCCAGTGGCTTATGAGAGCCAATCAGTTAAGAAAAAAACCTGTATTGGTTGACTATTATTAGTAACTGACAATAATATCAAACAATATATGCAAAATATATTTTCTAGAAGTTCACATGACTGAGAAATTAATTGTTCATGGTTATCACGGCCATCGAACCTTTAGCCACCCGAGTGGTACCGGGGCCCAAATTGAGGTGTAAAGAATAGAGCCACTGTTACCTGCAACGCATGTCGTTAGAGGCGGCTAAGGAGGTGGCACGTGGGGCTAGCTACCCTACAACGATGGCACCACCCGTTCAGAAAGCAATTGCAAACTACTGAACGTAATAATGTCTAAAAAATCACAAACAGCGTTAAAAAGCTGGGAGTTGATTCGCAAAGTCCTGTAAAGGATATGGAATTAACTTTTTTATAATAAAATACAGTAGTTGATAATCTACGGATATTCTTAAATCTTGTCTAGGTTCTATAGAAGTCTTTAGGTTTCCAAAGAAATTGTGGTTGCACTCGTACTCAGGGCCGTGCGGTATATTTTCTCAGTATGATGCAATTAAATGTTTTTTCTTTAAAATAACCTTCAATTGTGATTTTTATTTTGCTGCTTATGACGCCCCCGTACGGTACCGCCTAACGCGGCTGCCTCTCTGTATCGTAGCACGTCACGGGCCTGCTCGTACTTCTTCATCAACTACTACTTATGCCCTTTGAGCAACACTTTTCCACGAGTTACGTAAGTGCTGCATCTCTTGCACTAATTCTTCTATAAATGCGGTCTCGACCAAGGGATATTTGTGTACTTTGCATGACAATGTTCTTGCTGTTAATAATTTGGGACAAAACAGTGCCCGTATCAGTCTTTATAAGATTGTAAATATTTTGTGTCCAAACCTTTAGATGTGTTCAATGTTGGAATGGGTTAATCTTGTTTCTCTGTCTCCAAGTATGACATCAAACACAGCTAGTAAGTCTGTCTGGATAATATCTAACAATAGCTCGTACAGCTTGAATTATTTAATTTGTTTCGGAAAGACTTTGAAGAGATAATGAATGGTACATGTTTTTTTTAAAAAGTGCTTTCCAACGTGCGAGACTGAACAAACAAAGAGTGAAAGGTTTATATATTGCAAAAAAAAAAAGTTATAAGATATATGGGATGAGTTTTGCAGCGTTTAGTACTACGTGATTACACGAATATACTCCACAGATAGAGAATAAGATACATCTGTTTATGATGGTGAATTTAATTACAATTCAGTAGAACAAAATTCCCACTATGATCATCTAGTGCAAGCACTGTTCTAATCTGGAATGATTTTCTGTGTTGTGCAGTCGACGCTGTTCAAAAAATACAACAAAGTGAAGCTATTTTTTTTGGAGAGCTAACTGATTTGTGTTCTGAAAAACGCTCGTCTGCAGGCTAGGCAATTGATTCCATTACAAATAAAGATTTATGGTTCGAGTTCTGTCTTTGGTAATTGCTTTTTTCCGGAGGTCCTAAATACTTGTTTACTGTCTGTTTATTTACTACATTCATTGATCCCGGTGTTTACTGTCTGTTTATTTACTTCATTCATTAGTCGCGATGTTTACTGTCTGTTTATTTACTGCATTCATTGATCCCGGTCTTTACTGTCTGTTTATTTACTACATTCATTGATCCCGGTGTTTACTGTCTGTTTATTTACTGCATTCATTGATCCCGGTGTTTACTGTCTGTTTATTTACTACATTCATTGATCCCGGTGTTTACTGTCTGTTTATTTACTACATTCATTAGTCCCGGTGTTTACTGTCTGTTTATTTACTACATTCATTAGTCCCGGTGTTTACTGTCTGTTTATTTACTACATTCATTAGGTCCGGTGTTTACTGTCTGTTTATTTACTACATTCATTAGTCCCGGTGTTTACTGTCTGTTTATTTACTACATTAATTAGTCCCGGTGTTTACTGTCTGTTTATTTACTACATTCATTGGTCCCGGTGTTTACTGTCTGTTTATTTACTACATTCATTAGTCCCGGTGTTTGCTGTCTGTTTATTTACTACATTCATTAGTCGCGATGTTTACTGTCTGTTTATTTACTACATTCATTGATCCCGGTGTTTACTGTCTGTTTATTTACTACATTCATTAGTCCCGGTGTTTACGGTCTGTTTATTTACTACATTCATTGATCCCGGTGTTTACTGTCTGTTTATTTACTATGTTTATTTACTACATTCATTAGTCCCGGTGTTTACTGTCTGTTTATTTACTACATTCATTAGTCCCGGTGTTTAATGTATGTTTATTTACTACATTCATTGATCCCGGTGTTTACTGTCTGTTTATTTACTACATTCATTAGTCCCGGTGTTTACTGTCTGTTTATTTACTAAATTCATTTGTTTATTTACTACATTCATTAGTCCCGGTGTTTACTGTCTGTTTATTTACTACATTCATTAGTCCCGGTGTTTACTGTCTGTTTATTTATTACATTCATTGGTCCCGGTGTTTACTGTCTGTTTATTTACTGCATTCATTAGTCCCGATGTTTACTGTCTGTTTATTTACTGCATTCATTAGTCCCTATGTTTACTGTCTGTTTATTTACTGCATTCATTAGTACCGGTGTTTACTGTCTGTTTATTTACTACATTCATTATTCCCGGTGTTTACTGTCTGTTTATTTACTACATTCATTAGGTCCGGTGTTTACTGTCTGTTTATTTACTACATTCATTAGTCCCGGTGTTTACTGTCTGTTTATTTACTACATTCATTAGTCCCGGTGTTTACTGTCTGTTTATTTACTACATTCATTGGTCCCGGTGTTTACTGTCTGTTTATTTACTACATTCATTAGTCCCGGTGTTTGCTGTCTGTTTATTTACTACATTCATTAGTCGCGATGTTTACTGTCTGTTTATTTACTACATTCATTGATCCCGGTGTTTACTGTCTGTTTATTTACTACATTCATTAGTCCCGGTGTTTACGGTCTGTTTATTTACTACATTCATTGATCCCGGTGTTTACTGTCTGTTTATTTACTATGTTTATTTACTACATTCATTAGTCCCGGTGTTTACTGTCTGTTTATTTACTACATTCATTAGTCCCGGTGTTTAATGTATGTTTATTTACTACATTCATTGATCCCGGTGTTTACTGTCTGTTTATTTACTACATTCATTAGTCCCGGTGTTTACTGTCTGTTTATTTACTAAATTCATTTGTTTATTTACTACATTCATTAGTCCCGGTGTTTACTGTCTGTTTATTTACTACATTCATTAGTCCCGGTGTTTACTGTCTGTTTATTTATTACATTCATTGGTCCCGGTGTTTACTGTCTGTTTATTTACTGCATTCATTAGTCCCGATGTTTACTGTCTGTTTATTTACTGCATTCATTAGTCCCTATGTTTACTGTCTGTTTATTTACTGCATTCATTAGTACCGGTGTTTACTGTCTGTTTATTTACTACATTCATTATTCCCGGTGTTTACTGTCTGTTTATTTACTACATTAATTGGGGGACTGCCTAGAGTAGTTGATAGTAGCTCGGCCTGCTAGGTGTGAGACGCCTCATAGCTAGGGTTCGAACCTACTGTCCGGCATTTGTTCGAGTCCCTGGTCTTACTCAGGACGATAACGTGAGTACCTCTGAAGTCGGAGAAAATCTGCCTGTATGGCGAGGGAATACTAATTACGAGTACATTGAGCACACGGCTGCCAGTGTAAAGTAATTTACAATGTGCACGCTTCTGCCATTGTAAGAAATTGGAAAAACGGATTTTCACGCAAAATTCAGTTTCAGAGGTGAAACTTCGTCTGAGTTGAAAGCGGACGAAAAAAAAAAAAAAATACATTCATTAGTCCCGATGTTTACTGTCTGTTTATTTATTACATTCATTAGTCCCGGTGTTTACTGTCTGTTTATTTACTGTATTCATTAGTCCCGGTGTTTACTGTCTGTTTATTTACTACATTCATTAGTCCCGGTGTTTACTGTCTGTTTATTTACTACATTCATTGATCCCGGTGTTTACTGTCTGTTTATTTACTGCATTCATTAGTCCCGGTGTTTACTGTCTGTTTATTTACTACATTCATTAGTCCCGGTGTTTACGGTCTGTTTATTTACTGCATTCATTAGTCCCGGTGTTTACTGTCTGTTTATTTACTACATTCATTGATCCCGGTGTTTACTGTCTGTTTATTTACTACATTCATTGATCCCGGTGTTTACTGTCTGTTTATTTACTACATTCATTAGTCCCGATGTTTACTGTCTGTTTATTTACTATGTTTATTTACTACATTCATTAGTCCCGGTGTTTACTGTCTGTTTATTTACTGCATTCATTAGTCCCGGTGTTTACTGTCTGTTTATTTACTGCATTCATTAGTCCCGGTGTTTACTGTCTGTTTATTTACTACATTCATTAGTCCCGATGTTTACTGTCTGTTTATTTATTACATTCATTAGTCCCGATGTTTCACCTGAGGTTCGTATAACTCCTTATACACTATTACTTAACTTACTTAATCCCGTCATGCCTAGTGACACATGGGGCTTCAGAAAGGACTTTCCATGCTCTCCTGTCCCGTGCAACCTTCAGCGCAGAGCCCCACGTCAGAGATGCGGTGTCCAGTTCCTCTTCCATCATGCGCCTCCATGTTGTCCGTGGTCTGCCTTTCTTTCTCTTTCCTTCTGGTGTCCAAGTGAGGGCTACCCTTGCAGGCATTTCTTGTCTCATTCTCATAACATGTCCGAGCCATTTCCATCTTCTCTTTTGAGTATGTCATTCATTGCCTCTTGTCTTGTATCTTGGAGTAGTTGGTTATTGGATATTTTTACTGGCCAAAAGATTCCCAAGATTCTGCGAAGACAAGAGTGGTGGAAAACTGACAGCCTGCTAGTATCTCCTTTGGTCATCCTCCAACATTCCGATCCGTAGAGCAAAACTGGCAAAACAATGCTTTTATAGAGTTTAAGCTTTGTGGTCCTATTGTAGATTTTGGACTTCCATACTGGTTTCATTCTGGCAAAAGCGGTTCTGGCCTTACTTAGACGTGATTTTAGATCTTCCTCTGTGCCACCATTTAGTGTCAGTACGCTACCAAGATATGTAAACTGCTCAACCCTTTCCAGTGTTTCATTTTCTAACATTACTGGTTGTTGGATTTCACTGTTTGTCATAATTTTTGTTTTTCCTGTGTTTGTTTTGAGGCCTACTGTCTTTGCCGTGCTTCTCCCCTTATACACTATGATCATCTGTAATCTTTGCTTTCTCTTTTTGTAACGCCAAACCCCTAAATGATAAAAATAATGTTACATCTACAATTCTCTATTACAGAATAACTTTTCACTTAGTTGTCTCACAATGAATTTACAAATGTAAGTCTTAATCAATGCCATGTCCTTGTAATAATTTCCCAAAACAAATTCCAAGTCAAATGCTGATGTGTTTCCTATGTTCAACACTATTCTCTTGAGGAGATAAAATATCATACAACTTTAATCTAAAGTTTATTTTTTGGTAAAGATCCTTCTTTCGTCAAACTTTAAAAAAGTCTTATTACTTTGGCACCCAACAGCATTTTCATGCCTACTCGGTGTTACCTGGACATGGACAATGAACAATGCGCAGTTGCAAGAAATAAGTACATGTGAAATGTGATGCCTACGAAAAGTTACAAATAACACCAGAAAGGACAAGAGTCACCAACATCAGTATAATAAATAAAGTTGGGACAGAACCTTTCTTCAATTACTTTGAGAAACAAAGAATGTAGTGGTTCGGCCACTTGAGAAGAATGCAACCAAACTTCACTGTATACAGTCTTCTACAACAGAACATCCGGAACAAGGTGAGAAAAAGATGGTTGGATGGCTTAGCAGAATCCTGTCACAAAGCAAAAATAACTATCACCCAAGCCGCTAGTGCAGCGCAAGACAACTACAGAAAACCACGACAATTGGCACAACCCGGTAACAGTGTGACGAAAAAGAAAAGAAAAAAGTTACTAATGTAACATTGAAAAAACCCCGAGACATTGCAGACAGAAAACAGTTTTTTTTAAAATGCAGCACATTCTCTTAGGAAACGTTCTACTGCCCTTTTATTTGTCGTTTTGGTATAGAGCAAAGAAACTTGAAATTATCCAGCGTAAAATTCTCTTGACAATTCTTTATAAATTCCTTTTCGAATTCTTGAAATCTGATAGTTTGTGTTATCACTTGTGGTAGGCTATTTGAGATTACTCGAGGTCAAGTGCCAGAGTCCTCATATTTGATATGAGTTTTTGATAGTGTCTGCTACTGAAACATTGACTATCCTGTTCTTTCACAGTGACTCCTTTCTTAAGCTTTACAATAGCTATTGTTTCATTCAGGATGAGAATTACATGGACTTCTAAAATGACAAATGTAGAGGTGTTGAATGAAGCCACGATACAGAGAAAACATGTTGTTTTTACAATGAGACAGTCATTATTTTTTTGGTGAGAAAGGGAGGTTTAAACACATTGTGACAAACGGTGCAATCGAAAGAAAGGGAGGTTCATTGTGACAACGGTATCGAAAGAAAGGAGGTTAACACATTGTGACAAACGATGCAATCGAAAGAAAGGGAGGTTTAAACACATTGTGACAAACGTCACGAAAGAAAGGGAGGTTTAAACACATTGTGACAAACGATGCAATCGAAAGAAAGGGAGGTTTAAACACATTGTGACAAACAGTGCATCGAAAGAAAGGAGGTTTAACACATTGTGACAAACGTGCATCGAAAGAAAGGGAGGTTTAAACACATTGTGACAAACGGTGCAATCGAAAGAAAGGGAGGTTTAAACACATTGTGACAAACGGTGCAATCGAAAGAAAGGGAGGTTTAAACACATTGTGACAAACGGTGCAATCGAAAGAAAGGGAGGTTTAAACACATTGTGACAAACAGTGCATCGAAAAAAGGAGTTTAAAACATTGTGACAAACGATGCAATCGAAAGAAAGGGAGGTTTAAACACATTGTGACAAACGGTGCAATCGAAAGAAAGGGAGGTTTAAACACATTGTGACAAACGGTGCAATCGAAAGAAAGGGAGGTTTAAACACATTGTGACAAACGGTGCAATCGAAGGAGACGGACAGAGGAAAACAGAAAGAGGATTTAGACAGCCTGACTTCATGGCTCCGAAGAGCGTCGAAGAGCATTGTATTCTTCTTCTGTGTTCTTGCGTTAGTTATGCTGCATATTCATGCTTTGTGTTCTCGTGTTGTAGTCTCATCTCAATCTCAACAAGTCACTTCAATATGTTAGACATATAAGTACTCACATTTATAGCACCAATGAAGTCGAATATGCATTTATTCACAGGAATTGCTGGACAACTACCATCAAACCGTCTCTCATATTATTAATTTACAAATACCAGAAGTCTCATGAATCGTAATTATTCCCATTATATCGATAATTTCCAAACTGTTTCGCATGACGTCACTTGGCTACACATGTAAGATATTGTGACACGCACATATCTCAAACTGACTGATGGCTATTCGCGATCGACAGTTTAACGCTAGACTTTAGTTGTGTTGCACATGTATGGTATTTCAGCACAGACTGACACGTCGAGATAAGAACCGGTAGAGCTGGAGATACAAGATATTGGAGCATGAATAGGCCACATTTACCGTTAAAAACGTTTTAACACGGTATTACCATTTTAAACACAAATTTGAGCCTACATTTGACGAGAAGAGTGAGGAGTATCAGGAAATGCAATACTTATTTAAAAAAGAGGTAAGGAACCAAATTTCCACCATTTAGTATATTGGGCAGTGGCGGCTCGTGATCCTTTTTGTTGATGGGGCCAGACACAAATTTTCAGAAAAATCATGGTTTTGGGTTAGGTTATATTTTAATTTATAAATAAATACGCGTTACACATTATTTTTTGGGGCCCGACCCAACTGACCCTTAATGATGAGCCGCCACTGATATTGGGGAATACCGTGTTGGGTTGTTTATTTTTTTCCAACAGGGCAAAATATGTATTGTGATCAACATCACGCAGACATATTTACTTTCAAACGCTTCCCTTGTACCTAAATGAGAATGGGTCTATCTGGGAGCCGTTACATTCCAGGAAAATCTCACTCCCATTGTATAATTTGATCATGGAATCACACGCATACGAAGCAACCGCACTAGCCACTATGCTATCTCGGATCTCAAAAGCGGTACTTAGTAATAAAAATAATTGAGAAAAAACAAACTGAAATTGGAGTCACATCTCGCAGTTATATGTTATGACATCACGGGAACATGCGATGATGTGATATGGGAGGAGTTTATATCATGGGAACATGAGATGATGTGATATGAGAGGAGTTTATATCACGGGAACATGAGATGATGTGATATGTGAGAAGTTTATATCATAGGAACATGAGATGATGTGATATGTGAGGAGTTTATATCACGGGAACATGAGATGATGATATGTGAGGGGTTGACATCACAGGAACATGAGATGATGTGATATGTGAGGAGTTTATATCACGGGAACATGAGATGATGTGATATGTGAGGAGTTGACATCACAGGAACATGAGATGATGTGATATGTGAGGAGTTTATATCACGGGAACATGAGATGATGTGATATGTGAGGAGTTGACAACACGGGAACATGAGATGATGTGATATGTGAGGAGTTGACATCACGGGAACATGAGATGATGTGATATGTGAGGAGTTGACATCACGGGAACATGAGATGATGTGATATGTGAGGAGTTGACATCACGGGAACATGAGATGATGTGATATGTGAGGAGTTGACATCACGGGAACATGAGATGATGTGATATGTGAGGAGTTGACATCACGGGATCATGAAATGATGTGATATGTGAGGAGTTGACATCACAGGAACATGAGATGATGTGATATGTGAGGAGTTGACATCACGGGAACATGAGATGATGTGATATGAGAGAAGTTGACATCACGGGAACATGAGATGATGTGATATGTGAGGAGTTGACAACACGGGAACATGAGATGATGTGATATGTGAGGAGTTGACATCACGGGAACATGAGATGATGTGATATGAGAGGAGTTGACAACACGGGAACATGAGATGATGTGATATGTAGAGTTGACAACACGGGAACATGAGATGATGTGATATGTGAGGAGTTGACATCACGGGAACATGAGATGATGATATGAGGAGTTGACATCACGGGAACATGAGATGATGTGATATGTGAGGAGTTGACATCACGGGAACATGAGATGATGTGATATGAGAGGAGTTGACATCACGGGAACATGAGATGATGTGATATGAGAGAAGTTGACATCACGGGAACATGAGATGATGTGATATGTGAGGAGTTGACAACACGGGAACATGAGATGATGTGATATGTGAGGAGTTGACATCACGGGAACATGAGATGATGTGATATGTGAGGAGTTGACAACACGGGAACATGAGATGATGTGATATGTGAGGAGTTGACATCACAGGAACATGAGATGATGTGATATGTGAGGAGTTGACAACACGGGAACATGAGATGATGTGATATGTGAGGAGTTGACATCACAGGAACATGAGATGATGTGATATGTGAGGAGTTGACAACACGGGAACATGAGATGATGTGATATGTGAGGAGTTGACATCACGGGAACATGAGATGATGTGATATGTGAGGAGTTGACAACACAGGAACATGAGATGATGTGATATGTGAGGAGTTGACATCACAGGAACATGAAATGATGTGATATGTGAGGAGTTGACAACACGGGAACATGAGATGATGTGATATGTGAGGAGTTGACATCACAGGAACATGAGATGATGTGATATGTGAGGAGTTGACAACACGGGAACATGAGATGATGTGATATGTGAGGAGTTGACATCACGGGAACATGAGATGTGATATGTGAGGAGTTGACAACACGGGAACATGAGATGATGTGATATGTGAGGAGTTGACATCACGGGAACATGAGATGTGATATGTGAGGAGTTGACAACACGGGAACATGAGATGATGTGATATGTGAGGAGTTGACATCACAGGAACATGAGATGATGTGATATGTGAGGAGTTGACATCACGGGAACATGAGATGATGTGATATGTGAGGAGTTGACATCACAGGAACATGAGATGATGTGATATGTGAGGAGTTGACATCACGGGAACATGAGATGATGTGATATGTGAGGAGTTGACATCACGGGAACATGAGATGTGATATGTGAGGAGTTGACATCACGGGAACATGAAATGATGTGATATGTGAGGAGTTGACAGACTTACCTCTGACTGTCGTGTTTACTAAGCCAGTCCTGAATAAACTTATGCTCATTATCTGACTGGATGCTGACCAACGATGACATATTTTGAAGGCAAAAGATAGACGCTTCCTGGTAGGTCATGTCGGTGGTACCAACAAAATGGTAGCAGCTTCCGGCGTTAGGGATCCAAGGAAGGGGGCATTCTGAAAAAAAAATATTTAAATGCGAAACCATATTGTGGTACTCAATTACTGTTCCATCAAATGAGCTTTTATATAGATTGGCAATGTGTGACTATTTAATCCTTAACGAATAACTAATCAACTAAACAAATATATAATATTTAACTAGATGTACACGAACGACGAGCTCGAAATGCGGTGAAAGGGACGTGGAACCGCAAAAGTATTTTCTTAGCTGGACAGTAGTATGCCATTTGAGTTACTTTTAAGTTTTTGTAATAATTCGTTACTATAGCAACAAACAGTCGTACTTAATATTCGTTACTTATCAATCGTTATTTAGTGATTGCTGGGTACTTTAATAACAATCGGCGATATGTTTCTAAAATAGCTCTTCCACAAGCTTAACAGCAAGTTCATCCGCCCCTGTCGCTTTAATATTTTTTCTGACATGCACTACTTCTTGAAATCAGGTTCTTCAAAATTTGGTTCACAATTTAGTATCTCATCTTTTAGGAACGTATTCGTTTGATTTTCAGAGTTTCTCAATTATGTAAAGTATTTTTTCCATCTGCTACATATTTTTACTTTATTATTTCTCATGTTTCCACTGTTATCTTTTATATCATATATACACTGTTGATGGCCTTGTTTTAGTTATTTTATAGTTTCATTATTTTGTTAGTTGGTTTGCATTTCCTTGTCAATGTTGTTCACGTATTCTCACTTTTCTGTCTGAGTGTTGTAGCTACTTTACACTCGACTCTATATTATTGTGTTTATGTTTTACTGTTTATCTTATTCAGCGGAAATTGTCTTGCTTATATTTTCTTTAAAACTGCTTCTTCATTGTATCTTTCCTTGAACTACACTTTTAAAAATGTATTTAATGGTTGCAATCAATGGCATTCTTTTTTAACAGTTTTGACTCTTAAATATATGTTCATATTTGATCAACTTTTCCTACTGATGTTATAATTTGAATTCTCAATGTTTTTGTATTTCTTCTTCATACTTCTCCTTGATCTTGTTTGTTTTCTATTTTATGCCTGATATGATATTTGTATCTTAATGTAAAATCATTTCTTGAGGTTTTTCTAAATTTTATCCCAACCAGGAAGTGAAGACATGTAGCACTGTGCTCATCTATAACTTCTGACGTGGTGTATACTTGTTGCATCTCTATTGTTTATTAACACCTGCTTTATTTAATTTGTGGTTTTCATATCGAATAGCTTCCATGTTGTTTGTGTCCGTCTTTTCTTTGAAATTTGGTGCTGCGTATCTGCATTTCTGTGGCTACTGCTAGACCGATCTTCTTCTTCTTTGCGTTCGTTCTTTACCACCAATTTTAATCACTCCTTGTGATATGTTTGATCTTTGACAAGAACGTGTATACGTTGCACATTGGTTTGGCAGTCCCCTAGCTAGACTGATTACTCACCATCCATTATCGTTTGAAATTGCGTGAATGCTTTCCATTCTTGTTACGTGCTTATAAGTGTTCTCTATACCTATTTTTGCGATGAAATCTCCCAGTCAAATCTCCCAGTCAAATCTCCCAGTCAAATCTCCCAGTCAAATCTCCCAGTCAAACCGACTAAATCATTTTGAGTGTTTTATCGAAGGCATCTTCAAATTTTGTTAAAACCTTATTTAACATTATCTAATTTCCCTTCTACTGCTTAGTTAGTTAGTTTGTTCCTTTCGTGCCAAAGGCGGCACATAGGGCAGAGGTTTTAGATCTCCATGTGATACGGTTCTTTGCTAGCAGTTGGAGATCTTGTATGGTTTTACATCCCAATAGTTTACTTTCTTGTTGGATGGTTCTCGAAGAGTGGTCTTTGGTCTTCCACGTTTTCTTTTCCCAACTGGTGACCACATAAGGACTTGTCGATTTAGTCTCTTTTCGTCTGATCTAAGAACATGACCTAAATATTTCCACCTTCGTTTCCTTATAATATTTGATACGGGTTGTTGGTGTGTTCTATCTCTCACTGTGTTGTTAGAAACGAAATCACTCCATTTTACTTTTAATAATTTTCGTAGACATTTATTCTCAAAGCTGTCCAGTTTCTTATCAATTTTCTTTGTTGATTTCTAACTTTCACAACCGTAGGTCAGTACAGGAATCACACATGACCTAAATAATTTAATTTTTGTGCATATACTAAGGTCTTGAGATTGCCAGATATTCGTTAATTTAGTGAAGGCACTAGCTGCTATAGCAATACGAGAGTTTATTTCTTTCATCGTGTCTCCGTTGTTTGACACTTTACTACCCAAATATGTAAAATGTTCAACTTTCTCCAGTGTTTGGCCATTTATTACGATGTTGTCTGTCGAGTTTGTGAGGTCCATAATTTTGGTCTTGGCAGAATTAATCTGGAGACCAACCTGTTCTGCAAGTGTGCAAAGATTGCTTGTTAGTTTGTGGGTTGCTTGTGTGGTTGAATTCAATATGGCCACGTCATCGGCAAAGTCAAGATCAAATAGTCTGCTGTTATTAAAGCCATTTGATGCCTAGTTGATCATCTTGGGTGCATTTGCGCATGATCCAGTCTATAGCTATCCCAAAAGCATAGGTGACATAACGCAGCCCTGCTTCACACCCAAATTGACTGTGAACCAGTCTGAGTTTCCTGCATCTGTTCTTACACAGCAGGATGCTTCAGAATATTGATGTATTTTTCCTGGAAGCCGTAGGTCTTAAGAATCTCCCAGAGAGTAGAACGATGAAGACTATCAAACGCTTTCTGAAAGTCTATAAAATTTATCACTAGTGGTGACTGGAATTCAATTGATTCTTCTATAATGGATCTCAGCGTGAAGATATGATCGGTACAAGAACGATGTGGACGAAAACCACGTATACTACGTAAAGCTACGTGTACTTTAATCATCGTTCTATTCTATAATTTTTCCTTTTATGCATAATTTATCGATTCTCTCATTAGTAGTTTCAAATTCTATAATTTTTCCTTTTATGCATAATTTATCGATTCTCTCATTAGTAGCTTCAAATTCTATAATACATGCCATAAGATTTTCCTGAAGACAAATCTTGTCCCTAGTACCAGGCTGAGAGAACAATTGGCCAGGTGACTACGGTTGCGACTCTACCAAAAGGGGAAGAATGGATCCCAACAGATGGTAGCATGATGAACTATCTCAACGTTATCATTACTCTTGGAAGAAAATGTAGAGATTGGGGCAACATGAAGGCTGATCTCACAGTTAAGCAGCTGATAGAAGATAATGCAAGGGATGATGATGTTGTTGTATATACTGATGGGTCGGTTCAATGTGGTGAGAAATCCGGCTGGGGTTTCTTGGCTAATGCGCATGGTAGGGTTGTTGCAGAGCGAAGTGGGGCATACAGGACAACTACTTCTAGTATGAGGATGGAGGTTGAGGCTGTTACTGCTGCCCTCCATTGGATTTCTGGGACTTCATTTACTGGGGCAGTTGTTGTATCTGACTCTCAGTCGATGCTTCACAAGATCCAGAAGGGCAGGTTTCGGTATGAGTGGATGTCGTCTATAGAAGTTTCTAACCTCCAGCGGCTTACGTGGATATACTGTCCTGGGCATGCGGGTGTTTACGGTAATGAGAGAGCGGACAGGCTTGCATCAACAGCATCGATTGTTGGGGAGTTGAAGATGGATAAGGGGATATTCTTCGGTCTCTTCGCGACTCTCTGTTGGATGAGGACACTAAAATCGATGTTGAATCGATCAAGCGATTTAAGCAGTTTGAAGTTACCCGTTGTTCAAGTCGAACTGGATGCCTGAGAGTTAGAGTGAGAGGTGTGTTTAATCAGCGAGCCACAGGAACCATCAGTATGCATACTCTTCGACATCTGTTGGGGAGACTGAGCACCTATGGGTCTGCCCGGAGTGCAATGACGTCAGTTTAGTAACCAATAACCAATAACCAATAAATTTCTTGTATTGTTGTTATGTTAATGCTGTAATTTTTCAGTTTCTGTGTTAATTCTTTAGCTACTCCTGCCCTGTAAAGGCTTTGTACATTTTATGTTCCAAATCTTACAAGTATTTTTCCTTTAGAACACATTGTGGTTTAGAACACATTGTGACAACCAGTAAAATCGAGGGTAGACGAGACAGAGGAAGACAGAGAGATAAATTTTGGATAACCTGACTTCATGGCACGGTAGAGCGTCAACATCTGAGTTGATAGCAAACACCAACGACAGAGATTTGTGGAGATCCATGATCGCCTACGCCAGACGGCATGGCACCTGATGATGATGACTTTTCCTTTTCAGTGTCGTTGTCCATTTTTGTCCGTCCCATTTGAGGATCAGATATCCGCTTCTAACACAATAATTGTTTCACGAAGGTCGTTTGCCTTATGTTTTAAGCCCAGTCTGTAGGACCAGAGTGTCTCTCTCTTAGTTTTCTACTAACTATTTGACCTGTCTGCCTTGGGATTTCCTTCTGGTAATACTACCACCAGGATAGCTCTTAGGGTAATTGGGAAACTCAAACTCTTGCATTGCGACAAGGGGAGGAAACCTTCGAGAGAGAGCACTTGTAATAGTTGTTGCAGCGCAGCAACAGTCAGAATCAGCAGTGCAAAGTATTAGCAGCAGCAGCAGGTATAGTGTAATAATAGTTGAATTATTTGCAGTCGCAGGATTTGAAGCAGTAGTAGTATTCGCAATAGTGGCATTGGTAGTGACAGTATCAGCTGTGGTGTCAGTAGAAATTGTAATATTACCATTTGCAGTAGTTGTTCAATGAGAAAAAGTAGCAACAGCAATAGTAGTAGCAGATGTAATTAAAGATACTAGCAGTGATTATACTACTACTACTACTAGTAGTAGTAGTAGTAGTAGCAGTAGCTGTTGTAGTAGCAACACTATTGCAGCAGTAGTAGTACCAAAATATAAAAAGACACAAAGGGTTGGAGAAATCTATTATTGAAGGAGACATCCTGAGGCTGGGCATATGGCCAATGAGAGAGAGACATTCGGAAGGACTGTTAGGGGTGACAAGCTAATGAATGATAAGTTGTGGCAGTAGAAGTAGTAATATCTCTAGTAGCAGTAGTAGTAAAAGTAGCATCGGAAGTAAGGAAGAATTTGCATCAGTGGCAGTAATAGCAGAGTTTTGGCTGATGTTGTTGTTTGAGCAAATACAGGGTGTTCAAGATAATTGCAGCCCGTGAATGGAGCTAATCTGGCATATATGTATGGAAATGGGAAGGTTCAGTTATGACGTGGTATAGGTCAAGGTTGTGTGACGGTGTGTAATTATAGTGCGGGAAAGGGCGATGAACAAATGTGACGTAGGACGAGCTAGTCAGAACCGGTTTAAATAGTAAATAAACACAACTCAATTTGTACCTGGCAACTTTCGAATTGTCAATGGGGCTGCAATTATCTTGAACACCTATGCTAGGTATATGCTAGAATTGCCTTTATAGACTAAAGTAGCAGAAACAACAGTAACTGAAATTGAAAAAGTAGTATCCTCACCGTCTATCACTTGCTGAGCTCTCGCCGTGGACACCAGCATCAGTAACATCATCCACTGTAGCATTGTGCACCGTTTGAGGTATACGATCATCTGCCACAGTCGGCGACACCATCAACTTGATGTCCCTGCAAGAAGTATCACAGGTTTGAATAGGAAAGACACGCTTACTGTCTGTCATATACAGTACAACAAGAGAAAGGAGTTAATATATATATTTAAACACAACAAATACTGTATACATTTGCCATGTATTTATTTTTCAAGACTGTTTGAAGAAGAAATATGCACAGTAAAAAAGAAAATCACTGTTGTGAAAGAATAGATAATTAACATAAAAAATCTAAGGATCACAGGCAAGAATGAATAGATAATTAACATGAAAAATCTAAGGATCACAGGCAAGAATGAATAGATAATTAATATAAAAATCTTAAGTGTCACAGGCAAGAATGAATAGATAATTAACATAAAAATATAAGATCACAGGCAAGAATGAATAGATAATTAACATAAAAATCTTAAGTGTCACAGGCAAGAATGAATAGATAATTAACATAAAAAATCTTAAGTGTCACAGGCAAGAATGAATAGATAATTAACATAAAAAATCTTAAGTGTCACAGGCAAGAATGAATAGATAATTAACATAAAAAATCTTAAGTGTCACAGGCAAGAATGAATAGATAATTAACATAAAAAATCTTAAGTGTCACAGGCAAGAATGAATAGATAATTAACATAAAAAATCTTAAGTGTCACAGGCAAGAATGAATAGATAATTAACATAAAAAATCTTAAGTGTCACAGGCAAGAATGAATAGATAATTAACATAAAAAATCTAAGTGTCACAGGCAAGAATGAATAGATAATTAACATAAAAAATCTTAAGTGTCACAGGCAAGAATGAATAGATAATTAACATAAAAAATCTTAAGTGTCACAGGCAAGAATGAATAGATAATTAACATAAAAAATCTTAAGTGTCACAGGCAAGAATGAATAGATAATTAACATAAAAAATCTTAAGTGTCACAGGCAAGAATGAATAGATAATTAACATAAAAAATATAAGGATCACAGGCAAGAATGAATAGATAATTAACATAAAAAATCTTAAGTGTCACAGGCAAGAATGAATAGATAATTAACATGAAAAATCTAAGGGTCAGAGGCAACACTGATTGGATCATTCACTTATATAACTCAGAACCGCCTCAATCAATGAATAGATAATAAAACATGCGAATCTAAGGGTCAGAGGTAAGAATGAATAGATAATTAACATGCGTAATCCAGGGGTCATGTCAGTCAATGAATACGTACAAAATAAACTTGTCTATATAGGAGAACGAGACAGAAATCTTCATTGTTATATACGTCCAATATTGACATATTAAAGTGCTTCTTGGATAATAGGAAAATAGACAAACCCTTCACAAAAACAAAAATGGTGGACTCGGGGATGTTTTCAACAGAAATAAAATTAAGAATCATAAGGGCTGCTAAAAGGATACATGTAGGTGTGGTGAGAGAGGTTGATGAAGAAATGAAACTTTTGATAAATATACCAACAAAGTAGCTATTTTTTGTGTTTAAAAAAAATGTGGTTTATGGTCATCATAAAATACGACGACTACGTCTGAACACAATGTGATAATAGTAAACATTACTGGGACGAGAGAAAGAGAAGATACGAAACACAATGTGAAAGTGGTAAACATTACTGGGACGAGAGAAAGAGAAGATACGAAACACAATGTGAAAGTGGTAAAAATTACTGGGACGAGAGAAAGAGAAGATACGAAACACAATGTGATAATAGTAAACGTTGCTGGGACGAGAGAAAGAGAAGATACGAAACACAATGTGATAGTGGTAAACATTACTGGGACGAGAGAAAGAGAAGATACGAAACACAATGTGAAAGTGGTAAACATTACTGGGACGAGAGAAAGAGAAGATACGAAACACAATGTGAAAGTGGTAAACATTACTGGGACGAGAGAAAGAGAAGATACGAAACACAATGTGAAAGTGGTAAACATTACTGGGACGAGAGAAAGAGAAGATACGAAACACAATGTGAAAGTGGTAAACATTACTGGAACGAGAGAAAGAGAAGATACGAAACACAATGTGATAATAGTAAACGTTGATGGGACGAGAGAAAGAGAAGATACGAAACACAATGTGAAAGTGTTAAACATTGCTGGGACGAGAGAAAGAGAAGATACGAAACACAATGTGAAAGTGGTAAACATTACTGGGACGAGAGAAAGAGAAGATACGAAACACAATGTGAAAGTGGTAAACATTACTGGGACGAGAGAAAGAGAAGATACGAAACACAATGTGAAAGTGTTAAACATTGCTGGGACGAGAGAAAGAGAAGATACGAAACACAATGTGAAAGTGTAAACATTGATGGAACGAGAGAAAGAGAAGATACGAAACACAATGTGAAAGTGGTAAACATTGATGGAACGAGAGAAAGAGAAGATACGGAACACAATGTGAAAGTGGTAAACATTGATGGAACGAGAGAAAGAGAAGATACGAAACACAATGTGATAATGGTAAACATTACTGGAACGAGAGAAAGAGAAGATACGAAACACAATGTGAAAGTGGTAAACATTACTGGAACGAGAGAAAGAGAAGATACGAAACACAATGTGATAATGGTAAACATTACTGGAACGAGAGAAAGAGAAGATACGAAACACAATGTGAAAGTGGTAAACATTACTGGGACGAGAGAAAGAGAAGATACGAAACACAATGTGATAATAGTAAACGTTGCTGGGCGAGAGAAAGAAGATACGAAACACAATGTGAAGTGGTAAACATTGATGGAACGAGAGAAAGAGAAGATACGAAACACAATGTGATAATATTAACGTTGCTGGGACGAGAGAAAGAGAAGATACGAAACACAATGTGAAAGTGGTAAACATTACTGGGACGAGAGAAAGAGAAGATACGAAACACAATGTGAAAGTGGTAAACATTACTGGGACGAGAGAAAGAGAAGATACGAAACACAATGTGAAAGTGGTAAACATTACTGGGACGAGAGAAAGAGAAGATACGAAACACAATGTGAAAGTGGTAAACATTGATGGAACGAGAGAAAGAGAAGATACGGAACACAATGTGATAATAGTAAACGTTGCTGGGACGAGAGAAAGAGAAGATACGAAACACAATGTGATAATAGTAAACATTACTGGGACGAGAGAAAGAGAAGATACGAAACACAATGTGAAAGTGGTAAACATTGATGGAACGAGAGAAAGAGAAGATACGAAACACAATGTGAAAGTGGTAAACATTACTGGGACGAGAGAAAGAGAAGATACGAAACACAATGTGAAAGTGGTAAACATTACTGGACGAGAGAAGAGAAGATACGAAACACAATGTGAAAGTGGTAAACATTGATGGAACGAGAGAAAGAGAAGATACGAAACACAATGTGATAGTGGTAAACATTACTGGGACGAGAGAAAGAGAAGATACGAAACACAATGTGAAAGTGGTAAAAATTACTGGGACGAGAGAAAGAGAAGATACGAAACACAATGTGAAAGTGTAAACATTGATGGAACGAGAGAAGAGAAGATACGGAACACAATGGAAAGTGGTAAAAATTACTGGGACAGAGAAAGAGAAGATACGAAACACAATTGAAAGTGGTAAAATTACTGGGACGAAGAAAGAGAAGATACGAAACACAATGTGAAAGTGGTAAACATTACTGGGACGAGAGAAAGAGAAGATACGAAACACAATGTGAAAGTGGTAAACATTACTGGGACGAGAGAAAGAGAAGATACGAAACACAATGTGATAATAGTAAACGTTGATGGGACGAGAGAAAGAGAAGATACGAAACACAATGTGAAAGTGTTAAACATTGCTGGGACGAGAGAAAGAGAAGATACGAAACACAATGTGAAAGTGGTAAACATTACTGGGACGAGAGAAAGAGAAGATACGAAACACAATGTGAAAGTGGTAAACATTACTGGGACGAGAGAAAGAGAAGATACGAAACACAATGTGAAAGTGGTAAACATTACTGGGACGAGAGAAAGAGAAGATACGAAACACAATGTGAAAGTGTTAAACATTGCTGGGACGAGAGAAAGAGAAGATACGAAACACAATGTGAAAGTGGTAAACATTGATGGAACGAGAGAAAGAGAAGATACGAAACACAATGTGAAAGTGGTAAACATTGATGGAACGAGAGAAAGAGAAGATACGGAACACAATGTGAAAGTGGTAAACATTGATGGAACGAGAGAAAGAGAAGATACGAAACACAATGTGATAATGGTAAACATTACTGGAACGAGAGAAAGAGAAGATACGAAACACAATGTGAAAGTGGTAAACATTACTGGAACGAGAGAAAGAGAAGATACGAAACACAATGTGATAATGGTAAACATTACTGGAACGAGAGAAAGAGAAGATACGAAACACAATGTGAAAGTGGTAAACATTACTGGGACGAGAGAAAGAGAAGATACGAAACACAATGTGATAATAGTAAACGTTGCTGGGACGAGAGAAAGAGAAGATACGAAACACAATGTGAAAGTGGTAAACATTGATGGAACGAGAGAAAGAGAAGATACGAAACACAATGTGATAATATTAACGTTGCTGGGACGAGAGAAAGAGAAGATACGAAACACAATGTGAAAGTGGTAAACATTACTGGGACGAGAGAAAGAGAAGATACGAAACACAATGTGAAAGTGGTAAACATTACTGGGACGAGAGAAAGAGAAGATACGAAACACAATGTGAAAGTGGTAAACATTACTGGGACGAGAGAAAGAGAAGATACGAAACACAATGTGAAAGTGGTAAACATTGATGGAACGAGAGAAAGAGAAGATACGGAACACAATGTGATAATAGTAAACGTTGCTGGGACGAGAGAAAGAGAAGATACGAAACACAATGTGATAATAGTAAACATTACTGGGACGAGAGAAAGAGAAGATACGAAACACAATGTGAAAGTGGTAAACATTGATGGAACGAGAGAAAGAGAAGATACGAAACACAATGTGAAAGTGGTAAACATTACTGGGACGAGAGAAAGAGAAGATACGAAACACAATGTGAAAGTGGTAAACATTACTGGGACGAGAGAAAGAGAAGATACGAAACACAATGTGAAAGTGGTAAACATTGATGGAACGAGAGAAAGAGAAGATACGAAACACAATGTGATAGTGGTAAACATTACTGGGACGAGAGAAAGAGAAGATACGAAACACAATGTGAAAGTGGTAAAAATTACTGGGACGAGAGAAAGAGAAGATACGAAACACAATGTGAAAGTGGTAAACATTGATGGAACGAGAGAAAGAGAAGATACGGAACACAATGTGAAAGTGGTAAAAATTACTGGGACGAGAGAAAGAGAAGATACGAAACACAATGTGAAAGTGGTAAAAATTACTGGGACGAGAGAAAGAGAAGATACGAAACACAATGTGAAAGTGGTAAACATTACTGGGACGAGAGAAAGAGAAGATACGAAACACAATGTGAAAGTGGTAAACATTACTGGGACGAGAGAAAGAGAAGATACGAAACACAATGTGATAATAGTAAACGTTGATGGGACGAGAGAAAGAGAAGATACGAAACACAATGTGAAAGTGTTAAACATTGCTGGGACGAGAGAAAGAGAAGATACGAAACACAATGTGAAAGTGGTAAACATTACTGGGACGAGAGAAAGAGAAGATACGAAACACAATGTGAAAGTGGTAAACATTACTGGGACGAGAGAAAGAGAAGATACGAAACACAATGTGAAAGTGTTAAACATTGCTGGGACGAGAGAAAGAGAAGATACGAAACACAATGTGAAAGTGGTAAACATTGATGGAACGAGAGAAAGAGAAGATACGAAACACAATGTGAAAGTGGTAAACATTGATGGAACGAGAGAAAGAGAAGATACGGAACACAATGTGAAAGTGGTAAACATTGATGGAACGAGAGAAAGAGAAGATACGAAACACAATGTGATAATGGTAAACATTACTGGAACGAGAGAAAGAGAAGATACGAAACACAATGTGAAAGTGGTAAACATTACTGGAACGAGAGAAAGAGAAGATACGAAACACAATGTGATAATGGTAAACATTACTGGAACGAGAGAAAGAGAAGATACGAAACACAATGTGAAAGTGGTAAACATTACTGGGACGAGAGAAAGAGAAGATACGAAACACAATGTGATAATAGTAAACGTTGCTGGGACGAGAGAAAGAGAAGATACGAAACACAATGTGATAATATTAACGTTGCTGGGACGAGAGAAAGAGAAGATACGAAACACAATGTGAAAGTGGTAAACATTACTGGGACGAGAGAAAGAGAAGATACGAAACACAATGTGAAAGTGGTAAACATTACTGGGACGAGAGAAAGAGAAGATACGAAACACAATGTGAAAGTGGTAAACATTACTGGGACGAGAGAAAGAGAAGATACGAAACACAATGTGAAAGTGGTAAACATTGATGGAACGAGAGAAAGAGAAGATACGGAACACAATGTGATAATAGTAAACGTTGCTGGGACGAGAGAAAGAGAAGATACGAAACACAATGTGATAATAGTAAACATTACTGGGACGAGAGAAAGAGAAGATACGAAACACAATGTGAAAGTGGTAAACATTGATGGAACGAGAGAAAGAGAAGATACGAAACACAATGTGAAAGTGGTAAACATTACTGGGACGAGAGAAAGAGAAGATACGAAACACAATGTGAAAGTGGTAAACATTACTGGGACGAGAGAAAGAGAAGATACGAAACACAATGTGAAAGTGGTAAACATTGATGGAACGAGAGAAAGAGAAGATACGGAACACAATGTGAAAGTGGTAAAAATTACTGGGACGAGAGAAAGAGAAGATACGAAACACAATGTGAAAGTGGTAAAAATTACTGGGACGAGAGAAAGAGAAGATACGGAACACAATGTGATAATAGTAAACGTTGCTGGGACGAGAGAAAGAGAAGATACGAAACACAATGTGAAAGTGGTAAAAATTACTGGGACGAGAGAAAGAGAAGATACGAAACACAATGTGATAATAGTAAACGTTGCTGGGACGAGAGAAAGAGAAGATACGAAACACAATGTGATAATGGTAAGCATTACTGGGACGAGAGAAAGGGAAAATACCGAACACAATGTGATAATGGTAAACATTGATGGAACGAGAGAAAGAAAATATACTGAACAGTTTAACATCATGGCATTGTAATGTATCAACATTAGAGATGATCAACTATCGCAGAGTATATATAGATGTGGATATTTTTTTACGGCGAACATCAGCCGGCGCGGTACCTGATGATGATTTTTAGCTTGACCCTACCCGTCCCAGATCAACAGACTATCCCCTTTCAACGACACAATTACAAAATGTGGGTTGTGACTGATCTGAGCGGAGATTACATTGACAATATTTCGGACACAAAGAATGAAAGAAAAATATCAACAGATATAGGCACAAATATTACGGACATAAAGAATGAAAGAAAAATATCAACAGATAAAGTACAAATATTACGGACACAAAGAATGAAAGAAAAATATCAACAGATAAAAGTACAAATATTACGGACACACAGAATGAAAGAAAAATATCAACAGATAAAGTACAAATATTACGGACACAAAGAATGAAAGAAAAATATCAACAGATAAAGTACAAATATTACGGACATAAAGAATGAAAGAAAAATATCAACAGATATAAGTACAAATAGTATATATATATGGCCCTTTTCATCTTTACAGACGGTCAATAGGCAAGTGTTTTACTGTGACAACTTCTGAGTTTTCGCTTTTTCTCTTGTTGTTCAGCTCTGTACATAAGTCTCTTCTCAAAAGACTCTGCGCCCTTCCGTAATTTGGCTTTCCACACAACTCTGTCATCAGCTAGTCCCTCCCATGTGCTGGGATCTATAGAGAAGTTTTTCATTGAGGTTTTGCAGACATCTTTATATCTGAGCAGTGGTCTGCCCTGGTGCCTCTTCCTCCGAAAGTTCACAGAACAACATTTGTTTTGGTATGCGGCAAGTTTCCATTCTTCTCACATGTCCCAACCATCTTAGTCGTCTACTGCTGATCATGCCCATGATGGAAGGCAGATTTGCACGTTGTAGTACTTCAGAGTTGGTTATCTTGTCGTACCACCTGATGTTCATAATCTTGCGGAGACATCGAAGGTGAAAGATGTTAAGTCTCCTCTCGTGTCTTGAGTAGGCTGTCCATGTTTCTGAGCCATATAGTAAAGAACTAATTACGCAGGCTCGATATATTTGAGTCTTCGTCTGCAATGTCAATTTTTGTTGTCCCACGCTCGCTTTGATAGTATGCCGAATGTAGTAGCCGCACTCCCTATACGAGCGTTGATTTCTTCGTCAAAGAAAGGCTGTCAGTGACCGTGGACCCAAGATAGCAGAATTTTTGCACTGGTGTTAGATGGTTGCCATTTAAAGTGATATTTGATGTCTTACCTCCTGACATAATACAACTGTTTTGGAGACACTTATTGTCAGAGAAAAGAGGTCGCATGCCTTTGACAAATTATTAATTAGACATTGCAGTGTAGTCTCACTGTGGGCGACTAAGGCAGCATCGTCAGCGAAAAGGAGGTCCTTGAGAAGTATTTCCGTCGTTTTTGTCTTGGCTCTTAAGCGAGCCAAGTTAAACAGTGAACCATCAGATCTAGTGCGGATAAAAACATCACCATCAGCGTCCCCTAAGGCGTGGTTCAAAAGGACTGCGAAGAAGATACCAAAGAGAGTGGGGGCAAGGACACAGCCCTGCTTGACTCCACTCTTAACCTCAAAACTATCAGATGTGCTGCCATCGAACTGTATGCTGGCTTTCATGCCCTCATGGAAGGAAACAATACGGTACAAATATTACGGACATAAAAAAGACATGTCACTCAGTTGATAGTCTAGTCAACGAAAAGGTTAAGATCAATAGAAAGACGACACTACTTGAATAAGAGGTGATAATAACAGACTTCTAGCAGAAAATACATTCCTATGTCTAAAATTAGAGATTCATTACAACAAACGTTAGATGAGGAGAAGGTACTTGATCTGATTTGATCTATACAAAAGACAGAACATGTTTGAGATCTATTACACTGAACCTTAGATGAGGAGAAGGTACTTGATCTGATTTGATCTATACAAAAGACAGAACATGTTTGAGATCTATTACACTGAACCTTAGATGAGGAGAAGGTACTTGATCTGATTTGATCTATACAAAAGACAGAACATGTTTGAGATCTATTACACCGAACCTTAGATGAGATGACGCCGATCTGATTTAAACAAGACATAAACTGTTTGACTCTATTACACGAACTTAGATGAGAGAAGTTTTGATCTGTTTGATCTATACAAGACAGAAAATGTTTGAGATCTATTACACCGAACCTTAGATGAGGAGATGTAACTTGGCCTGATCTGATTTAAACAAGACAGAAAATGTTTGAGATCTATTACACTGAACCTTAGATGAGGAGATGTAACTTGGCCTGATCTGATTTAAACAAGACATAACTGTTGAATCTATTACACTGAACCTTAGATGAGAGATGTACTGGCAGATCTGATTTAAACAAGACATAAACTGTTTGAGTTCTATTACACCGAACCTTAGATGAGGAGATGTAACTTGGCCTGATCTGATTTAAACAAGACATAAACTGTTTGAGTTCTATTACACTGAACCTTAGATGAGGAGATGTAACTTGACCTGATCTGATTTAAACAAGACATAAACTGTTTGAGTTCTATTACAACCAAGCAACGATGATGAGATGGTTCTTGGTCTGATCTTGAAACAACACATCTGTAAACCAGCTTGAAAGGTTGCAGATATAAAGTCCAAGGAAGATATTAACAAGAACAATTCTCTGAAATCTTATACTATATTTAGAATGAGAAGTTGATATTTGAGTGGAAACTACTTGAGGAGACATTTGATCTTTTTTTTTGTCACTTTGAGGTGAAGAAAATATCTTAGATTTGTTTGTCCCTTGAAGTGAAGAAAATATCTTAGATCTGTTTTGTCCCTTGAAGTGAAGAAAATATCTTAGATCTGTTTGTCCCCTTGAAGTGAAGAAAATATCGTAGATTTGTTTTGTCCCCTTGAAGTGAAGAAAATATCGTAGATTTGTTTTGTCCCCTTGAAGTGAAGAAAATATCTTAGATCTGTTTTGTCCCCTTGAGGTGAAGAAAATATCGTAGATTTGTTTTGTCCCCTTGAAGTGAAGAAAATATCGTAGATTTGTTTTGTCCCCTTGAGGTGAAGAAAATATCTTAGATCTGTTTGTCCCTTGAAGTAAGAAAATATCGTAATCTGTTTGTCCAATTGAGGGAAGAAAATATCTTAGATCTGTTTTGTCCTTGAAGTGAAGAAAATATCGTAGATCTGTTTTGTCCCCTTGAAGTGAAGAAAATATCGTAGATCTGTTTTGTCCCCTTGAAGTGAAGAAAATATCTTATATCTGTTTTGTCCACTTGAGGTGAAGAAAATATCTTAGATCTGTTTTGTCCACTTGAAGTGAAGAAAATATCGTAGATTTGTTTTGTCCCCTTGAAGTTAAGAAAATATCTTAGATCTGTTTTGTCCCCTTGAAGTGAAGAAAATATCGTAGATCTGTTTTGTCCCCTTGAGGTGAAGAAAATATCTTAGATCTGTTTTGTCCACTTGAAGTGAAGAAAATATCGTAGATTTGTTTTGTCCCCTTGAGGTTAAGAAAATATCTTAGATCTGTTTTGTCCCCTTGAGGTGAAGAAAATATCTTAGATCTGTTTTGTCCACTTGAAGTGAAGAAAATATCTAGATTTGTTTTGTCCCTTGAAGTTAAGAAAATATCTTAGATCTGTTTTTCCCTTGAGTGAAGAAAATATCGTAGATTTGTTTTGTCCACTTGAAGGGAAGAAAATATCTTAGATCTGTTTTGTCCCCTTGAAGTGAAGAAAATATCTTAGATCTGTTTTGTCCCTTGAAGTGAAGAAAATATCTTAGATCTGTTTTGTCCCCTTGAAGTGAAGAAAATATCTTAGATCTGTTTTGTCCCCTTGAAGTGAAGAAAATATCTTAGATCTGTTTTGTCCCTTGAGGTGAAAAAATATCTTAGATCTGTTTTGTCCTTGATGTAAGAAATATCTTAGATCTGTTTTGTCCCCTTGAAGTGAAAAAATATCTAGATCTGTTTTGTCCTTGAAGTGAAGAAAATATCTTAGATCTGTTTTGTCCTTAGTGAAAATATCTTAGATCTGTTTTGTCACTTGAGTGAAGAAAATATCGAATTGTTGTCCTAAGTTAGAAAATATGTAGATCTGTTTTGTCCTTGAGGTGAAGAAAATACGAAGATCTATTTCGCAATATTGCACATTTAAACCATTACTTTTCTTCTTACTCGCAAATAATAAAACGAATCGTACACACTGATCATATTTCTGACTTGAGTAATACACGTTTATGTACAGGGCAAACACGGTAACACACGTTTATGTCAACAGAATACCTAGTACATGACAGCTAAAGTCAGACAAGTTTACGTGTACACGACAACTAAAGTAACTCAGATTTATGTATACATGACAGCTAAAGTAGCACAGATTTGTGTTACATGACAAGCTAAAGTAGCATAGATTTATGTGTACATGACAGCTAAAGTAGCACAGATTTATGTGTATATGACAACTAAAGTAACACAGATTTATGTGTACATGACAACAAAATAATACACTATTTATGTGTACATTGACTACTAAACTAATACACCTTGATGTGTATTGAACTACTAAACTAACACACATTGATGTGTATTGGACTACTAAAGTAACACACCTTGATGTGTATTGTACTACTAAAGTAACACAAATTATATGTATTGTACTACTAAACTAGCATAATTGATTGTATTGTATACTAATCACTACACCTTGATTTATTGATTACTAAGTAACACACCTATGTCTTGATACTAAAGTAACAAACTTCATGTATTGTCTACAGTAACACAAATTGATGTGATTTACTACAAGTAAACAAATTGATGGGATTGTATATAAATTAACACAAATTGATATGTACTACTAAAGTAACCACCTATGTGATTGATCTAAAGTAAAATAATTTGATGTATTGTACTACTAAGATAACACAAATTGATGTGTATTGTACTACTAAAGTAACACAAATTGATACGTTGACTACTAAAGTAAAATTGATGTATTGACTACTAAAGTAACAAATTGATGTATTGACTACTAAGTAGCACCAATTGATTGCTTGGACTACTAAGTAATACAAGTTATAAATATAGATTGACTTATTCAAACTAGCATATTAATTTAGAATATGATACTTCCACTAAGCTATGCCTATTGACGTTATTCAAACTAACATAGATAATTTAGACATGATACTACCACTAAACTATGCTCTATTGACGTTATTTAAACTAGCATAGATAATTTAGACATGATACTACCACTAAACTATGCATTATTGACGTTATTCAAACTAACTAGATAATTTAACATGATACTTCCACTAAGCTATGCATTATTGACGTTATTCAAACTAGTATAGATAATTTAGACATGATACTTCCACTAAGCTATGCTTATTGACGTTATTCAAACTAGTATAGATAATTTAGACATGATACTTCCACTAAGCTATGCCCTAGTGATTATTTTAAACTAATAGATAATTTAGACATGATAATTACCACTAAACTATGCTCTATTGACTTATTCAAACTAGCACAAATAATTAAGATTCGATGTTTAGACTAGGCCATAACTGTTGACTGTTTAAATAAACAAAAGTAATTTTAATATGATGGTCAAACTAAGTCAGTAAATGTTGAATTTGATCAAACAAACAATAAGTACTTTCAACAAAATTCTCAGATTAAACCATAATTTGATTGTCTCTTGTTTTATAGTGGTACCATACTCTAATATGTCGAAGTTTTATGTCCCAAACAACCCGGAAATAGACAAGCCAGTTAGAAAAGATGGCGAGTCAACGACACTTACCTTAATTTATATGACCTTTGTTTCAGTACAAGGCAAACAATCACTTCAAATCAAATTAGTCGATCTTATATTTATTGATGACAAATTTCGATCTAAATTATACAATAAATTGTAATAGCGAGAAACAATTTTTCCGTGTTCTAAATGGTGCCTACAGGTCATGTATGAATGGCAAACAGAAAAATGGCGTCTGTTTAAGAGATAACAGTTACTTGGCAAACTTCGTTATCTTCTCATTTTAATTCGGACCGTGGTTTGTGAAGGGTTTGGTCGGTATTTTGTCATTTGTGTAAGCTGTGTAACTGCCAGTTTGAGTCCGTATCAGTAATACTAGTTCAGGATGTTGACAAATTTGACGGAGATTTCACATTTTGAATATATCAGTAATATTTTATACATTTCTTCAAGCATCTCCTTATTGTGAGAATAGTTATTGAAAGAGAAAAACCAGACGTAAAGCAATTATTGATTCTAAAAAGAACGTTAAATAATATCTAAATTTATTTCAGATAAAGTAAACTGCTTTCTTCACATCAAAGATTCATTGTCGTGGTTCTGTTTCACTTGTTTTTTTTTTACAATTCATGGAAACAAAATAAAGGAAATAGAAAAAACCGCTTTCAAAAGGAGCGTCTGACAACAATCAAGTGATTCTGATGTGCCGAATAGTAGAACGATTTTCGTACGTGAAGTTTCAGATACTGTGCAGTATATATCAGTTTCATACTAAACAGTTTAGTTTCATTTAGTCGTCGGATCATCATAACTACATATCGAACAAATTAGTCCTTAGGTGCGCCAAACTCCTACTTAGTAAATGTTTCTCAGCGTGTGATAACTAACATCACCAGTTCAATATTGGTTTACTATTCTTCTTTGACTTCAAGTATAGTGCTCTTGTCTAGCTACACCACATTTGACTTGGTATTCTTGCAGTCTGGTTAGGCTTGTAGATTCACCAACATTATTAAAATCATTTACGCGTAAAATCAACAGCCATATCTGCAAGCCTATTGGTGCGTTCATTTTCACTTACCCCTGCATCCCCGGATACAAACATAAAACTGATTTTTGTCAGCCTAGAGCTCTTCAGTAACCTGATCATTGTCTTCGAGTGAGGAAAACATCAATAGAGCAAATCTTCTTCTTCTTTGCGTTCGTTCTTCACCACCAATTTTAATCACTCCTTGTGTTATGTTTGATTTTTGCCAAGTAAATGAATACGTTGCGCATTGGTTTGTAGGCCCTAAACGTGTAGACTTCTACACGTTTAGGCGCATGCATCCGATTTCAGTCAAACCTCTTACGACATGCGTAGCAGATAACTGTGGTTCTATTCTTTACACCCCAAATTTGGACCCCGGTAACCACTTAGGCGAATAGAGCAAATGACACTGTTGTTATCATTGCTCTATCACATTTGTCAAATTATAGAAACATCGCAAGAAAGTCTATACAACAATGTATAAAAACAGACTAACTAGGATGTCGTCTGTCTAGAAATATATGTTAACTTCATCCTGACGACACACTTGGTGATCTAGCATAACCAATGTCCTGCAGCGCTAACAGACTAACTAGGATGTCGTCTGTCTAGAAATATATGTTAACTTTATCCTGACGACACACTTGGTGATCTAGCATAACCAATGTCCTGCAGCGCAAACAGACTAACTAGGATGTCGTCTGTCTAGAAATATATGTTAACTCCATCCTGACGACACACTTGGTGATCTAGCATAACCAATATCCTGCAGCGCAAACAGACTAACTAGGATGTCGTCTGTCTAGAAACATGTAGACTTCCTACGCACACTTTGGTGATCATAGCAAACCTGTCGACTGCGGCTAACAGACTAACTAGGGTGGTTCTATACTATTTAAATTTTCCGCGACACACTTAGGCGAATAGCTAACAATGTCCTGATGCTAATCATTGTCTAACTAGATTTGTCAAAATTTTAGTAACATCCGACGAAAGATCTACATACAACAATGTCTAAAAACAGACTAACTAGGATGTCGTCTGTCTAGAAATATATGTTAACTTCATCCTGACGACACACTTGGTGATCTAGCATAACCAATGTCCTGCAGAGCTAACAGACTAACTAGGATGTCGTCTGTCTAGAAATATATGTTAACTTTATCCTGACGACACACTTGGTGATCTAGCATAACCAATATCCTGCAGCGCAAACAGACTAACTAGGGAAAGTCGTCTGTCTAGAAATATATGTTAACTTCATCCTGACGACACACTTGGTGATCTAGCATAACCAATGTCCTGCAGCGCAAACAGACTAACTAGGATGTCGTCTGTCTAGAAATATATGTTAACTCCATCCTGACGACACACTTGGTGATCTAGCATAACCAATGTCCTGCAGCGCTAACAGACTAACTCGGATGTCGTCTGTCTAGAAATATATGTTAACTTTATCCTGACGACACACTTGGTGATCTAGCATAACCAATATCCTGCAGCGCAAACAGACTAACTAGGAAAGTCGTCTGTCTAGAAATATATGTTAACTTCATCCTGACGACACACTTGGTGATCTAGCATAACCAATATCCTGCAGCGCAAACAGACTAACTAGGATGTCGTCTGTCTAGAAATATATGTTAACTTCATCCTGACGACACACTTGGTGATCTAGCATAACCAATGTCCTGCAGCGCAAACAGACTAACTAGGATGTCGTCTGTCTAGAAATATAGTTAACTCCCTCCTGACGACACACTTGGTGATCTAGCATAACCAATGTCCTGCAGCGCAAACAGAAAAATAAATAAACAAATAGTTTAGACTCATAGATAATTAGCGAGATTATAAATTCGACAAAGTAAATATGTTGAACATTTATATACAGAGACATGCAATGCTTTTGAAAACTAGACTCCAATGGGATGTTGTGGGTAAGTAGGCTGGAGAAGGACATATGTCCATTCTACACATGTTAACTCTGTAATAATGAACATCATTGTTTTTTTGTCATAAATTTCAGTTTTTAAAATTCTCTACCAGGTTGTTTTTGATCGATCTCACATTCGTCTTCTCTATGTGATACATAATAATATGACATTTATGGTTATAGTTGTGCAATCATTAATCAATAAGTTGGCCAAGGTATACGATCTATTTTCTCTCACTATAAGTGTCATCAAAACGGTGGATTTATGTCAGGGAAGTAACACATCAACAAATAACAATTTTAAATGGTAACCATCTAACACCAGTTCAACTATTTTGCTATCTTGAGTCTATTGTCACTGCTAGTCATTGTCTTGACAAAGACAGCAACGCTCGAATGGGCAGTGCGGCTACTAAATTCGGCAAACTATCAGAGCGTGGGACATCACAAAATTAACATTGCAGACAAAGATTCAAATATATCGAGCCTGTGTAATTAGCTTGATGTGGTGATAATATTAGTAAAAGAAGGAAATAAATAATTGATTTATCCCCCTTTGCTATGTTCTGGTTCGTGGTATCTTTTAAGTTGGCGCAACGCCAATATACCGGCTAACTTAATATACATTGCAAAAGAAATTCGTTTGTTAGTATAACATATAACGGAGTGAGAGGGTTAATGTATGAACAAGATAGTAATATGTCAAACACGCCCATCGGGTGTAATAATATAAATTAAAGTTCAAATGTCTGAGATCATATAATTAGTTTGTCAATACTCAACAAAAGTTGAAACTTCAGAAATATAGACGAGAAACTTTGTTACTATATTTCTCGATATTAGCATATTCTGCATAAAACTAGGTGACTCATACATAATTAATCTTGTTGAATACACATTTTTTGATACCTGCAATGTTTTTGTTTTAGAAAATAAAATCACAACAGTAAAGTTAAGATAAGTTATGAAGTCAAATGAAAAAATAAAGTTTGAAATACGATGTATTCACTTTCCTGCACCTGGTTTCAGATTCCCCATATGGTACAGTCACCAACAACAATTCTATGGATCTCTGGTAATTTGCACTCTTGAACCAAAGGATACGGTACTGATTGGAAACAGTGGCGTAGCCTGATAATGCGTGATATCTTTGCTGCTACTTAAAATGAATATGTGTCCCTCCTATTTAAGTTCTTTTTCCTTTTAATTGAAAAGCTAACTATATTCAATTATGCAACGAGAGATATTGATTGGACTGGGGAAAATATATTTGATAAATAGTACATATCTCCACTCACATGTTTCACTTGAAGATCAGGTCCATTCTTCTTTCCCTTTGCATAATCTTTACTGTGACGGCATCGTAAAATGTATTCTTCATTCTAACTTTGCTCAAAATGTTACTTTTCAATCGATAAAAGGCTAAGAATGGAGAGTAAATCTTGACCTTGAGTAGATCTGCAGCAACTGTAGATTCGCTTTAATGCTGAAAACGATCTTTCAACGACGCAATGGTTGCTAGAATTATCATAATTTATTCTGCCAATTTGAACACTTTTTTAAAACCTGAACTGAGATCATTTTCAACTAAAAACTGCAGTAAGTTATGAAGTGACTTATTGTAAAACTCCACGGAGCAACAGAGCACCACAAATTAATTTTTCAATCGTACATAGTTGAACATTCCTCATAAACGTATTTAACCACTAAACCCTTCAATTGTTAGTGCTGATTTCACTCCGCACGCATTCTCTATGTAAAACCACAACCTGTCCACCAATATCTTCCCTCGCCTGCTTCACAAAACATTGTAGTTGGCGTTAGTTTCCAAAGTCCAGCTTGCTTTAAGACGGAAACCGCCGACCGATTTTCAGAGACATGCCAAGGGCTGTAACTCGTAACAACTAATTTACAGCAAACACACACAATGCGTGTGATAACAGGACCCTAGAGACCGCTTAAATTCGAAAACAGACAGCTACTTACAGCTACTCTATAAATATGTTATAGTAAATATTGCTGTGAAGACGTAACAGAATAATTACTTTATTATTATTTTCTTTCTGACCAGGCATAGGTGTGCGCATCAGAATACGCATGGAGAATACGCCACTGATTGGAACCCTCGGCCTTCAGAACGCAAAGTAAAAAGTGAATTGTCTGGTATAGCTGCGTTTCTTCTTCTTCTTCTTCTTCTTCTTTGCGTTCGTTCTTTACGACCAATCTTAATCACTCTGTGATATGTTTGATCTTTGCAAGAACGTGTATACGTTGCACATTGGTTTGGTAGGCCCTAAACGCACAGACTTGTATACGTTTAGGACATGTGCATCCGATTTCAGCCAAACCTCCTTAGTCGCCTCTTACGACATGCATGGCAGGTAACAGTGGTTCTATTCTTTACACCCCAAATTTGGGCCCCGGTAACCACTCGGGCGGCTGCGTTTCTTACTTCGGAGGTTCTCTAGTCTTGAAGTGGCAACATACTGCTGGCATTGAACTAACGTTTTTGTAAAACCTCTGAATAACATAATAGTGATAAGAGGGCCACTAGGGAGCTATTATATTCAATGGATTAAAACTCGAGTGCTCCGGCTATCATCTAGAAATGTACATATTGGAGTTAAGAAAAAAATACCTTATCATCATCAATCCTCCTAGTTCTCAATGACACATAAGGTAGAGACTAAAAATTGCAAATCACATTTCGATCGTTGTGCCCTTCTCTGTACTACCTCAAATCCAGCTATATGCCTGTCTCCTGAGCTTCTCTGTACTACCTCAAATCCAGCTATATGCCTGTCTCCTGAGCTTCTCTGTACTACCTCAAATCCAGCTATATGCCTGTCTCCTGAGCTTCTCTGTACTACCTCAAATCCAGCTATATGCCTGTCTCTTGAGCTTCGCCCTGAAAGCTCATCTCCGTGTGTATCAAGGCCTCCCCTTCTTCCGCTATCCCCGCAGTATGCACCTCACCGCATGTTCTAGTCGCCCTTCCTCTCGTCCTGAGGACATGTCCAACAAATCGCCAACGTCTCGCCTGCATCTTTTCATTCATGTTATCCAGACTAGTCCACTACTGAAGATGACACTGTCAATCCCATCCTCCTAGACATACCCAAGCACTTTCCACAGAAGAATGACCGTAGCGAGGTTTAAATTAGCGCTCACATGGCTGTTCTAACCAATCAAGTAGAAGCTACTCACAATGGCTGTTCTAACCAATCAAGTAGAAGCTAGTCACAATGGCTGTTCTAACCAATCAAGTAGAAGCTAGTCACAATGGCTGTTCTAACCAATCAAGTAGAAGCTAGTCACAATGGCTGTCTAACCAATCAAGTAGAAGCTAGTCACAACTAAGACTGATATACACACACATACGTTATATCTCGCGTAATACATTTCAGTAAACAAAATTTTGTCACATGTTGAAGTTATGTGTTTCTTGTGCTGAAGTTATGTATTTCACATGTAGAAGTTATGTATTTTACATATAGGAGTTAGTATTTCACATGTTGAAGTTATGTATTTCACATATAGAAGTTATATATTTCACATGTTAAAGTTATGTATTTCACATGTTGAAGTTATGTATTTCACATGTTGAAGTTGTGTATTTCAAATGTTGAAGTATGATTCACATGTTGAGTATGTATTTCACATGTTGAGTTATGTATTTCACATGTTGATATGTATTTCACATGTTGAAGTTTGTATTTCAAATGTTGAAGTTATGTATTTACATGTCAAATTGTATTTCACATGTGAAGTTATGTATTTCACATGCTGAAGTTATGTATTTCACATGTTGAAGTTATGTATTTCACATGTTAAAGTTATGTATTTCACATGTTGAAGTTATGTATTTCACATGTTGAAGCTATGCATTTCACATGTTGAAGTTGATTCAATGTTGAAGTTATTTCACATGTTGAAGTTTTGTGTTTCATATGTAGATGTTATGTATTTCACATGTTGAGGTTGTGTGTTGCACACGTTGAAGTTGTGTTTCATATGTTGAGGTTGTGTGTTCCACATGTTAAAATGTGTTTCACATGTAGAAGTTATGTATTTCACATGTTGAAGTTATGTATTTCACATGTTGAGGTTGTGTGTTTCACACGTTGAAGTTGTGTTTCATACGTTGAGGTTGTGTGTTGCACATGTTGAAGTTATGTATTTCACATGTTGAAGTTGTGTTTCATACATTGAGGTTGAATGTTGCACATGTTGAAGTTACAACGGGCGTTCGGAAAATAATGCGCAATATTTTGTTTCGGAAACTTTTAAAAAAATTAACGAAATATACAAACAATATGTACGACCATGTTCTCTAAGCATATTTATTTGTCCACATAATCATTATCGAGTCTTATGACCTTACACCTGAAGACAAGAAGCGTTTTAAGAGTTGCAGGGGTTGACCCGGAGACAATAAATATGATCAATAAATAGATAGTGAACAGATATTAGGGGCTTCCGAAAACAAATTACGAAACACAACATTCGAACCACAAACCACTATCTCTTACGGCACACACACTGCCTAGCAAAAGAGACGAGCGTTTTTAAAGAATACAGCCAGCTAGCTCTAAAAAAAAAGAACTTTACTAAGTCGTGTCTTTTTCACAAACATCGTCGTCTGATGAACACAGAATAATCAAGTCAGATTCGGTTAAACAGTGTTTACACAAACACATGCAATAAGCTTTATATGCTTGTATATTCGAGACGAAACAACACCATACATAGACAAAAGTATACACATATAACATACATTCATACATCATTCATAGTAGCTTCAAGTTTATTGTAAGAAGAGAATAAGGTATTATAAGAACCCCAGGGGAAGCACAGGAGCCAATGAATATCATCAATAAATAGACAGTGAATAAGCATTAGAAGCTTCTGAAAAAAAACCCAAATTACCAAATACAGATTCGAACCACAAACTCTTATCATTTACGACACCCATCGCCGAGCCCTACAGACCTGCGTTCAAACACTGTTGATCGAATCTGACCTGATTATTCTGTGTTCCACAGTTGACGCTGTTTTGAAAAAGACGCGGCTTAGTAAAGTTACTTTTTAGTGCTAGCTGGCAGTATTTTAAAAAAACGCTTGTCTGTAGGACTATGCTAGGTAACATTTACTTTATAGTTCGACACGTTTTCATAATCTTTGTTTTGTGACAGCAGAATGTGATATAGAGACGGAATAATTATTTTGAAACATTAGTTTTATGTTTGTTGTTATGGCCATGTGTTGTTGCTGTATGCATCTCTTACGTTTGATTCTGAAAACTTTATCCTGACGCTTTTGATCTTGTTATGCATGCCAGTCTGATTAAAGGCATATTTCACATATAGCATACATCAGGATGACATTTATGTCACAATCAAAGGGAAGTCATCTGCACAATAGTTTAAACACGTAAACCCAATACGTTTTAAAGTTGTAGCTAATGCAAGAAACGCCCATGAGATGTCATCGTCTCCAAAAACCTCTTGTTCCTTTATAGATAGTTTAAGTTCACGGAATGATAGTCTTGGTTGGGTATATGTTACTTAGATTTCACAAACCGATATCAACTTCTCCTGTTGTAATTTATTAATATAAAGGAAGACTGCAGTAAAACTATGTAGCAATGGCGAAACACGTAAAAACAAAGTTCTGTACTTTTACAAAATACAAAAACAATGATAATACAGAGCAACGTTTCGACCAATAGGCCTTTATCAAGCAAAGGATACAACAGGATGAAATGAAAATCGTGGCATATCCCAAAGGACGTAGCCATCAACCACAGTAAACAAGTCGTTGATTTTCTAGGCACCACTTATACGTTCAGTAGTTTGCCATTGCTTTCTGAACTGGTGGCGCCATCGTCCTTTGTTAAAATCAACGGAAACAATTTGCAAGCAAACTGTCCGCAGCGTGATTCGAACTCAGAACGTCGGGCTTAATAGACCGAGTCACTAACCCCTAGGCCACAGACGCCACACACAACAGGATAGTATTATAAAAAAATAACATTATCAGACAGTAGGCCATATTATAAGATAGTAGGCCATATTATAAGATAGTAGGCCATATTATAAGATAGTATTATATACAAAAATAAGATCTCCAACTGCTAGCAACGAACCGCATCACATGGAGATCTAAAACCTCTGCCCTATGTGCCGCCTTTGGAACGAAAGGAAAAAACTAATTAATTATATACAAAAGGATATATTGTAATTTATACTATTTCAGAGTTACTACATGGGCAACTGCAGGTAGGATCTGTTTAGCGACTGGGTTAATTTTCAGCAATACATAGTCGTAAACTGAAAGTTGGAAGAAAAAATCTACGTATAATGTTATTAACTGAGAGCATTTGCGATGTTAGAAAATCAAATATGATCAAAATACAAAATATCATCAAAAATATCAGACATCAGTACACTCCCCCAACTAGACAAGATCGTTGAACGCGCTACCTTGAAGACCCAGTATAAGCTGTCACCATACTATTGTTTACTATTACAAATACACGAACCACGTGGACAATAAAAAGCAGCTAACTAGACTTCAGTGTAAACGCGGCCACAGCATTATACTCCTCCAACCAGACAAGGTAAGACCAGTGCTTATAGACCAGTCATATTAGATAGATAAATAGATAAACTCAAAAGAGTAGTAGACTGATATTGTTAAGAGTAATTATAACATGGAGCAGACTAACCCAGTAGCAAATAAAAACTATGCTCAAGTGGTGAAGACAAAAATACCATTGCTAAGCATCCCTGCCCATGTAAAAAGACTGACGAAGCCAGAATAGACAAACTAATTAGAAAGATACATGGACCTAAACCTACCCCAAAAATGTGCAGAGAAAAACTTATTGCTACACAAATTGGGGAAGGAAGTTAGCATCAACTCCCTCCCGATAGTAAGATAGGAGCTCTGCTAGAGGGTCTCGTAAAGCAAGAAGCAATACACCACGTTAAAAAATTCAGACACGGTGTTATTTTAACACTTATTGACACCATCAACACCAGACAGTTGTTAAATACAGTTAGGAAACATCACACATACAAAACAATATTAGGACACAGCACACAAAGATTAAAATACTCATTGAAACGACAACATTTGTGGTAAAAGGAATACCACTACATCTACAGGACGAACACTTAAACAACATCATCAAATTAGAAAACAAAAATCACACATTTACACGGATACAGAGAACATAACAGAAATAAAAATCAACAGTAGTGGCTGTAGTCACCAAAGGACGTAAAGCCCAGCAGCATTTACATACTACAAAAATAATATAAGCCAGTGACCTACGTACCCGGGCCCATCTAGTGCTCTCGGTGCCAGCAGTTTGTGCATACAAAAAGCACATGCAAAAACACCACCAGATACAGGTACTGTGCAGAGGCACACTCTATGAAAAACAGCGCCTTGGTCATAAAGGACAGTAACTACCAAACTGCCAACAGCAACAGAAAATGTGCCAACTGCACAGGACCACATAGCATGAGGTACCTTGGCTGCCCGGAGTACAGTAAGGCCAAAACAAAGAAATACTATTCAAAATAATGACCTTCCAACAAACAAGAAAATTATAAATCACCCTCTCAAGCAAGAAAATTACACACCACCAGCCTACCACAAGCAAGAAGAATTACACACCACCAGCACCTATCACAAGCAAGAATTATACGCCACCAGCACCAACAGACACCAAACAAGATAAAAGCAGGCCACCACAACAGAATGTCACAGAAAGAAAAGACAAAGCAACAAAAGAGAAAAACAACTCAAATCTAAAGGACAACAAAATACAATTACATAACATCCAAGAAATAGCGCAGACAATACAACAAGAAGTCAGGAGATTCATAAAGCTACAAGTTAGAAATGAAGAAATCATGAAAAGAATGGAAATGGAAAGACAACTCCTCAGCGAAGAAAAACACCACAATAATAATTAATCCTACAAATAACAAAGCAAGACACAGAATGGAAATTCAAAATCAACACCGACATTGAAGACATCAAAACAGCTATCTCCAACATTGGTGGGGTCTAACAGACAACAAAACCTGAATCAACTAGGACCACTAGAGCCCACCCAAGAAACAAACACACATCACAACAATACACACAAAAATCTAGACATAGTACACTGACAACAAACACAATAACAGTAAACTACTAAAAAAAATGCATAGCAAAGATATTAAAATAATACAATGGAACTGCAGGGGTGCCAGACTGAACCTAGCTTCCATGATAGAAAAATACAAAGATCAAACCATAATAATGATGCTGCAGGAAACCATGCTAAAAAAGACCCAGGGGCTTAAGTATATAGGATACAATACATTTAGAAATGATAGGGCACAGGTTAAGGGGCTGGGGGAGGGGGTTGCCATGTTAGTACAAGAGAAATTTAAAATTAATGATTGGGAAATATTTCATTCAGAAAACATAGATGGGATTAGCATAACAATAGACGATAATAAGGGGGATTAAAATTATCAACATTTATAACCCAAAAAGGAAACTACACCAATGAACACTTACAGACAGAATAACAAACAGATCAATAATAGGTGGAGATTTTAATGTCCATCATCAAGCTTGGGGATGCAGCAGATCAGGGGTGGCAGGGGAAATTGTCCTGAACTTCTGTGAAGACAACAACCTGGTCATCCTAAATGATGGGTCGATTACCATAATCAATTCAATGGCAAATGAAGATTCTGCAATCGACCTCACTCTCATCACTCCCAATCTCACAGCAGCCAGTTGGGAGACTCTAGAGGAGACTAGAACCGACCACCTCCCAATCGAAATAAACCTCAGAACAACATACAACATTAATAAAACAAATACTAAACATACTTTCAATTACCAAAAAGCAAACTGGGAACAATTTAGCCTAGAATTAATGACGTTAGACATAAAAAACTCATATACAACAAATGTAGACACATATGCAGAAACACTAACAAAAGAAATACTTAAAATAGCAACCAAACACATACCAAATAAAACATGCCACTACACATAAAGCATACAGCTGACACGCCCAGAAAAACCAAGATAAAAAACCCAGTGCCTTGGTGGACAGACAAATGCACAGAAAAAGTTAAAGAAAGAAACAGGGCTCTGGACAGAGCAAGACAGAACAAAACAGACGAAAACCTAACAAAATACAGACAACTTAGAAATGAATGCAACAAAATCATATTCAAAGTAAAAGAAGTCCACTGAAGAAGTTTCTGCGAGACAATAAGCTTTAGAACTTCAGCAACAACAGTCTGGAATAAGCTGAACTGCATCAAAGGTGGAAACAGACAGAAAACCAACATACCAACACTTAGAAGGACAGTACCCGCAACAACAGACAAAGAAATAGCCAATGCACTGGCCCAACACTTCCACTTAGTTATCGCCAAAACTAACATGACTATAGAGGAAATTAACAGACGACAACCAACATTGGAGGAACTAGAAATAACAAGTCAAGACGAAGAAAACACATACATCAACGAAAACATCACAGCACAAGAAATAACTAGGGCAATAGAGGAGAAATCCAACACCGCATCAGGACCAGACATTTTGAGCTATGCCATTATCAAAAAGGTGCCTCCCAATGTGATAGGCATCATAGCTAACTTGTCAACAAAGTCTGGTCAGAAGGAGTAATACCAAATTCATGGAAAACAGCTACCATCATTCCAATACTTAAGCCAGATAAAGACCCGAAGGATGCCAGCTCATACAGACCTATATCATTCACATCACACTTAGGGAAAATACTAGAAACAATTATCAACAAACGCATCACATTTCACATGAACAAACACAACCTGTACAGCCCTTCCCAAACAGGCTTCAGAAGCAAAAGAAGCACCCTAGATCAGTTTATCACACTGGAACATGAGGTAAAAGTCGGGTTTGACAGGAAAAAAAACAAACTCTTGTTGTTCCTGGATTCCAGTGATATGATGAATGCTGTGAGAGAGTATCGAAAGTGGAGACTGCAGTAAACTGGAAAATAGCTAAACACGTAACACAAAGTATTGGTGAGAAGAGGCACTCTATACAATCAGAAAGATTGGCATAAATGGAAGGGCTTATAGATACATACAAAACTTCATGCAGGACAGATATTTCACAGTCACAATAAACAACGACACGTCATCAATACACGAACAAGAAAATGGCATACCCCAGGGATCTGTAATATCACCTACAATATTTACGATAATGTTGAATGACTTGGGGGATGAATTCACAGACATGAAAACAAGTCTTTCCCAGTTTGCAGACGATGCAGCCATATGGCAAACAGGCAAAAACACACAATAATTAACAAGGGGGTTTCAAAGACAGTTAGATAAAGTAACTAAATGGATGGAAAAGTGAGGGTTTAAAATTAATACAACCAAAACAGTAGGGATGAGCTTTAGCAGGGGGGCATCGGGGAAGAAAACTGACATCAAAATGAATGGGGAAAAAATACAGTTCAGCAAAAGCACTAGGTTCCTAGGCTTGATATAGATCAAGCCTTGGGTGGCATAAACACATTGCTTACCTAACCGATAGATGTCGGAGCATGCTAACATGCTACTATATATCAAGGGTAATGGATGGGGAGACTGAATCAACTTAAGATTACCTACTACAAGGCTTTTATCAGAGGGAAAATCGACTACGCAAGTATAGTATGCGAGTCAACGGCACCAACTAATCAAACCAAGCTAGACAGGATCCAAAGTAGAGCCCTTGCTACTATAGCAGGTGCCTTTAAAGGATCTCCATCTGAAGCCGTAGAAGTGACCCTAGTGTTATCCCGCTTAGCCTAAGAAGAAAAGAACTCAGGCTCAACTACTGGGTTAAGATGGGCAATGACACACAACACCCTGCACACGCAACATACCAACACAGCAGACGGTGGACAAGAAAAGACCCTATCGCACAATATAGAACAGCGGCGTGGAAAACACAAATTGAGCTGGCGCAAGCACCCCTCCTCAAGAAGCTAGTGAAAAAAAGAAAACTGCATACATCAGTAATCCCGCCATGAGAGTTCATCACACCACAAACAGACACTTTTTTAACAACCAAAGGGAAAAAAGGAAGCACAGAACCATGGAAACTAAAATCCACTGCCAACAAATACATCAAGCAACACGCTGAAAACGATGTCCAGATTTTCACAGATGGATCCAAGGGGACGGACGAACAACTGGGTATGGGGATTGTTATACCCAAATGGGGAATAAAACAATGCTATAGACTGCCAAAACACATCAGTATTCACGGCAGAGCTAACGGCTATTCTGAAAGCACTGGAAATTGCTACAGAATACCCCCCCCAGAAGATCACTGTCCTCGCAGACTCACTATCCGCTGTGCAGACCATATTAAATCATCATGATAGCCAAAGACCAGACATCGTAGAAGCAATACTACATACACACACAAGATTACACCATGTGGATTCTATCACATGTTGGCATAGTAGGCAATGAACAGGCAGACAAAGAAGCAAATACAGGTAGAAGCAGCTCAAGAAAAATCAAGATGGATTTGGGACCAGGGGAGATCAAGAGCATAATCACCAACATAATATACAACGACTGGGTAGAGGCCTGGAACTCCAGCTCAAAGGGTAGACTCGCCCATGCCTTACTGAAAGCCCCAGCAAGAAAGTGTCAAATCCAGGAAGAGTTGAAAATCCCTGTAAACAGAAAACTTCTTCGTTTGAAACTGGGAAAGGAAATTTAGCCTGTTGGAACCTATATGTGAGCACTGCGATGAGAAAAACACTACAGAACACTTTTTACTACACTGCCAGAAATATCAGCAACACAGAACACAATTAGAGCAACACTTTCAAGATAGAAATATCCAATGGCATATTTGGGCATATGCTGGAACATGACGCCCCTCGAGAAACCCTGCAGCTGGTCAAACAGTACATAACAAGATCCAAGCATGAAATAAAAAATAGACACAACACAACTACAAGAGGCTCTCCATCACCACCATTCCAAGGGGCAAACAACTAGGTGGTCTGTCCTTATCAAGGCCAGGATGCTTTTCAGCGCCAGATCAGGCCTCACTAGGAACCTACAGAACCTCACCTAGGTAGACCTCCACAGGCCGCCAGCCAGACATGAAATCAGAATGAGCCCAGCCTCCGACATGAGATCAGAATGAGCAAGCAAGTTAGCCAAAATCCAACTACATAAAACCACACATAAAACCAGCAAACAAGTCAGATCTACACGCAGATCAACACAAAATTCCCTTATCAGGGCAGCACCCAGACATACACAAAATGCCCTTATCAGGGCAGCATCCACACAGACATAAAATGCCAGGCCTAACACAATCTACAAAGGCCTGATCAGGATAGGAATATCCAATGGCATATAGGGCATATGCTGGGCATGACGTCCTCAAGAAACCCTGCAGATGATCAAACAGTACAGAAAAGATCCAAGCATGAAATATAAAATAGACGGACAAAACAACTACAAGAGGCTCTCCATCACCACCATTCCAAGGGGCAAACAACTGGGTGGTCGGTCCTTATCAGGACCTGGGTGCTTCTCAGCGCCAGATCATGCCACACTAGGAACCTAGACAAAACTTAGAGATGGGATTGAGGGGGGTGTATGGGTTAAAGTTGGTGGGGAGGGTATTGGGGGTTTGGTTGGGTGGGGGTATTGGGGTGGATGGGGAGGGTTTAAGGGTAGGAGTATAACACATTTTTAAAGTAGTTAAAACCAAAATAATAGTTAGAATAGAAGCACTGGTCTTAGTCTATCCCAAACACAGTTAGCGGTAGCTCTGTCCTTATCAGATAAATGACCCACATCAGTGCTAGAGCACACCTATTATGTAGACCTCCACAGACCGCCAGCCAGACTACAGACAGCCCGACATAAGAATGAGAATGCCAGAACGCAGATCAACACAAAATGCCCCTATCAGGGCAGCACCCAGACCGACACAAAATGCCCTTTCCAGGTCCTACACAAGTGGCCCACAATTCACCTAGAGAACAGCCACACCTAGGCAGTAGACCTCCACAGGCCGCCAGCCAGACAACACAGCATCCGATATCAGAATGAGAATGCCAGTTAGCCAAGATCAAACATAAAACCAGCACATAAACCAGAGGTACACGCAGATCAACACAAAATGCCCTTATCAGGGCAGCACAACCGACACAAAATGCCTTATCAGGCAGCACAATAACACTAAATGCCCTTATCAGGGCAGCACCCAGACACAGATCAAGACCAAATGTCCTTATTATGACAGAACAGACAGATACAATATGCAACACACAGTCCACACCAAGACAAGTCCCACGCCACATGGCCACATCAAGAAAAAATGCCAATACGCCCTGATATAACCAAGAAGATATATGTCTTAGGTTGAAAGGGCCATACCTCACCACATAGAAGATTAATCCACCACCTAACAAACAAACAAGATGTTCCAAAAAAAAAAATCTCTCTAGTATGTGCAAATAGTGCATATTTGATTTCATATTTTAAGTACTTGAACCTCAGCTCATGTATTTTCATACACTACTGATACATACAACCCGATCCGTGTTTTACCGGGCTCGACAAGGGAGCAAACAACGTTAACTTCGTAACATGCCCAGCATGTCGTAATAAGCTAGAAAAAAGGATTGAGTTTCGGCTGGCTACTCCATTCTGTTAGAAAATCTATACAAAAATTTGAACAGATATTGACATTATAAAAATACAAAGAATCGATATAAGCCATTGAAGGAAAGGGAAAGTACTCGAGCAGGAAGGCTCTTAGAGCCAAGATGTCCATCGTTTTTATATGCATCTAACTGTGGAGACGCGGGTGCCATGTGACAATTAGAATGGTGATATTAAAAAAAGTGAATTGCATATCCTTTACAGAACTTTGCGAATCAACCCCATCTTTTTAACGCTGTTTGTGATATCTCTAGGCTGTTCAATAGTTTGCCATTGCTTTCTGAACGGGTGGTGTCATCGTCCTTTGTAAAAATCCACGCGAAACAATTGGCGACCAAATTGTCCGCGGCGTAATTCGAACTCAGAACGTTGGAGTTAATAGACTGAGTCACTATCCCCTAAGCCACAGACGCCACTGTGATAATACTGACACTACTAATAATAATAAAGTAATTAACAGCAACATGAATAAAAACAATAACAGAGATGAAAGTTAAATCACGACAACAAGTTTAATATGTTAATATTATGATGAAAAATAAAAAAAATGAAAATGTTATTCAGAAATACATTTTTTCTTGAAATTCTGATTAACGTTAAAGCTAGAGGAATAAAATAGTGCGCCAGGCATGTATCACAAGGGTGCTATGGCAGCCGCTGGCACCGTGTTGGACAACGCTGCTCTATAGTCTAGATCAGCGTTTCCCAAAGTGGTCAGTACGCCCCCAGTGGGCGCTGAATCCGTCCAGGGGGATAGTGGATTCAGAAACATTTTTGGAGGGGAGTTTTAAAATTGTTATTTTGTCATTGAATAATCATTACAAATTTTAATTCTGCATTTTAATTCATCTTATGTCCGTCTTACACGATCCATTTTTCATCAATTTTCTATTTCATGACAATAATAATTTGAAAATTGACCATGTATTACAGAAATATATATCACTTTTCTATGTCAAGAGAAACTAGAGCATGTATGATGTGGAGGGGCGTTGGAAACTGGTATAATGTGGAGGGCGTTACAAAGTTTAAGTCATGCAAAGTGTTCGGTGGGCCGAAAAGTTTGGGAATCTATGGTCTAGATCATAGATTCCCAAACTTTCGGCCACGCCCACTTGCATGACTTCAACTTGTAACGCCCCACCCATTATAACAGTTTGCCAACGCCCTCCATACATATATACATGTTCTAGTTTCACGTTGACAAAGAAAATTGATATATATTTCTGTTATACATGGTCAATTTTCAAATGATTATATACATGAGATAGAAAATTGATGAATAAATGGATCGTGTAAGACGGACATAAGATGAATTAAAATGCAGAAATCAAATTTTAAATGATTATTCAATGACAAAATCACGAAAATAATTTATGTTAAAATTTTATGATTAATTTCTTCTTTAAGGAGCCATCAACCCCTACTCGCCTGAACAGCCCCCAATTCTTCTGAACCCACCCCACACACACACACACACACACACACACACACACAACGCTTCAGCGCCCATTGGGGGACGCACGCCTGAGTGGTTACCGGGGCCCACATTTGGAGTGTAAAGAATAGAACCACTGTTACCTGCCACGCATTTAGTAAGAGGCGATTAAGGAGGGTTTGACAGAAATCGGATGCACATGCCCTAAACATGTAGTAGTCTATGTGTTTAGGGGCCTACCAAACCAATGTACAACGTATACACGTTCTTGGCAAAGATCAAACATATCACAAAGAGTGATTCAAATTGGTCGTAAAGAACGAACGCAAAGAAGAAGAATGAGATTGGGAGGGAGGCGTACCACCCACCTTGAGAAACGCTGGTCCAGACACTTGACACAACCAAAGGAAAACTAATATCAAGTAAAGCTGCTGATTTATTGTTTCTCTGACAGTGAAACCTCCAAAGATGATACTAGAAATGTTAGAACAAAAAGAGAAAAAAAAGACTGGACATGTGACAGAAGAAAGGAAAAACTAAAAAATAGAAATACAACTTTAAATCTAGAATTTCCAAAGTCATGGTTCATGAGACATTTGTACAAACAAACAAAAATATATTTTAAAAAATATAAAAGGCAAGACAAAAATACATATTAATTTACAAGAAAGGCAAACGAACCTGTCAGCAAATACAAATATAAGGGACTTGTATAGCAACAAACACTAGTAATGAAATAGAAGTAATCTAATAGCTTTATTGAAGATAAAAATGGAAATTTGCAAAGAATCTCGAAAGAGCAACCGAAGAGATGGACAAAACATTTCGATTTACTTTTAAATAGATCAGTATCACAAAATTTGCCAGACACACAACTGACAGAAAATTACCAACTGGTTAAATGTGAAATACTAAGAAGAGAACACATAAAGAACACAATGAAACCCATGTAGGAAAGAAATACAGCTGAACCAGACAACATCCAAGCAGAAACAATCAAAACGGACAACTACACATCAACAGAGATGTTATATCAGTTACTATACAAACTGTAAGAGAAGAAATTTCACTGGACTGGAAGTAGAAATATTTAAACAAGTTACTAAAAAATGGACTAGAAAACATGTAACAATTACAGAAAGATAATTTTGTTATTATTACCAGAAAAAATACTAAACAATATAATATTGAATAGCAAAATAGGCAACATACAGACATTTTAAAGAACAGGTTGGTTCCAGAAAATGTAGGTCCTGCTAGTACCAGATTATAATAAAGCGTTCAAAAGTAGAACAAATGGTAAAATGAAATTCTTCATGTTAAACAATTCAGAAAACATTCGAGATTAAAAATAATATGCGATAAAGAAGTTTTTCAACATCATTTCTTTTCTGAATAACTAAAATGGTAAAAATATACTTCACCGTTCAGAAAGCAATGGCAAAGTACTGAACGTATAAGTGGTGCCTAGACAATCAACGACTCGTTTGCTGTGGGGTGATGGTGACTTTCTGTAATGGATATGTCACGATTTTCATTCAATGTGGATATGTATCTTGATTGTCAATACAAATAATCGATTTTCTGGTTCTCTACCGTAGCCATAAAGTTGGGTGAGAAATTGCTTGTGACTAGGGATACAATTAGTTATTCAAAATTTCTGAGTTTACGGATGACTCCGTATCATCCATTATGAGTATCTTCTGTGACCATGAGTATCATCTGTAGCCGAGACATTTACGTATTCTGTGACCATGAGTATCATCTGTAGCCGAGCCATCTATGTATTCTGTGACCATGAGTATCATCTGTAGCCGAGCCATCTACGTATTCTGTGACCTGAGTATCATCTTAGCCGACATTTACGTATTCTGTGACCATGAGTATCATCTGTAGCCGAGACATTTACGTATTCTGTGACCATGAGTATCATCTATAGCCGAGACATTTACGTATTCTGTGACCATGAGTATCATCTGTAGCCGAGACATTTACGTATTCTGTGACCATGAGTATCATCTGTAGCCGAGACATTTACGTATTCTGTGACCATGAGTATCATCTTGCGAGTCAGTATTCTGTGGGACTCAGCCCATTTGTGACCATGGTATCATCTGATCTACGTATTCTGTACATGAGTATCATTTGGAGACATTACTATTCTGTGACCATGAGTATCATCTATAGCCGAGACATTTACGTATTCTGTGACCATGAGTATCATTGTAGGTTTACGTATTCTGTGACCATGAGTATCATCTGTAGCCGAGACATTTACGATTGACCATAGTATCATCTGTAGCCGAGACTTACGTTCTGTGACCATGTATCATCTGTAGCGGCATCTACGATTCTGTGACCTGAGTATGGTAGTTTGTCGATGTCCGAGTCATTTGTGTATGCATTTGTCCATGAATCTGAGGGTAGTTCTTGTTTACGTCCGAGCTATCCATCTATGCATGTGTATATGAGTCTGTGGGTAGTTGCCGCCTATGTGTTTTTCTGTGATAAGTCTTCTCTTCAGGCCTGTGTGTGTTTCCGATTTAAAAAAAAAAATACCATCAATTATGTCAGTAAGTTCTGGAGTCTGCATGATCAGTTAAGGGTGGTACTGACTTTGTAAGGTTGCAAGGGTCTTAGTTAAGTCAATGCTAGTATAGAAAATGTTGTACAGTTCATGAGACAGGTCCATAATTTTACAGTTCTGTTTCCCTAAATTCAACGTTCCCTGTATATGTGATTTCTCAGTCTAATGCCCCATTCAGAATGCGAAAATATGGGTCTGCTGCCCGTGTAACACTGGAAGGTGGGGGTTTCTGGTTGCAAAACATTCAATGTTTTATACATTCGGCTTCTATAATAATGCACAAATTACAACTCTATTGCATTGATAGAGCAGTTAGAGTTGCAACAATACCACTTCACGTTTGGAAGTTGAGAATGGATGGGTAGGCGACCTGCCACTGTTCAGCGACTTAATGTTGAAGACACTGAAATTAATGTTGAATCTATCCAGCGATTTACATCATTTGAAATCACACACTGTACGAGGAGTATTGGATGAATGAGGATTAGAATGAGGACTGTGTTTAACCAGCAAGTCATGGGGAACATCTGCAGAGAAAGCATTTATATGCCTTCTTGAAGTTCTATGATTTTAGTTCGGTAATCAACAACCAAAGCTAAAACATATTGAGGATGATATGTCTGTGTCACCAAATGAATATTTATCTACTGACAGTAAGAGATATTTTCTTTTCCAGTCTTCATGAACAGGTCAACAACCTTCTATAGAAGGTTATATATGATAATACAGGTTATGACCTCAGAAATGTCACATAACCAGGTAATAACACGTAAGATAAGGTAACGGAGATTGAAAATAACGTCATTCAGCAGTAACTGAAACATCCGCTTCATCAGAACGAGGTGTTAAAATGTGGATATGCGATACTTGTATAAGATGAGGTTGAAAGATGGGCATTTTCAAAACTGTTACCAAGCTGTTGCATCGTGTCATCGATATGGCAGAACCACTGAATGCAATCTGATCCCCTGAAGTGAAAATCTCGTATTTTATGTACACTTTGAAAAGAAGATCAAACTTAAGACATAACAATAACATAACTACAGTACTTTGTTATTACGTGTTTCGCCATTCTACATAGTTTTACCGCAGTCTCCATCTATATTGACATAACAATAATACTGTTCTTAATTTCTTAAACTTATATTTATGTATATATAAATTAAGCGTCTTCGTTTTTATCAGTTTGTTTGATAAAGTTGATAACATCAGAAGAAAGTTAATTTTACTAGTGTTTTATATGCTATAACATGAGAGAATGGTAATCATAGCAACCTGCAAAGTTGCAAATAAATAGATATCTTCGTCCTACATCTTTGTGACCGCACAGAGCTAAATTATATTCAGAAAATGATAATCACTCATGATAATGAAAAACGTGGCATATCCTTTACGGGGCGTCACCATTACCATAGTAAATGCCTCGTCGATTTTCTAGGCCCCACTTATACGTTCAGTAGTTTGCCATTGCTTTCAGAACGGTAAGGTCTATTTTTATCGTTCGTAAAAATCACGGGAACAAACTTACTCCCAAATAGTCCGCCTTGGAGTTTGAACCAGATACACTTGGGTTGTGGTCGAGCTCACTACCGCTACGGACGCCCACATGGGACTGTCAACGCACTTGTACAGCAATCGCAGCTCTGAGGACCCAGTACACTGGTATAAGCAAACATCTCTGCTGTCGGTCACTTGTCTGTCCAAGACTGGCTCTATTTTTATTATGTGCGTGCAGAAAACAAAGAGAAATCACCGTATTACGTGCACAGATGAATTACTGCATCCAAACAACGCGAATAACACGAGATATGTTATTGAGAGTTCTATTGGAACTGTCTCGCCCGGTAGGGGTGTTCATCGGCTACAATTGACATCCAATCGTCATCCAGCTACTGTAAGCAGCATCAAGATGACAAACGATATAAACATACAGCCATTGACTGTAAGAAGAATAACTCATTCATGAAAATTGAAACATAACAAGGAAAGAATGGAAATAACGAGTGTCAACATTTCAAGAATATTTGAGATGAGATGGTTAAGTGCTGAAGAGTTGAAGCCCGATACTTATTATACGATAATTTATCCAAGAATGAACACACACACACACACACACATCAAAAAGGTGTGAATAATAAGGAATTCAGAAAGGTTAAAAACGTTGAAGGAATTCTGGATAAATTTTAATAGAATCATGTTAGTAAAATTAAATGAAAGACGTGGGGAAATTAATATATACAAACGGGTGCATCAACAACCCAGTGGAATATTTTGATACTTTTTACAATGAGATTGAGATGATCATGATCGTACTTCGCCGTCAGACGGATCACAACAGAATGAGACACCACATGTACACTAAATTCAAGTTAGGCCCCAACGACCTGTGCCAATGTGGCTTTTCGAGTATGACAACGGTATCCGACAGAACTGCCCCAAATATGCACAACTGAGAAGAAAGAATTGGCCCACTTACACCAGCGTCCAAGACAAACTGTATGACGTGGCTGATAATTTGATACAGATTTCTGCTTTTATTAGAGAATCCGAAATCTCAATCTAATGAGAACGCAGAAGACGAAGAAGATGATCATGAAACAGCGCAACAAACAGGAGATGACAGTACAACTTGGAGACTCTAATGCTAAGGTTGGCAGTGGACAAGTGAAAGGTGTTACTGGCGGATATGGACTGGGCAATAGAAACGACAGAGGTGACACCCTGGTAGAATAGCCAAAAGCACGTGATATGATCATATGAAACATGGCTCAAACTATATTTCAGACTCCTATATTAATATGCAGAAGACAAGGAAAAAGCACTTACAAGGCACTTACAATTAACTACATTTTGATCCTCAGAACATTTAGAAACGGTTTGCATTCTATTAAAACAAGACACGAGACAAACTGCAATAGCGACCACGTACCAGGTTATGGAAGGTTTGTAACAGAATTCGATACTAAGAAAGTCATACGCAAAAACGAAAAAAAGTAAAAAGAGAAAGAAAAAAGCATCACATAAAATTAAACTAAATTGAACATTGCTTGGAACAGACAAAGAATTAATCTTGTAACAAAGAAGATAATTACAAACATTGAAGTCGAACTAATTTATATTTATTTCTATGCCACTTTTGTTTACATATAAGCCGCTGGGAGCGCCACTATTTCTTCGTTTTAGAATAATCTTAAAGAAAATTCATTTACTTACAAAATGGGAAAACAGCTAGAGACCGAGAAGAGTGGCGAACAACTGTTGAGGCCCTATGCTCCACGAGGAGCGGAGAGGAATAAGTCAAGTAAAGTACAAAATGGTATATTATTCATAAAAAATATGTTAATAATTAAGAAAACTGCAGCTGAATATGTACATGCATCTGCAATTTCAAAAATAAAACCTAAATTTAATTCAGCGACAATCTGTTTTTCAATTCAGCAGCTAATCAGTTATATTCAATTCAGCAGCTAATCAGTTATATTCAATTCGGTAGCTAATCAGTTATATTCAATTCAGTAGCTAATCAGTTATATTCAATTCGGTAGATAATCAGTTATATTCAATTCAGTAGCTAATCAGTTATATTCAATTCAGCAGCTAATCAGTTATATTCAATTCAGTAGATAATCAGTTATATTCAATTCAGTAGCTAATCAGTTATATTCAATTCAGCAGCTAATCAGTTATATTCAATTCAGTAGATAATCAGTTATATTCAATTCAGTAGATAATCAGTTCTATTCAATTCGGTAGATAATCCATGTATACCTAACAAGATCCAATCAACGCTGTCAGTAAGTTCATTAAGTCCTATTTGTCCTGCCCCGCCCCACATACAATGCAAGGAATAACATTGCATGGGATTAGAAACAAGAGACAAATTGGCTTGGATACGATTGCAGAGGACACAAAAAGAAAATGAAGAAAACAAAAGATTGCTAAAAAAACGCGAGTTGATCTCTTTTAACGAAACAATAGTTTAAAAAGGCTTTTAAAGCCGAAGGATTAACTTCATTTCACCTGCCAATAGTATTGCACAACGCACGAACTTCGTAGCTTCCGCAACAATCCTAGGGATCTCTGGAAACAAATGCACTCTTGAACAGAACGGTGCGGTCAGGATTAACCTACCCACGACATTCGACTCGTAAGGCACAGGCTTAGCCCATTGGATGCAATAACGAAAATAAGATACAACAGATAATGTCATGAGGGTCTTGTAACAAAATAAGATAATAACAAACATACAATTGAAGTCAAGTAAAAAAGGTATAGGGACCCTTATATACCAAGTGGTATATACTAGGATAATACGGTATTAGGCCCTTATTTTTCATTGACCGTCGGCACACGATGGGTGATGCGGTCAACATCACGCCGGACTCCTTTACTTCCCAGTGCTTTTCCTGGTACCTAATTAGTACTGGGTCAACCTGAGAGCCGTTACGCTCGGAAAAAATTCCCCGCCCACTCTGGAGTTGAACCCGGACTAATAACCTTAGAACTAACAACTACACTACTACGTCTCTCTCTCTCTCTCACATTGTGGTAGGACAAGATAATCAAATTTGAAGTACTGCAACGTGTAAACTCGCCATGCATCACGGGAACTAACAACTACGCTACTGCATCTCTCTCTCTCTCTCTCTCTCTCTCTCTCTCTCTTCACTCTCTCTCTCTCTCTCTCTCTCTCTCTCTCTCTCACTCTCTCTCTCACATTATGGTAGGACAAGATAATCAAATTCGAAGTACTGCAACGTGTAAACTCGTCATGCATCACGGGAACTAACAACTACGCTACTGCGTCTCTCTCTCTCTCTCTCTCTCACATTATGGTAGGACACGATAATCAAATTCGAAGTACTGCAACGTGTAAACTCGCCATTCATCACGGGAACTAACAACTACGCTACTGCGTCTCTCTCTCTCTCTCACTCTCTCTCTCACTCCCTCTCGCTCTCTCTATCTCACTCTCTCTCACATTATGGTAGGACAAGATAATCAAATTTGAAGTACTGCAACGTGTAAACTCGTCATGCATCACGGGAACTAACAACTACGCTACTGCGTCTCTCTCTCTCTCTCTCTCTCTCTCTCTCTCACTCTCTCTCGCTCTCTCTATCTCACTCTCTCTCTCTCACATTATGGTAGGACAAGATAATCAAATTTGAAGTACTGCAACGTGTAAACTCGCCATGCATCACGGGAACTAACAACTACGCTACTGCGTCTCTCTCTCTCTCTCACTCTCTCTCTCACTCTCTCTCGCTCTCTCTATCTCACTCTCTCTCTCTCACATTATGGTAGGACAAGATAATCAAATTCGAAGTACTGCAACGTGTAAACTCGTCATGCATCACGGGAACTAACAACTACGCTACTGCGTCTCTCTCTCTCTCTCTCTCTCATTGTGGTAGGACAAAATAATCAAATTCGAAGTACTGCAACGTGTAAACTCGTCATGCATCACGGGAACTAACAACTACGCTACTGCGTCTCTCTCTCTCTCATTGTGGTAGGACAAAATAATCAAATTCGAAGTACTGCAACGTGTAAACTCGTCATGCATCACGGGAACTAACAACTACGCTACTGCGTCTCTCTCTCTCTCTCTCTCATTGTGGTAGGACAAGATAATCAAATTTGAAGTACTGCAACGTGTAAACTCGTCATGCATCACGGGAACTAACAACTACGCTACTGCGTCTCTCTCTCTCTCATTGTGGTAGGACAAGATAATCAAATTCGAAGTACTGCAACGTGTTAACTCGCCATGCATCACGGGAATACTCAGCAATAGAAGACTAAGATGGCTGGGACATGTGAGAAGACTGGAAAATAGTTGCATACTTCAATAGGTGTTGTTCTGTGCAGACCCACTTCTCAGATATAAGGATATTTGCAAGGCACCAATGAAGACATTTTGTCCACGATATGAGACACAGTTTGTACAAGATGTTTAAGATATGAGACACAGTTTGTACAAGATGTTTAAGATATGAGACAAATGTTATATGTCTAAGAGATAAGACACTTTTACGAGATGTCGAAGATATGAGCCACTTTTTGAGACACTTTGTATGCGATGTCCAAGATATGAGACACTTGTTATATGTCCAAGATATAAGGCACTTTTACGAAATGTCTGAGATATGAGACACTTTATACGACATGTCCAAGACATGAGACACTTGTTACATGTTCAAGGTATGACAATTTCTTCCAGACAAGTACACGATATGAGACAGTTTGCACAAGATACGTCCAAGATATGTACAAGATACGTACAAGATATTATAATATCCTTTGAAATCATGGAGTTTAGAAATGAACAGGAAATACAAGCAGTTTACATTGGTTATTGGTTATTGGTTACTAAACTGACGTCACTGCACTCCGGGCAGACCCATAGGTGCTCAGTCTCCCCAATAGATATCGAAGAGTATGCATACTGATGGTTCCTGTGGCTCGCTGATTAAACACATTCCTCACTCTGCCTCTCAGGCATCCAGTTCGACTTGAACAACGGGTAACTCCAAACTGCTTAAATCGCTTGATCGATTCAACATCGATATTAGTGTCCTCATCCAACAGAGAGTCTCGAAGAGACCGAAGAATATCCCCTTATCCATCTTCAACTCCCCAACAATCGATGCTGTTGATGCAAGCCTGTCCGCTCTCTCATTACCGTAAACACCCGCATGCCCAGGACAGTATATCCACTTAAGCCGCTGGAGGTTAGAAACTTCTATAGACGACATCCACTCATACCGAAACCTGCCCTTCTGGATCTTGTGAAGCATCGACTGAGAGTCAGATACAACAACTGCCCCAGTAAATGAAGTCCCAGAAATCCAATGGAGGGCAGCAGTAACGGCCTCAACCTCCATCCTCATACTAGAAGTAGTTGTCCTGTATGCCCCACTTCGCTCTACAACAACCCTACCATGCGCATTAGCCAAGAAACCCCAGCCGGATTTCTCACCACGTTGAACCGACCCATCGGTATATACAACAACATCATCATCCCTTGCATTATCTTCTATCAGCTGCTTAACTGCGAGATCAGCCTTCATGTTGCCCCAATCTCTACATTCTCTTCCAAGAGTAATGATAACATTGAGATAGTTCATCATGCTACCATCTGTTGGGATCCATTCTTCCCCTTTTGGTAGAGTCGCAACCGTAGTCACCTGGCCAATTGTTCTCTCAGCCTGGGCCATCCACGACATGCCACGCTTGATTCTCGTGCCCTTAACATCATTAGTGTTCTTGTGAAGTACGGACTCGGAATTCTTACGATATCAAGATCACAATGTGAACGACTCGAACGGGTTCAGAATGAAGGTATGCGTATAGTTCTGGGCTGCAATAGAGATACCCCCATTGTGAAGATGAGATATATGCTTGGCCTTCTGTCACTACGCTCCCGTCATGCAATCGCCCAAACCAAGGCATATGTGCGGGTTACTTCGGATAAGAGACATCCACTTCACAAGCAGTTTACATAATAGATAACACTAGAATTGATATTTGAATAAAGTTAAAGAAAATATATAAAGATAAATGACGAAAGATATGAAACAATATTGACATGAAATAAACACTGACGCACACAGAACACACATATATCTGTGTGTGCAAGTCACTAACCTGGGAATCAAACAAGAAGTCCCGCTGATAGTTGTCCTCATTAGGTAGTATGTTCCAAACTGTTCCGCCACATTGTTAAACAAATCTGTATTCTATTGTTTAACGAAATGATCTGGATCCGTTTTGGTTGACAGAGAGAAGATTAATGAAAGTGAAATATGTACTACAGTCTAGCACTTGTAATTACTGGTTGCCAACAAAGCAAACACAGTCTCGTCAACTAACTGCAGCGCGAATACAATGTGAGATCTCAGAATATTGTCTTAACAAACTTGTCATTATCTTAAACCATGTTGCTGCTATTCTAAGACAACTGCTACAATTGAGCTCCTTACATTGACAATTTATGTAACAGGGACATGGGAATACTGCTATTAGGTTAATTACTACTACTACGACTACTACCACTACTACTACTACTACCACTATACTACTATCACTACTACTACTACTACTACCACTACTACTACTACCACTATACTACTACTACCACTACTACTACTAACACTACTGTTGTTGCTACTACGACTACTAATATTACTACCACTACTACTAGTACCACTATACTACTACCACTACCACTACTACTACTACTACTACTACTGTACTACTACTACTACCACCAATACCACTGCTGCTGCTACTACGACTAATATTACTACCACTACTACTACTACCACTATACTACTACCACTACTACTACTACTACTACTACTACTATACTACTACTACCACTAATACTACTGCTGCTGCTACTGCGGCTACTAATATTACTATCACTACAACTACTACCCCTGCTACTACTACTACAATTATTATTATTAATACTATTGCCAACACTACTACTAATACTGCTACTACTACTGCTACTACTACTACTAACACTACTACTACTACTACTAATACTACTGCAACTACTATTATTGCATCTACTGCAATACAGCTAAAACCACCATCACCGTTATTACTACTGCTGCTGATAACACTAGTGCTACTACTGCTACTATTACTGCTACTGCTATTACTGCTACTACCACTACTACTGTTTGCACTATTACTACTACTAGCACCACCACTACTACTCTAATGGCTACTACTAATACTACTACTACTGCTACTACTACTACTAATAATACAACTACTATTACTGTAATACAGCTAAAACCACCATCTTTGCTACCAGTACTTACTATTACTACTACTACTACTACTGCTTCTGTTTACACTACTGCTACTACTACTAATACAACTACTATTGCTACTCCTACTGTAATACAGCTACAGCCACCATCATCGCGACTACTACTACTTCTGTTGCTGTTGCTGCTAACACTACTGTAACAACTTCCCCATCAATGATACTGATACTACTACTACTACTACTACTGTTGCTGTTGCTGCTAACACTACTGTAACAACTTCCCCATCAATGATACTATACTACTACTACGCTACTACTACTGTTGCTGTTGCTGCTAACACTACTGTAACAACTTCCCCATCAATGCTACTGATACTACTACTACTATTACTACTCCTCCCACTACTAGTACTATTATTACTAGTACTATTATTACTATTACAGAAGGTTCCTTTTCAACAGTGGCAGCAGTAACTTGTCCACAAAATCATAAATAGTAGAATCACATTTGATCCACCTAATGGAAACACTGTAGCATGATCAACAAACAGCAGCTAGATAAGCTAGAGAAATATCAGAATGGAACGAGGTGTAAAGTTAAGTAAGACAATGTTACAGCCTCTCCCCCTATTTATTTAACATATAATTAGAACGAACATACAATGAGATATGTTAGTTAGGGTCGACAAAAACTTTAAGCGTGTTGATCCGTTTACACCTGTTGGATACTTGATTACAGAGTTCAGGTGCGCAGATGACACATTTCACTTTTCAAAGATAGTGTCTTTTCTTTTCTCAATCCTGGTTTGCCTGACAGCGTCAGAATAAGACGAGATTTTTGTCTGCTCTTCATAAATAATGTCGTTCGTCGCCTCTGTTATCTCTGAGGTTCACCTTTTGTGTAGCCGACCTTTTGCTTTGTATCCATTGTATCGGAGCAACATTGCTCTTTGTGGTGCACTGTAAGTTGGTAATCTGCTTGTGTGGCCCAACCATTTAATTTGTTGTTTCTTGATAAAGTTCAGTACTGATGTTGTACCCACTTTTTTCCAGATGTCTTCTTTTCTCAACCGGTCTCTTCTTGTTACTCCCAACATTCTGAACAGACACATCATCCTGTTGTGACTAGTTTTCTTCTATCGTTTGATTATCACAGGGTTGAAACAGCTGAATGTGTCCGTTAAAAAATGCAATGAAGACTAGAACCTTTTCCGGAATAAAACGAAAACAATAAGATGATGTTCACTGACAAAGCAAACTGTCAACCCAAAACATTCATCAATAATATAGACATTGAAAACAGTACAAATTTTGAGTATTTTTGCTCCTTAATTAAGATTGAGAAAAAAAATCAATAAGATCACTTTAATCCGCAGAGATGTGGTTTTACAGAAGACTGATGAAAATTCCATTGACAGCGAATAAAACAAGTGATGAGGTTTTAAATCAAGCCTGCACACAAAGAAACCTTATCAAAAGAATACGAATCAGCAGTGCCGGATTAGGCTAGCGCGGGGCCCGTAGCAAATTTTAGCGCGGGCCCTAGGTTTTGTATGATAATAAAATAAAACACAACTTTTACAAACAAACTTGTCTCGATTTAATGTGAGCAAATTTAGAGATAATACTAGACAAATTAATTTCTCTAAGTAAATTACATTCAATGTTCATTAAGGTGAGGTTATTTAGATAATCTTGTCCCATCATGTTCCTGAACTCACTTTTTATACGCTCAAATACGCTTTTATATGTCGAAAAAGAACTTTCTTCGCTGCAGTTAGTAATCATTAAAAACAAGTAAATTCGTAAGACTATTTCTACATTTGGGAAACACGACTCTAATGAATTTTCCATTATAAGTTTATAAAATTGCAGTTCAAGAGCCTCATGCTTTTCGTTGCTAATAGCAGCAGCTACATTAGTTTTAAGAGTTCAGTGAACTGCATAAGTTCGTCGCCTAGGCTTTCTTCCAAATCCTCTTGGTAAGAGCTGACAATATTTGGAGTTCTTTTCAAGACCTCTTCTGCTGTAATAGATTTTAACTGCCGGAGTATTCCAAATACACCAGTCACTCTATGGTACAGCCTAAATCAATAACTTTGCAAACAAAACAGAACAGTTGTCCTTTAGTATCTGTAATAACACAACCAATCTCTCACGTGAGTTTTGTTTGTTGGTGTATGTGTGTATGTGAAAACGACTTTCGACAAAATCGTGGATTGTTTTCTTTATTGTATGGTTTTTTTTAAGACATGAAATCACTGTTCATATGTTGCACTTCGTTACTTTCTTTCGCAGTCTAATAATCTCAATTGAAGTTGTTTGGCCATTCACCAATATCGTTGGAGTACATTTTACTTTCGTTGTGTTTTTGGCTTGTAGAAGATGTTGCTTCATTAGAAGCATGTGCTGTGCTTTCTGTCTCTCTTTGGCTTGAAGATGATATGGCTAAATTGGGAGAACTTTCTATACATTCGATTTCAGTTTGTCTTGTGAAAATGTGGCTAAATCGTGAAGAGTTACTGATCTTAATGGTAATATTGGTAATGATGATTCTTCTATAGCACTGCCTTCATCTACTACACAGTGGAACACGTCTTCTGTATTTTCTGCTTCGATTTCGTTGGATTCAGCACCATCACATAGAACATTTTAAAATTCAGACAGCGTGCGTGTTTTTGATATAACATCTGGTTATTTTTTCCATTTTCATCTCTGTCACATAGGCGCGGGGCCCCCTAGAAGCGCGGGGCCCGTAGCATTTGCTACTTCTGTTACTAGGCTAATCCGGCACTGCGAATCAGACAATCAAGGTTATTCTGGCGTATAATGCGAAGAGAAGGTTTAGAACATTTGGTGACAACAGGTAAAATTCAGGGAAGGAGAGTTCATGGAAGACAGAAGATGTTAAATGGTCTAACATTTTGGTTCGACAAAAGATCATCGTCAGAAATGATTACCTGCACGAAGTAGAGTGAGTTGTGGAGAGACGTGATCGTCTACGCCTGCAGACATGGCACTTGATTGATTGAATTAGGATTGTACAACAACAATCAGAAGGAGATAAGTCATGGTATTTCAGAGGATAGTTAGATAGTATTGCGAGTGTCTGTGGCGTAGAGATTAGTCCTGGCATTTCAGAAGATAGTTAGATAGTATTGCGTCTGTGTCGTAGAGATTAGTCCTGGCATTTCAGAAGATAGATAGTATTGCGAGTGTCTGTGTCGTAGAGAATAGGTGCTCGCTCTCTCGTGAAGCCATTAAGATATTTTTCCACTGATAACTGATCTCAGTGTAGGTGAGATCGAGTACCTAGTCCTATCGGAGACGTGCAGACTCAAAATTCATAAGAAAGTTTACCAAATAATATTCCTACAAAAAAATTCACCATCTTCTTCGGGACCCTCGCCGGCGCTATGGAGTTTGTGCACTGCTGCTGAGATCTTCCTGTGTAAGAAAGAGATCAGATCCCACATCGTTACTCACCGAAGTGCAATGATGATTATTCTATCAATCAATAAATCAGTCAATCAGAGGATAGTTAGTATAAAGAAACTATGGCATATCACAAGCAAACAACAAAAATAAAACTTCTGCAGACATGGACTTAAAATGATTTGGACAAAAATGTGGAAAATATAAACATCCTACAAGACCTTAGCATTGAGAAACATTGACTCATACACAGTATCATGTCCATGTAGCTGAAATATGTTGGTCACATATCGCTTACAGAGAGCAGTAATTAAAGTTATGATTTCTGGAAGATGAAGCAGAGGGACGGCAAGACGACGGTGGCAATACGACATTAAGGAAATCTGAAACATGACGTTGGAGGATGCGGAAGAGCGTGCTAGAGAGTTATTCACTCGTGCTGTAATAAGAACAACGTTCTGTTAAGGATAGATGACATAATGATATCATCCAACATAGAAATACATTGTCCTGACTTCTTTTAGACAATTGTTGACAAATTGGTTGTTGCTCTGTTACGGTTCAAATTATGTTTTTCTTCAAAGACCCGTTTCATCATCCAAAAATAGTTGTTTTTTCGATCCAGACGCACTTGAGCTTTTAGCTCTTCGGCTCGGTGCCATGGACATCGTAACCCTTCGGTTCGGTGCCACGAACACCGTAAATCTGGAGAACTTGTGGCTTTTTTGCCAGCCCGCGGAATTGAACCCGCACTCACAGAGGGCTTGTCACACCGTTGCCCAACGCTCTACGAACACGCTGGGCAGGCGGGTAAAAAATAGTTTTTCTGTTCCACTGTTCTAATGCTGTTGTCATTTAGAGAACTGTTTGGTTATACATATTTTTTTACTGTTCTGTTTATTGCTCTAATGATGGTATTCAGTCGTTCTGCTTTGGATGCAATCCTCATTTTATCTCAGTTTTTATAAGCTATTATTTTTCTGAAATAACACCAGAGACATAGAAATGAGTCTTATTAAACATACAAGTTTATGTTAGCAGCGTGATAGTGTATCACATGTGATCACAAATATGCTCACAAACAAAACTTTCTCTAGCGCATAAAATTGTCAGAATGCAGTTTAGAAGTCGCCCCCTGCCCCTCCCCAATAGAAGCTAGATCCCTTTCATATATCTACATTGGTAATTGAAGATGCCAGTATCATCAAAACGCGTCAACAGTGTTTCTGGTAAATGTTGCAGAAATTCAAGACGACCATTATTCAGCAGCGTGGTTTTGAAAATCGAAGTAGTTGGTAAATTCATTTTTGTAAATTAGTAAACGCTAATATCCATATAGATCGTCAGATCAGATGTTTCATCTGCTACCGTATGACAGTAGACAGTACCATATGCAATTGCTAAACCCACTGCCTTGTGGAGGGGGACTCGAGAGAGCTAGGGGAGTAAACGCTGATAGAATATACCAACTGCTTTGTTTATCAGCACGGTTGTGCAGAAGGCTAGATGAGTAAACATTGACCACAAATCTGAAGGGAGGCACACTAAGGCAGTTGTTGGTTCTGTGTGCATTCCTTTCCATCTTCCTGCAAACCCTACTTGATTCCAAACGTATATATGCATATATATTAGTAGTAGAAGTGTTAATATCAGTAGTTTGTAAGAACATGTGATAATACATCAAAACGGTTCGACATAAGACAGGGCGTTCAGACAGTGTTGTATTCTGAAGTCTTTTTGTATATAAGTCAAACACATCATGATAAATGTTACAGAAGATGGCGGAAAAGAACAAAACTACAATTTTATAATCGGAGGAAGAGAAATACTTGAGCTAAGATATGCTACGATACAGTGTTTCTGTCAACATCGCAAAAAGGATTGAGAAATTAATAATAGAAGTGCAATGTGCAAGAGAAAACGACAAGCAGAATCTATATCCCAAAGTGGTAAAAGCAAAAATAAGGACAACAGATAAAACAAGCATGACAAAGGATACTTGGTTTTATCACAGGAGAGAAAATAGAAAATGTGAACAGTTTTGCTTTACTTGGTTTACTGCTAACAAAAGATGGAAGTTCTATAAAGGAAATTAAAAGAACAAACACTGCAAACAAAAAATTGAACAGCTAAAACGATATGGAATGGATCTGATAGATAACAAACTAAAATACTTACTGAGCAAAGAATTGGGTTTGGAAGGGGGTGGGTAGGGTGTGTGGAGGAATAGAGAGAATAGCTAATATTAATTATAAAACTAATTGTCTGTGTGTCGCAAGAAAAGCTTAACAATGTCAAACTATGAAATCATGAAATTTAAACAGCGTAGTCCTGCAGAAGTTTGTAATTTAACCATTTCTTCTTCTCTTGCGCTCACCTGCTATGAGTTCAGGCATAGCCATGGCGTTATGGTGCGGCGCTTATGGCTGATTTTTGCGTGAAAGCCTGTTTACCGTATTTTTTTTTTGTTTTCTCGCCATAGAGGTTGTTCTCTCCGAGTTCAGGAGTATTTGACCATTTAAAACTCGTCAAGTTCTTAAATTTTTGCAAAGTTGTGAGTTACTTCAGTTTGTTTAAAATTGTATACATTGTAAATCGTGTTAGGCCAGCCGTATATAGCCAGTAATTGAGCATGCGCAGAGGTAAACGTGAAAAAGCGTAATTGCGCCGTTTGTGAATGTGTATAAAAAATATGGATCGAAGTTTTATTTACTTAATAAACACACTAGACAAATTTAGTTTTTCGTTTTTTTTCTACCTAGCAACATCAGTTTCTTTTTTATATTTGTCTTTAAAATACAATGCAATAAAATGGAATACAAATGTAAAGTACAATGCAATATACAACTCATAAAAATAAAAAGTAAAGGGTAGTTTTTATACAATGAGATATATAACACACTATTAGACCCTTATTTACTTTGATTTACGGCACACGGTGTGCGATGTGGTCAACATGGCTCCGGCCATCTTTACTTCCTAGTTTTTCTTTTTACCAATCTGAAGCTGGGTTGAACTGAAATAAAACGATCAGATCAAATTCCACAAGTAAATCCTGTAGGAAGCTGGGTAGTAAAGTTAGCAAGACAAAATAGCCTGATGCTCAAAGATTAAATTTCGTCTATTTGTTATTTGTGACGTCATTGTATGGAGATTATCGGATGTACAGTTTAGTTATACCTGTGTCCTTTTGTGTCAGATTTCAACAGGTAATTCTGTCAGCCTTGATTTCTTGTATGTTTGTTTCTGATAAGTATTCCTGTCAGACAGCGGGGTTGTGTCTCACTTGTCTAATCTCTATCTTTTGAAGTATTGAGATGGGAGATTCTTGTTACTAATAGTCGTTACCTTTCGGGGCATGTGAGAAGATTAACATGTCAAAATTGGACACAATATATTTGTTAGAGAATAAGAATGTTAGTTTATCCTTGCTTCCTAGTGTCCTTCTACGTTCAATCAATGGCTTGTTTAATTATTTGCCACTCCATCCTCCGAGACCACATTTTCCAGATTTCAATCAGATTTTATCACAAACTGTCTCGTAAAACTAAACTTCTGAAGACCAAGATCGCGTCATCGCCATTCCCTAGGTAATCTATTTTACCCCGAATACGGACTAGTCCGGGATCTGTACTATACGGCTGACAAGGAGAAATATTTCATTTGTAAGGGCCGCACTTTCCGTCTCAATTTTAAGAACACTGTGGTCAAATGTCACCATACCTAAGATAAGACCCACGTTATCAGTCTCAGTTGTTGTATGTCACACATCAGTAACTGCACACACGAGAAATGAATTGATCGAACCTCTGTTTATGCTAAAAATTGATAATATTTTTGTTTACTGTAGTATATTTTTGTTCTATCTACATGCTGAAATAACGATAACTGATAATTTGAACTTATGTTGACAAGTACTCCAATTATTTACAACATCTGGATGTACGTTATTTGATGAGGAAGGGTACATGTTGCAACATTTGGCCACTACGATGCTTTCATTAGGACATGATAGGTAAACTTTGGACGTCAGATTTGAACCAAATGTAGGTGATTAAATGGACATGACAGTCACTCTGACCAGAGGTACTTCTAGTATTTGACATCCCAGACCCATCAAGATTTTATATTAACCTAATAGTCTTCCTATTTCCTGTCCATTCTTTCATTCACGAGATGCTGACCACGCAGGTACGTATGCCAGTATCTTTTGATGCAGATCATTTGTTAGTGTCATGTTTTAGTTAATTTAGTTTTTTCTGTTTTTTCTGTTCTTGATAAAGGTCTTAAGCACCGAAACGTTGAGTGTTGTTTTTTTCATATCTTACAATTAATTTTTCCTCTCTATGTATATTGTGAGTATACCAGTCTTTGCTCTCATCGCCTATTTCTCAGTATTACGCAGCCACTCCTAACGATTTTCTCTAGATCTGGGTTGATCCCGTCGACTCTACCAGATTTGTTGATTTTCCTACATCCAATATAAATACACTTCTACCGTTACAACCACTAGTGTTACTTATACTATCGTAATCACTACCACAATGTATTCGAGAGTGATGATGCTGACATTGATACTTCTATTACTACTACTACTACTATTACTACTACTACTACTACCAATACCACTACCACCACCACCACCAGCAGCAGCAGCACTACCACCACCACCACCACCAGCAGCAGCACCACCCCCGCCACCGGTACCGCCATTGCCACTGCCACTGCCGCTGCCGCCACCGCCGCCGATGCTTCCGCTGCCGCTGCTATTATTGCTGCTGCTACTGTTATTACTACTACAACGACTACTATTACTACTACTTATAGTGTTAAATAATTGCACTTACTTTATTCCTGACATCTAACGAAATGTTTCTTGTGTCTAACTTGTGTATAAATGTGTTCACATGTTTTATTGATAGATGACAAGTGCTATAAAGAAAGTGAGAATATTGTAGATAATGGAGATTGTGCGTACGGTCAAGGGTGATGTATACGGCATATTATACGATTAGTGTCGGTAGATGTGAACATTGTTATATGTCACGCCTGGATGTCGCCCGCAGAGGTAATTCTAGCTAAGTTATGGCGGATTATTAGGACCAACAGTTTAAATATGATTTACATAAGAGTATAACATGAGAGTTGAATAAATTATAAACAGCGAATGCAAGCCTTATTTGATGAGGAGAGAAGCAGGCCTAGTTGTTAAAATATACAGGAGGAAGACGAGTCTGGTGGATGACAAGGGTGGCAACTAAATAGTAATTCAACTATTTTGGAGGGAGACCAGCCCTGTTAGATAGCACAGGTGGCAAGTAACTAATAATTTTCTACATTGGACGGAGACGAACTATACTGGAGGGAGACGAGCCATGTTGGATGGCAAGGGTGACAGATACCAAGTTGTTTGTTGTTGTTTGCATTCGTTCTCATCAACCAACTTAATCACTCTTTGTGATATGTTTGATTTACCAAGTAAAGAAAGATAAGAGATACGGTTGGGAGGAAAATATCAGGAAGTACACAGGCACACGTATGGCAAAGTGAACCGTCAGGACAAAGCATCTAACTTGACGAAGAACCAGTACAACCAACATTCGTTGCGGAAACGACCAATAATTGATTGAGAATAGTAATGTTATTTGTAGTCTTTAAAGTTTGGTCTAGATCCCTGTTTCCCAACGTGGGGCGCACACCCACGGGGCATTGTCATCGTTTAGGGGGCAATGGACTCGTTCGAAGTTTAACTAATGTTCATGATGTTGCAAAACCGATATATTGGCTTTTGGATGTCTGTTAACAAAAACGACTGTTGCTTAACAATCACTTTACTCAAGTTTAAAAAATCTTCAATAAGCGGAAAGTACTATCTAGGTACATTTTTATACCCTTTTAACAAAGCTTTGAAAGCGGGAAAGCATGTGTTATTGTGTTAAAATCGAGTCATATTTAAAAAAACTGTAATGTATCGTCATTTGTCAACCTTGTTATGAAGACCAAAATGAGTTTATACAATGCAGTCTTGAGTACGTAATAGTATTGGACAGAGCCACGCATATCATATTTCCGCCACAGAAAGCAGGTCCGAAGTTTGATTTGACTTGGAATGTTAGGTACGATGGGAAAAGGAACCAAGAAGTATCAAAGGGGTTTGACTCAAATACAAGTTATGGGCCATTAGTTTGATTACCAGAGTAATGGATACTCACTGTGCAGCTGGATTATACAGGTGTCCTTAGAGTTCCATTTTGTAGTTGTATAGTTAACGAAGGAGCATTATATATGGATTACAGTAGAATATCATGAGATCTTGTTTTCCATTGTTTAGCGACAGATTGAGAAGGCGTGGTTGGGATATACATTTTTAGACAATGACAGAAGAATGTCGTTAGTCGAAGTAAAATGAGTCTTTTCCAAGAGAGTAACAGATGTGGGAAATTGCAGTCCTGAGAACAAAGTTTTGGAATAGTAAAGTAATAGAATATTCACCCATATATATACACGGTGGACTTTAAGAAGATGGGATAATAGAGCAGATAGAGAGCCGAACACAGAACAGCTTGTGAGGTAACTAGAATTCATTTGCATTTACTAATTATTTCATAAGTTACATCCCTTATTTTATAAAAAAATGAACTAGGTAGTTTGTGTCGTGAGTGTAAAATTAAGAGTGAATAATTAATAAATGAATATTAATTGATATATGGTAATAGTTTTAATTAAACACGAATCTATAGAGTTCTTCGAGCTTGTAATATAAATTGTATTGTATTCAATCGTTTATATATTTGGACATAAAAAGGGAAAGGAAGAGGGGTTAGAGAAGACCCTTATGGATGGAGGCCTCCTGGCAAAGAGAAAGACCACGGAGAAGATGGATTCAGGATGTAACTGATGAGCTTAGCATATCGGCTGCAGAAGCTGGACATCTGGGTATGGGAGAGATAAATTCAGAAGGACTGTTACGGGTTGCAAAATTCTACTCAGGACAGGCTATTTGATGATTTAAGCGTAGTATATTAGGTTCTTTTCTTTCTTTTGTCCTTCTCTGCTTTTTTGCCGCTAGGCGTAGCAGGTTTAACTGATGATCGGTTTCGGAGATAATGCACGCTCGGTCGCTTGATATGGTGTGGTATTGTGGAGTTTTAAGATTTCTGTAACTCCATCAACCCACCTTTTTCGTGGTCTGCCCTTTCCTTTTGATGATTTCATTTTCAGGTTGTACGCTCTTGCAACTGGTGTATTCGGGTTCATTCTGACCAAGTGACCAAACCATTTGACATATTAGGTTGCACTAGCTAATTAAGAGAATGTATTTGAGTAGACTAAAATACAAGGTGACGCTGCAGGTCAGTCTGTCAAAAGTACGACACATGACAGACATACTACTGACACAGTAGTTAGTACACCTGAGATTCAGGTCTCCAGAAACAGTCACTGTCACATATTGGGTGCTAGAGACTATTGTCAATTAAGCTGACCGGTGATACCGCGTTAACTCAATTACTGGCATACATATCATGTTGACTAATTCGGTATACATTCCGTGTTGATTCGTTCGATATACATACCGTGTTGATTCGTTCTGATATACATACCGTGTTGATTCGGTTCGATTACATACCGTGTTGATTCGGTTCGATATCATTCCGTGTGGATCATTCCTGATATACATACGTGTTGATTCGGTTCTGATATACATTCCGTGTTGATCAGTTCGATATACATTCGTGTTGACAGTTCATGGTATACATTCCGTGTGGCTCGTCCTGTATACATTCCGTATTGGGTCAGTTCCTGGTATACATTCCGTTGGTTCAGTTCATGGTATACATTCTGTTGGCTCAGTTCCTTGTATACATTCCGTGTTGGTTCAGTTCCTGGTATACATTCCGTGTTGGTTCAGTTCCTTGTATACATTCCGTGTTGGTTCAGTTCCTGGTATACATTCCGTGTTGGATCAGTTCTGTATACATTCGTGTTGATTCAGTTCATGGTATACATTCCGTGTTGGCTCAGTTCCTTGTATACATTCCGTGTTGGATCAGTTCCTGGTATACATTCCGTGTTGGTTCAGTTCCTTGTATACATTCCGTGTTGGTTCAGTTCCTGGTATACATTCCGTGTTGAAGTTCTGTTATTGTGTTGGTTCAGTTCATGGTATACATTCCGTGTTGGCTCAGTTCCTTGTATACATTCCGTGTTGGATCAGTTCCTGGTATACATTCCGTGTTGGTTCAGTTCCTTGTATACATTCCGTGTTGGTTCAGTTCCTTGTATACATTCCGTGTTGGTTCAGTTCCTTGTATACATTCCGTGTTGGATCAGTTCCTTGTATACATTCCGTGTTGGTTCAGTTCCTTGTATACATTCCGTGTTGGATCAGTTCCTGGTATACATTCCGTGTTGGTTCAGTTCCTTGTATACATTCCGTGTTGGATCAGTTCCTGGTATACATTCTGTGTTGGCTCAATTCATGGTAAACATTCCGTGTTGGCTGAGTTCCTGGTATACATTCCGTATTGGCTCAGTTCATGGTATACATTCCGTGTTGGTTCAGTTCCTGGTATACATTCCGTGTTGACTCAGTTCCTGGTATACATTCCGTATTTGCTCAGTTCATGGTATACATTCCGTGTTGAAGATGTGACCCAGGATAGACATAAGAGTGTTGTGTAGACTTGATACAAGTACATCATATTATAACTGGACATTATTTTATACTTTAGTAGTACAGTACAGCATACACTAACTCGATATTACTTTATACTTTAGTAGTACAATACATCATACAATATCGACATTACTTTATACTTTAGTAGTACAGTACAATATACACTAACTGAACACTACGTTTTAATTTAGTAGTACAGTACATCATACAATATCGACATTATTTTATACTTTAGTAGTATAGTACATCATATAATATCGACATTACTTTATACTTTAGTAGTACAGTACAATATACACTAACTGACATTACTTTATACTTTAGTAGTACAGTACAGCATATTATAACTGAACTTCTGGACATTAAGATCATTCTTGTATGTGCTCGCTACATGATCTAACCACTATCTCCTCTGTACATATCAAGAAAATAGGAACTAGTTCATTGATAACAATTAATAGAACACCAACTGGAATATTACTAGAACACCAACTGGAATAAATTGCATCTTCAGACAACAACCCAAAGAACTAGTTCAGCTAGACTAAATAAAAAATCAAATTCAATTTGTATAGCCTTTTCAGGCTTCAGGGTATGATGTGCCTGTCACTTCACATTTTTAGACACTAGTGTGCAAGATGTAGCAGGGCCAATTCCTTCCCTTGCGTGTGAAACGTAGAGTGTGGGACTGAACACAAACTCTATTGCGTCCGAGGTGATAGTCGATCGCCACCATAAAACGGTTTCTTTTTAACATAAAGATGATGTGGTTAATGATAGTGCAAGAGAAAAACTCGTTGTCACCGCCCACAACTAGTTCAAAGCACTGCAGATTGTGTCAGCTGTTATTTAACAATAACAACACCACCACCACCACCACCAACAACACTACCAACAACAATAACAATAACAACAACAATAACAACACCAACACCAACACCAACAACAACACCAACAACACTACCAACAACAACAACAATAACAACACCAACACCAATAACAACACCAACACCAATAACAACACCAACACCAACACCAACAACAACACTACCAGCAACAATAACAACACCAACACCAACAACAACACCAACAACAACACCAACAACAACAACAACAAGAGTTATACATGGAAATAGACAGTTTCAACTTCGAACTATAACTAAATGAGAAGTAGCAATTATATAAGTTGTTGTAGCAATTGTAGCAGTATGGTACACAGTCAACAAAATGGAAAGATGAGAATGACGGTACAGTTTAGTTTTATCCGATCGATATCCTTACACATAGACAAGTTCATAAGTTATACCCCTTCCATCAATTGCAGCCATCTTTAAACTTCTAGCTCTGACTGTACTCAAGATGTGTTCATTGGTGCACCCGCAGACCTCATCATCCTGTTTGTCCTTTCTTAACCGCAATGCAACTGTTCATGTTGAAGATTTCTAAACCAGACACCCGAGTGGTTACCGGGGCCCAAATTTAGGTGTAAAGAATAGAACCACTGTTACCCGCCACACATGTCGTAAGAGGCGACTAAGGAGGTTTGGCTGAAATCGGATGCACATGTCCTAAACGTGTAGAAGTCTATGCGTTAAGGGGCCTACCAAACCAATGTGCAACGTATACATGTTCTTGGCAAAGATCAAACATATCACAAAGAGTGATTAAAATTGGTCGTAAAGAACGAACGCAAAGAAGAAACCAGGCATGTTTTAATTATCCAGATTTTGTATTAAAGTTTCTTGATGTAAATCCCAGCATAGAGAACTAAAAGTTAGTACACGAAACACTAGTATAACGTGGCACAATAACAAGCGAATAAATAATACATATGTGAAGAAGACAAAGTGAACAGAAAGTTAGTAGAATCTATACCAGTGGCGGCTCGTCATTAAGGGCCAGTGGGGCCGAGCCCAACAAAAAATAATGTGTAACGTGTATAAATTAAAACATAACCCAACCTAACCCAATACCATGATTTTCCACAAAAAATATGTCAGACCCCACCAACAAAACTTAGCACGAGCCGCCACTGATCTGTACATAATCACACACAAAACCAGGATTTCATAAAGAATACTTTATTGATACAGAGAATAATGGTTTTTTTAAATTTTCAAATAAAACGCGTCACAGTTGTGTGGTTAGAGCACACAGACGATGTCAGAGAAGCTTCTCAACCTACAGACATTTGCCAGGTCTTACAATGTCTAGCCCTGTCTGCTGGAGGCTGGAAGTACAAGAGAAAAAAATAACAATCATATATTTAAAACGTTATGTTTCAACAGTCATATTATTAATCAGTAAAACCCGACTTCAATATCATCAACTCCTAGTATACGCATATACAATGTGTTTTTGCCTTGCTGGATTTTAGATTATAATTTTTAGTGAGCCACCGGAGGACTTTATCAGAATGTAGAAACACTATGTTACAAATCTAACTGTAGTATTTGCAAAGAATTGTACACAAAACATTTTGACCCTTGTGGTGGCTTGTCGGTAAATTGGTACTTCCCTAATGGTTTGTTAGATTGCTTATCGTATTCTACGAGTTAACCATTGTAGTGGCTTTGAAATCTGCGATAATCACATCATTAGTCACTATCGTGGCTGAAACAAATAACACTTACTTTCGCTTTGTACTTAACCTTCCAAGTTGTTATTATTTCTAAAAATAATGACATATAAACATTATTAGTGGATTGGAATGAAAATCGTGGCATCTTTTACAGGACTACCACATCTACAAAAGTAAACGAGTCGTCGATTTTCTAGGCACCATTTATACGTTCAGTAGTTTGCCATTGCTATCTGAACCGTTAGGTCTATGTTTACCATTCATAAGATTCCACGGGAACGAAAATGCTTCCAAACTGCCCTCAGCTTGGGTTGTGATCGAGCTCACTATCGCTTAAGCTCGAGACACCCACAATAGTGTAGTGTTTGTTATATATTAATGTGATACCTAATGCGAGCAACGTTAATTTTGTGTGATACAAATTCTAGTGTCATAAAAAACAAATTATGGTCAGAGCTCTTTTTGTTGGAGAGCTAGCTGGCTGTGTTCTTAACAACGCACGTCTGTAGGGCTAGGCAATAGGTGCCGTAATCTCTCTGTAGGGCTAGGCAATGTGTGCCGTAATCTCGTCTGTAGGGCTAGGCAATAGGTGCCGTAATCTCGTCTGTAGGGCTAGGCAATGTGTGCCGTAATCTCGTCTGTAGGGCTAGGCAATAGGTGCCGTAAGAAATAAGGGTTTGTGGTTCAAATCCTGTGGTTGTTAATTCGTTTTTTTTCTGGAGGCCCCTAATACTTGTTCACTATTTATTATATTCATTGATTCCGGTGCTTCCCTTGGATTCTTAAAACTGTTTATTCTCTTCCTGCACTGCATCAGAGATCTTACGGTGCAAGAAAGAGATCGGAGTACACAGGGTTATTAATCGAAGTGCAATGATAATACCCCTATCAATCAATCAATCAATCATTCAATGACTGTTAGATAATTGTAGACGATGTAAATGTGAAGTACTATCGCAAGAAGATATTGTAATCATTAACTTACCTGTACACATCTTAGAAGTTAATTTTTTCTCCACAGTGTCTAAACTGTCGTAATCTGTAGCCAGCAGGACATCATCTTGGCTGCTGGCAATTGAATAGAGATCTCTAACTTTCAAATCTGAACCCTGACCTATGGCCAGAATAATGATCGACACACGTTTGTTTTTCAAAACGTTGGCGGCCAGAGTTGCTGGAGAAAAATAAAGAGATTGCCAATAACGTTTTTATAAAATAATACATTCACAAATTGAATTATTGTTTGTGTAAATATCTCTCTCTCTTTCTCTCTCTTCTCTCTCTACTCTCTCTATCGCTTTTGTGTAATTTAAACCCTGATTGGGGCATAGGTCATCAACCAATTCATGCCAAGTATTCATATTTTTTGCTATGAATTTCAAATTTTCCAAGTAAACAAATACAGGGTGTTCAACTTAAAAGCAGCATGTGAAAGGAGATAATCTGGCATATATGTATGGAAATGAGAAGGTTCAGTTATGACGTAGTATAGGTCAAGGTTGTGTGATGATGTAATTGTAGTGCGGGAAGGGGCGATGAACAAATGTGACGTAGGACAAGCTAGTCAGAACCGGTTTAAATAGTAAATAGACGAGATGCAATGCATAATTGGCAAATTTCTATTTATCACTGGGGCTGCTTTTAAGTTGAACACCCTGTATAATGTTCTTAGATATTAGCAGCGTCCCATAGACTAACATTGGATGTCATAATTTGAAGTAATCAACACTGTTGCATACATTGACCCTACCATCAGCAGCAACCTGTCCCTCTATGATGATGTTATCAGCTACATTGGAAAGGCATTCACTGATCAAATTAGCAACGACATATGGGAAAATAGAGCACTCACACGAAACACCAAGACACGAGTATATACAGCATGTGTTCTTAGCACAGTACTGTACGGTAGTGAGAGGTGGACCCCATGTGCCAGACAAGAACATTGCCTCAACACCTTCCACATGCGCTGTCTCAGGCTAATACACAACACCCGATAACAAGACCATATCTCACATATAAAAGTTCTGGACAGTGCTGGCATTTCAGTCATGTACACCTTGCTGAGTCAGCGACACCTGAGATAGTTGGGACACGTGTGCCGTATGAACGATGGTAGAATCCCAGAGGTCATTCCATATGGCCAACCTGCAACTGGAACTAGACAGCAGGGGCGCCCATTACTACTCTTCATTGACACCTACAAGCGTGGTCTAACTTCATGCATTCATAATTCAAGTATATGTAATATACTCACATCACTTACATACAAGTATTTGTAATAATACAGCACGCACATACAAGTATAGGAAACTAGACAGCACTCACATACAGGTATATGAAACTAGATACAACTCACACACAGGTATATGAAACTAGACAGCACTGACATACAAGTATAGGAAACTAGACAGCACGCACATACAAGTATACGAAACTAGACAGCACTTACATACAAGTATACGAAACTAGACAGCACGCACATACGGGTATATGAAACTAGACAGCACTCACATACAGGTATATGAAAATAGACAGCACTAACATACATGTATATGAAACTAGACAGCACGCACATACAAGTATAGGAAACTAGACAGCATTTACATACAAGTATATGAAACTAGACAGCATTGACATACAAGTATAGGAAACTAGACAGCATTTACATACAAGTATAGGAAACTAGACAGCATTTACATACAAGTATATGAAACTAGACAGCACTGACATACAAGTATAGGAAACTAGACAGCACGCACATACGGGTATATGAAACTAGACAGCACTCACATACAGGTATATGAAAATAGACAGCACTAACATACAGGTATATGAAACTAGACAGCACGCACATACAAGTATATGAAACTAGACAGCACGCACATACAAGTATAGGAAACTAGACAGCACGCACATACGGGTATATGAAACTAGACAGCACTCACATACACGTATATGAAACTAGACAGCACTCACATACAGGTATATGAAACTAGATAGCACTCACATACAAGTATAAAAAACTAGATAGCACTCACATTCAAGTATAGGAAACTAGACAGCACTCACATACAAGTATATGAAACTAGACAGCACTCACATACACGTATATGAAACTAGACAGCACTCACATACAAGTATATGAAACTAGACAGCACTCACATACACGTATATGAAACTAGACAGCACTCACATTCAAGTATATGAAACTAGACAGCACTCACATTCAAGTATATGAAACTAGACAGCACTCACATACAAGTATATGAAACTAGACAGCACTCACATACACGTATATGAAACTAGACAGCACTCACATTCAAGTATATGAAACTAGACAGCACTCACATTCAAGTATATGAAACTAGACAGCACTCACATTCAAGTATATGAAACTAGACAGCACTCACATACAAGTCAGATAAATGTTAATGGAAAAGCTCAATAATAATTTTACCATTGGTTCTCAGACTTGGAGAGCCGTCTGTGAAAATGAGGATAATTTTAGGGGCGTCTGCTCTGCCTCCTTTCTCTGAACTAAACATTTCTTCCCGGTCAACCAACAATAAAGCTTCGTGTGTGAATGTAACACTGTTCATGTATGTAACATTAGTCAGAGCCTGAAAATTACATCAGACAATTATATATTTGTAGATTATCATCCCAAAGAAACAGCAGTGAGTTTATATACGACTTACTATATTTATCGTGTTCATCACTATATACACGTGGGCAAGGCACATTACTATATTATCTACTATATTATCTACTATAGTATCTACTATATTATAGTGTCGGCCGTGGTTTATACCAACTTGCAGAAGTGTAGATAGAAAGAAGGGAGATAACTGAACACCAGAAGAAGAACTGAAATAAGAATTTGCTCATATATTAATATTTTTGATTCCTTTGAAATATTATTGCCATTAAATATTAACTATATTTTAAAAAATCTACAGTTATTATAACCACAAAATAATGCTTTTGTCGTCACTATTTGTGATGGAAGACAATTACTATTACTATTAAAGATAATTATAAAGACGAACTGAATGCAAAAATGGAATGAATAATGCGAAAGTATTAGAGTAAGGCAGAAGTAGTAATAACTAAGTGATTAAGAGTGTGTACCTTTGTCAGTTCGGCCTGGGTGTCGTAATCTTTCAGATTAAAGAGTCGCTTAGCTACTTCACTAAACACAACACCACCAAAACGGATATTGTCGGACTCCACATTGAAATTTTTGATCAGTTTTATGGCAAAGACAAACTGATTGTTAAATTTGTCAACACCAATGCTTTTGGAAGCATCAAATATCAAGATGATATCAGCCCTGGCCTCACAAACATCAATTTCTGTAACAAAATCAAGTTTAAAAAACATCTATCAAAAGCTGACGACAAGAACAGACAACAAAGAAAGACAAACAGCAGTCTTGTAAAATGTCTATTTCTATTCCACGGCTTTGTTCCGTAAGTTTTATGTATTTCTCTGTATTACTTTGTTACACAACAGATAGCATTTTCTACTTTAGTGTTTGTGCAATGTTTCATGATTTATATTCATAAATTGCACCATAAGTTTTATGTATTTCTCTGTATTACTTTGTTACAGAACATATAGCATTTTCTACTTTAGTGTTTGTGCAATGTTTCATGATTTATATTCATATATTGCTCCATAAGTTTTATGTATTTCTCTGTATTACTTTGTTACACAACATATAACATTTTCTACTTTATTGTTTCTGTAATGTTTCATGATTTATATTCATAAATTGCATCATAAGTTTTATGTATTTCTCTGTATTACTTTGTTACACAACATATAACATTTTCTACTTTAGTGTTTCTGTAATGTTTCATGATTTATATTCATAAATTGCATCATAAGTTTTATGTATTTCTCTGTATTACTTTGTTACAGAACATATAACATTTTCTACTTTATTGTTTCTGTAATGTTTCATGATTTATATTCATAAATTGCACCATAAGTTTTATGTATTTCTCTGTATTACTTTGTTACAGAACATATAGCATTTTCTACTTTATTGTTTCTGTAATGTTTCATGATTTATATTCATAAATTGCACATAAGTTTATGTATTTTCTGTATGCTTTGTTACACAACATATAACATTTTCTACTTTAGTGTTTGTGCAATGTTTCATGATTTATATTCATAAATTGCACCATAAGTTTTATGTATTTCTCTGTATTGCTTTGTTACACAACATATAACATTTTCTACTTTATTGTTTCTGTAATGTTTCATGATTTATATTCATAAATTGCACCATAAGTTTATGTATTTCTGTATTACTTTGTTACAGAACATATAACATTTTCTACTTTAGTGTTTGTGCAATGTTTCATGATTTATATTCATAAATTGTTCATGTTCTTCTTTTCTTATCTTGCATGTGTCATCTCATAGGTTTTTCATACTATTGAGTCTCTGAGGTGTAGTGGTTAGGTCTCTCATACTATTGGGTCTCTGAGGTGTAGTGGTTAGGTCTCTCATACTATTGGGTCTCTGAGGTGTAGTGGTTAGGTGTCCGGCTCTCGTTCCAAAGGTTACTCGGTTCGCTCCCATGTGGAGCTATTGGGATATTTTTCCAGAGATCCTTGATCTCCATGTAGGTGAGATCAAGTTCCTAGTCATATCGGAGATGGACTATAAAACCTAGGTCCCGTGTTCAAGTTGGGCAGTATAGAACCCTTGGTAGTTGAAAGACGAGAAGAGTAGGCTGGAAAGCCGCTGCTCCGGCAAAATTTAATAGAAATATTCAAAACTAAAATTCCTAGAAATATTTTCTCCATTTTCTAAATTATACCAAGGAACCTCGTCGTTGCTACGGTACCGTGTCGGCTGGTGTAGACGATCATGGATCTCCTCAAATCTATGTTTCTGGTGTTTGCTATCATCTCAGATGTTGGCGCTCTTCTGTGCAATGCAGTCAGGCTGTCCAAAATTTATCTCTCCATTTCTATGTCTCGTCTCCCCTCGATTTTACCGGTTGTCACAATGTGTTATAAGTATCCCCTTCTCATTACATGTACGAAAAATGACGATTGCCTTTCTTATATTGATAATAAGCTCTCTGCGTCTGTTCTGTATACATAAGTATGGGAGATAATGCAATATTGCTATACTCAATTTTGCACTGTTACTGCATTTTAATATTATAATAGAGTTGTCTAATCATGGATGTTAGTTAGTTTGTTCCTTTCATGCCAAAGGCGGCACATAGGGCAGAGGTTTTGGATCTCCATGTGATGCGGTTCGTTGCAAGCATTTGGAGATCTTGTATGGTTTTACATCCCAATAGTTTACTTTCTTGTTGGATGGTTCTTCGAAGAGTGGTCTTTGGTCTTCCACGTTTTCTTTTACCAACTGGTGACCACATAAGGACTTGTCGATTTAGTCTCTTTTCCTCTGATCTAAGAACATGACCTAAATATTTCCACCTTCGTTTCCTTATAATATTTGATACGGGTTGTTGGTGTGTTCTATCTCTCACTGTGTTGTTCGAAACGGTATCTCTCCATTAATTAGGGAGACATAATATTATGAAAAGTGACTTTTTTCCCTCTTCTGCAGTTAATTTAAAATGATTTAGTTGAATAGTATCTATACTCTATACTGTTTAACGGAGACAACAGATGTAAGTATAATTATCAAGTTGTATATTTACTAGTATTAATGTAATGCTAAGTAACTGGTACTAATTAACTACTACTGAGTAACTGGTACTAAGTAACTACTACTGAGTAGCTGGTACTAAGTAACTACTACTAAGTAGCTGGTACTAAGTAACTGGCACTCGGCAACTGGTACTAAGTTATTGGTTATTGCATAAACTAGCACTGTAAGAGGTTCATAAAGACATCTGTGTTTGGTGGGATAGAAGCCTTATCATATCAACAAAAACTGTTTCAAGAAAGTACCACTTGAAGAGGTGAGAAAGACAATATATATAAGGATCATGTAACGTTATCTTGTCCAACATCAAGTTATATAAGCTAATTGTCTGCAAGAGTTGACTAAAATGGAATGTATTTCTTACATAAACTATGCATATCAATGACGAATGTTCATAGTTTCTCATACCCAAAGATTTCACATATATAGCATCATTTTCTTATTGCATCGTCTAAGGAAAGATATAGTTAGTTGCCTGAGAGAAATATGTTTTGACTGAGTGAACGTACCATCACAAAATCTATCATCCTCTTCGTTAATGACGAAACCATCATTGCAGTAGCACATGCGACCAGTAGACGTCACTTTGCAAAGTTGCTTACATTTTGGTTCTACATTACATGGGTCAGGACCTGGGTCTGATTATTGATTTATAGAAAAACATAGTCAAATTCAGCTCACAGACAGAACAATAGACATAGTCAAGTTCAGCACAATGACAAGAACAATAGATATAGTCAAGTTCAGCACACATAGACAAGCACACATAGACAAGAACAATAGACATAGTCAAGTCAGCACACACAGACAAGAACAATAGATATAGTCAAGTTCAGCACACATAGACAAGAACAATAGATATAGTAAATTAGCACATACAAGCACACATGACAGAACAATAGACATAGTCAAGCAGCACACAGACAAGAACAATAGATATAGTCAAGTTCAGCACACATAGACAAGAACAATAGACATAGTCAAGTCAGCACACATAGACAAGAACAATAGATATAGTGAGGTAAAAACGAAATGTACAAGAACAATAAATATAGGTAGGTAGAACAGAAAGGAACAAGAGCAATAGATATAGATAGATAGAACAGAAAGGAACAAGAACAATAGATATATATAGATAGAACAAAAATAAACAAGAAAAATAGATATAGATAGATAGAACAAAAATAAACAAGAACAATAGATATAGATAGGTAGAACAGAAAAGAACAAGAAAAATAGATATAGATAGATAGAACATAAATAAACAAGAACAATAGATATAGATAGGTAGAACAGAAAAGAACAAGAAAATAGATTAGATAGATGACATAAATAAACAAGAACAATAGATATAGATAGGTAGAACAGAAAAGAACAAGAAAAATAGATATAGATAGATAGAACATAAATAAACAAGAACAATAGATATAGATAGATAGAACATAAATAAACAAGAACAATAGATATAGATAGATAGAACATAAATAAACAAGAACAATAGATATAGATAGATAGAACATAAATAAACAAGAACAATAGATATAGATAGGTAGAACAGAAATGAACAAGAGCAATAGATATAGTTGGATAAAACAGAAATGAACAAGAACAGTAGATATAGTAAGGTCCAGAATGTGGGGAAATCAAGCAGCAGGTATGATCAATTCAAATAACAATAACTAATACAAATAGATCAAGTCAAACGAATATGACCAAGTCAGAGAGATAAGCTCAAGTATAATAGTAATGGTAAAATTAAATATATTTAATGAAGACACACACATTGTCATGTCAACTAAACATACTCTATTTTATGACAGAAGTTAAAGTTGTCCAAATTAATTGTCAGATATACTCCGTTGTTTCATATAATGTGACTATAGATGCTCATTAGAAAATATGATCAAATTTGTCACATAATATCTAGTATGATCAAATTTGTCACATAATATCTAGTATGATCAAATTTGTCACATAATATCTAGTATGATCAAATTTGTCACATAATATCTAGTATGATCAAATTTGTCACATAATATCTAGTATGATCAAATTTGTCACATAATATCTAGTATGATCAAATTTGTCACATAATATCTAGTATGATCAAATTTGTCACATAATATCTAGTATGATCAAATTTGTCACATAATATCTAGTATGATCAAATTTGTCACATAATATTGAAAATGATCAAATTTGTCACATAATATCTAGTATGATCAAATTTGTCACATAATATTGAAAATGATCAAATTTGTCACATAATATCGAGTATGATCACATTTGCTATATAACAGAATAAGATCTTTATTTCTATAAGTAATGAGTTTTATTAAGCCATAGATTACTTACCAATGCATACAGTTTTGTTATTTCTAGGGGCATAGAGAGGTGGATCACATGTGCATGTATAACTGCCTATTGTGTTCTGACAGTGCTGTTGACATGGTTTTTAGGCATTCATCGTTATCTGTAAATATGTCATATATATATATATATATATATATATATATATATATATATATATATATATATATATATATATATATATATATATATATATAACCAAACATGGGCAATGAGCAAAAGCACAGTCGTAAAAACGAACTTCATGGGAAATACAATGCCTACGAAAAGTAACCAACAACACCAGAAAAGACAGAGTCACCAACATCAGCATAAGAAGAAAGTTGGCACAGAACCTTGCTTGAGGTACATAGAGAAACAAAAAATTCAGTGGTTTTACCACTAAATACGAATACAGCCACATTCCCCTGTATACACAGTCTTTAACAATAATACACCAGGACATAAGGCTAGAGTAAAATCACCAAATAAGATGGATAGATAACAGCAGAATACTTTCAAAAATAAAAAAATGACTATTACCCAAGCCACTAGAGCAGTGCAAGATACAAAACAGAAAACCACAACACTCTGCAACAACCTTGTAACAATGCGACAACAAAAGAAAGAATATATATATATATTATATCTCGTACCGTTATACGTTACATAGGGCCGGCAAGTAATTTGTCCATACCACTCTGTCCTGGGCAACTCGCTCAATCTCTTCAATGGAATTGGGTCCGATCTTTCTTGCCTTTCTCAGCAATGTTCGTTTCAGAGTCTTCCTAGGGCGTTCTTTCTTTCTTGAACCCTCTGCTTCTCATTTCAATGCCTGCTTCAGTATTCTTCGAGAATTTCTTCTGAAGATATGCCTAACATATCTCCATCTTCTCCTTCCTTCTGACAGTTGTTACTAGTGGTTGACCAGACATTTCTCTGATTTCATCACTTCTCCTAAATTTGTCCCATTTTATGTTAATTTATTTTTCGCAGATTTCTATTTTCAAATGCATTCAACTTGCTTTCTATATCTTTTACCATTTTCCAACTCTCGCTGGCATATGTTAGGATTGATACAAGATTGGAATAGAAAATTCGCAGTTTAGTTTTAATACTATATAACTTGCAGTTCCATATTTTATTTAGACTTTTAAAAGCTGATGTTCCTTTGACAATTCGTAGCAAAATTTATTTTTTAACATTTCAATTGCATTGAAAATTGCCACCCAAATATGTTATCTGTTCTGTTATTTTTACCCTTTTAGATTCCAGGGTTATATCTGCATTATATATATGTGTGTAGAAGAATATATATATCCTGTAGAAGGATATAGCTATATAGACAGGGAACAGTCGATGACAACACAGAAGAAAGACAAGGACACAATGAAATGGAAGAAAGATGCACACCCAAGACTGTGCATAGTAGTCGAAATGTTAGGAAAAGTAAATGTAAGTTCGATGTAGGTTGACGACAAGATCGCTAGGTGATAGGGACAAAAAGAGATACCCAACAAACACGAGACCAAGACGGACGTGTATGTAGATTGCAGCCAATGTATAAATGATGAAATAAATATTCTAGTAATAAACAGTAAGTAAGTAATCTGGAAGCATGGTTAGCTGTTGTATTTTATCATGTTATATAGGCCGTGTCATCCCAGCTTATACAATAACATCGTCCAGAAATAACATCATCTAAAATATACCATCACCATAAACAAAAGAAAGCCTACAACATACATATAAGGACATAGTGAAAATGCCATATATATATATATATATATATATATATATATATATATATATATATATATATATATATATATATATAAAATAAATAAATAATAAATAACTTAAGATATGCAGATGATACAGTATTGGTAGCAGAAAATGAACAAGATCTACAAGAACTAGTGGACCAATTGGACAGAACTAGCAAGGAATATGGATTAGACATTAACATACAGAAAACAAAAACTATGGTAATCAACAAGGAAATGGAAAAACCTAAAATGAATATAAAAATACATGGAGAATTACTACATCAAGTAAAATGTTTCTTGTATCTTGGTCAGATGATAACAGATGATGGCAGATGTATAACAGAAATTACGAAGAGAATAGGAATGGCCAAAGATAATTTCAATAGTATGAGAAAATTACTGACATCCAAACAAATCACAAACAGGCTAAAATGAGAATGATCAAATGCTATATATATCCTATATTAATGTATGGCTCGGAAACATGGACAATGAACAAGCAGTTAGAAGACAGAATTGATGCATTTGAGATGTGGATATATAGAAGAATAGGCAGAGTTTCATGGAAAGAAAAACAGACAAATAAACAAGTTTTAGGAAAACTAGGCATGAAGAAACAATTATTAAGAGAAATAAAATACAGACAAGTAAAGTATTTTGGGCACATAAAAGACATGACACCATGATAAAACATTTACTAGAGGGAAAGTTGAGGGGGAAGAGCAAGAGGAAGACCGAGAGATAAGTGGGAGGAAACTTTAAGAAATGGACAGGTTACAGTCTGGCAGTGTGCAACACCAAGGCGAAAGACAGAGGATGCTGGAGATTCATTGCAGCCAACCTTCAATGTTGAGACGGCACCTGATGAAAGATGATATATATATATATATATGTATATGTACTGAATGAAGGGAGTAGTGAAAGAAAAATGCCATATATATGTGTATATGTAATGCATAAATGGAGTAGTGAGAGAAAAAGATCATATATATGTATATGTAATGCATAAATGAAGTAGTGAGAGAAAAAGATCATATATATATATATGTATATGTAATGCATAAATGAAGTAGTGAGAGAAAAAGATCATATATATGTATATGTAATGCATAAATGAAGTAGTGAGAGAAAAAGATCATATATATATATGTATATGTAATGCATAAATGAAGTAGTGACAGAAAAAGATCATATATATATATGTATATGTAATGCATAAATGAAGTAGTGACAGAAAAAGATCATATATATATATGTATATGTAATGCATAAATGAAGTAGTGACAGAAAAAGATCATATATATATATGTATATGTAATGCATAAATGGAGTAGTGACAGAAAAAGATCATATATATATATGTATGTGTAATGCATAAATGAAGTAGTGACAGAAAAAGATCATATATATATATGTATATGTAATGCATAAATGGAGTAGTGAGAGAAAAAGATCATATATATATATGTATATGTAATGCATAAATGAAGTAGTGAGAGAAAAAGATCATATATATGTATAGATAAATGTAACAATAAAGTAGGTGACAGAAAAAGACATCACATATAATATTTATGTATATGTAATGCATAAATGAAGTAGTGACGAGAAAAAGATCATATATATATATATGTAGTGTAATGCATAAATGAAGTAGTGGAGAGAAAAGATCATATATATATATGTATATGTAATGCATAAATGAAGTAGTGACAGAAAAAGATCATATATATATATGTATATGTAATGCATAAATGAAGTAGTGAGAGAAAAAGATCATATATATGTATATGTAATGCATAAATGAAGTAGTGACAGAAAAAGATCATATATATATATATGTATATGAATGCATAAATGAGTAGTGACAGAAAAGATCTATATATATATATATATATGTAATGCATAAATGAGTAGTGACAGAAAAGATCATATATATATGTATATGTAATGCATAAATGAAGTAGTGAAGAAAAGATCATATATATATGTATATGTAATGCATAAATGGAGTAGTGACAGAAAAGATCATATATGTTATATGTAATGCATAAATGGAGTAGTGACAGAAAAGATCATATATGGTATATGTAATGCATAAATAGTAGTGGAAAAGATCAAGTATATGTAATGCATAAATGGATATGACAGAAAATCATAACTATTCTGAGGACGAGTAAATTCATACAACATAAAGTTCATGGTTTCAGTTGTTTGACCAAAAATAAAGTGTAAATCTCTACAGGTGATGGTTATCTAATTTTAAATTGTGACTGCACAAAAGAAATAGCTTAAGAGGTGTTATTACCATCGCATTTGTTAGGATCTTTCTTACTAACTGAATATCCTCTATCGCAGATACATTTGGCAGTTGAACCACTTACTGCACAGTCTTGTTCACAGGCATTGTTCTTGCATGGATCGCTTTTAGCTGAAATAATCATTATCATAAAATATATATGAGTACACATGTAAAATAGATTTATAAACAAAATATATATGTGATAATCATTAAATATATAAAAATGTAAACATAACATACATATGAATAGTTTAAAAAAATATATATTTGCTATAATTTTAATTGCACGAACATGGCCATCTTAACCACTCTCATCCAAAAAAATATATATAAAGAGCCAACTGATTTTATTGAAATATACCATCAAAGTTACTGACACATTGCTAAGAAAAGTCAATCAATATATTAGTTATTGATTGCTTACTCTTTAAGTTCGTGATTATTTTAACCACCGAACACACTTATTTTGCAATGTATACTAAATTTGCAAGTAAACTGGCTTTGCATCATCTTAAGAATAAAAAGGGAGCCAGTATATCAGTTTATAGGGGTGAAATGGTTAATTGACGCAATAGTACTCAGGGAAGGCTCATTGATACTCAGTATCTAGCTCTCAGAAGATGTGAAAAAAGTACATATACTGATGGTTCTTGTGGCTCACTGGTTAAACAGATTCATTATTCTTTCCTAAAGCTTCCAGTACTGTTTTGCATTTATTGAAGATTTTTCGCATATTGAAGGTGTGATCCCTGGCCAGGAAAAAAAGTGCAGGTGCATTTACTCTGGGATTCTGCGTGTCTATGTTGCGAGCAGATCTCATATCAATCGTGCCTGTGTTTACACTACTTACTACATGTACCCGAGTAGTTCTCTTTAGATCTTTACCTGCTTAGCCAGACGATAGTTTGGTAATCTATTTTCAGGGCCACCGTGTAGAGATGGAGTGGGGTCTTGGTCGGTGTCAGCTCACTGATCCTAGCGCATCGTTGTTCCTTTTAGTTATTGCGCCTCTGGCTTCCCTTCACATGATTATGGTAGAGTCGTAAATAGCTATGTGTAAATTCTCAAGTATCACAGCATTCCGTATACTGTTGTTAAAATCTGTCGGAGTACAACCGAGTTAATACCCATCTCGCTAATATGTAAGATAGGATGATACTAGATGCCATCGGACGCTGGAAGCAGTAAAGTGGATGTCTTTAAGTGAATTCATTACAGCCTCCTTTGTTTGAAAATCATAGTGTAACCTTCCCCAGAGTTTAGAAAGTTCTCAAATAACATGCAACAGCCCATGACGTTCATCCTTTCTGTCTGCACCTCAAAAAGATATTAAAGGAACCTATGTCATTTTCAATCACAGTTTCAACAACTGATGAGTCGTGTAAATTAGAAAAGAACTGACTGGTAGTTGTACTGTTCATTTTCTGATGAAGCTGCCATGATAAATGTAATGACTAATCATCCCCGACTTGGATTATACAAGTCTCACATAAATCACTCTTTACTTCACTTTAATATTAGGCGTATACAAAAATGTTCAAGCGTAGTACGAACAAGCGACGGCCTGACAGACGAATTTGAATTATCATCAGAGTAAAGCAGGGATGTGTGCTTTCGCCTATACTTTTCGATATATACATAGACAGGATAACGCAAGAAACCAAGACAGATAACAACCTCGATAACAACTACAAATTAATCAACGAACTACTCTTTGCAGACGATCAGAGTATAATTTACAACAACGAACACAAACTTCAACAACACATAAATGCACTGCAAGCAACATGCGAAAATATGACATGAAAATTAACACCTCCAAAATAGAAGTCATGACAATAAGTAGGTCAACAGGTCAACTAAATATACATGTGATTCGAATAAGGTAAAAATGCAACAGACTCCAGAATTCAAATATCTCGGTAGTATATTCACAGCAGATGGAAAGATGGAGAGAGAAATCGAGACTAGATGCCAGAAGGCAAACGCAGGACATACCAACTGTCACCACTATTAAGACATCCAAGCATTAACATGGCAGTCAAACGACAACTGATAAACTGCATTTTTATTCCAACTCTCTGCTATCAGTGCCAAACATGGCACCTGACTAAGACACAAGAAAGATTACAACATGTGAAATGAGATGTCTACTAAAAGCTGTCAACGTTACAAGGCGAGATAGAGTGAGAAACGAGAATATCAGAAGCATCGTTGGTACTATACCATGCATACAGTACATCGAGAAGCAAAGAATCAAGTGGTTCGGCCATCTAATGAGAATGGAACACCATTTACTACCATCACGTGCCTATAATAATCGACACTCAGGGCGCAGAGCACGAGGCAGCCAAGAACACAATGGATAGATAACATCTCAGAATCCCTACGAAAGTATGGACTGACAACATCAAGCCCAACACACCTGGCACAAGATAGAAAACTAACTCTCCCACGTCGCTTCACGGCAAATGTGGTTAAGATAAGATAAGATAAGATACTTCACTATCCAATTGTTTGAAACCATTATTGACTTTGTGTCGGACAGCATACTTCTTATTCACACCACTCATCTTACGTTAGGGTATGTTGTTCATTTTAGTACCATCTTCATCGCACATGTCCATAATTGTTCAGATCTCTTCCCAAGCTTGTATTTTAGTGTGTTTAGACTAACAACTCCCGTTCTGTGTTGGTTAATGTACCTACTGGGGATTCTTTCGTGGTTTTCCCATCTTGCTGCAACTATCGGTATGCATAACTTGCGCAACTGAGATAAAGAATACCCTTTATCTTCTTCGTTTAAATCTTCATAGTGTATATTTTATCTTAGAGCGTTGATGATGTCGCTTATGTCCATCCAAGAACCATTCTCGATAGTAGCATTGCCCGTCATTGCGTCCATTCTAATTACATCCTAGTGTCCTGTATTTGTTATGTAGGGTATTACAACCTCTTTAAGCTGAGGCACGCCCTTTCAACATAAGGACGAGTCTTTTATTCGTTATATCAGGTCGTGCAGGCTAACACACATGAAAAAATAAGATTAACTTTTTCGGAGATTCCAATAGTTAAACTTATATTCTAGTGCCCTTTCTGCTCGCAGGCGTTTCATTGATGACGTATTTTTTTCATAACCTATGATCTTTCTCTTCGCTTTCCATCGGCATGTTTACATTCTTTGTGGCGCTTTTAATACATTTAACTACCATACTCCTTCCCTTCTTCTAGCATACCCTTGCCTTCTGTTTGTGTTACAATATTTTATCATTTATTATTTGCAATAGCGGACAGAAATGGTTTGAAGTAGGCTAAGTGTACATTTAAATGTGTATCTCAGTGTGTGCATTTCCTTCCACATTTTCATACCGTATCATAGTTGCGAGTTTGTGTGTCTTTACGATCCTTCAGGCTATGTCGGCGGGAGTCTAACTTTGGCACGTCTAGCCAAGCCGAACAGATTGAAGGAGAAAGGCCAGACCAAAGGGCGGAGAGCAGGACGGGGCCTCATTAGGTGACAGCGCAGAGACCACATGCAAGTGGTAAATGCTCTAGCTGCAACCAACCCATTACACAGCTATGGGACAAATAGCAGTCATCCTCTCTCTTCCTTGAGAAGGACATCCTGTTTCTTGTCTTGTCGTCTACTTCAACGACACTTACCCAAGTATATCGGATTAAACTATAATGTCGAGGGAGCACATCCTGCATAAAAAGCATGGGTTGGTGAACTTGTCGACAGAAGGTTAAGTCACCTAGAGTAGGACAACAGACAAACCCGCGAAGACAGATCTCGTCATCAGGGGACTGCAACTGTCTACGGAACAAACTAAAAAAATTTTTTTACTCAGAAACGGAATGTATCAGCCATTCTTGGCGGGAAAGAATCAACACATACGAATGACTCAATGGCCATGGCCTTGTGTGCAGTTTTAAGTAGAGTATGTGTGTATGCATATCTGATGTACAGTAGAATGTATTTGAATGTCTTAAGTAAACCAGCATGTCATTTGATGTAATACTTACCTTGGCACTTGTTCTTATCAAGGGAACTGATTTCATAGCCATCATTACATGAACAGATATAGTCGCCACCAGTGTTTGTGCAAATATGCTGGCAAGGGCTGGGCTTATTGTTGCACTCATTTATATCTGAGGAGAAAACACAGTAATATACTAGTTTTTAGAAGCATAGCGCGGGTGAACAGTGAGGCAGTGCCAGACAGATGAATCTTCTTCACCCTTCGCCCCTAGGAAGCATAGGTCCGCAACCAAGGCCTTCCAAGCCCGCCTATCCAAGGCCATCTTTTCCAGATCTCGCCACTCTCTACCCGTTTTTTTGCATTCCATCTCTAACTCCCGTCTCCAGGTGTTTCTGGGTCTTCCCTTACTTCTATTGCCCTGGGGTTCCATCGGAGAGCCTGTCTCGCGATGCTGTCAGGGTGTTTCCTCAGTGTGTGTCCTATCCATCGCCACCTTCTGCTCATTATCTCCTGTTCCAACTATCCTGCCCTATCCCACAGTTCTCTGTTTGTGGTCTTGTCATACCATCTCAGATGGAGTATCCTGCGTAGTCATCTATTGATGAATGTCTGCAGCTTTTGGTGTTCACCTTAGTCGTTCTCCATGTCTCCGCTCCATAGAGAAGGACAGACTGTATGAATATTTACACAAATTCAGACTGGTAGGCAGCTGGCACGTAAGTTCAAGTCCGACAGGTAAACAATAAAAAAAAAATCATGGAATGAGCAGTCGCACAAGGTGAATCAGATGAGGACTGGGAGACAATCAAACAGGTATTACACTTTGCAGGATCAAATATATAAGCAGTAGCAAGATCAGGCAGATGGCGCTAATCACATAACATCGTAGACAAGGTTACTAATGCAACTTTAGAGAGATGTACAGTCATGAGTCAGGTAGAGGTGTAGAGTCATGATCTAATCGTTAACCTTGTACTTGTATCAGTGTTTAATCTCTGACCTTCTATAACTGATAGAGATGTACAGTCATGAGTCAGTAGAGATGTACAGTCATGAGTCAGTAGAGATGTACAGTCATGAGTCATATAGAGTTGTACAGTCATGAGTCAGATAGAGTTGTACAGTCATGAGTCAGATACAGGTGTACAGTCATGAGTCAGATAGAGTTGTACAGTCATGAGTCAGATAGAGTTGTACAGTCATGAGTCAGATAGAGGTGTAAAGTCACAAGTCATGCAGATGTGCAGCCACACAATCAATAAGATATTGTGCAGCCACAAGGTCAAACAGGTGTGCTAACACAAAGTAGCACAAAAGTGCTAACAAAATGGTCATGCAGGTGTACTCTCACAGGGTCAGGTAAATGTACAACCACAATTCAGGTGTATAAGCATAGGTTCACAACCAACCACATAAGGTAATCTTATATCCACAAATAGAGATATGTGCATGATCACGAAGTTAGATGTATAAGTACAAGTGCATAACAACAAAATCGTACACGTGTATACCAACAAAATTGCACAGATTTATACCAACAAAATTGCACAGATTTATACCAACAAAATTGCACAGATTTATACCAACAAAATTGCACAGATTTATACCAACAAAATTGCACAGATGTATACCAACAAAATTGCACAGGTATATACCAACAAAGTCATACAGGTGTATACCAACAAAGTCATACATGTGTATACCAACAATGTCATACAGGTGTATACCAACAAAATCATATGATTACACAAGACAGTCGTAGACTAAGTAACATTTGATAGTTTCCTGGTTAAATAAAATCATAACTCATGCTCCTGGCGATGGTATTAATGTGCAACGTTAGGCAGTCGTAGGTAATACTGATACTAAAGCTACGATTCACACAATAACAAATATGACACCAACTTGTACTGGAAACGTAATATTTAGAGTGTTAGACTAACATAAGTTGAAATATCTTATCTTGATGCAGTAATGTTTAGAGTATTAGACTACATACGTTGAAATATCTTATCATGATGCAGTAATGTTTAGAGTGTTGGACTAACATAAGTTGAAATATCTTATCTTGAAGCAGTAATGTTTAGAGTGTTAGACTACATACGTTGAAATATCTTATCTTGATGCAGTAATGTTTAGAGTGTTAGACTACATACGTTGAAATATCTTATCTTGATGCAGTAATGTTTATAGTGTTGGACTAACATAAGTTGAAATATCTTATCTTGAAGCAGTAATGTTTAGAGTATTAGACTACATACGTTGAAATATCTTATCATGATGCAGTAATGTTTAGAGTGTTGGACTAACATAAGTTGAAATATCTTATCTTGAAGCAGTAATGTTTAGAGTGTTAGACTACATACGTTGAAATATCTTATCTTGATGCAGTAATGTTTAGAGTGTTAGACTACATACGTTGAAATATCTTATCTTGATGCAGTAATGTTTAGAGTGTTGGACTAACATAAGTTGAAATATCTTATCTTGAAGCAGTAATGTTTATAGTGTTAGACTACATACGTTGAAATATCTTATCATGATGCAGTAATGTTTAGAGTGTTGACTAACATAGTTGAAATATCTTATCTTGAAGCAGTAATGTTTAGAGTGTTAGACTACATACGTTGAAATATCTTATCTTGATGCAGTAATGTTTAGAGTGTTGAACTAACATAAGTTGAAATTTCTTATCTTGAAGCAATAATGTTTAGAGTGTTAGAGTAACACACGTTCTGTTCAAAGTAATTCAGTAAAAATTTATCCAAATCTTGTATTGAGACAGTGATATTGCGATTTAGAAAGCAACATTTATAATAAAAACTATAACAGCAGTAATGTTGAGAATGATACAGTAATAAATCTTCTTACAGCTTGTAATGAAGAATTGACATTGAGAGTATTAGATTATATGTTCCCCACGAACAAGTATGTAAGCAGTGATGGTGAGAGTATTACAGTAACAACTATTCCAAGAACAAGTATTTAAACAATAATGTAGGGAGTATTAATAATAATAATAATTCCTCTCGTACCTTTTTATGTTACATAGGACCTGCAAACAATTTCTCCATACTACTGTATCCTGAGCAACTCGTTCATTCTCCTCCATGGAACTGAGACCGATATTTCTTGCCTCTCTCAGCAAAGTTCGTGTAAGGGTCTCGTTAGGACGTCCCCTCTGTCTTGAACCCTTTGCATCCCACTTCAATGCCTGCTTTGATATTCGTTGATCATTTCTCCTCAACATATCTCCATCTTCTCTTTCTTATAACAGTTGTTACTAGTGGTTGACCAGACATTTTTCTTATTTCATCACTTCTCCTAAATTCGTTCCATTTTATGTTCATTATTTTCGCAGACATCTATTTCAAATGCATTCAACTTGCTTTGTATATCTTTAGTTATTTTCCAACTCTCGCTGGCATATGTTAGAATTGATACACCATTTGAATTGAAAATTCGTAATTTAGTTTTAATACTATATAACTTGCAATATTGAGAGTATTACAGTAACAAATATTCCAAAAACTTGTATGTAATTAAGTAAAGATGGTGAGAGTATTACAGTAACAAATATTCCAAAAACTTGTATGTAATTAAGTAGTGATGGTGAAAGTATTACAAAATGACAATACTAACCGTCACATTTGGTGATATCACCAGGGCGGACTCTGTAACCAGTTTTACAATAACACTCGTATCCACCATCAGTATTTCTGCAATTGTGGGCACACGGTGATCCCGAAGATTGTGTGCACTCATTAATATCTGTACAAGATACAGACGAGATGTCAAATACAACTAGAACATGTTCAATAAAAAATATATATGAATGGAATATCACATTCTGGCAAAGTTGGTCAACGACAATGGAAAACATATTATAGAACTGCTTGTATTCCAGGTAGTTTAACTTGGGCAATGATGCTTCATCTATCACTCTCTACGAGTATATCACTGTTAACAAATGATCAGGAGTAAGACAGGGTTGTGTGCTCTCACCTCTTCTCGTCAACATATATATAGACAGAATAGTGAAAGAGGCACAGTGCGGAAAAGACCTTATTGACATAGACAATGATCACGACGACCAATTAAACAACCAAATCAACGAATTGCTTTTTGCGGACGACCAAAGTTTAATCTATGAAGATGAAGATCAGCTACAACATCACATGAATTCATTGCTAATACCATGTTTTTCCTCCTTTTTCCTTTTACACTGCTAGACTGTTTGTTTAGTCTCACTCTTTTCCAGATACAATTTTAACCAATTACACTGCTAAACTGTTTGTTTAGTCTCACTCTTGTGCAAATAAACTTTTAACCAATTACACTGCTAAACTATTTGATTAGTCTCACTCTTGTGCAGATAAGCTTTTACTTTTACATTGTCAACATATTTCTATCTATGTTTGCTGTTTTGTCTTTCTCTTCTACTGTCTTAAAAGAATTAGTTTTAGCAGCGAGGGAAGATCTGTTAAATATTACTTCATATGAATTCAAAGTTGCAACGAGCGAAGATCTATTGAATATCACTTCATATAAATACAATGTTACATCCAGCAAAGATCTGTTACATATTACTTCATATTAATTCGATATTTTTATTGTTCACTATTGACCACAGTGGTTAAAAAGTAAAAAGTAAAGGAACCCTTTCATACCTCGTGGTATATAGGCAATACAGTGTTAGGCCTGTATTTTCATTGACCGTCGGTACACGATGGGTGATGTGGTCAGCATCACTCCGGCCGCCTTTACTTTCCCAGAGCATGTCTGGTACCCAGTTGAGGCTGGGTCGACCTGAGAGCCGTCGCGGTCGGGAAAATTCCACACGCACTGCGGGAGTTGAACCCAGACCACCAGCCTGGAGAAACGAGTTCACTAACAACTACGCTACCGCGGCTCTCACCACAGTGGTTAGTGTAGTTTATATTTCTAAATAATGCATGTATGTGTTTGTTGGTTTTTCACCTGGTCTCAACCTTTTGTTACAAAGAAATCTCACTTTGCCAGTCTCTTCTTCTTCTTCACCCTTCGCCCCTAGGGAAGCATAGGTCCGCAACCAAGGCCTTCCAAGCCCGACTATCCAAGGCCATCCTTTCCAGATCTCGTCACTCTTCCCGTCCTCTTGCATTCTATCTCTAACACTTTGCCAGTAACGTGTCTCAAATTATCAAACCCTTGCACTGTAACTGTTAAACAGGCACAACAACTGACAACAATGATAATATTAACAATTTGTGTACAACAAATATGTTGGTATTCAAGTTACCTTCACATTTGGTAACATCCTTGATTTTGTATCCAGATCTACAAGAACACGTATATGAGTTACCATTTGGTGTACATTTGTGGCACATGGTTTCCATTACAAGGATCCACACCTAAAAGAGAAATGATAGTCAAACTGAACACATCAGTAACATCAACAATATAGTTTATACAACTAACAATTCAATACAGTCTAACTGCTTCATCATTTCACACTTTTCCTTTGTTCTTATTTCTACTATCCTTTTCCGTTTCTAGTGGCATATCATCATCATCAAGGTGCGTATCCTTTATAGGACGTTGCTCTCTTTGCAGTGCATCTGAAATTCACTGTCTCTAGCCAGTTCCCCCACTTCGTCGATATTCATATTCATGGTTTCTTTAATATCTTGTAGCCATCTTCTTCTTGGTCTACCTCTGCGTCCTGGGACCCTGCCCTCTAATATTGTTCTCTCCAGGCCATCGTGACGCTTGATGGGACCAAAGTATCTAATTATTCTGTATAGTGGCATCTAGGACATCAAATTATCATTACCATTTATATTTTAGTCAAATATTTTAGATCAGTATTTCTAATAGAAGATAATACTTAAAGAACTTGTTTGTATCTCATAACATTTTCTCAGATTTTTATTGCAGTTCTGTAGCAAATATATCATTAGAGATGTGGGTTGTTAATCATAACAGTGCCATGTTCAGACATGGCTGAATGTTGTCCTATAAGTTACAACTTTGCACAGATTGATTATTAGCAAGATGTTGGTTGTTTGTTATTGAACTGACGGTACACTACTTCAGTTATTGAACTGAAGATACACTCCTTTAGTTATTGAACTGAAGATACACTCCATCAGTTATTGAACTGAAGATACACTCCTTCAGTTATTGAACTGACGATACACTACTTCAGTTATTGAATTGACGAAACACACCTTTAGTTATTGAACTGAAGATACACTACTTCAGTTATTGAACTGACGACACACTCCTTCAGTTATTGAACTGACGACACTTTAGCACTCCTTTCAAAGTTAAGACAACTCGAATAAATCACTTCAAGGTTATTGAACTGACAGATAGACCTACAGTTTTAACTGACGGACATACTTTCGTATGCAACACATACCACTTTTCAGTATCTGAATGTCGATGCTTTTACCATCAGGTGTTTGAATGACGATACTCATCCTTAAATTATACATGAACTGACGATACACTCCTTCAGTTATTGAACTGACGATACACTCCTTCAGTTATTGAACTGACGATACACTCCTTTAGTTATTGAACTGAAGATACACACCTTCAGTTATTGAACTGACGACACACTCCTTCAGTTATTGAACTGACGACACACACGTGTTATGCATACTCCTTTTTCTAAGATTAAGACTAACTCTACATAATAAATATTCTCTCTGCAAGGTTCATGCAACGATCAGTAGCTAGAAAACCAAAGCATGATTTCTCAACATTACGCGCATGCTTATCTCAACGCTAAGCACATACTCACTGATCTACACAAACAGTATCTAAATCGTCTATGCTATCTAACATCAGGTGTTTAATGGCAAAGTTTACTTTCCAATTCCTTCAATTTATACATCTCTATATTATTCAAGTTTACGGACAAGTAGGCCAAGGTCACTCAGAAGGTCGTCAAGGACAAGTCGTCACCTTACTTTGCCCAGAATGCGAAGTTGACCATATCCGCATTATATGGTTCTCATCTTTACTTTTTTGTCAAATGTGTGATTTCGTTTTGACACGTCTAGAAATTCTTAAAATAGACTATGGCCCATCGTTTTAAAATGTGTCCACTTGATGATTACATTATATTTATTTCTTGCAGAAATCAAACTAGCAGACTACTTGAACTTAGGGGGAATTTCGTATCTGTTGACAACAAACGACATGAGTCCTGTCTGAAAATCTCTTAGATCAAAGGATGATGTATGCATCTATGTTTGTCAACTAGTACTTAACTTTGACACGCGAAAATTGAATTCAGAACCAGTTCAGCGAAGATATGTGGTTTATCTCAATTTGTAATATGTTGATCTAACTGATACGAAGTCTTTACTACTACAGTACCAGAGGGTCGGAGTTGCTAGGACATGACTGTGCTAGGACATTATTGAATAGAGGTAACGGCGTAGGAAGTGTTGCCAATGTGTGTCTATTACTGTTTGAAGTAGATTGTGCGTTGCCCATATGTGTTTGTGGATGTTTGAAGCATACCAGCATGACATACGATTATTTTTGATGCCTACCTATGCACTTGCTGTTGTCAGTAGGACTGACTTGACTACCAGGGTTACATGAACAACTGTAGCCACCATCAGTGTTGATACAAATTTGCTGGCAAGGACTGGGGTTATTTAAGCATTCATCTATATCTGAAGAGAGGAAATCAAAATAATAATATGCTAACTTGAATAATATTTTTAATTGTCAGGTGATCAGGGATATAATGTCACACAGGTAAACAGTTACAACAGGTAAACAGTTACAACAGGTAAACAGTTATAACAGGTAAACAGTTACAACAGGTAAAGCAGAAAGTTACAACAGGTAAACAGTTACAACAGGTAATCGGATAGTAGTCACCTAAACCAAGATATTATAGCAATCACACACGGACAGACAGGTGATATGTCATACAAGACATACATGAGATCAATTACAGAAGGTGATGATATAATCAGTCACACAAAGTTAGCGAATAGAGCAATTACAGAACATGAACTGAACAATTACACTAGGTTAGCCAACAGACGAATCATAGAAGAACAAATAGGGAACAGTCAGACAAGGTCAGTGAGTATAGGACATATATACGAACAGGAAGTAAACAGTCACAAAAGGTCGACGGGTAAAACAATTATAGAAGGTCAGAGATTAAACAGTGACACAAGGTCAACGAGTACAACAATTGTAGAAGGTCATAGATTAAACAGTGACAACAAGGTCAACGAGTACAACATTTATAGAAGGTCAGAGATTAAATAGTGACACAAGGTCAACGAGTACAACAATTATAGAAGGTCAGAGATTAAATAGTGACACAAGGTTAACGAGTACAACAATTATAGAAGGTCAGAGATTAAACAGTGACACAAGGTCAACGAGTACAACAATTATAGAAGGTCAGAGATTAAACAGTGACACAAGGTCAACGAGTACAACAATTGTAGAAGGTCATAGATTAAACAGTCACACAAGGTCAACGAGTACAACAATTGTAGAAGGTCATAGATTAAACAGTGACACGAGGTCAACGAATACAACAATTATAGAAGGTCAGACATTGAAGGTTATACCAGATCAATGAGTAGAACAATTAAAGAAGGTCAGAAATTGAAGATCACACTAGAGCAGTGCGAGACAAAAAACAGAAAACCACGACACCGGACAAAAACCAGGTAACAGTGTTACGACAAAATAAACGAAAGAAGATATTGAAATGTTACAATTTGCATAGACTGTTTATACTGACCTTCACATGTTTTAGCATCACTAGAACGAACTCTGTAACCAGGTCTACATGAACATGTGTATCCACCATCAGTATTGGTGCAGAATTGCGCACAAGGTGATCCCAAACTCTGTGTGCACTCATTAATATCTGTACAAGATTCAAGTAATATGTCAAATACAAGTAACTGCTAAATCACAGTCTGACAATTTGGTAAAGATTACAACGAGCAGTCTATTATACGTCTTCCAGTATTGTTTGTAGTAGGTCCCTTAGAAACATGATGCTAAACATATCAGTCAATGTATATTCCTTTTAACAGATGCACTTCTGTGTGTCTATGAGGTTCTGCTTGATCTGGAATCCTCTTCTCATCATCATAATCATCATCAAGTAGCTTGTCCCTCCCGGAACTTGGCTCCCATGACAGCAGTCCTGAAACACTCTCTATTCTGTGCAAGTTGACCGGCGTCAGCAGCAATCATTCTCCGATCGTCAATGACATCTAGCAACCATCGTCTTCTAGGTCTTTCTCTCATTCTTCTTCCATGCACCATTCCCTCTAAAATTATCTTCTCTAGACACTCATGTCGTTTGACGTTTCCGAAATATTTAATATTTTTGTATTTTATGTTCTTTAATAGTGAACTGTCTTTAATATCAGGCTGTTGTAGAACAGGATTATTTGTTGAAGAACAGATACATCCGATTCTACTGTTTATTATTTCTTTGACGCTTGTGTTCCTCTGACATTTTCCATACCGGCTCTTGTCCAGTTACACCGCTTACTCTATTTGCTAAGATCATATCATATCCTTCAACTAGTGTTCTTTAATTACCTGCAGAAGTTATTGGTGCCATTCATTTCCTTGACCACGTTCATTGTCTGTCCTTTATAATGTTCTTCATTTTGAATGTATGTCAAATGTTAGGATTTTATCTTTCTACTTTTACTTTATAACTGAATACAGATCTTGTGTTGGGAAGGGAGGGGGACACTGATGATAATTATCACCAAGCCAGCTTTCTCTATGTCTGTATGATATGAACTTTCAACTCAATACTCTCTACCATTAGCATGCTACACACTGTTAACTCTTCTTCTTCTTCTTCTTTTGTCGTCACACTACTACCGGGTTGTTGCCCAGTGTCGTGGTTTTCTGTTTTTGTCTTGCGCTGTTCTGGTGGCTTGTGTGATTGTTATCTTTGCTCTTTCACAGAATTCTGCTATGCTATCTAACCATCTTTTCCGTGGTCTTCCTCTTGCCTTCTTTCCCGATGTTCTGTTGTAGAAGACTCTGTATACTGTGGAGTTTGGATGCATTCTTATTAAGTGACCAAACCACTTCATTCTTTGTTTATCTATGTAATTCAAGCACGGTTTTGTGCCAACTTTCTTTCTTATGCTGATGTTGGTGATTCTGTCTTTTCTTGTGTTGTTGGTAACTTTTCGCAGGCAACGCATTTCACATGTAGTTATTTTTGTGACTGCGCTTTGCTCAATGTCCATGTTTGGCTCTGGTAACACAAAGTAGGTATAGACTGTTAACTCATTACGTATTAACTACCACACATTGCGTAAGTACTATTTCATTTGAGGTTAGAGCTACATTTACAACTCATTCTGATCAAATTTCCAGTTTTTAATGAATCTATAGCAAAACAATGTATTTTCACATCTTGGTCAGTTTGAGAGTTTAAAACAAAAAATGTGTAAATTTGATGTAATTTATATCCATGGACCATGGAATGAAATGTGGAAAAAAAAACTCGACCACAACGTGCTTTTCAATTGAGTAATAAATATATAAACGAGTACAGAGCAAGAAGAAGACCATACATAAGTTAGATCGACGGCATTAAACAAAGTTTTAAGAAAATGAATCACAACTTACAAAGTGCATTAGATCAAGCACACACAAAATCACTATATCCCTCCACAACATCATCATCTTCAGTAGCGATGTACTGACCCATCTATACATACAACATCATCATCTTCAGTAGATGTACTGATCCATCTATACATACAACAACATCATCATCTTCAGTAGTGAGGCACTGACCATCTATACATACAACAACATCAGCATCTTCAGTAGTGAGGCACTGTTCCATCTATACATACAACACACATCTTGTAGTGAGACTGTTCATGTACATGAACATCGCATCTGTAGTGAGTACTGACCATCTATCATACAACATCATCATCTTCAGTAGTGAGCACTGTTCATCTATACATACAACAACATCATCTTCAGTAGTAGGTCTGTTCCATCTATACATACAACCATAGCATCTTCAGTAGTGAGGCACTGATCCATCTATACATAGAACATCATCTTCAGTGTGAGGCAATTTGTCCATCTATACATTGAAACAACTCATCTTCAGTAGTGAGGTACTGACCCATCTATACATACAACATCATCATCTTCAGTAGTGAAGCACTGACAACATCTATACATACAACATCAGCATCATCTTCAGTAGTGAGGCACTGACCCATCTATACATACAACATCATCTTCAGTAGTGATGCACTGTTCCATCTATACATACAACATCAGCATCTTCAGTAGTGAGGCACTGACAACATCTATACATACAACATCAGCATCATCTTCAGTAGTGAGGCACTGACCCATCTATACATACAACATCATCTTCAGTAGTGATGCACTGTTCCATCTATACATACAACATCATCATCTTCAGTAGTGAGGCACTGACCATCTATACATACAACATCATCATCTTCAGTAGTGAGGTACTGACCCATCTATACATACAACATCATCATCTTCAGTAGTGAGGCACTGACCATCTATACATACAACATCAGCATCTTCAGTAGTGAGGCACTGACAACATCTATACATACAACACGAATGGGAATGTTCAATGTGCCATGACGTTGATCGCATAACATACATACAACAACATCATCATCTTTCTTAATGATGCACAGTGATGACAAAATAAGGGAACATACCAACACATCTGGAAGAATCTGTTGAGCTGACAGTATAACCAGCTCTACAAGAACACTCGTAGCTTCCTCTTTTATTGGTACATATGTGCTGACAATTTCCATTAGCAGTTGCACACTCATCGATATCTGAAACATCGAATTCCACATTCATTATTGTTATAACTATAATTAATACAACCAGAAAATGGCAATATCAGAGTTAGATATAGAAATGTATAAGAGAGCGACAACATTTTTGGAGACTTCATTGTTTGAACTTTGAAACTCAAACTTAAGAATTTCAAAATAAGCAAGAAAGTGATGTGGATAGATGGGCATACATGTAATGAGTAGTTCTTGATTTGCTTGCGGCAGTCCAGAACACTCCAGCAAGTTCTAGTTAACTTTTCATGTGTGTAGTTGCAGCTTCTGCAACGTTATGAGTAAGTTATGTTTAGTTAAGGTATAAATTAAACAGATAATGTCATGTTCTAGGTTAATCGATAATGAAAAATTCCAAATTTCATTTACTTTTCGACATGACTAATGAACTGGCAGTATTTTTGGATTATTTATTTATTTAAATGTATAGAATTTATGTTAACTAATGCAAACTATATGATAATCATCATCATCAAGGTGAGTATCCTTTATAGGACGTTGCTCTCTTTGCAGTACATCTGAAATTCACTTTGTCTCTAGTCAGTTCACCCACTTCGTCGATGGTCATATTCATGGTTTCTTTAATATCTTGTCGCCATCTTTTTCTTGGTCTGCCTCTGCGTCCTGGGACCCTGCTCTCTAATATTTTCTTTCCAGGCCATGATAATACATAATTATACAAACAAAATTAAAATTATATAAATGTTTAAGATGTATAAACTTGTTGATTAAAGCACATTTTTTGTTCTTCTTCTGCGTTCGTCTGCTATGAATTAAGGCATAATCAGGGCTCCTGGTATGACGCTTCCAACATGAAAACCTACTAAAAGTTTCTAATGTGTCAACGCCATACATGTGGGGACCTTCTCTCACTTCAGAAGTAAGAGCATACTTTTATTACATCGGCATTTATGATCGTGATGCCATTTTGTATAATCATCTCTACTTATGTGTTTTTAACTTGCCCTTGTCAAAACCTCACATTTTCTTATAAAATGACATCTAAGGGCTCAGATTACTGTCCTGATAAAGACTACAAGTGTTAGTTTGTTATGGTCTGCTTACTAGACAAGTGTGCATCATTTACTCTTGAAGGCGTTATTTATTAATTTTTTTATCTTCAAAATATGGACAACTTAGTCATAACAAATTTCCTGATTTCTACCTGATGTATTGTCCAAACAACTTCATTTTTGGACATATTGTGTATATAAGAAGGTACTAAGAGACTGTATTATAGTTTTCATGACATATTTAATACTTTTCCCCTCTTCATTGTATCTATATAATTATATGCCATTTATAGAATAATCTATTTATAGCATCACTAAAATTAGGTCACTAATATCACATATTACATTACACTGACATTCATCTTCTTCTTCAACGTTCCATATCGACCACTTTTCAACCACTCTATGTGATTTGTATGTGATCTGAGCCTAAGAGCGATTGTACGTTGTGCCAATTATGCGTCTACAAGTAGGCCAGCACATCCGATTTCTGCGCTGCTTTTTATTTACTAAGATAGCATACCTAGGGTCTACATCACTCGCCTCTTATGACATGCATTGTAGGTTGCAGTGATACTATTTTTGCTTCCCTTGCGAGCCCCGACACCACGCGGGCGTAACACTGACATTAAAACCATATATCGTGATAGCCCATTCAATTAGATTTCCAATCATTTATAACATGCCCATTTATAATGCAGGAAACTTATATGGTTTCTGGTAATATGCACGTCATCAAAAATAACAAAAAAGCCCTTAAAACCCAAGAACGTTAGAGCGTTAAGATGATGCTTGATCTCTGCCATGCAGCAGATGGATATCTACAGGTTGTATCCCATTCTTCCATTCATCTCTCTGTACACGATCCTGCCAGTCGCTTCCATCAGCAGGTTCAGCCAATAATTTAAGAAACTATAGTTTAAGATCTTCAAAATAATTTTTAAAGATCTTAATAATAGTTTGTTAACAAATAGATTTTAAATATATTAATAATAGTTTGTTAACAAATAGATTTTAAATATCTTAATAATAGTTTGTTAACTAATAGATTATAAAGATCTTAATAATAGTTTATTCTTAATAGAATCAAAGGAGCAGTGGACACAACCCTGAGAGAAGAACAAGCTGGTTTTAGACCTGGGAGAAGCTGCTTAGACCAAATAATTACCCTACAACTAATTTTGGATGAACATATTGAGAAGCAACAACCACTCATACTAAATTTCATCGATTTAAAAAAACCTTTGATAGTCTACACAGAATCTCTCTGTGGAATATTCTGAAATGCTATGGAATACCAGACAAAATAATAAACATTATAAAGAGCCTCTATGATGGTTCACAGTGTGCAGTTCGCACTAATGGTAGACACAGCGACTGGTTTATGGTTGAAACCGGAGTAAAGCAAGACTGTATTCTATCTCCGCTATTGTTTGGAGTGGCCATTGACTGGGTGATGCGAAAATGTTACAGGGACGAAACTGGCATCGATTGGGTAGAAAATAGTCAACTAGAAGATTTGAATTTTGCAGATGATATTGCCTTGTTAAGTAGAAACAACCAAGATATGCAAAGAAAAACAGACAACTTGTCATCTATAGCATCAAAAGTTGGACTGCAGATAAGCTATGAAAAAACAAATATAATGAAGACACCTATGGCAAGCAATGCAGATATCACACTGGAATCTAAACTGATAAAAATAACAGAGCAGTTCACCTATTTAGGTAGCAATTTTGATTGCACAGGAAATGTTAAAAACAAATTATGATACGAATTAGCAAAGCAACATCAGCTTTTAAAAGTATAAATAAAATATGGAACTGCAAGTTATATAGTATTACAACTAAATTACGAATTTTCAATTCAAATGTATCAATCCTAACATATGCCAGCGAGAGTTGGAAAATGACTAAAGATATAGAAAGCAAGTTGAATGCATTTGAAAATAGATGTCTGCGAAAAATAATGAATATAAAATGGAACGAATTCAGGATAAGTGATGAAATCAGAGACATGTCTGGTCAACAACTAGTGACAACTGTTATAAGAAAGAGAAGATGGAGATATGTTGGGCACACCTTGAGGAGAAATGATCAACGAATATCAAAGCAGGCATTGAAGTGGGATGCAAAGGGTTCAAGAAAGAGAGGTCGACCTAAGGAGACCCTGAAACGAACTTTGCTGAGAGGCAGGAAATATCGGTCTCAGTTCCATGGAGGAGATTGAGCTAGTTGCCCAGGATAGAGCGGTATGGAGAAATTACTTGCAGGCCCTATGTAACGTATAACGGCACGAGAGGAATTATTATTTATTTATTATACATTTAAAGATCTTAACAATAGTTTGCTAACTAATAGTTTTGAAATCAAATTTGTTGATTGGATTTCATTTGTGGAATTATCTAGTTTCATCTATTATCTGTACTTGGTAGTAGATCATAAAGTATGGTGATCATCTTTACTACAACAACATCCTCTTTCTTTATCTTTCTGTTAACATTACTACAATTTTCATCATCTTCTAAATGATCATCATGCGAAATTAAATCTAGTAAATCCCCAGATCAGTTGAATACATTCATTTGATTACTATTGAAGAGATTCATCACCATTTTCGATATATGGCAGTTGACAAGATTTTGTTGAAAGATGAGAGAACAGTCAGAAAATATATTATTTAGTACTGAAACAGCTCTTCCATGAATAATTCGGTATTTTGTGACTTGGACTGGATGTTAGTCTCTGATGAATATATGTTTTATGACTAAATTGTTAATGATGAATACATGTTTTATAACTGAATGGTTTATGATAAAGTCACGTTTTATTGATTATCTGGAACACATTGAACATACCTTCACATTCTCTTGGGTCAACACTAGGTCTGAACCCTGCATTACAGCTGGGTACGGCTGGCGAAATGAAGAAGTAGAGTTTATCACATTATGACATTTAAGCTAATTGTTAAAAGTCTCTGACAATTAGCAAGCATCAACATGAATGGATAATTAGCAAACATCAACATGTATGGGCAATTAGCAAACATCAACATGAATGGACAATTAGCAAACATCAACATGAATGGATAATTAGCAAACATCAACATGAATGGGTAATTAGCAAACATCAACATGAAATGGTAATTAGCAAACATCAACATGAATGGGTAATTAGCAAACATCAACATGAATGGATAATTAGCAAACATCAACATGAATGGACAATTAGCAAACATCAACATGAATGGATAATTAGCAAACATCAACATGAATGGATAATTAACAAACATCAACATGAATGGATAATTAGCAAACATCAACATGAATGGAAAGAAACATCAAATGAATGGATAACATAAACATCAACATGAATGGATAATTCAAACATCAACATGAATGGATATTAGCAACATCACATTGAATGGATAATTAAAATACATCAACTGAATGGATAATTGCAAATCAACATGAATGGATAATTAGCAAACATCGACATGAATGGATATAGCAAACATCAACATGAATGGATAATTAGCAAACATCAACATGAATGGATAATTAGCAAACATCAACATGAATGGATAATTAGCAAACATCAACATGAATGGATAATTAACAAACATCAACATGAATGGATAATTAGCAAACATCAACATGAATGGATAATTAGCAAACATCAACATGAATGGATAATTAACAAACATCAACATGAATGGATAATTAACAAACATCAACATGAATGGATAATTAGCAAACATCAACATGAATGGATAATTAGCAAACATCAACATGTATGGGCAATTAGCAAACATCAACATGAATGGGTAATTAGCAAACATCAACATGAATGGGTAATTAGCAAACATCAACATGAATGGACAATTAGCAAACACAAACATGAAAGGATAATTAGCAAACATCAACATGAATGGGTAATTAGCAAACATCAACATGAATGGGTAATTAGCAAACATCAACATGAATGGGTAATTAGCAAACATCAACATGAATGGACAATTAGCAAACACAAACATGAAGGGAATTAGCAAACACAAACATGAAAGGGCAATAAGCAATCATCAACATAACCGAGAAAAAAAAGAGGGAAACATAAATTAACCCTTTCAATCTTCTGATCCGGTATACCAGCGCTCGTTACTTTGTAAAATGAAGTACGTAAAATCGGTATACTAAGTTAGTTCAATATACATTACATTAGTAATACTTACGACGGCAGATGTAAAAAACCAAAACAACTAGTCAGTAAACGTGTAACAGGGGATCAGAGAAACAATCAGGAAACGGCAGGAAGCGTCCTGTTGAGGACCATGGGCACTGAGACCACGGGCACTGAGACCATGGGCACTGAGACTCCACGGCACTGAGAATTTGATTGCTAGGAACATGTGCTTCATATGTGTCTGATCAAATTATTATTATTTTAAAGGGAGGGGTTAAAAGTCGACGGATTGACTACATTGCATCGGGTTTCACTAAATATGGCACGGTCGTTCTCCCCAGAAATGGGACGCCACCTGCTGAGATTATTGCATTGCAAAGCACAAACTCCGTATCTACGGCAACAATCCTCGGTGTCTCTGAAAAAATGCACTAGTGAAGAGAACAGCGTGGTCCGGATTCAAACCCATGACCTTCGACCCACAAGGCAAGGACTTAACCACTAAACCATAGAGACCCTATTATTTATTAATGAAAAACATTAACTTTTGTTTATATAGAATACTTTCTTGTTATATCAATATATAACACAAATATCTCACTTCTGTAATCTGTGTAGTCTGGTTCTTCATTAAGTTTAAGTTTGAACATTCGACTAGAGTCGATATAGTGAGAAAATGTGCACAATCAAACATTTGATTGTATGAGAGATAGAGAATATCACAATCATGGAATTTATTAATATACTGTCATGTAAATGTGCTAACAGAAGGAGTAAGTTGAAAGTGTAAAATAGAAAACTGAACATACCGACACATCTGGAAGGATCTGACGAGCTGACGATGCGACCAGGTCTACAAGAACATTCGTAGCTTCCTCTACTATTGGTACATATATCCTGACAGTTCCCATTAGCAATTGCACACTCATCAATATCTGAAGCATCGAATGTTTTCACATTTATTATTTCGATAACTATAATTAATACAATTAGAAAATAATATCATAACATGTATAGAATTTTGTGAAATTTGCATTTGTTGCAGATGCAACTGAAAATGGAGGAGGAGGAGCCCTCATAATGCTCAGTGACATGAAACATAAAAACTGAAGTTAGCGACAGAAAGGTTCTCTAGCAACTACACAGAAGATGTAGAGGTCATAAAATCGGCAGCAGAAGGCATAATGTCTGAGGAACGTGTAAAAGAATACATATCATTCTTGACTGATGCCATGTCAGTAATTATTGCTCTAAAAAATCAAGAGGATAACAACATAAAAGAATGAAGTCATAAAATCAGCAGAAACATTGTCTGAGAAGTGTAAGAATACATATCATCTTACTACCCTTTTAATTTGCTCTAAAATCAAGGATCAATAAAAGAACTGCAAGCATCACTACATCAAATATGAAACATTTTCTCGAGAGTAGTAAGAACTGCAAGCATCACTACATCAAATATGAAACATTTTCTCGAGAGTAGTAAGAACTGCAAGCATCACTACATCAAATATGAAACATTTTCTCGAGAGTAGTAAGAACTGCAAGCATCACTACATCAAATATGAAACATTTTCTCGAGAGTAGTAAGAACTGCAAGCATCACTACATCAAATATGAAACATTTTCTCGAGAGTAGTAAGAACTGCAAGCATCACTACATCAAGTATGAAACATTTTCTCGAGAGTAGTACTACCAGTAGATACCATCCTACTGTGGAATAAATGACAACGAGACTGCAGACATACTGGCAAAAGCAGGCTACCACAGACAGACACCAGTATGACATGAGGAAGCAAAAGTACGGATACAAATTGCCTACAAGAACAAATGGTTGAGAGATCACCCAGATCATGAAAAGGATGATGCATACCACTAAGTAGAGAAGAACAGGTTGTAATTTTCCGTCTACGAACAGGGCACAATAAGCTGAGGTACCGTCTGTTTAACAAGTATAAAATAGGCACATCTGACATATGTACATGTGGCGCCAACAAGATGACAGAGACACACATACTACAAGAATTTCCAACATACAGGAAACGGAGAGAAAACACATGGCCAATCCCGATTTCAGTCCAAGACAAGCTATATGGAGATGTACATGGACTCCGGTTGACCACTAACTACTTTAGAAGTATATAAATCGGTGTCAGTGAAGACAGGGATATGTGGAAATTTTACATGAATGTTAGTGTTGAAACTAAACTTTAAAAGTATATAGTGTCAGTCCAAGACAAGCTATATGGAGATGTACATGGACTCCAGTTGACCACTAACTACTTTAGAAGTATATAAATCGATGTCAGTCCAAGACAAGCTATATGGAGATGTACATGGACTCCGGTTGACCACTAACTACTTTAGAAGTATATAAATCGATGTCAGTCCAAGACAAGCTATATGGAGATGTACATGGACTCTGGTTGACCACTAACTACTTTAGAAGTATATAAATCGGTGTCTGAAAACGTTGGAAGAAGAAGTGTGATACTGTGGTAACATGTTTGAAAAAATGCAATGTTAGTGTTGAAAGCTCAAACTTAAGAGTTCAGACTGAGGCAGAAAGTGTCTTGGATAGATTTGTCATAAATGTTGGAAGAAGTTTTGTCTGTCTTGGTGTAGTTCAGGTCGCTCCAACAAGACTTTACGTGCAGTTCCTATCTATAGTAGCAGTTCCTGCAATAGCAGTTCAGCTCATGTCCTGTTCTGAGTTGGAAGATGGTTCTTTGCTCTCCACCTTGCAGCAGATGGAAGTCTTCAGGTTGTATTCCATACATCTCAGGAAACATGGTCCTACCAGTCGCTTTCAGCAACAAGTCGGTTTAACAAATATTTTAAGACATCATTTTCTGTCCAGATCTTCCCAGTAGTTTGTTAACTAAATCAATCTAAAATAATAAGGGATTTAATTTGTGCAGTTATCTTACCTCTTCTATTATCTGCCCTTGACAATTGATCATTAAATATGGTCAACATTTTTTTTTTAACTACAACATAATCTTTTTACCTTCATTTCTAAGCAATAAAACATTATAACTATAATAATCATTTTGTACATTTTCTACACTATCGCCATACTTCTCAAATTTTCTATTAATGTATCATCTTATTTATTATTTTCTGTTTATTTTTTATCTCTTTTTCATCATTTGCTATATTATCATTATTAATGTTAATAGCTGTTCGTCGCAAGCAATGATGACAACAGCCTCATATGTGTGCTGCTGCACCTCTCTGGTATATGCGGAGGTGATTATAGAGTCCAATTCTAGAACACAATTCACTACTGCAAGTGGGGCATACATGATCAAAGGTTAGACATATAGTATTGTATGTTATGTCTTTTCCTGCAGCTTATTTTCACTGTGACTCAACGGCAAGATGATTTGTCAGCTATGCAGGTTCCTCTTGTGTTGTTACAGCACCATATATATGCGTCAGTGGTTCCCAGGTGTTTATATCGAAGGATTTCAGAGACACTTTAAATTTGCCACCTTCAAGATCGGCATACATCAACTGTTTTGGGATGCATTTATCAAGCATCCGAGCAAACGTGACCTGCCCATCTCACTTGGGTCCTCTGCAACAGGGTGTTGACGCTTGGGATTTTGGCTCTTATGAGGACTTTAATATCTGACATTTTTTCCTGCCCGTTTATTTTTAGTAGTCTACGTAGACATCTTGTGTGGAAGTGGTTTAGTTTTATTGTGTGTCTGCTATACACTGTACATGTCTTGCTGGTGTACAGCAGCAAGGTTATCTAGACTATTTATAACTTGTCCATGTAGGTCTCCATTAATTTCTTTTCGATCATCTTATTCATTATTTTCTATATTATCATCTTATTCATCACTTTTAATATTATCATTATACACTCAATTATATACTTTATTGTCATACTCATCGCTGTTCTCATGTTATTCTATGTCCATGTTATTCACTTGTTCATTATCATGTTTTATATAGTTTATATGAGTTCTGCGTTTTATATAAGTAGCGGTTTTGTTGTCATTAAATGTGTATAAAATGTTATCACAAAAAACAACCACATATTAAGCATGAGAAATCATCTGACTGTCTTGATAGTAGATCAAATCTTCCGTTTGTCATTTATAAACAATGTTCTAATTTTGTAATTTATGTCCTGAAAGATGGAGTCATATTTTACAACCGCATGGATATATGATGAAATCATTTTTATGACTATGTTTTATGATGAAGACATGTTTGATGACTGTGGGGTTTATGATGAAGACATGTTTTATGACTGTGTGGTTTATGGTGATAACATGTTTTATGACTGTGTGGTTCATGCTGAAGACATGTTTTATGACTGTTGGTTATTTATTAACACGTGTTTTATGACTGATGTTTAATGATGAACACATGTTTTATTGATCATATACTACAGATTGAACATACCTTCACATTCTCTTGGGTCAGCAACGCTTGGTCTGAACCCTGATTTACAGCTGGAAACCACTGGGAAAGTGAAGAAAAAGTGTTTATCATACTATGACTTTAACCTATTTTTGATATACATCTCGAGAAATTAGCAAACATTAACATTAATGGATAATTAGCAAACATTAACATGAATAGATAATTAGCAAACATTAACATGAATGGAGAATTAGCAAATATCAACATGAATGAACAATTAGCAAACATCAACATGAATGCATAATTATCAAACATCAATCTTCATTCAATCGTCACACAAAAAACTAACACTTGCTTAAAATCTAACCAAAAATGTGGTAAAAAAAACTAAAGTATTGTGCATTTAATTTTTAAAAGCAGTCAGTATAAACTCTGCACGGACACATTTAGTTTTATAAATTCATATCTGAAAGTGTGTATTATATCCACTTTCTTGTTTGAAAATTATAACCTTTGCGTCTCACATTGAACATACATGATGGTAGTTATCAACTTTGTTAGAAGTGCTAAAATGTGATGATATATTCAAGTATGATTAATTTATACAAAATAGCAAACTATGTGATTTTAAAAAAAGATGCCCTGGAGATAAATTAGACATGTGATACGCAAAGACACTAACTCTATCACAAAAGCTGCACTTAGATGGACATCAGAGGGTAAACGAAAGCGTGGAAGACCCAGAACGATCTGGTGGCAAAAGTAAAACAATAATTAAATGAATTGAATCATAGTTGGAACACAATACAGAGGACGGTTAAAAACAAAAAGTGTAGCGTGCATTAAATACTGCCCTAAGCGCCAAAGGGTTTACAGGCTAAAAAGTGAGCGAGAGAACTAGAGAGGAAAGGAGGGAGAGAGAGAGAGAGAGAGAGAGAGAGAGGCCAAACAAGGACCAGTGAAACGAAAACTTAAGGATATACATTGATTTGAGTTAGAAACTAACCAGCTAACATTATAGAAACTAACAATATAACATTAAAGGAACTAACCAGCTAATTATATTATAATATTAAGTATATTATAGCTAACAAAACATGAAATTCAAAGAGAAAAGAGGGATAAATGTGTTAAGGTCAGCGAATATCGAAATAGGGGGAAGACTGCAGTAAAACTTGTAAATAGTGAAACACGTACAAACAAAGTACTATAGTTTTACAAAATACATAAACAGTGACGATAAACAGCAACGTTTCGACCAACAAGGCCTTTATCAAGCAAACGAACAAACAGGAGTGACAAATTAAAATGAAACACAAATGGACGACCAAATACCAACGTATCTAAGGAAAATCTGGAATAAAAACGAATAACGAAATAAATGTAACACAAAAACACACATAAAAACTAGAAATAGAAAAGAAACAATGAAACATCTAGTAAATATATAACTTGAATACATGCAACATATACCCACTATAGATTATAAGGCATGGGAAGAGAAAGTACTAAGAAGCATAAGAATGTAATACATGCAACATATACCATATAGATTACAAAGCATGGGAAGAGAAAGTACTAAGAGCATAAGAATGTAATACGTTGAGCCCGCGTGGTCGCAAGGTACCATACAAAGAAATCAACCGATTCTCCAGAGCAAATCGACTACGATCATCAGAGGAACATGATCGGATGGCTGCTGACCTGGACATCGCAAGCTCCTGAATGGCCAGTATCATTGAAATGGGTAGCTACAGGGTCACAGAGCATTGGCGTATATCGCGCAAGTGTTGGGCGAATCGGTCACTGAGTCTCCTGCCGGTTTCCCCAATATAGCCTTGTTGCACCGCTTGCAGATAATGGCATAGATAATATTACGGGACTCCACGTGAAACTGTCTTCAACAACGAACGTGGCTTTTGGAAAAGACACCGTGCGGGTCTGTATTACATAAGCACAAGTGTTGCAGCGCCGACGGCCACTGGATGGTGCCAAAATGACTCTGGATGTTAGGCTTGAGGCGACTGTGAACCAACATATCCTTAAGGCTTCTGTCCCGTCTGTACGCCACCAAAGGATAGTGTTGGAAGATTGAACGTGTATCAGGATCAGACTGAAGAATGGAGAGATGACGGAATAAGACTTTCTTCACAAGGGAACTATGAGGTTGGAAAGTTAAGACAAGTTTCACCCTGTCAGAATTGGAAGTTCTATGCTGGTTAGAGAGGCCTCCTGGCGAGAAATTTGCTGAACGCGCCGCATAGCAGAAGCAAGCACCTTATCCGGGTATAAGCGCTTACGAAAGAAATCCAGCATCTCGTGAGCTCTATCGAGGAAATCGTCGTCCGCTACAGAGGCGACGAAGGCGCAAGAGTTGAGAGAATGGTAAAGAATCACGACAAGCCTGGGAATGGGAAGAGGTATAAAGAAGAATACTACAAGCCTACTGATGCACATAGTTTTCTTCTTTATGCCTCTTCCCATTCCCAGGCTTGTCGTGATTCTTTACCATTCTCTCAACTCTTGCGCCTTCGTCGCCTCTGTAGCGAGACGACATTTCTCGATAGAGCTCACGAGATGCTGATCTTTCTGTAAGCCTATACCGATAAGGTGCTGCTTCTGCTATGCGGCGCGTTCACAAATTCTCGCCAGGAGGCTCTTCTAACCGGCATAGAACTTCCAATTCTGACAGGGTGAAACTTGTCTTACTTTCCACCTAGTCCCTTGTGAAGAAAGTCTTATTCCGTCATCTCTCCATTCTTCAGTCTGATCCTGATACACGTTCAATCTTCCAACACTATCCTTTGGTGCGTACAGCGGGACAGAAGCCTTAGGATATGTTGGTTCCGTCGCCTCAAGCCAACATCCAGAGTCATTTGGCACCATCCAGTGGGCGTCGGCGCTCAGCACTTGTGCTTATGTAATACAGACCGCACGGTGTCTTTCCAAAAGCCACGTTCGTTGTTGAGACAGTTTCACGCGAGTCCCATATTATCTATGCCATTATCTGCAAGCGTGCAACAAGGCCTATATTGGGAAACCGGCAGGAGACTCAGTGACCGATTCGCCCAACACTTGCGCGATTACGCCAATGCTCTGTGACCCCTGTAGCTACCCATTTCAATGATACTGGCCATTCAGAGCTGCGATGTCCAGGTCACAGCCATCCGATCATGTTCCTCTGATGATCGTAGTCGATTTGCCTGGAGAATCGGTTGATTTCTTTGTATGGTACCTTGCGACCAGCCTCACGATCATTCTTTGCTTCTAGACTTTCTTTCCCATGCTGTAATCTCTATGGTATATGTTGCATGTATTACATTCTTATGCTTCTTGTACTTTCTTCTCATGCTTTTACTATATGGGTATATGTTGCATGTATTCAAGTTATATATTTACTAGATGTTTCATTGTTTCTTTCTATTTCTAGTTTTTATGTGTTTTTGTGTTACATTTATTTCGTTATTCGTTTTTATTCAGATTTTCCTTAGATACGTTGGTATTTGGTCGTCCATTGTGTTTCATTTTAATTTGTCACTCCTGTTTGTTCGTTTGCTTGATAAAGGCGTTGTTGGTCGAAACGTTGCTGTTATCGTCACTGTTTATGTATTTTGTAAAACTATAGTACTTTGTTTCGTATGTTTACTATAGTCAGCGAGAAGACTAGCAACGGATATTAAAAGAGAAAATATTAAAAAACGTTTATGTTGACTACATGTGCTTCAGAGTTATGTGAAAGTATCATTATTATTCTTCATGACTTAATATTATGTCATTATCTTCTGTTTATGCATAATCTTATCCAGTGGCGGCTCGCCATTAAGGGCCAGTGGGGCCGGGCCCCACCAAAATAATGTGTAACGTGTATTTATTATTTAATAAATTAAATTATAACCTAACCCAAAGTCATGATTTTCCCGAAATTTGTGTCTGGCCCCACCAACAAAAACGATCACGAGCCGCCACTGATCTTATCAATATGTTGTATCACAATTGTATCTTGTCAGATCAATATATAACGCAAATATCTCACTTCCGCATATACCGGTTGTGTGATTTGATTCTTCATTAAGTTGAAGTTTGAACATTCGTAGAGAGTAGATATGTTGAGAAATGTGTACAATCCAACATAAGATTGTATGAGAGATAGATAATATCAAAAATCAGGTTATTTGTTGATATTCTATCATACAAATGTGCTATAGTTCGTTCCAAAATTCGTAAACATCTTTACCGATTAATATACAATGATCCACTTGACAGAAATTATTGATTTTTTACATTTTTATATAAATAACAGTGACGACCTTCATTAAGTATTTTTTGCCCACCCAGGCCTTTAGTGCTGTAAGATTTTCATTATTTGCTATTACTAAAATAACAGCGATGTTGATTTGGTATACTTGAAGAAGGTTAGAAGTACGGCTATCGTTTTTTCTACATATTACGCATTTCTGTGTTCCACACGCAATTCAGCGCAAGTAAAAATCGAATTCGTGGAATTAATCAGTTAACAATGTATCACAAACGAGTGTCATTGGCGTAAGCACACACTATTATTTTCATTGATGAAAGTGGAAGGTAGCATTTGTTCACTATGTCACACTGCCTTTTATAATATGTAATAGGAATACGCCTTTGCAAACATTCGCCACCATTTTGTGTATTACTGTAAATTCTAAACTTTGATTATCATTTTTGTGCTTTTGCAAAATTATATAACAAAAACGCTTTTGCAACAACGAAGCTACCTACCAATTAGTTAAATATGAATTCGTAAGGTCGTGAGGTATATAAGACTGCCTGCAAAAAATTACTATTATGCATCAGATAGATTTCGTACAAATTAAACCTTAGTGTGTTCACGAATTTTGGAACGAACTATAACAGAAGGAGTAAGTTGAAAGTGTAAAATAGAAAACTGAACATACCAACACATCTAGAAGGATCTGACGAGCTGACGGTGCGACCAGGTTTACAAGAACATTCGTAGCTTCCTCTACTATTGGTACATGTATCCTGACAGTTCCCATTAGCAGTTGCACACTCATCGATATCTGAAACATCGAATGTTTTCACATTTATTATTTCGATAACTATAATTAATACAATTAGAAAATTACAATATCATAAGATATCTAGAATTTTGTGAAAGTGCGGTAACATGTTTTAAAAAATTTTAAGTCCGTGTTGGAAATTCAAACTTAACAATTCTCTCTTTCTCTTTCTCTCTCTCTCTCTCTCTCGGTCCCCAAATTTAACAATTTAGTATGAGTCAGAAAATATTTTGGATAGATGGACATCTTCTTCTTATTCTTTGCGTTCATTCTTTACGACCAATTTTAATCACTCTTTGTGATATGTTTGATCTTTGCCAAGAACGTGTATACGTTGCACATTGGTTTGGTAGGCCCCTAAACGCATAGACTTCTACACGCTTAGGACATGTGCATCCGATTTCAGCCAAACCTCCTTAGTCGCCTCTTACAACATGTTTGACAGGTAACAGTGGTTCTATTCTTTACACCCCAAATTTAGGCTCCGGTAACCACTCAGGTGATAAAAATGAACATAAATGTTGGATGAAGATTTGTCTGTCTTGGTGTAGTTCAGGTAGCCCCAACAAGACTTTATGTACTGTTTCTTGTCTGTACTGCTTCCCTCCATTGGCTCTCTGAGACTTCACTTAAGTTGGGGGCGTTGTTGTATCTGACTCTCAGTCGATGCTTCACAAGATCCAAGAAGGGTAAGTTTAGGTATAAGTGGATGTCGTCTATAGAAGTTTTTAACCTCCAGAGGCTTACATGGATCTTCGATCCTGGACATGCGAGTGTTTGCGCTAATGGGAGAGCGGGCAGGATTGCATCAATGGCATCGATTGTTGGGGAGTTGAAGATGAATAAGGGGGATATCCATCAGTCTCTTCGCGACTGTCTGTTGTATGAAGACACCAAAATAGATGTTAAATCAATCCAGAGATTTAAGCATTTTGGAGTTACTGTGGTACAATTAGAACTGAGTGCCTGAACGGCAGAGTGAGGAGTGTGTTTAAGCAGCGAACCACGGGAACCATCAGTATCCATACTCTTTGATATTTGTTGGGGAGACTGAGCACCTAGGGGTCTGCCCGGAGTGCAATGACTTCAGTTTAGTAACCAATAACCAATAACTTTTATATATATTACTTTGTTCATTATTGTAACAAAACTTTGTACTTAGTTTTTAATATTTATTACTATGTTCATTATTGTAACAGCATCTATAATAATATGTTCATTATTGTAAGAAAATTGTGTACTTAGTTTTTCATATATAAAATAATATGTTCATTATTTAAACAAAACTTCAGTAGTTTCTATATAAATTAATATGTTCATTATTGTTAACAAAACTTCACGTAGTTTTCTTATATAGAACTAATAGTCTCATTGATTGTAACAAAACTCCGTAGTATTTCTTATATAAATAATATGTTCATTATTGTAACAAAACTTCGTAGTTTTCTTATATAAATAATATGTTCATTATTGTAACAAGTTCTATTTTCTTATATAATAATATGTTCATTATTGTAAAAAATTGTAGTTTTTCTATATAAAATAATATGTTCATTATTGTAACAAAACTTCACGTAGTTTTTCTTATATATGACTGTTTAGATTAAGAGACCCTTCTTATCTAACAAAAGTAAAAGTTAATTGCATATCCTTTACAGGACTTTGCGAATCAACCCAAGCTTTTAACGCTGTTTGTGATTTTTCCAGACATTATTACGTTCAGTAGTTTGCCATAGCTTTCTGAACGAGGAGGGGTGCCATCGTCCTTTGTAAAAATCCACGCAAACAATTTACAACCAACCCGTTAGCAGCGTGATTCGAACTCAGAGCATCGGGGTTAACGTCACCTATCTAACAAAACCATAGAGACAAATAAATGTAGAGATAGACAGAGATGGTCAACAGATAAAAGCAAAGAAAGATTACCTTCACACTCATCGGGGTCAAAAATACTTGGTCGGAAGCCTGCACGACAACCCTGTCCCGCTGTTAAAAAGAAAACAATAAGGAACATGAGCAGTGATTTTGATTTTTACAGTTTAAAGTTAACATAAATTAAGTAACTTATTTTAAAACTTGGTAATCTACGAAAGTCGTCTGCGACATAACTGTTGTTGATAACCTCTAGTCAGAAAAAATTCGTAGAAATGTTTCATTGACATGATTTATATAGTTGTCAATATTTATCTCTAAATTCTGGTCTTCTATTATCAACAAATAAACAATGTACAGGTATTAAGGAGCTTCCGAAAAAAAACAAATAGACAAACACAGGATTCCCACTTACGACACCCATCGTCTAGCCTAGCAATACGATCGTCCTTACGAACACAGCCAGCGAGCCATTCTAAACAAAATGGCTCACTGAGGAGTGTCTTTCTCAAACGCTTCGTTATAACTAGACACAGAATAATCAGGTAAGGTTCGATCGAACAGTGTTTGCACAAACACATGCTATAAGCTTATTGTGCCTGTATATATTTGAGACGAGACAATATCATACATACACACATGTATACAAATATAACAAACATGCATAATTATTCAAAGTAGCTCGGTCTTCTATTAACACGCTGAAGAAATCTCGGTAGGACAAAATATGTACATTTTATTGAATAACTGATTGTTCATTTTAACTTTTCTTATAGTTGTTTGCGACATTATCTCATTGTCTTTTGCGACACATCCCATATCTATGTGGGACGTATCTTGTGACTCTTTATGACCTATACTGTTCTATTTAAATTGACGGATGGTTACTATTATAACTTTATTTAGTAAAACATGTGTCCGTATCTACTAGATCAGCGTTTCCCAAAGTGGGCGGTACCGCGCCCCTCAGTGGGCGCTGAAGTGACTAGGGATGGATAGTTGGTTAAGAAGAATTTGCGGGTGTTCAGGCGATTAGGAGTCAGTGGCTCTTAAAGAAGAAATTAATAATAAATTATTGAAAATAAATTATTTTCGTGATTTTGCGATTTATTCATTTAAAATTTGAATTCTGCATTTAAATGTATCTTATGTCCGTTTTACACGATCCATTTTGTCATCAATTTTCTATTTGCCGCATATAATTATTTGAAAATTGACCATATATGATAGAAATTTCTAATTTTCTATGTCAAAGAAAAAATAGAGCCTGTTTATATGGGGGAGAGCGGGGGCGGGGAGGGACGTTTGCAAACTGTTCTAATATGGAGGGGGGCCGTTTAAAGTTTATGTTGTGCGAAGTGGGGGGGGGGTGGTCCGAAAATTTTGGGAATCTACTTTCTAGATTAACAACCAAACAACATAATTTCTGCAATGATCCAAACAGGAAATTTATGAACAATGGATCAGTGTCAATGATAAAGTTGTGTTACTGGCATTGTTTCGTATAACATTATAACCTATTTTCGTAATTTAAAAAATCAGCTGCAGCTTTAACAAGTTCAGCAAGGTTGTTCCACTATATTCACGAAGGTGTTTGTTCCACTATATTCAGGCATTTCAGTATTGTACACTGCACGTGTCAGTTCTTGCGTACTTCGTGCTATATCACAATGAGTTTCATTATTAAAGAATGTCAATAAATCAGAAGTTAGCGCTGTATGAATTCAGCATATCGCTTTGCCTTCAATTCAATAAACGTTTCTGTCCAAAATTATTGCCAAAAACTCATCAAAAGTACTTCTATATCGCAATTTATATACGTCATTCTCAGTGGCGGGATGTAGATAAAATCAGTTTGATAATTTTTTCTTCTTGCCATGTATGAAAGCTACCCTCTTGCCAAATTTCAAGTTCGTAGTGTGTCCAGATATCTTCAAACAATTGGGACAGACATACAATGTAATTCAACTGTTTCTTATATATGTATAGATTTACTAATATTTGTATATTTCAGGAAGTTAGTCCCCTTGTCTAGATATAACTAGAATAATACGAACATTTAACTTGAGGATTATATATTGTACAATTACGACTCATTATATTGAATGTTAACTTTGCTGAGAGATGCAAGAAATATTGGTCTCAGTTCCATGGAAGACACTGAGCAGTTACCAGGACAGAGCGGTTGGAGAAATTGCTTGCATGCTCTATGTAAGGTATAACGGTACGTGAGGAATTATTATTATATTGAATGTTATCGATAACATTGACTGAAAATAATGAGTGTTGCAGTTCCGCAGTGCCTATACACGAAGTCGCCATTGGTCATTCTGTATAGCAATATGCAATGTTTGATCAAAATCTGTATCTTCCACAATCGGCATCGGCTGAAAAGATAGCGCAATCCTTTTTTTGCCAGGAAATTGTTGAAATCCAGTCTCAACTAATAACTCATTGGTCTCTTACTTGAAAAAATAAGATATCTTGGCTGACTGTATCAAATTGTGTTGTGAATGATAGCAGCGACGTCTTACTGTAACATTATTTTACTAATACATTTGTGCATACTAGATTGTGTGTATGTTGAAAGCAAATAAGCGAGGAAGTGTTTGATCGATGACAAGACGAAAACTTTTAACACTTCGCATAGCAATATATTTCCACAGATTAAACAACACAAATAACAACTCAAATAACACATAATTAAAAATAGAATGTTCACTTAAACAATCTTATTCTTCTTCTTTGCGTTCTTTCTTATCAATCAGGTTAATTCTTCTTTGTGATCTATGTGTTTTTGATGATAATGTGAACACATTGCGCTCCGGTTCATAATTTTCCAACACGGCATTTTGGACAAGTGCATCCGAATTTCAGCTTAAAAAATAATTCGGAATTGTTTGTAAACCATCTTATATAGGGTGTTCAACTTAAAGCACCTGTGAAAGGAGCTAATTATATATGTTGGAAATGGGAAGGTCAATGACGTGTTAGTCAAGGTTGTGTGATGGTGTGTAATTGTGCGGAAGGGCGATAAACAATGTGACGACAACAGTCAGAACCGTTTAAATAGACGATGAAATGCGGGAAATTTCATAACTGGCTCGCGACACCTGATAATATTAACAAGATTTAGCCAGCTCGGCAGTCTAGGACAAGGTCGCCAGGTTGAGCTGGCGATCAACATTTCGGTAAAATGCAAAGTAAAAACTGCAAATTGTCAAGTGTTGACACGCCTTCAAAACGGCTGAGAGTGTTCCTAATCCTGGAATAACCTGACGGTCTCTAGAAACAAGGCCAAAAATGTAAAGGCTTGTCTTATCGTACAATCCCATATATTTTTAAGTCCAACACTTTTCGGACGCGATTGTCCAAAACTAGTAGGATAACGTTCACATGTCCCATAATGGTTGAGAATGTTCCTTATCCGAAACGACCTCACCACATGCAGAAAGCGACGGGATATCTGATAGAGAAGTCGCACTTTAATAATTGTCACTTGCCGTAAAAATTCCGAGCGTACAAAGCGTACCTAACGCCCGAATTCACAGCGGGGAACGCAGAAGAAATAAAGAAAATGTAGCTGAGTTTCCTCCACCAATGCATCACTGTATGAGACGACAGTACAATAAAATACAGCACAAAAATACTGAAATACTTACCTACGCATCTGGTAGGATTTGATTTACTAACAACATAACCAGGATTGCAGGAACATTCGAAGCTGCCGCGACTGTTGACGCAAACATGCTCACATCGTCTGTTGACTTGGTCGGCACACTCATCAATATCTGAAACATTATTCTCAGAGTTAACATATATATATATATATATATATATGTATATAATGTATAGTCTATCTTAGTAGTCATTGTATGTCCATTCTATCACTCATTAGATACCGGCACAGAGACTACACGTACTTGTAGACAGGTTCGTATGCCAGTATCGTTTTCTCGAAATCATTAGTCAGTATTATGCTTAGTTTATTAAGTGTTCTTTGTATATTTGTTTTTGATAAAGGTCTAGTACCGAAACGTCGATTGTTGTTTATTTTCATATTTAATCATTAATTTTGCACTACTGGTGTAATACTGTATATATCTGTCTATGTTCAATCGCCCGATGTGTACAAAACAAATTTAGAACGCCTTCGAGGTTAAATTGGAATAGGTCAATTATTCGCGTAACATGTGACTGGCTACCCTTCTGGTAGAAATATTCAAATCCAAAAAGAGGCTAAATAACATGGATACTATTTTTCTGTGTTTTACATTTCATGACAGTTTCGCTAAATTAGTATTTAAACTATAAAAACGAACCAATAGTACACTTTTATAATTTTTACATTTTCCCATTTATGAAACCTACCCTCTTGCCAAATTTCAAGTCCGTAGGATGTCCAGATATCTTGAAACTTTGGGTACAGATAAACACATATATTTTCCAACTTAAGATATATATTATATATATAGATTAGCAGATAACACTGAGATAAAGAATACCTTCACATTCATCAGGGTCAAATACACTTGGCTTGTATCCTGGTCTACAACTACTTCCCCCTGAAGCTGTAAAACACAAGACAGAATAACATGTTGATTGTCATGTATTCACTGTATAAGTAACATGTTGATTGTCATGTATTCACTGTATAAGTAACATGTTGATTGTCATGCATTCACTGTATAAGTAACATGTTGATTGTCATGTATTCACTGTATAAATAGCATGTATGTTTAGTAATGTTTACTGTATAAATAGCATGTATGTTTAGTAATGTTTACTGTATAAATAGCATGTATGTTTAGTAACATTCACTGTAGAAGTAACATGTATGTTTAGTAACATTCACTGTAGAAGTAGCATGTGTGTTTAGTAATGTTTACTGTATAATTAACATATAAACTAAACAACATTCACGTTATAAATAACAATACTGAATTATCCAGGTGACCACAGTTGCGACCCTACCAATAGAGGAAATCGATCTTTATAGATGTTAGTTAGCATGGCCAACTACCGCAGCGTTATCATTACTCTTGAAGATACTGTAGAGCTTGCGGCAACATAAAGGCTGAGCTCGCAATTAAGGGGGTATTCGGTAATATGGAGGTCAAGAGACTCATGGTTTTCATGTTAATGTAAAATTTGTTTCACCATTTTGAAAGATTATGACTTAGAATAGTAGAAAAAATTAGTATAAAAAAAAGTCAAAGCGTTGCCATGGAAACAATACTAAATGGCTGCCAAAAACAAAATTTCAAATCCCTAAGGCTCTGAATCTAATGAATGTAAATTAATTATGTTTTCACTCTAAGGTGCACAATTGTAATATCTAAAATATTACACATGATTTTTAGGATATATTAAATATTTAATGTTTTATAAATTTTTGGGTAAAAATTCCCTCAAAATTTGGTCAAAAAGCTGTTTTTGGAGAGTGCGTTTACCCAAAAATTCATAAAAAATGTAATATTTAATATATCATAAAAATCATGTGTAATTGTTTAGATATTACAATTGCTCACCTTAGAGTGAAAACAGAATTCATTTATATTCATTACTTTCAGAGCCTTAGGATTAAAACTTTGTGCTTGGTTGTTATTTATATTTTGTCATTTTTATTGTTTCCATGGCAACGCGTTGACATATTTTTGAAAACTGAACTTTTTCTACTCTTTTAAGTCATAATATCTCATAATTGTAATACAAATTCTACATTAATATGAAAGCAACGAAAAGTTTCCAGACCAGAATCCCCCCCCCTTAAGCAGCTAATAGAAGATAATGCAAGTGATGATGATGTTGTTGCTGTCTATAGCAATGAGTCTGTGCATCGGGTTAAATATCTGGCTGAGGTTTCTTGTCTAGTACGCCAAGTTTGTTAAGCGAAATTATTATGCCATGGTAAGTTTGTTAAGCGAAATGGAGCATATAGGACAACTACTTCCAGGATGAGGATGGAGGTTGGGGCCATCTAATGAGAATAGAGCCGCATTTACTACCATCACGTGCCTACAATAATCGACACTCATGGCACAGAGCACGAGGCAGGGCAAGAACATGATGGATAGATAACATCTCAATGTCCGTGAGAAAGCATGGACTGACAACTTCAAGTGCAACACACCAGGCACAAGATAGAAAACTAACTCTCCCCAGACGCTTCACGGCAAATGTGGTTAAGATAAGATAAGATTCATTATAATTTTGTTACCAATTGAACTGCAATATTTATTATAGTATTGAGTGAAATGTATGTATAAAGTAAGAAATCCACCACACAGACACACAAGAATACGTACCTACACATTTGGTATTATCTTGTCTACTGACAACAAAACCAGATTTGCAGGAACATTCGAAGCTTCCTTGACTGTTAACACAGAAATGTTGACATGGGTTGCGTCCGCTGGCACATTCGTCAATATCTGATAACATAATACCAGCCATGCTTGTATATATTTATGAATAATAATATACTATGATAATATGATTATTAAAGTTGACAATGGGTTAAAATGTTCTCAGTATACAACTGAAACAGGTAAAAGCTTAAAAGTAATTTATGGGATTTAAACTAAGGCACAAAAGAACGAATTGCTGATAATATAAACAACTTAATAATTAGAAAGATGAAAGCAAAGTTTAACTTTTTCGAGACGTATTATCAATATATAGGCTATAATGTTTCATTGAGCAGCACATAGAGCCTGATCGTATCCCAATGCTAAGACAATTCAATTTTGAATCATGTAAGGGATAGGTAGAAAATCTATAGATACACAAGACCTTCAATGCTGTATACAACATAAATAAGAAGTTGCATTTTAGACCAAAGCACAAGAGTCCAATCGCTTCTGGATTATTCTAATAAACTTGACTGTAGCAGAAGTCAAATTTAGACGTATCAAAGATATAACAATGAGAAAGATTGTACTCTTATTTTGTTTCGTTTCTTGGTGATATGAATTTATATCGTTGAATCTCTGGAATGGAACTGAGTCCGAAATTTCTCCCCTTTTTCAGTCAAGTTCGTTTCGGTGTCTTTTCATCTACATCTTTTCTTATGGCATTTTTTCTTTCTTAAGCCCATTTCTACCACTTCAATGCCTGCTATGTGATTCTTTGATCAACTCTTCTCAGACTATGCCAACATTCTCTTTCTAATAACATTTGCTACTAGTAGTTTGATATTTCTCTGATCTCACACCGCCCGAGTGGTTACCGGGGCCCAAATTTGGGGTGTAAAAATAGAATCACTGTTGCCTGCCACGCATGTCGTAAGAGGCGACTAAGGAGGTTAGCCTGAAATCGGATGCACGTGTCCGCTAGGGAATGCTAACCCGAAACAAATGCTTGCAGAAAACGGATGCACCAGGCCGTAAGGCGCATAACATGGTGCAACGACCCTCACAATGAGGAATGGGATAACGTATTCTACGGTCGCTAATCTGCCTCGGAGATTTAGACACGCAGTAAGAATGTCAGACCTACCATCAGGAGGGTGGCCAAAATTTACTACATGAAGAGGTCGGCACAAACGGGAAGCAGAAATCATAGGAATTATATCCTTCAGAATTGCTCCCAGTATGCAGACTTGAGAAGAAAGAGCTGGCCCACTTACACTAGCGTACAAGACAAACTGTATGGCGTGGCTGATAATCTGAGACAGACGGCTGCCTTTATTAGAGAATCCGAAATCCCAATCTAGAGAGAACGCAGAAGGAGAAGATCCCACTTCCCTCCCCCACCATGAACTCGTTCAATATTATGTTCATTTTCTTTCCAGACATATATTTCAAATGCATTGAACTCACTTTCTATATCTTTAGTCATTTGTCAACACTCATTGGTATATGTTAGTACTGATACAACACAAGAAAGAAAAGCATCTCTCTGGTGGGGGCGGAGGTGGCTGTAGAGCCCAATCCTAGAACACAATGCCCTACCACAGGTGGGGCATGCATGATCAAGGTTAGACATGTGCGTGTTGTGTGTTCTGTCCTTTCGCGCAGCTCGTTTTCTTTGTGCCTCAACGGCACGATGATTCTCAGCTATGCGGGTTCCTTTTGTGTTGTTACAGCGCCACATTTGGCGATCTTGTGCAAGATATTCCCAGCACATGGTGTCTATATCAAAGCATTTCAGAGACACTTTAAGAGAGTCTTTAAAGCATTTGTTTTCTGTTCATAATAAGATAGTAAACGTGGGACGGATTAACGCTGACCTATCGATTCGGCTTAGAGAGGGTTGTGGGTTCAATCCAACACTCGACTTTCCACACTTGAGGAAAGGAATTAGCCCTCCTACCTCGTACATAGTAGGGACTAGAAATATAAAGTGACAGGCACTTCATACTCTAATGTTTGAAAAGGCTACGGGAAATTTTATTTTATTTAGTATATATACAGAGAGAGACCGTTCAGGAATCAATAGCAAACTACTGAACGTGTAAGTGGTGCCTAGAAAATCAACGACTCGTTTACTGTGGTTCATGGCGAAGTCATGTGAAGGATATGCCACGATTGTTAAAATGTTCATTCAAATAGAGAAATATTACTTACCTACACACTGTCTTGGGTTATATCTACTCGGCTCATATCCTTTATTACAGCTGTAACCTTTGAAAAACAATGGGAAATTAAAACTATTTAGGATAAAAAAAAATTATGTAAACAACGATAATTGTGCATAATTTGTCAAATTGTTCCGTAATTGTTCTTCTTCTTCTTGCGATTACTATTTGGATGATAATAGCATCAGGTGTTATATGCGATCAAAGTCATGGCATATTGGGCTTGGCTATGTTGTGCTCCGTTCTCTGCTGTAGCAGCAATCCCAATTTCCACTTGCTCGTCGTACCCATGAGAAGTTGATTAGTGTATTTTCACTCTTTTATCACGAAGACGACATTGGCTAGTGCAGACGTCGAGAAACTATTTATGTTAGGATTTTTTTTCTTTAAGCCCCGACAGAAAAATACATACTAATTGGCCTTACCGAGGATCGAACCCGGATCTCCCGTATGGGAGCCCGCGATCTAATCGATTCGAAATGTTTTAAATAGTATATATTCCTACAATGTTTCAGATAGCAAGTCTTCTCAAATTTGTGGAATGAACTGTTGTATTGTATATAAACTATCAACGAATGTCGTTTTGAATGTAGGTAGCTTTATCTCAATAGTCAGTGCATTCTCGTGAGTCACTTATGTGTCCTGAATGATAAGTGCAGATTGAGCTCATTGTGTAGGATTTTCTGCAAGACTGTCATGTGTATTATGCAACTGTCTAACAATTGTGAAAGTTAATCATCAATGGTAAAAGACATTCAGAATTAATATCACTTGCCCAATACGACTGTGAGGTTGTCAGAAAGACTACTTACCAATGTATTGTAATTGTGCGCTTGTTAGAAGAATACTAACTATTGTAATGCATATTCTTATTTTTGTAATGTGATTGTGTGCCCGTTAGAAGAACACTTACTATTGTAATGTGATTGTGTGCCCGTTAGAAGAACACTTACTATTGTAATGTGATTGTGTGACCATTAGAAGAACACTTACTATTGTAATGTGATTGTGTGACCGTTAGAAGAATACTTACTATTGTAATGTGATTGTGTGACCGTTAGAAGAACACTTACTATTGTAATGTGATTGTGTGCCCGTTAGAAGAACACTTACTTTGTTGGAAGAAATGTGACTGTGTGACCGTTAGAAGAATACTTACTCGGTTGAAAGAAATGTGCTTGTGTGACCGTTAGAAGAATACCAAGTACAAATAAAAATGAGATCAACATGTTGAAACGTCTGATCTGAAAATAGAAAAACATTCACACATATAGAGAAAATAAAATAAAAGATAAGGGACGCATTGATAGAGTGAATGTGGGAGAGAGATGTGAGATAGTGAATGTCGGAGAGAGAAGTGAGATAGTGAATGTGGGAGAGAGATGTGAGATAGTGAATGTGGGAGAGAGAAGTGAGATAGTGAATGTGGGAGAGAGAAGTGAGATAGTGAATGTGGGAGAGAGAAGTGAGATAGTGAATGTGGGAGAGAGAAGTGAGAGAAAAAAAGGAAGAATGAGAGGAGAAAGTTAACGACAAGTAGAAAAGATTGAAATAAGAAAATGTTGTATAGTGAAGGAAAGGAAAATGAAGTGAACAAAAGATAAAGAATGAGTGAGTGTGAGAGCGAAAGAGAGAGAGAAATTAAAGATGAGTGAGAAAAAAATATTAATTGAGTGAGGAAAAGAAGGAGAAAGTGATCCAGAGAGAATGAGTATGTGAGGAGAGAGTGATTACGTTAGCTTAGGATTTAGAGAATCGTTGAGAGAATGAGTATGCGAGGAGAGAGTGATTACGTTAGCTTAGGATTTAGAGAATCGTTGAGAGAATGAGTATGCGAGGAGAGAGTGATCCAAAGAGAATGAGTATGCGAGGAGAGAGTGATCCAAAGAGAATGAGTATGCGAGGAGAGAGTGATTACGTTAGCTTAGGATTTAGAGAATCATTGAGAGAATGAGTATGCGAGGAGAGAGTGATAATGTATGTTAGCGTAGGATTTAGAGAATCTTTGAGAGAATGCGAGTAAGAGTTCACGAGAGAACGAAGGAAAATGATAGAGGTAGTGAAAGTAGGAAGAGGGTACACGGTAGGCATGACACGATGAATGAAGATGGAGGAAGCAAGTAAAGATAAAGCAAAAAATGTAGAACTGTGTTCGGTACAAAACAGATTTGACAACGTGATGTCTCTGAGTAAACAAAATAACGACTCTGAGTAAACATAATGTCGTCTCTGAGTAAACAAAATGACGACTCTGAGTAAACATAATGACGTCTCTGGGTAAACATAATGGCGTCCCGCAGTAAACTTAATGGCGCCCCGCAGTAAACATAATAGCGTCTATGAGTAAACAGAAAAAGTATCTCAGAGAACACTCAATGATTGCTTTGATTAAATACAATCGTCAGCATGAGTCACGCTGACAGAAATAGGCGATCATCGATCTCAACAGGTCTCGCCATTCTTTATTAGTTTGAGTGTTGACACTCCAACGCGCATAAAGTTAAGCATTCCATAATATTTTTTCTATGTAGAATTATGTCTGGTCCTTTTTCTTCCTTTTCTCTCTCTCTCTCTCTCTCTCTCTCTCTCTGTACGTATATACTTTTCTCGTCATCCCAACAAGGGTTGCCGTGATTGAGATTAGCTGTAGAACTAATGTTATATCAACAACTAGTAACTGTAACGAGCAACTAGATCAATCTTTATCAACAACTAATAACTGTAACCAGCAACTAGATCAATGTTATATCAACAACTAGTAACTGTAACAAGCAACTAGATCAATGTTATATCAACAACTAGTAACTGTAACAAGCAACTAGATCAATGTTATATCAACAACTAGTAACTGTAACAAGCAACTAGATCAATGTTATATCAACAACTAGTAACTGTAACAAGCAACTAGATCAATGTTATATCAACAACTAGTAACTGTAACAAGCAACTAGACCAATGTTACATAAGCAACTAGCAACTGTAACAAGCAGCTAGACCAATGTTATATCAACTAGTAACTGTAACAAGCAACTAAACCAATGTTATATCAACTAGTAACTGTAACGAGCAACTAGATCAATGTTATATAAGCAACTAGACCAATGTTATATCAACTAGTAACTGTAATGAGAAACTAGACCAATGTTATATAAGCAACTAGATCAATGTTATATCAACTAGTAACTGTAACGAGCAACTAGATCAATGTTATATCAACTAGTAACTATAACAAACAACTAGACCAATGTTATATAAGCAACTAGACCAATGTTATATCAACTAGTAACTGTAACGAGCAACTAGACCAATGTTATATAAGCAACTAGATCAATGTTATATCAACTAGTAACTGTAACGAGCAACTAGATCAATGTTATATCAACTAGTAACTGTAACGAGTAACTAGATCAATGTTATATAAGCAACTAGACCAATGTTATATCAACTAGTAACTGTAACAAGCAACTAGACCAATGTTATATAAGCAACTAGACCAATGTTATATCAACTAGTAACTGTAACAAACAACTAGACCAATGTTATATCAACTAGTAACTGTAACAAGCAACTAGACCAATGTTATATAAGCAACTAGACCAATGATTATATAACTAACTAGACCAATGTTATATCAAGCAACTAGATCAATGTTATATCAACTAGTAACTGTAACAAACAACTAGACCAATGTTATATCAACTAGTAACTGTAACGAGCAACTAGACCAATGTTATATCAACTAGATAATGTAATGATCAACTAGATCAATGTTATATAAGCAACTAGACCAATGTTATATCAACTAGTAACTGTAACAAACAACTAGACCAATGTTATATCAACTAGTAACTGTAACAAACAACTAGACCAATGTTATACAACTAGAAATGTTAATAAGCAACTAGACCAATGTTATATAAGCAACTAGACCAATGTTATATCAACTAGAACTGTAAAAACAACTAGACCAATGTTATATCAACTAGTAACTGTAACGAGCAACTAGACCAATGTTATATCAACAAATAGTAACTGTAACAAGCAACTAGACCAATGTTATATAAGCAACTAGTAACTGTAACAAACAACTAGAATTTTTGTGTGATTTGTTAACTAACAGCACCTAAAGCTCTGTTAGAGCTGTGGCTTTAACGTACTGTGTTCACGTAGCCATGTAATGAAACATTTGACAGACAGTCACCACACAAGTTTGTGCATCTACTATAGCTTCTAATAACTGCAAGTTTTATGGTGTAATCTAGTATCGTTTGTTCAACGTGATATTGAAACTTATGAATTGATCAACGTTGTTACCAAAATAGAACAGTGTATTACTACGGTCGATATCCTGCTCATCAAATGTAATTCCTGATATATCTACTTTACTATAACTTTGTTCAAATAACAACACGACATGGGCGTCTTCTTATGACTGACATGTGGGTAGACCCCATACACCAACGAAAGATGACATGTAATGTCTCGTGAATGCCTTGGATAATTTGTAGTTGATCCAATCCAATCATGTATGTCAAGATGGCGTCAACAAAACTCAATGCCCCAGGCCAGATATCTCACAATGTTTACCATTGATGTGTAGATGTTGTACAACAGGGATGCAAGAGAGGAACCTGTGGTTGAAGTTTATGTTAAATACCTACAGTGTTTAATATTCATATTCTAAACATAATGAAATAGTCGTCTTTATCTAAGAAGAAGTTCATGATTCAAGTATTTGTCTATACTAAGAAACGTATCGAGTTCATGATTCAAGTATTTGTCTATACTAAGAAACGTATCGAGTAGCTGCAAAACCGACTTTGTTATCCTCTTCTTCAAGTGAATGTTTGCTGTGTTCGATTCAATGTCATCAAATAGCTTGTCCTGAGCAGAACTTTGCCACCCCAACAGTCCGTCGGAATTTCTCTCTCTCAGAGGCCAGATGTCCTGCCTCTGCAGCCGCCATGTTCAAACCATCAGTTACATCCTGAATCCATCTTTTCCGTGGTTTTCCTCTTCTTCTCTTTGCCGGTATGCCTCCTTCCATGATGGATGTCTCCAGCCCTTTATGTCTTTTTATATGTCCAAAATATCTCAATTTTCTGTTTCTTATTTGTAGCATCAGCCAGCTTTCTTTGATTTTGAGTTCTTTCTGGATATATCTATTTGTTCTCTTCTCTGTCCATGATATACTGACAATTCAATGTAGTTGTTGAAAGTATCGTATCTCTGCACAAACAAAAAATACACACAAGAACAACCTTTCCAAAGGTAACTTATGTAATAGCACGTCAGCAGTTTACATAATCTACATGCTAAAGTGTACACATTTTACAAAATAGAAACAAATCAACTACATGCAGAAAATGACATTCAGAAGTACGCATACCTATCCAAGTGATCGCTACAGTCTGGAGCAGGTATATTAGCTCTATCTGTATCAAGAGATATATTTGTCAAATCGAATACGCTTACATTAAATAGGTTTAGTTGTTTTGACAATAAATGTAGATTGAGTGAATATATTAGCATCTCAAACTGAGTGAATAGATTAGCATCGCAGATTGAGTGAATGGATTAGCGTATCATGTGAGCTAACCAATATTGCTGGTTTGGGATTATTATTATAATAATACAAAGAAACAGAATGATAAATTTGTTACTTAATGGTCTATATCGATTCTGTAATCTGGCTAATGGCTTGAAAACGTGCGGGATAATCTACGCATGAATATCGAAAGTGTGATCTGTTATCTTGGTAACTGTAGAGATTTTATGGACATGGGTTCTGATATTTTTGGTGATAATTATAGAGATACCATAAATATATAAATGAAAAGTGTGCACGTGTGCAGAATTGCAAATAAATATTCTGAAAGTTGTTGTGTCAGGGACCGGACGGGGCAGAATTGTGCACATAAAACTGAATAAATGAAACCGTATAAATGTCATGACCTTAAGCTGTCGGTGTGCCAGTACATTTGACGCGTGTGATTGAAATAATAGAAAACAACTAAAATAGTACTGAGAACATAAGGCTGGAGGAGGAGGTGTTCAATATTTAAAGACGAGAAAAGAGAGAGAGAGAGAGAGAGAAAGAGAGAGAGAATAAGAAATAAAAACAAATAAGTTTCCACAAGGATAAACAGACATGTCTACAAGAGATTTCTATTGTTGCCACTCCGCCTCTTTTCTGCCAATTGTTTTCCGAGTCAGGATACAATCTTCCAACGCTTTATCCACCTGTTTTTTTTTTTCTTTTCATTTTTTCTGTGGCCTAACACCCTGTTTCCCAACGTGGGGTCCACGTCCCATAGGGGGCCATTTTCATCGTTAAGGGCTGATTGTTAAGGGCAATGGACTCGTAATGGAGTTTAGCTAATGTTCATTTATATTGCAAAACTCATATATCAACTTTTGGATGTCTGTTGACAAAAATTATTATTGCCTCACAATCACGTTACTGAAGTTTAATAATATTTTAAATAGAGGAGGGGGGGCATAAGAATGTTTGAAAACTTTGGTGGGGCATGCACAAAAAGGTCAGGTAACACTTTCCTAACATGTTTTCTTTACTCATCCTCTGTCCACGAAAGAGTTGTTATAGCCAATGTCTCTACTGGTATACGATATACATGCAAAATCCATTGTCTTTAATAATGTTCTCCAATGATGTCCTCCAATGATGGGCAGTTTGTTCGTTCTGAAAGCTCTTCATTTGCTATAGTGTTTGGCTAGATAATTTGAAGCATTCCTCTCAAGCATTTATTGGAGAACCATTAGTCTACAATGTCTGTGTTATTTTGAACCCAAAGAAAATACAAATATCGTACTTTTTAATTAATTTCTAAGTGGGAATGTATCTCAATGATTTATTAATACAGAGGAAACTTCAACTTTCGACATTGGATGATATACCGTAAAAACAAACGTTCCTGCTCAGATGCGGTCTGTGGGCAATTATAGCATCATCTCGTGCACATTTATTTTTTTTCAATCTAGAAGCACTTGAGCTTTTCAGCTCTTCGCCTCGGTGCCATGGACATCGTAACCTTTCGGTTCGGTGCTACGAACACCGTAAATCTGGGGAATCTGGGGCTTTTTCTGCCATCCCGCGGAATTGAACCTGCACGCACAGAGGGTTAGTCACCCGTAGTCCAACGCGTTACGAACACGCTGGGCAGACGGGCCTCTCGTGCACATAAAAGTTAGCTCTGAGTAAGTATAAAAGATCATAAAGACGAAGCGCCCGAGTGGTTACCGGGGCCCAAATTTGGGGTGTAAAGAATAGAACCACTGTTACCTACCATGCATGTCGTAAGAGGCGACTAAGGAGGTTTGGCTGAAATCAGATGCACATGTCCTAAACATGTAGTAAGACGTCTATGTGTTTAGGGGCCTACTAAACCAATGTGCAACGTATACACGTTCTTGGCAAAGATCAAACATATCACAAAGAGTGATTAAAATTGGTCGTAAAGAACGAGCGCAAAAAGAAGAAGAAGGAGGAGAAGATAAAGGCGAAGGATTGAAATCACTGCATCGGATCTCTTCATGGGGCTCGTCCTAGTCGGTAGAAATGGCACACCATCTGTCTAGAGTGTTGCATATAGTATGAACGTCTTATCTAAAGAACACAATCCTAGGGACATCGTGAAAACAATGTACATGTGACTAAGTCCGGATTCAAACTCACAACCTTCAGAACGATAGACAAACCACTTTGTCATAGAGACCCACCTTTATCTCTGAGAAAGTGCTCCGGCAAACCACTTTGTCATAGAGACCCACCTTTATCTCTGAGAAAGTGCTCCGGGTTAATGACAGTTAATGTATCAATACGTCAATCGTTTACGGCAATCATTGTCGTTAACGGACAAATCTACTTTTAGTACTTCTCAATCTGGAAGTTATCTAGTAATATAACCACATTAGTTCATGGATCTGTATAACTTTTAGTTCATGGATCTGTATAACATTTAGTCAGTTCATGGGACTGTACAACTTTCAGATGTTAAACATGTTGATTTAAAACTTCTAAATATTAAACTTGTCTTTAAACAATTCCTAAATATTAAATTTCACTCTATAAAGCTCAGTATAGAGGATATATCTCTATAAAGCTCAGTATAGGGATATATCTCTATAAAGCTCAGTATAGAGGATATATCTCTATAAAGCTCAGTATAGGGATATATCTCTATAAAGCTCAGTATAGAGGATATATCTCTATAAAGCTCAGTATAGGGGATATATCTCTATAAAGCTCAGTATAGGGATATATCTCTATAAAGCTCAGTATAGAGGATATATCTCTATAAAGCTCAGTATAGGGGATATATCTCTATAAAGCTCAGTATAGGGGATATATCTCTATAAAGCTCCAGTATAGGATATATCTCTATAAAGCTCAGTATAGGATACATCTCTATAAAGCTAGTATAGGGATATATCTCTATAAAGCTCAGTATAGGGATATATCTCTATAAAGCTCAGTATAGGATATATCTCATAAAGCTCAGTATAGGGATATATCTCTATAAAGCTCAGTATAGAGGATATATCTCTATAAAGCTCAGTATAGGGATATATCTCTATAAAGCTCAGTATAGAGGATATATCTCTATAAAGCTCAGTATAGGGATATATCTCTATAAAGCTCAGTATAGGGATATATTTCTATAAACTCAGTATAAGGATATATTTCTATAAAGCTCAGTATAGGGATATATCTCTATAAAGCTCAGTATAGGGATATATCTCATAAAGCTATATAGGGATATATCTCATAAAGCTCAGTATAGGGATATATTTCATAAAGCTCAGTATAGGGATATATCTCTATAAAGCTCAGTATAGAGGATATATCTCTATAAAGCTCAGTATAGGGGATATATTTCTATAAGCTCAGTATAGGGGATATATCTCTATAAAGCTCAGTATAGGGATATATCTCTATAAAGCTCAGTATAGGGATATATCTCTATAAAGCTCAGTATAGGGATATATTTTAAAGTAGTGCATACGCGTTTGTTGACCGTCTCGGACATAAAGGGGTTGCTGGTTTAATTCCACTCTCAACGTTCCACACTTGAGATAATGAATTGGTCTTCCAACCACCTGCATACTAGCTAGAGTCTAGACATGTGAAGTGGCAATTACTTCATACCCTAATGTAGTGGCGACTCGTGGTCATTTTTAGTGGGGGGCCTGGCCCCACTGGCCCATAATGACGAGCCGCCCCTGCCCTAATATCTGAAAAAGCTACGGGACAAGTTTTTTCTATTTTGTAACTTAAAATTGCTGATTCTGTCTGCAATAAACAAAGTAATTAAAATGGCATCTGTAACACGCATGAAAGCTGAGCTCGTCTCCATGAAAGTCAAAATAGTCAAACCTATTGCTATAAAGCGCGTAATGGTTGAACGTATTACTAAAATTTATAAGTGCTAAATTATTAGTTGTAATGTTACTGAAGGTTTGACTTGTCTCGATGAAGCTCATATGTACTGAAATATTATAATATTCTATTCTTCTTTTTCTTTTGTCGACACACTGCTACCAGGTTGTTGTCAAACGTCGTGGTTTTCTGTTTTTGTCTTGCGCTGTTCTGTTGGATTGGGTGATTGTTACTTTTGCTCTGTGACAGAATTCTTCTATGCCATCTAACCATCTTTTTGTGGTCTTCCTCTCGCCTTCTTTCTTGCTGTTCTGCTGTGGAAGACTGTATACTGTGGAGTTTGGATGCATTCTTATCAAGTGACCAGAACACTTCATTCTTTGTTTCTCAATGTAATTCAAGCAGAGTTCTGTGCCAATTTTCTGTCTTATGCTGATGTTGGTGACTATCTTTGTTGGTAACTTTTCGCAGGCATCGCTTTTCACATGTATTTTTTTTAAACTACAGTAAAATAAAATTTGGACCAAACCGTGGATCCGTATCCCACATCTCTCAAATGATTTAATAAATGCAGCTACAGAACTGACGATGGGTAGGTTCAACGTGGTGAGAAATCCGGCTGGGGTTTCTTGGCTAATGCGCATGGTAGGGTTGTTGCAGAGCGAAGTGGGGCATACAGGACAACTACTTCTAGTATGAGGATGGAGGTTGAGGCCGTTACTGCTGCCCTCCGTTGGATTTCTGGGACTTCATTTACTGGGGTAGTTGTTGTATCTGACTCTCAGTCGATGCTTCACAAGATCCAGAAGGGCAGGTTTCGGTATGAGTGGATTTCGTCTATAGAAGTTTCTAACCTCCAGAGGCTTACGTGGATATACTGTCCTGGGCATGCGGATGTTTACGGTAATGAGAGAGGGACAGGCTTGCATCAACAGCATCGATTGTTGGGGAGTTGAAGATGGATAAGGGGATATTCTTCGGTCTCTTCGCGACTGTCTGTTGGATGAGGACACTAAAATCGATGTTGAATCGATCAAGCGATTTAAGCAGTTTGGAGTTATCCGTTGTTCAAGTCGAACTGGATGTCTGAGAGGCAGAGTGAGAGGTGGGTTTAATCAGCGAGCCACAGGAACCATTAGTATGCATACTCTTCGATATCTGTTGGGGAAGACTGAGCACCTATGGGTCTGCCCGAGTGCAATGACGTCAGTTTAGTAACCAATAACCAATAACCAAGCTACAGAACAAGAACTCAAGAAGTAGATATAAGACAATAAAAATACAAACAAATCGGGTAGTTAATAATAACAATAAAACAAATTTCCCATAGCCTTTTCAGACTTTAGTGTATGAGGTGTCTGTCACTTCATATTTCTAGACACTAGTATACAGGAGGTAGGAGTGTGAAATTGAACGCTCAACCCGCCCGAGTGGTTAACGGGGCCCAAATTTTGTGTGTAAAGAATAGAACCAGTGTTTCCTGCAACACATGTCGTAAGAGTCGACAAGAAGGTTTGGATGAAATCGGATGCACATGTCTTAAACGTGTAGAAATATATGCGTTTAGGGGCCTACCAAACCAATGTACAACGTTTACAAGTTCTTGGCAAAGATCAAATATATCACAAAGAGTGATTAAAGTTGGTCGTAAAGAACGTACAGACAACTTGTCATCTATAGCATCAAAAGTTGGACTGCAGATAAGCTATGAAAAACAAATATAATGAAGACACCTATGGCAAGTAATGCAGATATCACACTGGAATCTAAAATGATAAAAATAACAGAGCAGTTCACCTATTTAGGTAGCAATTTTGATTGCACAGGAAATGTTAAAAAGAAATTATGATACGAATTGGCAAAGCAACATCAGCTTTTAAAAGTCTAAATAAAATATAGAACTGCAAGTTATATAGTATTAAAACTAAATTACGAATTTTCAATTCAAATGTTGTATCAATCCTAACATATGCCAGCGAGAGTTGAAAATGACTAAAGATATAGAAACAAGTTGAATGCATTTGAAAATAGATGTCTGCGAAAAATAATGAATATAAAATGGAACGAATTCAGAAGAAGTGATGAAATCAGAGACCTGTCTGGTCAACCACTAGTGACAACTGTTATAAGAAAGAGAAGATGGAGATATGTCGGGCACACCTTGAGGAGAAATGATCAAAGAATATCAAAGCAGGCATTGAAGTGGGATGCAAAGGGTTCAAGAAAGAGAGTCGAACCTAAAGAGACTCTGAAACGAACTTTGCTGAGAGAGGCGGGAAATATTGGTCTCAGTTCCATGGAGGAGATTGAGCGAGTTGCCCAGGATAGAGCGGTATGGAGAAATTACTTGCAGGCCCTATGTAACGTATAACGGTACGAGAGGAATTATTATTATTATAAAGAACGTACGCAGAGAAGAAGAAGAACCCTCAACCCGCTTGAGTCAGAGTCGATAGACGAACGCTTACGCAAATCCGTCCCACAATTAATAACGAAATGAAAATCGTGGCATATCCTTTACAGGACGTAGCCAGCAACCAAGGTAAACAAGTCGTTGATTTTCTTGAAAACTGAATTAAAACATATGTATGATAGAGAACAGATAGAGGACTTGTTTCTCTCACAAAACAGATCCTGCACAGATCAAATATCGACGCTGCGTATCATAGTGGAGCAGAGCATCGAGTGGAACTCATCCCTCTATATCAACTTTGTGGACTATGAAAAGGCATGTGATAGCCTAGACAGGGAAACACTCTGGAAACTTCTACGACACTATGGCGTCCCCAGAAGCTAACCAACCTAATAAAGAAAATGTATGAGGAGACAACGGCTAGAGTACTGCATGAAGGAAAACTGACAGAGGCCTTTGAAATAAAGACGTGTGCGACAGGGCTGCCTTTTATCGCCCTTCCTTTTCCTGCTGGCTATTGACTGGATAATGAGATCAACAACTGCCAGGGAAGAAATGGAATACAATGGACCATGATGAGTCAATTGGAGGATCTGGATTTTGCAGATGATCTAGCACTCCTCTCTCACAACCATCAGCAGATGCAATAGAAAACAACAAAACTAGAAACAGTCTCACAGCAACTAGGCCTGACTATTCAAGGGGAGAAAACAAAGATCATGAGAATAAATGCTGGTTCCAGAGACCCAATCTTACTGAGAGGATCACACAAAAGAGGTTGACACATTTACATATCTGGGAAGTGTTGTCAACATTCAAGGTGGCACAGATGAAGACGTTAGAGTTAGAATACAAAAGGCAAGATCAGCATATGCCATTCTGAAGAACATATGGAGTTCAAGAATGATCAGGAATAAAACTAAGATAATGATATTTAATTCAAATGTCAAGTCTGTCCTTCTGTATGGAGTGGAGACATGGAGAACGACTAAGGTGAACACCAAAAAACTGCAGACATTCATCAATAGATGCTTAGGCAGGATACTCCATTTGAGATGGTATGACAAGACCACAAACAGAGAACTGTAGGATAGTGCAGGACAACGGCAGGTGGAACAGGAGATAATGAGCAGAAGGTGGTGATGGATAGGACACACACTGAGAAAACCCCCTGACAGCATCATGAGACAGGCTCTCTGATGGAACCCCCAGGGCAATAGAAGTAAGGGAAGACCCAGAAACACCTGGAGACGGGAGTTAGAGATGGAACGCAAAAAAACGGGAGAGAGTGGCGAGATCTGGAAAAGATGGCCTTGGATATGCGGGCTTGAAAGCCCTTGGTTGCGGGCCTATGCTTCCCTAGGGGCGAAGGGTGAAGAGATGATAGAAAACATACCTACACATTTATGAATCATATTTTAAATAAGAATTATGTGTTTAACTTTACACTTGTATTTGCAACAAATGTGGTGTATCTGTCTATAAGATACACTTATTCAAAATTTATGTGGTGCACACCGTCCCCATTTACAAATATACAAGTAGCAGTTGTAAACAAAACACACTTGTATTATGGGACTTCAACAATTTTTTTACCTATACCTAACATATGGTAATACCATACATAATGTTTTTGCTATCGTTTTAAACAGCAGATATATCTGGTTAGGTACATTATGTCTAATTAGGATTGTACAACGATTTTCCGCTCTGCAGCTAACACATGCACAGGTGTGGTCTGTAATAAAGGCTTAGTCTTATGTGTAGGTTGTAGAAATAGCATACTCTGTACTGTGTAATAAAGGCTTGGTGTGATGTGTCTTCTTCTTCTTCTCTCCACCATTTACTTCTTTATAGAAGTGTTGGGGTGAAACGTAGTGATCTTGTGTGTGCTTTTTTAAGGCACTTTGTAAGCTGATATTCATGTCCTTAAGGCTGTTCTTGATGCCGTCGCTCCATCATTTGTGTGGTCTTCCTCTTGCCTTGTACTCATTATACGTTTTCTGTGTGGCTCTCTGTGGTAGGCGATACCAGGGCATTCTGGTCAGGTGTCCAAACCATTTAATCTGTTGTTCTTTTATGAATTGCATAACTGGTTTCACATCCAGTCTCCTTCAGATTTCTTCATTTCTAATTTTGTCTCTTATTGTCACACCTGCAGATCTTCTAAGACACCTCATCTCTGTCGTTATGATTTTTCGCTTATTAGCTGCTGTTATTGGCCATGTTTGACACAGGTAACATAGTGTTGGCCAGAAAATCGTTCTTATGAGATTTGCTTTAGTTGGTCTGATGTGTAGGTTATAGAAATAGCATACTCTGTACTGTGTAATAAAGGCTTGGTCTGATGTGTTGGTTGTAGAAATAGCATACTCTGTACTGTGTAATAAAGGCTTGGTCTGATGTGTTGGTTGTAGAAATAGCATACTCTGTACTGTGTAATAAAGGCTTGGTCTGATGTGTTGGTTGTAGAAATAGCATACTCTGTACTGTGTAATAAAGGCTTGGTCTGATGTGTTGGTTGTAGAAATAGCATACTCTGTACTGTGTAATAAAGGCTTTGTCTGATGTGTTGGTTGTAGAAATAGCATACTCTGTACTGTGTAATAAAGGCTTGGTCTGATGTGTAGGTTATAGAAATAGCATACTCTGTACTGTGTAATAAAGGATTGGTCTGATGTGTTGGTTGTAGAAATAGCATACTCTGTACTGTGTAATAAAGGCTTGGTCTGATGTGTTGGTTGTAGAAATAGCATACTCTGTACTGTGTAATAAAGGCTTGGTCTGATGTGTAGGTTATAGAAATAGCATACTCTGTACTGTGTAATAAAGGATTGGTCTGATGTGTTGGTTGTAGAAATAGCATACTCTGTACTGTGTAATAAAGGATTGGTCTGATGTGTTGGTTGTAGAAATAGCATACTCTGTACTGTGTAATAAAGGATTGGTCTGATGTGTTGGTTGTAGAAATAGCATACTCTGTACTGTGTAATAAAGGCTTTGTCTGATGTGTTGGTTGTAGAAATAGCATACTCTGTACTGTGTAATAAAGGCTTGGTCTGATGTGTTGGTTGTAGAAATAGCATACTCTGTACTGTGTAATAAAGGATTGGTCTGATGTGTTGGTTGTAGAAATAGCATACTCTGTCACTGTAATAAAGGATTGGTCTGATGTGTTGGTTGTAGAAATAGCATACTCTGTACTGTGTAATAAAGGCTTGGTCTGATGTGTTGGTTGTAGAAATAGCATACTCTGTACTGTGTAATAAAGGCTTGGTCTGATGTGTTGGTTGTAGAAATAGCATACTCTGTACTGTGTAATAAAGGATTGGTCTGATGTGTTGGTTGTAGAAATAGCATACTCTGTACTGTGTAATAAAGGCTTTGTCTGATGTGTTGGTTGTAGAAATAGCATACTCTGTACTGTGTAATAAAGGATTGGTCTGATGTGTTGGTTGTAGAAATAGCATACTCTGTACTGTGTAATAAAGGATTGGCCTGATGTGTTGGTTGTAGAAATAGCATACTCTGTACTGTGTAATAAAGGCTTGGTCTGATGTGTTGGTTGTAGAAATAGCATACTCTGTACTGTGTAATAAAGGATTGGTCTGATGTGTTGGTTGTAGAAATAGCATACTCTGTACTGTGTAATAAAGGATTGGTCTGATGTGTTGGTTGTAGAAATAGCATACTCTGTACTGTGTAATAAAGGCTTGGACTGATGTGTTGGTTGTAGAAATAGCATACTCTGTACTGTGTAATAAAGGCTTGGTCTGATGTGTTGGTTGTAGAAATAGCATACTCTGTACTGTGTAATAAAGGATTGGTCTGATGTGTTGGTTGTAGAAATAGCATACTCTGTACTGTGTAATAAAGGCTTTGTCTGATGTGTTGGTTGTAGAAATAGCATACTCTGTACTGTGTAATAAAGGCTTGGTCTGATGTGTTGGTTGTAGAAATAGCATACTCTGTACTGTGTAATAAAGGATTGGTCTGATGTGTAGGTTGTAGAAATAGCATACTCTGTACTGTGTAATAAAGGCTTGGTCTGATGTGTTGGTTGTAGAAATAGCATACTCTGTACTGTGTAATAAAGGCTTTGTCTGATGTGTTGGTTGTAGAAATAGCATACTCTGTACTGTGTAATAAAGGCTTGGTCTGATGTGTTGGTTGTAGAAATAGCATACTCTGTACTGTGTAATAAAGGATTGGTCTGATGTGTTGGTTGTAGAAATAGCATACTCTGTACTGTGTAATAAAGGATTGGTCTGATGTGTTGGTTGTAGAAATAGCATACTCTGTACTGTGTAATAAAGGCTTGGTCTGATGTGTTGGTTGTAGAAATAGCATACTCTGTACTGTGTAATAAAGGATTGGCCTGATGTGTTGGTTGTAGAAATAGCATACTCTGTACTGTGTAATAAAGGCTTGGTCTGATGTGTTGGTTGTAGAAATAGCATACTCTGTACTGTGTAATAAAGGATTGGTCTGATGTGTTGGTTGTAGAAATAGCATACTCTGTACTGTGTAATAAAGGCTTGGACTGATGTGTTGGTTGTAGAAATAGCATACTCTGTACTGTGTAATAAAGGCTTGGTCTGATGTGTTGGTTGTAGAAATAGCATACTCTGTACTGTGTAATAAAGGATTGGTCTGATGTGTTGGTTGTAGAAATAGCATACTCTGTACTGTGTAATAAAGGCTTTGTCTGATGTGTTGGTTGTAGAAATAGCATACTCTGTACTGTGTAATAAAGGCTTGGTCTGATGTGTTGGTTGTAGAAATAGCATACTCTGTACTGTGTAATAAAGGATTGGTCTGATGTGTTGGTTGTAGAAATAGCATAATCTGTACTGTGTAATAAAGGCTTTGTCTGATGTGTTGGTTGTAGAAATAGCATACTCTGTACTGTGTAATAAAGGCTTTGTCTGATGTGTTGGTTGTAGAAATAGCATACTCTGTACTGTGTAATAAAGGCTTGGTCTGATGTGTTGGTTGTAGAAATAGCATACTCTGTACTGTGTAATAAAGGCTTTGTCTGATGTGTAGGTTGTAGAAATAGCATACTCTGTACTGTGTAATAAAGGCTTGGTCTGATGTGTTGGTTGTAGAAATAGCATAATCTGTACTGTGTAATAAAGGCTTTGTCTGATGTGTAGGTTGTAGAAATAGCATACTCTGTACTGTGTAATAAAGGCTTTGTCTGATGTGTTGTTTGTAGAAATAGCATACTCTGTACTGTGTAATAAAGGCTTGGTCTGATGTGTTGTTTGTAGAAATAGCATACTCTGTACTGTGTAATAAAGGCTTGGTCTGATGTGTTGGTTGTAGAAATAGCATACTCTGTACTGTGTAATAAAGGATTGGTCTGATGTGTTGGTTGTAGAAATAACATACTCTGTACTGTGTAATAAAGGATTGGTCTGATGTGTTGGTTGTAGAAATAGCATAATCTGTACTGTGTAATAAAGGCTTTGTCTGATGTGTTGGTTGTAGAAATAGCATACTCTGTACTGTGTAATAAAGGCTTTGTCTGATGTGTTGGTTGTAGAAATAGCATACTCTGTACTGTGTAATAAAGGCTTGGTCTGATGTGTTGGTTGTAGAAATAGCATACTCTGTACTGTGTAATAAAGGCTTTGTCTGATGTGTAGGTTGTAGAAATAGCATACTCTGTACTGTGTAATAAAGGCTTGGTCTGATGTGTTGGTTGTAGAAATAGCATAATCTGTACTGTGTAATAAAGGCTTTGTCTGATGTGTAGGTTGTAGAAATAGCATACTCTGTACTGTGTAATAAAGGCTTTGTCTGATGTGTTGTTTGTAGAAATAGCATACTCTGTACTGTGTAATAAAGGCTTGGTCTGATGTGTTGTTTGTAGAAATAGCATACTCTGTACTGTGTAATAAAGGCTTGGTCTGATGTGTTGGTTGTAGAAATAGCATACTCTGTACTGTGTAATAAAGGATTGGTCTGATGTGTTGGTTGTAGAAATAACATACTCTGTACTGTGTAATAAAGGCTTGGTCTGATGTGTTGGTTGTAGAAATAACATACTCTGTACTGTGTAATAAAGGCTTGGTCTGATGTGTTGGTTGTAGAAATAACATACTCTGTACTGTGTAATAAAGGATTGGTCTGATGTGTTGGTTGTAGAAATAGCATACTCTGTACTGTGTAATAAAGGCTTGGTCTGATGTGTTGGTTGTAGAAATAACATACTCTGTACTGTGTAATAAAGGATTGGTCTGATGTGTTGGTTGTAGAAATAACATACTCTGTACTGTGTAATAAAGGATTGGTCTGATGTGTTGGTTGTAGAAATAACATACTCTGTACTGTGTAATAGAGGCTTTGTCTGATGTGTAGGTTGTAGAAATAGCATACTCTGTACTGTGTAATAAAGGATTGGTCTGATGTGTTGGTTGTAGAAATAGCATACTCTGTACTGTGTAATAAAGGATTGGTCTGATGTGTTGGTTGTAGAAATAACATACTCTGTACTGTGTAATAAAGGATTGGTCTGATGTGTTGGTTGTAGAAATAACATACTCTGTACTGTGTAATAAAGGATTGGTCTGATGTGTTGGTTGTAGAAATAACATACTCTGTACTGTGTAATAAAGGCTTTGTCTGATGTGTAGGTTGTAGAAATAGCATACTCTGTACTGTGTAATAAAGGATTGGTCTGATGTGTTGGTTGTAGAAATAGCATACTCTGTACTGTGTAATAAAGGCTTGGTCTGATGTGTTGGTTGTAGAAATAGCATACTCTGTACTGTGTAATAAAGGATTGGTCTGATGTGTTGGTTGTAGAAATAGCATACTCTGTACTGTGTAATAAAGGATTGGTCTGATGTGTTGTTTGTAGAAATAACATACTCTGTACTGTGTAATAAAGGCTTGGTCTGATGTGTTGGTTGTAGAAATAGCATACTCTGTACTGTGTAATAAAGGCTTTGTCTGATGTGTTGTTTGTAGAAATAGCATACTCTGTACTGTGTAATAAAGGCTTTGTCTGATGTGTTGTTTGTAGAAATAGCATACTCTGTACTGTGTAATAAAGGATTGGTCTGATGTGTAGGTTGTAGAAATAGCATACTCTGTACTGTGTAATAAAGGCTTTGTCTGATGTGTAGGTTGTAGAAATAGCATACTCTGTACTGTGTAATAAAGGATTGGTCTGATGTGTTGGTTGTAGAAATAGCATACTCTGTACTGTGTAATAAAGGCTTTGTCTGATGTGTTGTTTGTAGAAATAGCATACTCTGTACTGTGTAATAAAGGCTTTGTCTGATGTGTTGTTTGTAGAAATAGCATACTCTGTACTGTGTAATAAAGGATTGGTCTGATGTGTAGGTTGTAGAAATAGCATACTCTGTACTGTGTAATAAAGGCTTTGTCTGATGTGTAGGTTGTAGAAATAGCATACTCTGTACTGTGTAATAAAGGCTTGGTCTGATGTGTTGGTTGTAGAAATAGCATACTCTGTACTGTGTAATAAAGGCTTTGTCTGATGTGTTGGTTGTAGAAATAGCATACTCTCTTTCTTTCTTTTCTCCAATCCTGTTTTGCCTCACAGCGTCAGGTCAAGAAGAGATTTCTTAAACGGGCCTAGTATGCGCTTCGTAAATAGTGTCTTTCGTCGCCACTCTTATCTCTGAGATTCATCTTTTGCGTGACCGGCCTCTTGCTTTGTACCCATTGTATCGGAGCAGCATTTCTCTTTGAGGTGCACTGTCTGTTGGTAATCTGTTTATGTGGCCGAACTATTTAATTTGTTGTTTCTTGATGAAGTCTAGTACTGATGTTGTACACACTTTTTCCTGATGTCTTCATTTCTCAACCGGTCTCTTCTTGTTACACCCAGCATTCTGCGTAGACACTTCATCTCTGTCGTGACTCGTTTTCTTCTATCATTTGTTGTCAGGGTTCAGGTTTGGCACTGGTAGCATAATGTGGGGAGAAAGATTGTGTTGAACATTGCTCGTTTTGTGTTCATTGTGACATGTTTACATTTTAAAATTGACTTCATTTGTCCTGTCATTTGGTTTGCTTTGTTGCATCTGTGTTGAATTTCATTAGTTATTCTTCATTTGCTGAAAAAATGCTCCCCAAGTATGTAAAGTCTTTTACTTGTTTTAAAGGGCGATTGTCGATTAAGATATTGGTAGAGCTTTCCTCTCTAGCGAATGTCATTACTTCTGTTTTGTCGATGTTTATTCTCATATTGTATTCATTACATGCTCACTGGAGTCTGTTAATGTGTTGTTGTAACTGTTCTTCTGTTGTTGATATGATTGCCTGATCATCTGCAAAAGAAATTCGTTTAAGAGCTCCCGAGGTTGTTTCCTCCGCTGGTGTTAGCTATTTTACAGATGTGGTCAATATACGTGATGAACAGCAGCGGAGATAGTACGCTACCTTGTCTTACTAATGACCTTACATGGAACTTTTCTGATAGTCCTGTGTTTGTTCGAATCGTACACTGACTGTTTATATAAAGGGTCTTGCAAAGATTGATTAGGTGGTCATTAACCCCATAGGTTGTTAGTATTTTCCACAACTTGTGCCTAACTACGCGATCGAGCGCTTTTTCCTGGTCTACAAATGAAAGTACAGTTGTTTGTCGGATTTGGCAGTCCTTTCTACTAACTACCTGAGGGCGAATATTGCGTCTGTACAGCTTTTGTTCTTCCTGAATCCAATTTGCGAGTCATTAAGTTGTGGCTTGATGATGTGGCGGACCCTTTTTCTAGTATTTTGCAAAATATTTTATTTTGCAAGATATTTGTTTTTATACAGTACAGAGCGTACTCTGTACTGACAGAGCGTACTCTGTACTGACAGAGCGTACTCTGTACTGACAGAGCGTACTCTGTACTGACAGAGCGTACTCTGTACTGACAGAGCGTACTCTGTACTGACAGAGCGTACTCTGTACTGACAGAGCGTACTCTGTACTGACAGAGCGTACTCTGTACTGACAGAGCGTACTCTGTACTGACAGAGCGTACTCTGTACTGACAGAGCGTACTCTGTACTGACAGAGCGTACTCTGTACTGACAGAGCGTACTCTGTACTGACAGAGCGTACTCTGTACTGACAGAGCGTACTCTGTACTGAAGAGCGTACTCTGTACTGACAGAGCGTACTCTGTACTGACAGAGCGTACTATGTACTGACAGAGCGTACTCTGTACTGACAGAGCGTACTATGTACTGACAGAGCGTACTCTGTACTGACAGAGCGTACTCTGTACTGACAGAGCGTACTCTGTACTGACAGAGCGTACTATGTACTGACAGAGCGTACTCTGTACTGACAGAGCGTACTCTGTACTGACAGAGCGTACTATGTACTGACAGAGCGTACTATGTACTGACAGAGCGTACTCTGTACTGACAGAGCGTACTCTGTACTGACAGAGCGTACTCTGTACTGACAGAGCGTACTCTGTACTGACAGAGCGTACTCTGTACTGACAGAGCGTACTCTGTACTGACAGAGCGTACTCTGTACTGACAGAGCGTACTCTGTACTGACAGAGCGTACTCTGTACTGACAGAGCGTACTATGTACTGACAGAGCGTACTCTGTACTGACAGAGCGTACTCTGTACTGACAGAGCGTACTCTGTACTGACAGAGCGTACTCTGTACTGACAGAGCGTACTCTGTACTGACAGAGCGTACTCTGTACTGACAGAGCGTACTCTGTACTGACAGAGCGTACTCTGTACTGACAGAGCGTACTCTGTACTGACAGAGCGTACTCTGTACTGACAGAGCGTACTATGTACTGACAGAGCGTACTATGTACTGACAGAGCGTACTCTGTACTGACAGAGCGTACTATGTACTGACAGAGCGTACTATGTACTGACAGAGCGTACTCTGTACTGACAGAGCGTACTCTGTACTGACAGAGCGTACTATGTACTGACAGAGCGTACTCTGTACTGACAGAGCGTACTCTGTACTGACAGAGCGTACTATGTACTGACAGAGCGTACTCTGTACTGACAGAGCGTACTATGTACTGACAGAGCGTACTCTGTACTGACAGAGCGTACTATGTACTGACAGAGCGTACTCTGTACTGACAGAGCGTACTATGTACTGACAGAGCGTACTATGTACTGACAGAGCGTACTCTGTACTGACAGAGCGTACTCTGTACTGACAGAGCGTACTATGTACTGACAGAGCGTACTATGTACTGACAGAGCGTACTATGTACTGACAGAGCGTACTATGTACTGACAGAGCGTACTCTGTACTGACAGAGCGTACTCTGTACTGACAGAGCGTACTATGTACTGACAGAGCGTACTATGTACTGACAGAGCGTACTCTGTACTGACAGAGCGTACTCTGTACTGACAGAGCGTACTATGTACTGACAGAGCGTACTCTGTACTGACAGAGCGTACTCTGTACTGACAGAGCGTACTCTGTACTGACAGAGCGTACTCTGTACTGACAGAGCGTACTCTGTACTGACAGAGCGTACTCTGTACTGACAGAGCGTACTCTGTACTGACAGAGCGTACTCTGTACTGACAGAGCGTACTCTGTACTGACAGAGCGTACTCTGTACTGACAGAGCGTACTCTGTACTGACAGAGCGTACTATGTACTGACAGAGCGTACTCTGTACTGACAGAGCGTACTCTGTACTGACAGAGCGTACTCTGTACTGACAGAGCGTACTATGTACTGACAGAGCGTACTCTGTACTGACAGAGCGTACTATGTACTGACAGAGCGTACTCTGTACTGACAGAGCGTACTATGTACTGACAGAGCGTACTCTGTACTGACAGAGCGTACTCTGTACTGACAGAGCGTACTATGTACTGACAGAGCGTACTCTGTACTGACAGAGCGTACTATGTACTGACAGAGCGTACTCTGTACTGACAGAGCGTACTATGTACTGACAGAGCGTACTATGTACTGACAGAGCGTACTCTGTACTGACAGAGCGTACTCTGTACTGACAGAGCGTACTCTGTACTGACAGAGCGTACTATGTACTGACAGAGCGTACTATGTACTGACAGAGCGTACTATGTACTGACAGAGCGTACTATGTACTGACAGAGCGTACTCTGTACTGACAGAGCGTACTCTGTACTGACAGAGCGTACTCTGTACTGACAGAGCGTACTATGTACTGACAGAGCGTACTATGTACTGACAGAGCGTACTATGTACTGACAGAGCGTACTATGTACTGACAGAGCGTACTATGTACTGACAGAGCGTACTATGTACTGACAGAGCGTACTATGTACTGACAGAGCGTACTATGTACTGACAGAGCGTACTCTGTACTGACAGAGCGTACTCTGTACTGACAGAGCGTACTCTGTACTGACAGAGCGTACTATGTACTGACAGAGCGTACTCTGTACTGACAGAGCGTACTCTGTACTGACAGAGCGTACTCTGTACTGACAGAGCGTACTCTGTACTGACAGAGCGTACTCTGTACTGACAGAGCGTACTATGTACTGACAGAGCGTACTCTGTACTGACAGAGCGTACTATGTACTGACAGAGCGTACTCTGTACTGACAGAGCGTACTATGTACTGACAGAGCGTACTCTGTACTGACAGAGCGTACTATGTACTGACAGAGCGTACTCTGTACTGACAGAGCGTACTATGTACTGACAGAGCGTACTATGTACTGACAGAGCGTACTCTGTACTGACAGAGCGTACTCTGTACTGACAGAGCGTACTCTGTACTGACAGAGCGTACTATGTACTGACAGAGCGTACTATGTACTGACAGAGCGTACTATGTACTGACAGAGCGTACTCTGTACTGACAGAGCGTACTCTGTACTGACAGAGCGTACTCTGTACTGACAGAGCGTACTCTGTACTGACAGAGCGTACTCTGTACTGACAGAGCGTACTCTGTACTGACAGAGCGTACTCTGTACTGACAGAGCGTACTATGTACTGACAGAGCGTACTCTGTACTGACAGAGCGTACTCTGTACTGACAGAGCGTACTCTGTACTGACAGAGCGTACTCTGTACTGACAGAGCGTACTCTGTACTGACAGAGCGTACTCTGTACTGACAGAGCGTACTCTGTACTGACAGAGCGTACTCTGTACTGACAGAGCGTACTCTGTACTGACAGAGCGTACTCTGTACTGACAGAGCGTACTCTGTACTGACAGAGCGTACTATGTACTGACAGAGCGTACTATGTACTGACAGAGCGTACTATGTACTGACAGAGCGTACTATGTACTGACAGAGCGTACTATGTACTGACAGAGCGTACTCTGTACTGACAGAGCGTACTCTGTACTGTGAAATAAAGGCGGCTTGGTCTATGAATAGACAATAGTAATATCATACACTAGTTTGTACTGTGTAATCAGAGTTTGGTCTGAAGTGTAGCTTGTAAACATCTTTCTACTTCTTTGTTTCTAATTATGTTTTGCCTCACAGCGTCAGGGTACGAACAGATTTCTAGAACGGGCTTTTGTATATGCTTCATAATCAGTGTTCTTCGTCGCCTCTGTTATATCTGAGGCCCACGTTTTGCGTGTACGGTCTTTAGCGTTGTATCTACTGTATTGGAGCAACATTGTTCTTTGAGTCGCACTGTCTGTTAGTAATCTGTTTATGTGACCGAGCTATTTAATTTGTTGTTTCTTGATGCAGTACAGTACTGATGTTGGCCCATTTTTTTCCTGACAGTTCTCATTATCTTTGAGATAATTTTTTTGTGCGGGATTTTAACAATTATTCTCATCTCCCATTGTTCTGTGACTATTTTCCCCCATATTGGTGCCTTATTGTTTATCATGGACCAGATTCTCTACTTGATCTCGGTGACATTTATCAAATCTTAGTTCAATTTTAAAAAATGATTTCCTGTTTCACTGTCAAACTTCATTCTAAAGGAGGACTCTGTAGCTAAGTGGTTATTCTTTGCTTTGCTTTCCGATGATCGAGGGTTCGAATCCGGGCCGTGTCATTCTGTTCACGGGGGAATTTTTCCAGACATCTCAAGGGTTGTTTCCGAAGCTACGGAGTTCTAACTTTATGTAATACTATCAGCAGGTGGAAATGACTTGTCTACTGAGTTCTAACTTTATGTAATACTATCAGCAGGTGGAAATGACTTGTCTACTGAGTTCTAACTTTATGTAATACTATCAGCAGGTGGAAATGACTTGTCTACTGAGTTCTAACTTTGTGTAATACTATCAGCATGTGGAAATGACTTGTCTACTGAGAAGGATGCAGGTGGAAATGACTTGTCTACTGAGTTCTAACTTTGTGTAATACTATCAGCATGTGGAAATGACTTGTCTACTGAGAAGGATGCAGGTGGAAATGACTTGTCTACTGAGAAGGATGCAGGTGGCAATGACTTGTCTACTGAGTTCTAACTTTGTGTAATACTATCAGCAGGTGGAAATGACTTGTCTACTGAGTTCTAACTTTGTGTAATACTATCAGCAGGTGGAAATGACTTGTCTACTGAGAAGGATGCAGGTGGAAATGACTTGTCTACTGAGAAGGACGCAGGTGGAAATGACTTGTCTACTGAGAAGGACTCAGGTGGAAATGACTTGTCTACTGAGTTCTAACTTTGTGTAATACTATCAGCAGGTGGAAATGACTTGTCTACTGAGAAGGACGCAGATGGAAATGACTTGTCTACTGAGTTCTAACTTTATGTAATACTATCAGCAGGTGGAAATGACTTGTCTACTGAGAAGGACGCAGGTGGAAATGACTTGTCTACTGAGTTCTAACTTTGTGTAATACTATCAGCAGGTGGAAATGACTTGTCTACTGAGAAGGACTCAGGTGGAAATGACTTGTCTACTGAGAAGTACTCAGGTGGAAATGACTTGTCTACTGAGAAGGACGCAGGTGGAAATGACTTATCTACTGAGAAGGACGCAGGTGGAAATGACTTGTCTACTGAGAAGGACTCAGGTGGAAATGACTTGTCTACTGAGAAGGACGCAGGTGGAAATGACTTGTTTACTGAGAAGGATGCAGGTGGAAATGACTTGTCTACTGAGAAGGACGCAGGTGGAAATGACTTGTCTACTGAGTTCTAACTTTGTGTAATACTATCAGCAGGTGGAAATGACTTGTCTACTGAGAAGGACTCAGGTGGAAATGACTTGTCTACTGAGAAGGACGCAGGTGGAAATGACTTGTCTACTGAGAAGGACGCAGGTGGAAATGACTTGTCTACTGAGAAGGACTCAGGTGGAAATGACTTGTCTACTGAGAAGGACTCAGGTGGAAATGACTTGTCTACTGAGAAGGACGCAGGTGGAAATGACTTGTTTACTGAGAAGGATGCAGGTGGAAATGACTTGTCTACTGAGAAGGACGCAGGTGGAAATGACTTGTCTACTGAGTTCTAACTTTGTGTAATACTATCAGCAGGTGGAAATGACTTGTCTACTGAGAAGGACTCAGGTGGAAATGACTTGTCTACTGAGAAGGACGCAGGTGGAAATGACTTGTCTACTGAGAAGGACGCAGGTGGAAATGACTTGTCTACTGAGAAGGACTCAGGTGGAAATGACTTGTCTACTGAGAAGGACTCAGGTGGAAATGACTTGTCTACTGAGAAGGACTCAGGTGGAAATGACTTGTCTACTGAGAAGGACTCAGGTGGAAATGACTTGTCTACTGAGAAGGACTCAGGTGGAAATGACTTGTCTACTGAGAAGGACTGAGTCATATGGGGTAGAAGCTGTGTCAATGAAGTCAATACTTTGGTATTAGATAATTTAGACTTTAGTTTAAAACGTCCAAAGTGAAGGATTGACTTCATTGCACCGTTTTTTCCGAATATGGTTCCGTTCCTTTCCACATAAATGTATATATATATATATAAATATCCTTAGTTTTGAATGGCTGAGGGTAATCCGGTTCTTTTTTTTTTCTACAACCTACTAAAACACGGTTACACCGCATATTGTGTTATAGGGTTAGGCGCACTAGCAATATCAAATCATATTATCATCTAGCAGCGTATAAAAAACAAGGCTATCGTTAACTGGCAGACCAATTTCCACGATTGAAAGAAGGATTAAACAGGACTTGGTAATTTATATAATTGCTATGAGGGAACGGAAAAGTATAACATTAATTTAAAAGTGTTTAAAATGTCATTTATGTTTAACACACACTACGCATGGATATTATGATTTATGAGAGTTAGTTCAGACATTCATGCAGAAATAAGTAAAATTGAAAAGCTAAACTGATGGTAGATGAAATGCTGGCGAACGTTCTGGATAAATTACAACATCTACGGGATCACTCAATAATTTATGCAGCCATACACGGAGTATCGAGCCGCTGTAGCGTAGTTGTTAGTGAACTCGCTTCGCAAGGATGGTTCAGCTCCCGCAATGCCCGTGGAATATTTCCCCACCGCGACGGCTCTCAGGTCGACCCAGCCTCAACTGGGTACCAGACATGCTCTGGGAAAGTAAAGGCTGCCGGCGTGATGCTGACCACATCACCCATTATGTGCCGACGGTCAATGAAAATACAGGCCTAACACTGTATTGACCTATATACCACGAGGTATGAAAGGGTTCCTTTACGTTGTTTTTTTACACGGAGTATCACATGGCTATCATATGGCTATAATTCAGTAATTCAAGTATTCTGTATTGAAGGTCGAAAGATACCTCTACTAGTGTTATATCAACCAATAATTCATAGATGCAGTTTCGAAGATTATTTGTTTTATCGGTAATATTGTTTGATTATTAGTAATCGGTTACTGAGCCGGCACAATAGCACTCCGTACAAATCCGTATTTACACAATCTATACCGGAGGTATAAGGAAAGGAAGGTTCCGTAAAAGGAAACATGCGGAACAGTAAAATACAGAGGTATCCGATCAAAAATCCCAACTTGGTGGAATGACGAAGTAAAATTAGCGGTAAAGGAGAAAAAACGCGGATACAACATATGGGCAAACAAAACCCATCAAAACAACCTCACTGAGTATAGAACAGCTAGAAAACAAGCCAAGGAGATAATAAAGAAGTTTAAAATACAAGCATGGTAAGATTATGGCGAAACACTAAATTCAGACTACAAAAATTCAACAAGACATTTCTACAAGAAAATTAAAGCCATGCGGAAAGACAAGAACAATATGACCCAAGTGAAATTATTAACGATGAAAACGGCCAAGCTCTTAGTGATCCAAAAATGATAATGAACAGATGGCGACAATACTTTAATGAACTTCTCAACCTACAACAAGAGGACCAACTGAACACTCAAGAACACACAGTAAACGTAACTTCAGAAGTAGAACCAAGCATAACACTATCAGAGATTAGAAATGCTGTAAATATGGCTCCACCTAACAAAACACCAGGCCCAGACAATATCCCGGCCGACCTAATCAAAGCAACTAAAGAGGTAGGAATCAGCTGGCTCCATAGACTATTCAACCAGGTCTGGAGCACACAAGAAACACCAGAAGACTGGAGGAATGCACAATAGTTCCCATCTGGAAAAGAGAGGTAGCAAGAGGGACTGTACACAGTATAGAGGCATAGCGCTACTGAGCCACACTGGGAAAATATTCTACAAAATACTTGAAAAAAGGCTCTGCTACATCATCAAGCCACAACTTAATGACTCGCAAATGGGATTCAGGAAGAACAAAAGCTGTACAGACACAATATTCGCCCTCAGGCAGTTAGTAGAAAGGACTGTCGAATCCGACAAACACCTACATGTTGCATTTGTAGATCAGGAAGAAGCGTTCGACCGCGTAGATAGGCACAAGTTGTGGAAAATACTAACAACCTATGGGGTTAATGACCACATAACCAACCTTTGCAAGAACATTTATACAGACAGTCAAGGTACGATTAGAACAAATACAGGATTATCAGAAAAGTTTCACGTAGGGTAAGGAGTAAGACAAGGTTGCGTACTATCCCGCTGCTTTCATCACTTACATTGACCACATTTGTAAAATAGCTAACACCAGCGAAGGAAACAACCTCGAGAACTCTTAAATGAATTTCTTTTTGCAGATGATCAGGCAATCATATCAACAACAGAAGAATAGCTACAACAACACATTAACAGACTCCAGTTAGCATGCAACGAATACAACATGAGAATAAACATCGACAAAACAGAAGTAATGACATTCGCCAGAGAGAAAGTATTACCAATATCATCATCACAATCGTCCACTAAAACAAGTAAAAGACATCACATACTTGGGGAGCATTTTTCAGCAAACGGAAGAATAACTAATGAAATTCAACACAGATGCAACAAAGCAAATCAAATGATAGGACAAATGGCGCCAATTTTAAGATGCAAACACGTCACCATGAACACAAAAAGAGCAATGTTCAACACAATCTTTCTCCCCACATTATGTTACCAGTGCAAACCTGGACGCTGACAACAAACGATAGAAGAAAACTAGTCACGACAGAGATGAAGTGTCTACGCAGAATGCTGGGTGTAACAAGAAGAGACCGGTTGAGAAATGAAGACATCAGGAAAAAGTGGGTATAACATCAGTACTAGACTTCATCAAGAAACAACAAATTAAATGGTTCAGCCACGTAAGCAGATTACTAACAGACAGTGCACCTCAAAGAGCAATACTGCTCCGATAAAATGATTTCAAAGCAAAAGGCCGGCCACGCAAAAGATAAATCTCAGAGATAACAGAGGCGACGAACGAGACTATCTACGAAGCGCATTCCAGGGCCCGTTTTAGAAATCTCTACTTGACCTGACGATGTGAGGCAAACAGGTTTCGAGAAAGAAAGAAATACCGTAGATTCCCAAACTTTTTCGGCCCACCGCCCACTTTGCGCAACATAAACTTTTTAACGCCCCCTCCACATTATAACAGTTTGCCAACGCCCCCTCCCACATATATACATGCTCTATTTTCTCTTTGACATAGAAAATTGATATCTATTTCTGTAATACATGGTCAATTTTAAATGATTATACGCATGAAACAGAAAATTGATGAAAAAAATTCATTGTGAAAGACGGGCATAAGATGAATTAAAATGCAGAATTCAAATTTTAAATGATTATTCAATCGCAAAATCACGAAAATAATTATGTTAAAATATTTATTATTAATTTTTTCTTTAAATAGCCACCGACCCTAAACGCCTGAATACCCTCACCCCCTTTCCCTCAATTCTTCTGATCCCACTATCATTCCTCTCCCTCCTCCCCAGAACGCTTCAGCTCCCTTTGGAGGCGGTACCGCCCACTTTGGGAAACGCTGATCTATACTAACAGATAGCAAAGAATATTCGTGTTGATTGTACGAATGCCTTGTTTGTAAAAACATACTCTCCACTCTTCTCGTGATGCGCACAGTTCTGATCGAACAAAGTCTAATTTCAATTTTTTTAAAAACACTATCTATATTCAACATCTGTTGTTATATCCTGATGCAACAATTTATGGATCTTCAAATCCTCGAATATTGGTGAGATTAATGCAAGCTTGTCTGTTCTCTTATTTTTGAGAATACACTGATGTCCATGATAATATTTCTACTTAAACCCCGATTTTTGACAGTGTCGAAATTCACGCATCCACTCATACAGCAACCTGTCGTTGGGGGCCTTCTAGTAAGGGGCTTTCATGGGCTGAAAGACGAACACAATAATGGTCACAATAAACGGAGTCTCAGAGAGCTAGCGGAAGGCAAGATTAACGGCCCCAATCTATATCCTCATAGTAGAAGTAGTTCTGTATGTTCCATATAGCTCGACAGTGACCCTTCAGTGTGCGCAGTTAGAAATATCGATCCCGATTTCTCGTCTCGATGCACAAATGTATCGGTGTATACAAAATCAGCATCCCCTACGTCAACCGCTTTCAGAATGCAAAGCCACTCTAAACATAGGCCAGACAGCTCAACGAGACAACCCGGATCTAGTTTTGAGTTGGGGTCTGACTAGATTCGCTATATAGTAATGTTTTCTTTATGAAACCCATTACTGTAAAGACAGACACGAGTGCAAAAGTGAAACCAGATGTGACTGCACAAGTTACTTACTTACTTAATCCCGTCATGCCTAGTGACACATGGGGCTTCAGAAAGGACTTTCCATGCTCTCCTGTCCCGTGCAACCTTCAGCGCAGAGCCCCACGTCAGAGATGCGGTGTCCAGTTCCTCTTCCATCATGCGCAGTTTAGTTTTGACATCCAGCAGACTTGAATTCCCAGCGTGGGCTTCCTTGCGGCTTTCACCCATACTGTTCATGCTGACAGTGGTACTCTGTCTCAAGACCGCTGGACATCGAGAGCATTTTTTCCTTTTGAAGTTTCTGTAACATTTTTTCTTTTTTTTATGGGGCAGAGTTGTTAGCACTGCGCCCAACCCCAACCTGGAGGACCAGGAGGCCACATTTAGTCTGACCTCTCACCTTGGACCTGTCCGGCATGGGTAACCCTTCCAGGAACAGAACGTTCCTGCCGGCATAGCTTTCTGGATCATTGAGGCACGCAAGCCCCCCACCACTACAAGGTAATGGCCTCATGGGAGGGGGAGATGCACAAGTATTTGTTGTAAATGAGGTTAATAACAAACTTCGTAAATGAATTATAAATAATAACAAACTTGAGATATGGTCACAACTTAAATTTTATTTGTATCAAATGATCATGTTTTTATACATATTCAACACAGCTTCAAAAAATGTCATTGACGAAGCAGCTCAAAGTAATTGACACAGTGTGGTAGAACGGTATTTGCATGATAGTGTAATACACAGTTGCATACTAATGCACAATAAACTTTTCTAACAAAAACAGAAGTTGATATAACTGTAGTTCACATTCTTTTATACATCTTTATCTTACTCAGATCATTGATATGTAAAGATAAATATTGTAAACAACTGACTACAATCACTTGCTAATGAAGTTTGAAGTACCCTTTCAAGTTTATAAATTTAATGGACATTTGAAGAACACACTTTTTGCCTATTTTAAGATGAAAACAACACGTACAAATTCAATGTAATACTCAGGAATATCAATAATATTAATATTTGTTGTCAATAGATATCCAAGACTCAAAATCTAGTCAAATAATAAGACATGCTGATTCTCTACTGTTTACCGACAAGTTTTGGGGTTTTTTTCCTTTTCCTTTCGTCCGCTTTCAACTCAGACGAAGTTTCATCTCTGAAACTGATTTTTGCTTTAAAATCCGTTTTTCCAATTTCTTACAGTGGCAGCAGCGTGCACATTGTAAATTACTTTACACTGGCAACCGTGTGCTCAATGTACTCGTAATTTGTATTCCCTCGCCATACAGGCAGATTTTCTCCGACTTCAGAGGTACTCACGTTATCGTCCTGAGTAAGACCAGGGACTCGAACAAATGCCGGACAGTAGGTTCGAACCCGAGCTATGAGGCGTCTCACAGCTAGCAGGCCGAGCTACTATCAACTACTCTAGGCAGTCCCCCGTACCGACAAGTAAAATGTCAGACCCCTCTAGGCCCTTGGCGGATGTAACCTATCGGTCACAATCTTAGCTCTGGCGACGTCATAATTTTAATTGTGATGTCCACTTACACTTTGGCCTAATTCCAGGATTGCCTTCCAAGGGTAATGAAAGCGTTGTACGTGTCCATTTGTCAGGATCCCTCCTTCCCCTTTTGGAGGGATTGATAGCATGACAAAATGACCGATCGTTCTCTTTGCTTTCACCATTTACTCATTTACTTACATGCAACTTTTTATTCTCTAGTCATTATTATATTAGTTTCTCACGTTCAGTGGATGACCCGTCCTTAGTAAACAGAAATATGTTTTTGATTTGGAAAAGAGCAAGACATAAACTTAATGACATGTTGCCAGGCATGTATCTTATCTTCCCAATGAGAGTATTTCTTACGCAGATAAATGCTTACATGCTGAACACGTTTCAGTTTCTCACATTGTAATTTGGATATCATGAATATGTCAAGTCTGTAATCCACAACGGACAAAACCAGAAATATAAGAGTCACTGCTTGTGGTGGACAGCTATTATTCATTGTTAGAACAGTGTGGTCTTCAAATGTGATAACAGGAAGACAGCACTGTCTATGGAATTATTCAAGGAGTGCCAGAACATGCACGCCGTTTAAGAACTAACTTGAGAATGAAACTACCTATACGAATGCTAGATGGTTTGCAACATCAAGTAAATGTCCGGCATACTCTAGTTGATTTAATCTTGGTTATATGTTGTTGCTGGGTACTGTTGTAACCTCTATACTACATCCACTTGTTGCTGGGTACTGCTGTAACTATACTACATCCACTTGTTGCTGGTACTGCATAACCTCTATACTACATCCCTAGTTGCTGAATCCTACTGTGTCCTCTATTCTACATCTGAATAAGTTACACTCTATTCGTTTATTGCTCAGTTATTGCTAATCTCCCACCTGCAAGCCTAAGGACTAGGTTTTGTTTTATTTCAATATGTTTAGCTCAGTAAAATTGAGGCAAGAACCACAACCGGGCAATTCTTTCATGCATATGAAACGAAAATAGAGTGACTGGCCTTCGTTAGCTTTAAATAAGTTTATATATATATATATATATATATATATATATATATATATATATATAACAAATGCTTCTAACTGTTCAAATGTGTTATCTGACATTGATCTAATAAATTGCTAATGTAGCTAGAGTGGATGTAGTGATAACCATAGCCTGTGTTATCAAGATAATTGTAGAGTAACGTCAAGTTTTAAAAAAAGTGATGATTTTGTTGGTGGAGCTTAATGGCTTCAGTTTTAACGTTCTCCAGCTAAGAAGAACTGTAAGTGTCCCTAACAAGAGTGTGATCTTTAACCAAATGCAAAAGTAAACTGGAAGTATAGTTTCTTAATGATGCCTTCATGGCTTCTATAGAGCTCTGAACAAAAACGCGATATAATTATAGCCAGCCATTCTCTTTCACCTGGAGGTAACAAAGTAGTTGAACAATGTGGAAGTCAAGGAGAACGTTGCAAAGAACAATCAGTAGCTGAACAGTGTGGAAGTCAAGGAAAACATCGCAAAGAACAATCAGTAGCTGAACAGTGTGGAAGTTAAGGAACACATCGCAAAGAACAATCAGTAGCTGAACAGTGTGGAAGTTAAGGAAAACATCGCAAAGAACAATCAGTAGCTGAACAGTGTGGAAGTTAAAGAGAACATCGCAAAGAACAATCAGTAAAACAAACTTGAGTTATGAGATATTGTATATAAAACAAAGAATAAATAAATGGTGCAGTCTAAAAGAAATGTATGGATGTACATCAGTAGTTGATGCTGCCCAGTCCCTCCAGGAGCGACATGTCGGGTTAATTATGACAGTTACTTGATGGTTTTGGTCTCTATCTTGTAATACTTGCTTCTAGTATGACAAAAGGGTAGCGGAGTAGAGGTAAACCTGTATCAAAAAATATTTAAGGCACCTCCATCCCCCCGCTAGTCTACGGACATTCTTGGACACGGTGGGTATCCGTTTACCCCCTCCCGAGTCACGTGAAGCCATAGGATCAGGTGATTAATAAATGAGGGAGCAGCCGACATAGCGTCAATGGTTATCGTCTCAAAATTCACGACGGTAGGAAGAGGATCTCAGTAATAGAGATAATGGCTACGGTCATGGACCAGAATGGGCAATGCCAGGAAGGAAAGCAATGGTAGACTACATTCCAAAAAATTCCTAGATAATCTTAACAGTAATATGCAATACAACAAAATAGAAACAAGATTTGTTGGTGAGGCCCATAGACTAGGAAGATCTTATAAACACCCTGGGAAAGAGTCCAACGTGGGGAATAATGCTCACAAATCTGATGGCTGTCAAAAGCCTGACTGTGCTGTCAAGGAAAGCTCCCACGTTGGACTTAAAAACAAAATTAAAATAGGAACGTGGAATGTAAGAACCGCAAATGAAGGAAAACATAAGATAGTTGAGAATGAAATAAAAAGATTAAATATCGACATAATGGGAATCTCTGAGCATAGATGAAGTGAACAAGATCATGTTAATACACAAAATGAAATGTTAATATACTCTTGAGGAGAAAATCCAGAAAGGAATGGAGTATCTATATACCTACAAAAAACAAAACATCTCTTACACTCCTTAGATACAATCCCATAAATTCCGTACCCTCGCGGAGCTATGGAGTTCATGCACTGTCGCTGAGATTTTCATGTGTAAGAAAGAGATCGGAGCACACATGGTTATTCACCAAAGTGCACATGTGATGTTTCTATAAATCAATCAACTAATCCCATAAATGAAAGCATCATTAGTGTAAGACTTAAGGGAAAAATCCAGAAACATTACACTTGTAGAAATATATGCACCAACAACAGATACAGAAGAAGAAGACATAGAGGAATTGTACAACATTCTCCAGAAAACACTAGATAAAGTAAGCAAAAGTGACATCTTAGTTTTAATGGAAGATTTCAATACTAAAGTTGACAAAGATAGAACAAGAGAAGGATAACAGATAGTAGGAAAACACAGCATAGGCAGTAGAAATTATAACTTTTCCTGTTCAAAATGGTTTGATGATAACAAACACAATGTATCAACAACATCCTAGAAGGTTATTTACCTGGACGTCACCAGACGAGAAGATAAAAAAAAATTATAGATTATATTATAATACAACAGAGATGGAAATCAAATATAACAACGGCTAAAACACTACCTAGTCAGACTGTGGAAGTGATAACGAACTATTAATGGCGATGCTCAAATTTGGTTATTGGTTATTGGTTACTAAACTGACGTCATTGCACTCCGGGCAGACCCGTAGGTGCTCAGTCTCCCCAACAGATATCGAAGAGTATGGATACTGATGGTTCCTGTGGCTCGCTGATTAAACACACCTCTCACTCTGCCTCTCAGGCATCCAGTTCAACTTGTGCAACGGGTAACTCCAAACTGCTTAAATCGCTTAATCGATTCAACATCGATTTTAGTGTCCTCATCCAACAGACAATTCGAAGAGACGAAGAATATCCCCTTATCCATCTTCACTCCCCAACAATCGATGCTGTTGATGCAAGTCTGTCCGTTCTCTCATTACCGCAAACACCCACATGCCCTGGACAGTATATCCACGTAAGCCTCTGGAGGTTAGAAACTTCTATAGATGACATCCACTCATACCGAAACCTGCCCTTCTGGATCTTGTGAACATCGATTGAGAGAGTGTGACTCAGAAATTTAAACTCAGAAATTTAGAGAGTAAACTAAAACCAGTACGTTTTGATGCTAATAAAATTCCCGAGGAATATGGTGTAGAAGTGAAGAACAGATTTGAAATACTGATGACAGTCCGGGAAGAGATGACACCAGATGAGTTGGTCACACTTGCTAGAGATATCCTATTGTTGTCAGTTAAAGATACGGTACCACGAAGAAAAGACAGAAAGAATGAGTGGATTGGAAATGATACACTAGAGTTACTACAACAGAAAAGGGCGAAAACGGCACAGAAAACAGCACAGAAAGAAAATAGGATAGCCTATACAAATTTAACATAAGAAAAACGTAAGAACATAAGAAGAAATAAAAATTTGATATAGACACCAAATTATGTACCAACGATAGAACAGTGGCATTGATTAACCACGCAAGTTAAAATCTGATTTAAAATTATTATGTTAAGACTGTATAAAGATAAATTTACACTTAAGAAGTAAATGGTGAAAAAAACGTCAATATAACACAAGCTGGGTTTAGTGGAACAGAGGTACACTTGACCACACATTTAACATGAGAACAATCATAGAAAAATCTAGAGAGTATAATGTAGATCTATACTCATGCTTTATTGACTACTCAAATGCATTTGATTGTGTAGAACATCAGGAATTTTGAAACAAAAATGGAAGAAATTTGTTTTCCATTACATTAAATACAGATCATAAGACAGCTTTATAGTGATGATATGGCGGCTGTAAGAACATGCGATGATATATTAGATTTGTTTGACATAAAACCGGGAGTTATATAAGGCTGCATTCTGTCACCTTGGTTGTTTAACATATATGCTGTAAACATCACAAGGAATGTCACAGACAAAAGGGAATATAATTCTTTTATAATTATAGGAAGAGAAATATCTAAACTAAGATATGCTGACGATACAGTATTATTGTCAACAATCCCAAAAGTAATTGAGAAATTAATAATGGAAGGGCAATAGAAAGAGAGAAAAACAAAATCTATATCTCAATGTGGCAAAAACCAAAATAATGACAACTGATAAAACAGGAATGACAAAGGATAATTTTTATCAACAGAGAGAAAATAGAAAATGTGAGCAGTTTTGAATATCTCGGTTCACTGCTAACAACGGATGGACATGGTATGAAGGAAATTAAAAGAACAACATGGCCTTACATAAATTTAAATACCTAAAACACAGAATGAAATTAAACATGGAAAAACAAAGATCAGAATACTAAGATCATGCATATATCCAGTGGCAACGTATAAATGCGAAGCATTGACATTTTACAAGGCAGTGGAAAAACATATATGTGCTTTTGACTATAAGTGCTACGGAGAGTACTTGTATATCATAGACAGAGAAGAGAACAAATAGACATATCCAGAAAGAACTCAAAATGAAAGAACACTGGCTGATGAAAATTGAATTATTTTGGGCATATAAAGAAACAAGAAAGGTTAGAGGGCATCATTATGGAAGGAGACATCGCGGCAAAGAGGAGAAGAGGAAGACCATGGAAAAGATGGATTCAGGATGTAACTTGTGATTAAGGCTACAGAGGCGGAACATATGGCATATAAGAGAGAGAGAAATTCAGAAGGACTGTTAGGGTTGCTAAGTTCTGCTCAGGACAAGCTATTTGATGTTGATGAATTATTGGTTGATATTTTGCTGTGACAAGTTTGTATGTTCTGACTATGTCGCCTTCTGTCTTTTATTATTCATCAATGTGATATGTGTTCACATGGCACCGAATGTTGTCTAACATGTATCCCCATTCACTTCTTTCATTTGGGGACTCAATTATTCAACCACCAATAACAGCATACAATAAAAGAGATCAGGTACTAGAGCTAAGGGAAGACCAAGAAAAGTTGAACAGACAATATCAAGACCCCACTACATAAACACGGATATAACACACCAATGGCGACTCATCTGGTCCTAGAACACAAATTAAAGCTCCCATCAATACGCTTAACGGCGTAAGTGGACAGCCAACTACATCTTCCACCTGGGAATAGACAATAGACAATAGATTCAATTATTTTCTTCTGCACTTTGTCATTCCTTGACATCATCTTCTTTATCTTCACTCGTCTCGCTAGGAAGAAAAAAGGATAAAATAAATATTTCTTCAAACTTTAAATCTATGATATCACATATTGTTCTTGTCAACTGGTCACTTAACCTAATCAAAAACACTTTCCCAATTTATTGCAACCAACCTTTATTGTGGAGATGGTACAACGTCTGCTATTTTTAAAGACAATAAATGTTGATCTGTTACGGTCATCCTTGGACAAATAGACTATATCATGAGTTTTCATAAAAAAAAGATTATAAAAGTAGATTGTACAACTAATCAACAGCCAGATCTAGGTTACTAGCTGTATAACTTAACGACTCGTGACAATGCACTGTACGAGAACGAATATAGTGTTGGAATATATCACCAGTAAAACGTGGTGTTAAAATAAATGATAGGAACTAATGTTTGAATAGAAATATTATCAGTACCAGCATCGGTCACATGTATAGTTGCTATCCTTCTATCACGGTCAATCTAGTTTCACTATAGTTGTTTTAAGTAAAGTTAGCTCTCACCTGAACAGGTAATTTATTTTACCTTTTAAAAAATTCTCGTTTTACCTGAATGCGTTAAAAGAAAACAACTGCTGGTATGTATGTGTTCATCTATTAGCTGATAGAGTCATGCTGGTCGTAGATTTGAATATGGACAACGCAGGTGGTGTTTGTCGGTAGGAGAACATGATTCATAAGTCAATGTGCAAGGATTCTAGTCCCTCAATGTGGTACATGTAATGATTCCATTTGCCAAGTTTCAACCAGATCGTGATAAATATACCAAAGTTATGCTGTTTGAAGAATATCTATAATTTATGTGCTAAATGACCATATAAACTAGCTGATTTGCAAAATTAATGAGGTCCATGTGTTTAAATCATTGTTCGCCCGATTGCTTACCGGGGCCCAAATTTGAGGTGTAAAGAATAGACTGTTAAGAACCACTGTTACCTGCCACGCATGTCGTATGAGGTGACTAATGAGGTTTAGTTGAAATCGGATGCACGTGCCCTAAACGTCTAGAAGTCTATGCGTTTAGGGGCCTACCAAACCAATATGCACGTATACACGTTCTTGGCAAAGATCAAACATATCACAAAGAATGATTAAAATTGGTGTAAAGAACGAACGCAAAGAATAAGAAATCATTTGTTTCTCATAATTATATTATACCCATAAGTGTTTGATTTTGCGAAGAAAATTAAAGTATTTGACCCTCAAAAGTATCATATTGACTTAAGATATTTAAAGAAGGATGATTGAAAGTTTAAATGATTTAGTAGAAGGTAGATGATTGGATGGCGTCTGTGGCTTAGGGGATAGTGACTTTGTATATTAACCCCGACGTTCTAAGTTCGAATCACGCTGCGTACAGTTTGGTTGCAAATTGTTTCGCGTGGATTTTTACCAAGGGACGATGGCACCACCCGTTCAGAAAGCTATGGCCAATTCTTTAAAGTATTTAAGATGTAGATAATTATAAGATGTAGATAATTATAAGATGAGTAATTATAAGATTAGATAATTATAAGATGTAGATAATTATAAGACGTAGATAATTATAAGGTTAGATGATAGTAGTCTAAGATTATTGTATGGTTAGATGTTTGTAGAATTAGATAATTGCAAGATTAGATAAAGGTGGAATTAGATAAATGACGTATATATGTAGAGTTAAATAATTGTGGGGGTTGAGTACTTAGGTTAAACAGTTTAGTAATTGTAGGCTTGGATACTTGAATAGTTTGAGTAATTGAAGAGTTTGAGTAATTGAATAGTTTGAGTATTTGTATAGTTGAGTAATTGTACCACAGAGAGCCACACAGAAAAAGTATAATGAGTACAAAGCAAGAGGAAGACCACGCAAAGATGGAGCGACGGCATCAAGAGAAGCCTTACGAAAATGAATATCAGCTTAAAATGTGCCTTAAAACAAGCACACATAAGATCACTACGCCCTCTCCCCTCCCCAACACTTCTATAAAGAAGTAAATGGTGGAAGAGAAGGGAAGAAGAGTAATTGAAAGTTTGAGTAATTGAAGAGTTTGAGTAATTGAATAGTTTGAGTAATTGAATAGTTTGAGTAATTGTAGGGGATTAAGGAATGTTGGGTTAGATAGTTGTAGGATTAAAATATTTAAGAACTAGATGATCCACAGAACGATGATTCTACAGAACGATGATTCTACAGAACGATGATTCTACCCACAGATGATTCTATCCAAACTATGATGATTCTACAGATAGATCTTCTTCGGTGATCTTTGGTCATGCGCTTAATTTACTGTGGACCACAAACTGGGCGGTCAGCTTCAGGTCTGTCAGGTTTCCCAAAGCTTAGTTTTCAGGTCGACTGGGTGTGACCACATGTTTCTTCTCAGCTCACCCAGGAGAGGACAGTCTTGCAGGATATGCTCCGGTATCTGTTCCGCCTGCTGACACTGGCAGAGAGCTGTTTGACTTATTCCTAGTCTATATAAGTGTTTGTTGAGTCTGCAGTGTCTGGTGCGTAGTCGAAATATAATGACCTGGTCTGTTCTGCTTAGGTCTTTGATAGTCTTTTCCATAATCATATCCAGTGTCTGTCTTCCAGTCTACTGCAGATTTTCTTGTAGACGGTTTTGACTTCTTGAAAGCATGAATCCATGAACAGAGATCTGAGCATCAGTATTAAATACTGCATATAAGAAGACTGGATATTAAACCTGTCGTGTAATTCATAAAATAACAGATTAAATGATTTAAACCAGCGTTTCCCAAAGTGGGCGGTACCGCCCCCATGTAGGCGCTGAAGCGTTCTAGGGGGGCGGTAGTGAGCTCGGAAGCATTTGGGGGGCGTTCAGGCGATCTAGGGGGTTGGTGGCTCCTTATAGAAACAGTTAATAATATATATTTAAAAATTAATTATTTTAGTTTTTTTTGCAATGAATAATAATTTAAACCTTTACTTCTGCAATTTAATTCTCTTATGCCGTTTTAACGATCCATTTTCCAGTGCCAGAAAATGTATATACAGTAATCGTCCACCAGCTAAATGTAATCACATCAACGATACTGTCTGTCTTTGATCAAATTACAGTAGCAATGTATTGCATGATATTATTAAAATAACAAGCTGTATAAACACGTTACTACATTTATTCGCATCAGAAGATAATGAATACAGGTTACTGTTTACTTAAACAGTTACTAGAAGTGCTCAAAGTGATTTCCATTGGCCTCCCAACCCGACACGAGTTTTAACGGTCTTTGATATTATAAAACAGACACTATATTTTGCCAGAAATTAGGATACATCACTTAACAGACAATGAACCGAAATTGTTCAACTGTTGACAAAATGGAGCGATTATGACTAAGGGATCTTGTGTTGAAAGAATATTATCGATATAAGGGAAGACTACGGTCAAACTATGTAACAATAGCGAAACACGTTAAAACAAAGTATTGTAGTTTTATAATGTGTTATTGCGTGTTTCGCCTGCGTTGAAAGAGAGGATATAGGCAAATTCAGAAGAGTCAAATACGTGGTTTCTGATGTCTTTTGAGCTCTTGGTTAACATAAATTTTAGTCATTATTGCAGATGATTGCAATTGATCAGAAAGCGGGATTTTAGTGTGAATGAAATGCAGCGTGACAGCAGATATGTGTGTATGAAATATTTTTACAACGAAGAGTGAAGTGGTTGGACTTTCATAGGTTAATGATCGATTTGGGGACAGAGAATTTTTGTTTTGCCACGCCATAAATACAGAAAGAAGTAGCATTATAGGACATTTTACCCAATACCCCTACTGGTATCTTCCGGCTGGATGTCAAATCTATAACAACTAGTGGTTTAGTAATAAGATTCATTATATTGTGTGGGCTTTTCAACAATCATCAGTTGAAAGTGTAATATATAAGTGGAGTCATACAAAGTGTAATTTATAAGTGGAGTCATACATAGTGTAAATTACATCTTTTTTTTTTAAATATTGTTGCAAACTTTATGACTTCATTATGTCTGAATCTAAGAAGAAATGTCGACAGTACAGTATTGAGTATTTGAAATACGGCTTTATTCAATCTCCTACGAAAAATGTATTACCTATGTGCTTGATTTGCCCAAAAAATATGTTCAAATGAAGCAATGAAACCTTCTAGTCTACAAGAGCATTTGACTAAAATGCAAGCTGACAAAAAGGATACATATATGTCCTATTTTCAAGCACTAGAAAAAAAATATTTGAAATGTCCAAATATATCAACACTTTTTGCGTCGTCCACTAAACAAGATATTGACGGATTACAAGCTAATAGTAAAATATTTTATTATTAATCGCAAAAAGCTGGAAAACCACACACAATTAGTGAGGAATTAATCTTGCCGGCAGTAAAAGAAGTCATAAACGATATGCTTCATAAGCCAGCATCAGATATCATCAGGAAAATTCCTTTGAGCAATAATTTAGTGTAAAAAAGAATAGATGAAATGGCTGCAGACGTTGAAAATCATTGTGCGATTAGTTGAAGACAAGTCAAATTTCCATTTAACTCTATGAACCAACTCTTCCAAATAATGAAACACTGCTCTTATCATACGTTCTATTCATAAAAGAACAAAAAGTGTGTCAAGAACTATTATTTGCTAAATATTTAGAATCGGATACAAAGGGAGAATTAATACCATGAATAAGATTTTCAAGGAAAAGCCATCCCTATTCGTAATATTTAGTCTGCTGCTACTGATGGTGTTCCGGCAAAGACAGTACACCAGGAGAGTTTCATAACGCATTTAAAACAAGCAGTACCAAATGTACTCGCTATACATTGTGTTCTTCATCGTAAACATTTGGTTGCGAAGAATTTAAGTGAACGCCTGCATACGTCGCTACATTACGTTATTAGAGTAGTCAACAAGATTAGAAGCAATCCATTGAGTGACAGATTGTTTAGCGAACTTTGTAGTGAAAACGATGAAGATTTCTATCGTTTATTGCTTCACACGGTATTTCGTTGACTTTCAAACAGTAATTGTCTGAATCGATTTTACAATTTATATGATTCAGTACTAGAGTTCCTAGAAAACAAAGACGACGGATTGCGGGCCAACCTGATTGCATCCAAAAATGACAGCGCTTATTTGTCAGACCTCTATAAACTATTTAATGAAGTAAATCTACAATTATAAGGTGATTATTTGAATTTAATTAAAACGAAAAACATTATTGCCGCTTTTGTGGGGAAACTTCTTCTGTTCAAGCGGAATCTAGGCCGAGGGGAATATAGCCACTTTTCAAATTTATCAGCAGTGTCTCTGAAAAAAAATGATTGACTTTCATACTGCCAACACTTAGAGGTCTCCATTCTGATTTAAATGAGCGATTCAATGAGATTTTAAGCATGAATATACCAAATTGAGTTACCCTTTCTCACATGCAAACACAGCAGAATCATCAAATTTAGAAGTGAAACTTATAGAAATCACAACAAACGAAGAGCTAAAAATAAAATTGAAAAGTGGATACCAAGAGTTCTGGCTTCAAAAATCCATACCGACATTGTGCCATGGATTGTGGAAAATAGTTCAGTAATTTTTAATTGCATTTGCACCTTCTTATTTGGCTGAGCTTTGGTTTAGTGCTGTTGCGAATTTACTAAGAATAGGAACCGATTGCATTAATTGATAGTGGCGATTTATGACTGTTTTTAACGAAAATTGCACTCGATATTAACAAACTTTTAAGAATGCATCCGGCTCATTCTTCACATTAATTTGTAATATTTTCTTTATATTTTTACTTTGTAAATTCAAAAGCGTTGTAATTATTACAATAATATTCTTACTAATGCAATTAGTTAGTCTTTCCTCTTGGGCCTGTGGGCGCATAGGGCAGAGGTCATAGCTCTCATGTCTCGCGGTTCGTTGCTATCTGTTTTAGGTCTTTAATGTTTACTAGGCCCATCGTTGAGCCTTCTCTGATGATGGTTCTACGCAGAGTCTCTCTTGGTCTTTCTCGTTTTCTTTTTCCCTCTGGTGTCCATATGAGGGATTGGTAAGGAGTCTTCTCTCATCCATTCTAAGTGTGTGGCCGATGTAGTTCCAGCGACGCTTTCTTATAAAATTTGATACATTTTCTTGCTTGGTCTCTTGTCTTATTTGTGTATTAGGTCTGAAATCTGACCATTTGAGGTTCAGTATTCTTCTAAGACATTTATTCTCAAAGTTATCTAATTTTCTTTCTAGAGCTTTTGTTGCTTTCCAACTTCCATAAGTTAATACTGGAATCACACAAGAGTTAAAGATCTTTAATTTTAAGTGCTTGCTGAGTGAATTGACTTCCATATATTTGACAATTTGTTAAAAACACTTGATGCCAATGCGATTCTGTGTGGAATTTCTGGCGCTGTATCCCCTGTAGATGACATCATACTCCCTAGGTATGTAAAACTTTTGACTTTTTTAAGAGTGTAGTTTTTTAGTTGGATATTTTCTGGACTGCTGGTAAGGTCAACAATTTTTGTTTTTGTGGTATTGATTTGGAGACCAATTTGTCCTGAGATATTTTGGAGAAGGTTTGTTTCATTTGAATATCTTGATGTGATGAACTCAAAGGGCTATATCGTCGGCAAAATCAAGGTCTTCTAAAACTAATGCAATGCAATCTCTTAATCTGTATTCCTAATTTTCATAGTTACACCATTATATGAAACTGCATAATATTATTCGAGCATTCACTTTACAATCATTACATATGGGCTACGTTTCATCCAAATCTGTATATCAATAACTGTGTTCAAGATGAAGCATATATTGCTCACTACTTTTACAATAATATTACAACATAAGCAGTCATGTATCATTAGTTGCTATTTGGGGATCTCAATGACAACATAAGCAGTCATGTATCATTAGTTGCTATTTGGGGATCTCAATGACAACATAAGCAGTCATGTATCATTAGTTGCTATTTGGGGATCTCAATGACAACATAAGCAGTCATGTATCATTAGTTGCTATTTGGGGATCTCATGGCGAGAAGTGGTTAAGTCGTTTGCTTGTCATTAGTTGCTATTTGAGGATCTCAATGTCGAGAAGTGGTTAAGTCGTTTGTCTGTCATTAGTTGCTATTTGGGGGATCTCAATGGCGAGAAGTGGTTAAGTCGTTTGTCTGTCATTAGTTGCTATTTGGGGATCTCAATGTCGAGAAGTGGTTAAGTCGTTTGTCTGTCATTAGTTGCTATTTGGGGATCTCAATGTCGAGAAGTGGTTAAGTCGTTTGTCTATCATTAGTTGCTATTTGAGGATCTCAATGTCGAGAAGAGGTTAAGTCGTTTGTCTGTCATTAGTTGCTATTTGGGGATCTCAATGTCGAGAAGTGGTTAAGTCGTTTGTCTATCATTAGTTGCTATTTGGGGATCTCAATGTCGAGAAGTGGTTAAGTCGTTTGTCTGTCATTAGTTGCTATTTGAGGATCTCAGTGGTGAGAAGTGGTTAAGTCGTTTGCTTGTCATTAGTTGCTATTTGGGGATCTCAATGCCGAGAAGTGGTTAAGTCGTTTGTCTATCATTAGTTGCTATTTGGGGATCTCAATGTCGAGAAGTGGTTAAGTCGTTTGTCTATCTTTAGTTGCTATTTGGGGATCTCAATGTCGAGAAGTGGTTAAGTCGTTTGTCTACCATTAGTTGCTATTTGAGGATCTCAATGTCGAGAAGAGGTTAAGTCGTTTGTCTGTCATTAGTTGCTATTTGGGGATCTCAATGTCGAGAAGTGGTTAAGTCGTTTGTCTATCATTAGTTGCTATTTGGGGATCTCAATGTCGAGAAGTGGTTAAGTCGTTTGTCTGTCATTAGTTGCTATTTGGGGATCTCAATGTCGAGAAGTGGTTAAGTCGTTTGTCTATCATTAGTTGCTATTTGGGGATCTCATGGCGAGAAGTGGTTAAGTCGTTTGTCTGTCATTAGTTGCTATTTGAGGATCTCAATGTCGAGAAGTGGTTAAGTCGATTTGAGGATCTCAATGTCGAGAAGTGGTTAAGTCGTTTGTCTATCATTAGTTGCTATTTGAGGATCTCAATGTCGAGAAGTGGTTAAATGGATTTGAGGATCTCAATGTCGAGAAGTGGTTAAGTCGTTTGTCTATCATTAGTTGCTATTTGAGGATCTCAATGTCGAGAAGTGGTTAAGTCGATTTGAGGATCTCAATGGCGAGAAGTGGTTAAGTCGTTTGTCTGTCATTAGTTGCTATTTGAGGATCTCAATGTCGAGAAGTGGTTAAGTCGATTTGAGGATCTCAATGTCGAGAAGTGGTTAAGTCGTTTGTCTATCATTAGTTGCTATTTGAGGATCTCAATGTCGAGAAGTGGTTAAGTCGATTTGAGGATCTCAATGTCGAGAAGTGGTTAAGTCGTTTGTCTATCATTAGTTGCTATTTGAGGATCTCAATGTCGAGAAGTGGTTAAGTCGATTTGAGGATCCCAATGGCGAGAAGTGGTTAAGTCGTTTGTCTATCATTAGTTGCTATTTGAGGATCTCAATGTCGAGAAGTGGTTAAGTCGTTTGTCTATCATTAGTTGCTATTTGAGGATCTCAATGTCGAGAAGTGGTTAAGTCGATTTGAGGATCTCAATGTCGAGAAGTGGTTAAGTCGTTTGTCTATCATTAGTTGCTATTTGAGGATCTCAATGTCGAGAAGTGGTTAAGTCGATTTGAGGATCTCAATGGCGAGAAGTGGTTAAGTCGTTTGTCTATCATTAGTTGATATTTGAGGATCTCAATGGTGAGAAGTGGTTAAGTCGTTTGTCTATCATTAGTTGATATTTGAGGATCTCAATGGTGAGAAGTGGTTAAGTCGTTTGTCTATCATTAGTTGATATTTGAGGATCTCAATGGTGAGAAGTGGTTAAGTCGTTTGTCTATCATTAGTTGCTATGTTGAGGGTCTCAATGTCGAGAAGTGGTTAAGTCGTTTGTCTATCATTAGTTGCAATTTGAGGATCTCAATGTCGAGAAGTGGTTAAGTCGATTTGAGGATCTCAATGTTGAGAAGTGGTTAAGTCGATTTGAGGATCTCAATGTTGAGAAGTGGTTAAGTCGATTTGAGGATCTCAATGTCGAGAAGTGGTTAAGTCGATTTGAGGATCTCAATGTTGAGAAGTGGTTAAGTCGATTTGAGGATCTCAATGTCGAGAAGTGGTTAAGTCGATTTGAGGATCTCAATGTTGAGAAGTGGTTAAGTCGATTTGAGGATCTCAATGTCGAGAAGTGGTTAAGTCGATTTGAGGATCTCAATGTCGAGAAGTGGTTAAGTCGATTTGAGGATCTCAATGTCGAGAAGTGGTTAAGTCGATTTGAGGATCTCAATGTTGAGAAGTGGTTAAGTCGATTTGAGGATCTCAATGTTGAGAAGTGGTTAAGTCGATTTGAGGATCTCAATGTTGAGAAGTGGTTAAGTCGATTTGGGGATCTCAATGTCGAGAAGTGGTTAAGTCGATTTGAGGATCTCAATGTTGAGAAGTGGTTAAGTCGATTTGAGGATCTCAATGTTGAGAAGTGGTTAAGTCGATTTGAGGATCTCAATGGCGAGAAGTGGTTAAGTCGTTTGTCTGTCATTAGTTGCTATTTGAGGATCTCAATGTCGAGAAGTGATTAAGTCGATTTGAGGATCTCAATGTCGAGAAGTGGTTAAGTCGTTTGTCTATCATTAGTTGCTATTTGAGGATCTCAATGTCGAGAAGTGGTTAAGTCGATTTGAGGATCTCAATGTCGAGAAGTGGTTAAGTCGTTTGTCTATCATTAGTTGCTATTTGAGGATCTCAATGTCGAGAAGTGGTTAAGTCGATTTGAGGATCTCAATGGCGAGAAGTGGTTAAGTCGTTTGTCTATCATTAGTTGCTATTTGGGGATCTCAATGTCGAGAAGTGGTTAAGTCGTTTGTCTATCATTAGTTGCTATTTGAGGATCTCAATGTCGAGAAGTGGTTAAGTCGATTTGAGGATCTCAATGTCGAGAAGTGGTTAAGTCGATTTGAGGATCTCAATGTCGAGAAGTGGTTAAGTCGATTTGAGGATCTCAATGTTGAGAAGTGGTTAAGTCGATTTGGGGATCTCAATGTCGAGAAGTGGTTAAGTCGATTTGGGGATCTCAATGTCGAGAAGTGGTTAAGTCGATTTGAGGATCTCAATGTCGAGAAGTGGTTAAGTCGATTTGAGGATCTCAATGTCGAGAAGTGGTTAAGTCGATTTGAGGATCTCAATGTTGAGAAGTGGTTAAGTCGATTTGAGGATCTCAATGTTGAGAAGTGGTTAAGTCGATTTGAGGATCTCAATGTTGAGAAGTGGTTAAGTCGATTTGAGGATCTCAATGTTGAGAAGTGGTTAAGTCGATTTGGGGATCTCAATGTCGAGAAGTGGTTAAGTCGATTTGAGGATCTCAATGTTGAGAAGTGGTTAAGTCGATTTGAGGATCTCAATGTTGAGAAGTGGTTAAGTCGATTTGAGGATCTCAATGTCGAGAAGTGGTTAAGTCGATTTGAGGATCTCAATGTTGAGAAGTGGTTAAGTCGATTTGAGGATCTCAATGTTGAGAAGTGGTTAAGTCGATTTGGGGATCTCAATGTCGAGAAGTGGTTAAGTCGATTTGAGGATCTCAATGTCGAAAAGTGGTTAAGTCGATTTGAGGATCTCAATGTTGAGAAGTGGTTAAGTCGATTTGAGGATCTCAATGTTGAGAAGTGGTTAAGTCGATTTGGGGATCTCAATGTCGAGAAGTGGTTAAGTCGATTTGAGGATCTCAATGTTGAGAAGTGGTTAAGTCGATTTGAGGATCTCAATGTTGAGAAGTGGTTAAGTCGATTTGAGGATCTCAATGTTGAGAAGTGGTTAAGTCGATTTGAGGATCTCAATGTCGAGAAGTGGTTAAGTCGATTTGAGGATCTCAATGTCGAGAAGTGGTTAAGTCGTTTGTCTGTCATTAGTTGCTATGTGAGGATCTCAATGTCGAGAAGTGGTTAAGTCGTTTGTCTGTCATTAGTTGCTATGTGAGGATCTCAATGTCGAGAAGTGGTTAAGTCGTTTGTCTGTCATTAGTTGCTATTTGAGGATCTCAATGTCGAGAAGTGGTTAAGTCGTTTGTCTATCATTAGTTGCTATGTGGGGATCTCATGGAGAGAAGTGGTTAAGTTGTTTGTCTGTCATTAGTTGCTATGTGGGGATCTCATGGAGAGAAGTGGTTAAGTTGTTTGTCTGTCATTAGTTGCTATGTGGGGATCTCATGGAGAGAAGTGGTTAAGTTGTTTGTCTGTCATTAGTTGCTATATGGGGATCTCATGGAGAGAAGTGGTTAAGTTGTTTGTCTGTCATTAGTTGCTATTTGGGGATCTCAATGGAGAGAAGTGGTGAAGTTGTTTGCCTGTCATTAGTTGCTATGTGGGAGTCTCATGGCGGGAAGTGGTGAAGTGGTTAAGTCGTTTGTCTATCATTAGTTGCTATGTGGGAGATCTCAATGTCGAGAAGTGGTTAAGTTGTTTGTCTGTCATTAGTTGCTATGTGGGAGTCTCATGGCGGGAAGTGGTGAAGTGGTTAAGTTGTTTGCCTGTCATACCGAAGGTTGTGCTTTCGAATCCGGACCGAGATACAACTGCAATTTGTTTCATGAGATCCCTAGGATTGTGGCAGGAGCTACGGAGTTTGTGCTTTGTGCAGTGCTCTCGGCAGATGGCATGTCATCTCTGTCGACATGTACGGAACCATAGGGAAAAAAACCGGTGCAATGAAGTCAATCCTTGGATCCTTATTTAGTTACTATTTATGTCGAAAATATCAAACGGCTTCAATGCAGAAAAATATTGTATTGGGGCGGGGCGTTACAAAATTTATGTCTTGCAAAGGGGCGCTGGCCCGAAATAGTTTGGGAATCTATGGTTTAGACACCTGACAAGAATACCCTGGTATCGATTACCACAGAGAGTCACACTGAAAAAATATAACGAGTACATGGCAAGAGGAAGACCAAGCAAATGATGGAGTTACGGCATCAATAACAGCTTTTAAAAAAGTAATTCTAGCTTACAAAGTGTCTTAGAACAAGCACACACAAGATCACTACATTTCCACTTTCCAATCCCAAGCTTCTATAAAGAAGTCAATGGTGGAAGAGAAGAATAAGAAGATATATACAGTGAGCGTCTGTAGCTCAAGCGATAGTGAGCTCGATCACGAACCCAAGTGTACCTGGTTCAAACCCCATGGTGGGCAAGTTTGGAAGCAAATTTTTTCCGTGGATTTTACAAAATGTAAAAATAGACCTCACCGTTCAGAAAGCAATGGAAAACTACTGAACGTATAAGAGGTGCCTAGAAAATCAATGACTAGTTTACTGTGGTTGATGGCTACGTCCTTTAGGATATGCCACGATTTTCATTTCATATATATATATATATATATATATATATATTTATGAATATTAAAAGCACAGATTTCAACATCTACGTTCTGAAACATTAGTAAAACAAAATAGTGGCAATTAACGGTGGCGCTATGTACATAAATACCAGACTGATGTTTAGAGATATCCGGAAAGAATACATTAACTTTGGCGATGGATGCATTAACAAGAGATCCTACATTGATACAAGCACTTTACCACATGAATAATTGATTAATAAATGAGTGTTTTGTTCCAGCTGTTATTGCCATTGTTGTAAGCAATATGCGCAGTAAAATATCATTTCATATTTACTTACTTATTTTTTGCTGCTCCATATGGTTTCAACAGTTGTCCTCCATTATGCCTGGTCTCATGATCTTTTTATTAATAGTTTTGATGGAAAATTAAGCATATTTTAGTTCCGCAAGAAGTCCCCGCGTCCCGGTCTGGTTAGGACATAACCTTTTCCATTTTCTAAGTGGGTTTCACCTGCTTGTTTAGTGACAGTCGTCCGCAGAATATATCCGATCCATCGCTATTTTCTCTTCCTGGCGGTGATCATCATGGGTTCTTGCCCTGTTCTCATCCACAGGTCTGTGTTTGCAACTCTATCATACCCATCTCAGAGGAGAAACTGCAGAAGACATCTGTTGACAAAGGTCCGATTGTTATTTGTTTTTATCTTGGGCATTCACCGTCGAACTATACAACACGACCGATTTCACATTTGAACTGAATATCTTGAGCAGATGACGCCAATGTGAGGATGGGACCCAAGAGGACAACACTTTCTTTGTCTCTGCTCGTCTCTTTAGTTCTCTCGTTCGTTATGTATAACTATTTATATATGTCTGTCTATCTCACTCTCTTAGAATCTGTCTGTTTCGTTTTTTCTTTCTCACTTGTTCTCTCTCTCTGTCTCTTTCTCTCACTGTTTCTCTGTTTGTATCTCGTTTTCTCTCTCTTGTCTTTGACTTCTCTCTGTATCTCTCTTTCTGACAATTTGCCTTTCTCTCACTTTTCTTACTGTCTTTTTCTTGCTCTATGTCTCTCTCATTCTTTCTTCCCCATCTCCTGCTCCGTGTCTCTCGTTGTCTTTTTCTATATTTATGTTCGTCTTTCTCTCATAATCTTTTCATTTGTCTGTTTTCTTGGTATCTCTCTTTTTTTTAATACTATATATTATACTAAACCTCTTTCCCACACAAATCTCACACAATATTTCGCTCACACTTTATCTCTTTCACACAATCACACTATATATATATTTATTTAAACCTGCGACACCCTCGACTATTGATGCAGTTTAAAACCTTCATCATTATTCTTTGTTTTTGGCAGTCCTCTGTACTATGTTCCAGGCGTGATTCATTTATATCAGTTCCTGTTCTCCATCACTGAGTTTTGGGTCTCCCACGTTTTTTGTTTACGCTCCGGTATCAATCTCAGCTCTCCTGTATCAAGCAGCAACATTCAAATCACTGAACAACACATGGAGATCAACAACTTACAGGATACATACTAAAGTCAATATACTCAAACAAATATGCGCTCAATCTTACTATATGGATTAGAGACATGGAAAGCAAGTATCAAGACAGACAGTCGCATAAGAGGCTTTGATGGAAGATGACTCAGAAGAATTCTCTGAATTCACTCGGACCAGAGAATACCAAATACTGAGATGACCCGGCGTACAGGGGTCAACAATATCAACGAGAGAATAAAACGTAGGAGAGGAAAGTGGCTGGAATATACCTTAAGCATGCAGAACACCAGACACCCACATGTGACTTTGAAGTGGAATCCGGGAGACTTTAAAGGGGAATTTGGAGAGGGAGGGTCGACCTAGAGAGACATGGAGACGAACTGTAGACAGAGAAACAAAAAAGGAGGGAATGACCTGGATTGAACTAAGTTGGCCTGCTCAACACAGGTCTGGTTGAAGAAAATCGTTGATGGCTTAAAGTGGATTTAAGAGGAGAAGAATAAGAAGATCAATCTCAGGTCAGCTTTAGCGACAGGACTAACTTCCGTGCGTAACTCATGTACGATCAATCTCAGGTCAGCTTTAGCGACAGGACTAACTTCCGTGCTTAACTCATGTACGATCAATCTCAGATCAGCTTTAGCGACAGGACTAACCTCCGTTCTTAACTCATGTACTATCGATCTCCAGCGTCTACTCTGGATTAAGGTATTAATATTTTCCTGCTGACACTGTGCAAACAGTTCTTGGTTAGAGATAGTTCTTGGTCAGATCACTATAATCCAGTTATATCTTTTGTAGACACGTTGTATAGATGGTGGGCAGTTTGATCATATCTTGTTTTGTGATTATCCAACATTTTGATCCATCGTACAGTAACGTTGTCAACATTTAGCTGCCGTACATGTTGATGCTGATTCTGATTTTGTATTGCCCTTTTCCTTCCATGCACTCTATCTCTCACACTCTCTATCATACTATCTCTGTCATAATTTATCTCTCTCTATCATACACTATATCTTTATCTCATACTATCATCCTTATTCTCTATGAGTCATCGTGTAGATGTAAAGTTATAACAGTTTAATGCATGTACTTCACTTAGCAACCACATCTGTTGATATTCTATCGCGACCATCGTAAATAATGGCCTCAGCGCGGACTGCAATATTGCCATGTGACGTCATAGGCTGAGGCGGTGTATTCTCACAGACTAACTATTGACTGTTACTATTGGGAAACGCTGATCTAGACAATACATCTTGCAGATGTTAGAAACTTGTTGCTGGATGTATGTGTGTATTACAGAAGATGTTTTCTGATGAGTAGCTATAATTGTTGCTCTCACATACTATTTTAGTTTAATTTTATATAGAATACTTAGAGTAATCTATATATGATTACTAGTGTACTTACATCAGCTTATGGTAGTCTCTCATCAGTTATTCATGAATAAGTCAGTCACAAGTTTGCACATCACCACAGCTTGATTAGCACATAAACTAAACAGTAGTACACAAATATATTTATCTACTACTGAATATTGCTACTTTCCTTTTTGTAAAGAAGCAGCTTGCTGAACATTGCATTGATCATTCCTTATTTTTCTATAATTGTTGAGGAAAATGTTGGAACCGCGGACAATAAAGTATTTATTTTTTTTAGCTCCGCAGACACATGCAGTACTGTCTAATCAAAATTTTAAGTAGCTGGCAGTTACAATTTGTATGACAATCTCCTTCTGGTTTGTCGTGGCCAAGAACTTATCTTCATGGTCAGATGATATCAGCTTTTGAACAACTAGATATGATATGAAGCAGAGAACAGTGAGATCGTGTGATGGGTACTTCAGTCCACCCCTATCTATTAAATGTGTGTAGTTAAATGAAACACCATTTTTTTTACATTATGTCGAATGAGATCAATAGTCTACATACCAACTTTTGATACATTATATCGAAGGAGATCAATAGTCTATGTGACAACTTTTGTTACATTATGTCGAAGGAGATCAATAGTCTATGTGGCAACTTTTGTTACATTATGTCGAAGGAGATCAATAGTCTATGTGACAACTTTTACTACATTATGTCGAATGCGATCAATACATGGCAACTTTTGATACATTATGTCGAATGAGATCAATAGTTTACATACCAACTTTTACTACATTATGTTGAAGGCGATCAATAGTCTACATGACACCTTTTGATACATTATATCGAAGGAGATCACTAGTGATACAGGATAACAAGGGAAAACAAAATGCTGTGTCAATCAATTATCCTCCAGTATAATTCAGTGCAGCTTTAACATAAATTTCATCCATCTGAATCACCACAGCTTGATTAGCACATAAACTAAACAATATTACACAAATATATTTATCTACTACTGAATTTTGCTCCTTTCCTTTTTTTGTGAAGAAGCAGCTTGCTGAACATTGCATTGAACATTCCTGATTTTTATATCATTGTTGAGGAAAATGTTGGAACCATCAGACAATAAAATATTTATATTTTGAGCTCCGCAGACACATACAGTACTGTCTAATGAGAATTTCATGTAACTGGTAATTACAATTTGTATGACAATCTCCTTATGGTTTGTCGTGGATAAGAACTTATCTTCATATCCAGATGATATGAGGACCCACCCGAGTGGTTACCGGGGCCCAAATTTGGGTGTAAAGAATAGAACCATTGCTACCTGCCACACATGTCGTAAGAGGCGACTAAGGAGGTTTAGCTGAAATCAGATGCACATGTCCTAAACGTGTAAGTCTATGCGTTGAGGGGCCTACCAAACCAATGTGCAACGTATACACGTTCTTGGCAAAGATCAAACATATCACATAGAGTGATTAAAATTGGTCGTAAAGAACGAACGCAAAGAAGAAGAAGAAGATATGAGGACAGATCAGGTTCAATTTAATATGTCATAAATGCAAAACACTGAGTGTTATTGCTATACCATTTTCTGTTATCTGGAGTTCTGACCAGATGCAACTGCTCAGCGAGGAATTGGAGTGTTTTCTCTGGTACAAAACTAGTGCTTGTTGTTGTGGATGATAAACTAATTGCTTCTACCAGTTTATCATGTGCCATTGTTATGTTGGTGTTCTTCTAAATCTTTGTATGATTTGCATGGACAAGAGGTTCTCAACATGTAACCATCTCTCAATTTTTCCACTATTTGACAGCCAGTTAAAGGAAGTCTTATCTATGGAAACTTCCTTTAGGTGAACAGTAACAGACATGTTTTGATCTATTTTAATACTGAGTCATATAGCTGGTGCTTTCAACAATTATACAATAGAACATGTTTCTTGTCTACATTTCGGTACACAACACTTTCTAGGCATTGTTATTTTGTTATGTTTATTAAAGAAGGTAATTGTTAAATTATACACATATAATTATAATCGTAATTTGATCTACATTTTGGTACACATTACTTACTCGCTAGACATCGTTATTTTGTTATGTTTACAACATTGACAACAGTTATCTTTACTGAAGAAGGTACATGTTAAATTAACTTATATTATACATATATAATTACAATCGTTATTTTGTTGTTAAGGAAGATAATTATTAAATTATAACTATTTAATTATAATTATACAATAATTAACAGACTAACTAATCCAATAGTAGTAATACAGGAGAATAATAATCCTTTTGAAAATTGTCGAACACTCTGCCTCATGTATCTGCCTCAGGTCGCTGCCATTAAAAAGGGAGCGAATTGGCCCTTATAGAGAAGGCGGTGATTCTATCAGGCAGAAATTTCACTTTCCCGAAATCCTCTTTGTTTACACAATAACTTCCGTCTTTCATGTTCTCTGATGTATCAAAACACCAAGTTAACTACAAATAAGATTAAGACCTTTATCAACTTCTTCTTCTTCTTCTTCTTCTTCTTCTTTGAACGCTCCATATTGATCACTATTTGTGATTTTAACCCTTCAGCTGCAAAGGACGTATATATATATATATCGATTGTAGCTTGTGTCAGTTATGCACCTAAAAAGAGAACAATATATCGGATTTCTGTGACGCTTTTTATTTAATAGGTAGCTTCCTAGACACCTACCTCAGTTGCCTCTTATGACATACTTTGTAGGTCGCAGTGGTATCATTCTTTGCTCCCCTTTTGGATCCAGGCAACACACGAGCGTCTTTATCAAAAAATGTCTTTGACATATTCTCAGACTGAGATAGTATTGTTATATTGTGATCTGATGATTTGATTTAGTGGTGGGTTTTATTCTTGTAGGTAACTTGTTAGAATTGAAAGTAATTCGTAGTAACTTGTTAGTAACTTGTTCAACAGTATAAAAATTTACAAAACACCATCCTTATAGTTGCATACTTCTTTATTTTGATGTTATTTCATGAGTGTACCCAAAACACGTCCATTTGTGTCTAGTGTTTATGTCGTTCTCTTTCTGTTCACTAACGTTGCTACGCAATCACTACACAATTCTACGTCAACTAGATTCCCTACGTCAATGTCTCGTTTTAGTGTTGCTATCTGCTAATAGTGAGCGCAGATTTGGTGTGCAAACACTACAGTCAACTAACTTAATATCTACAAACTACCTATCTAAAACTACCTGTATGGTCCATAAGCTACTACCTGGGGTTGAGGGGCTGGTTGCATGCCTTCTACCTGCATGCCTTCTACACCCCACAGGCGACCTCGCTGTCGTCACGACGGCGAAATCTCCCTATGCGAACAGGTAGAGTCCATCAGGGTTATTAGAGTTGTAAGAGCTGAATGCGAACAAGTCACCACACGTCGCGAAACGTGGCTCAACAACAACTAATCTACAATAGCTAACTATGGTCGAAAAGAAAGGGAAATCCTGACGGGATCTCAGGAGAACACAAGTTGAATGAGCTAAATGGGAACCTGTCACCACACGTCATTAAACGTGACTCACCAACTGGTCATGAGGTGGCCATGGTCAACATCAACAGAAAACCCTCTGTACTCAATGCTGAAACATAGAATCAATTAATAGTCCTTCAGCAAAGTTGTATGGGGGAAAAGAGAAGTATACGCCACACGTCACCAAATGTGACTCAACAGTATAACATTCACTCCAGGTAGCGCCAAGAACTGGTTGATGCTAGGTGGTTGCACTTTGACATCCTGTACTCGCATGTCGTGGGATAGGCAAGGGGCATCTCACATCCCACATCAATGTCATGCCTCTATGTCACTCTTGCTTGTCAGAGTCTTGTCTTGCAATATTAAGAAAATCACTAACATGTATACAGTACATCATCATGTGAGTAGTCCAAACAGTACAACCGTAAAATTGTTCCTTGTAATCAATCCACGCAAGGGTAAGGCAGGCGTTGGGGTCCATAGGTAATAGTAGAGAAGGACAAGCGGTGGGTCCTATAGTTGATTGAAGGGAAGGACAAGCGTTGTGTCCCATAGTTGATTGAAGAATGATAATGGAATGGCGAGAGTCTGACCTTCAGGTAACGAAGGACAAGCGTTGGGTTCTATGGTTGATTGAAGAGAAGGACAAGCGTTGTGTCCTATAGTTGATTGAAGAGAAGGACAAGCGTTGGGTCCTATAGTTGATTGAAGAGAAGGACAAGCGTTGGGTCCTATAGTTGATAGAAGAGAAGGACAAGCCTCAGGTCCTATCAAAAAGTAAAAATCAACAGGACAGGCGTTGGGTCCTATGAGGAATGAAAAATCAATAGAACCGGCGTTGGGTCCTATGAGGAATGAAAAGTCAATAGAACCGGCGTTGGGTCCTATGAGGAATGAAAAGTCAATAGAACCGGCGTTGGGTCCTATGAGGAATGAAAAGTCAATAGAACCGGCGTTGGGTCCTATGAGGAATGAAAAGTCAATAGAACCGGCGTTGGGTCCTATGAGGAATGAAAAGTCAATAGAACCGGCGTTGGGTCCTATGAGGAATGAAAAGTCAATAGAACCGACGTTGGGTCCTATGAGGAATGAAAAGTCAATAGAACCGGCGTTGGGTCATATGAGGAATGAAAAGTCAATAGAACCGGCGTTGGGTCCTATGAGGAGTGAAAAGTCAATAGAACCGGCGTTGGGTTCTATGAGGAATGAAAAATCAATAGAACTGGCGTTGGGTCCTATGAGGAATGAAAAGTCAATAGAACCGGCGTTGGGTCCTATGAGGAATGAAAAGTCAATAGAACCGGCGTAGAGTACTTGATTGAAGATTAAAATGACAGATGTAAATACCGATATAAAAACTTACGTTCTGGTCCGCGAATAGAAGAGCGGTCAGTTCTTTTGTTTCTTCGACACCATTTGTTATAGTTTGATCTAATGATTTGATTTAGTGGTGGGTTTTATTCTTGTAGGTAACTTGTTAGAATTGAAAGTAATTCGTAGTAACTTGTTAGTAACTTGTTCAACGGTATAAAAATGTACAAAACACCATCCTAATAGTTGCATACTTCTTTATGTTGATGTTGTTTCATGAGTGTACCCAAAACACATCCATTTGTGTCTAGTGTTTATGTTGTTCTCTTTCTGTTCACTAACGTTGCTACGCAATCACTACACAAAGCTACGTCAGCTAGATTCCCTAGGTCAATGTCTCGTTTTAGTGTTGCTATCTGCTAATAGTGAGCGCAGATTTGGTGTGCAGACACTACAGTCAACTAATTTAATATCTACAAACTACCTATCTAAAACTACCTGTCTGGTCCATAAGTTACTACCTGGGGTTGAGGGGCTGGCTGCTTGCCTTTTACAGTATGATCTAGGCGCAAGCACAGATCTGTGGATAAGAACAGGGCTGGAATCAATGATGACCCAGTTTAAGAAGAAAAAGTGACGATGGCTCGAGCATGCCTGGCGGGAGACACCTGTCGAGTGTCAATAGAAAATTCATCATCATCAAGTAGCTTGTCGTTTCCGGAACTTGGCTCCCATGACAGCTGTCCTAAAAAAAACTCTCTATTCTTTGTAAATTGACTGGCGCCAGCAGCAGGCATTCTCAGTTCGTCAACGACATCTTGCATCCATCCTCTTCTAGATCTTCCTCTCATTCTTCTTCCAGGCACCATTCCCTAAAAATAGACAAGTACTTAAGTGGAAAAAAAAAAGAAAAGAGGTCGCCCTAAACAGATCTGGTAAATTAGTCTTCTTGAGGAACTCTAGATTGTTGGACTATCCATTGAAGTAATATGAACAAACGGTCAAAGACAGGCTAAACAGATCTGGTAAATTAGTCTTCTTGAGGAACTCTAGATTGTTAGACTATCCATTGAAGTAATACGAACAAACGGTCAAAGACAGACTAAACAGATCTGGTAAATTAGTCTTCTTGATGAACTCTAGATTGTTAGACTATCCATTGAAGTAATACGAACAAACGGTCAAAGACAGGCAAAAGTGTAAACCAACTGTTGAAGCTATATGTTTCATGAAGATAGGAAAGAGATAGGTTGACCAGTCAAGTGATCATCACATTCGAACGATTCATTTCTTTTTATATTTCATGTGCAGTATCCTCCATAAACAAATTTCCACTCCCTCCCTCACAAGAGTTCATATTCAGAATCACATGAACACTGTGAAAATTATCATAATAATTTGATAAATCACAAGTTCACCTTCTGCTGCAGAAATAATTAGATATTCATTAGATATCACAAAACAGCGATATCAGACAAAATGTCTATATAAATACAACATATATACATACATATATTTTCTAGTATTGTCATTGATTCAACTCTTCTTTCAAGGTGAGTAATTTATAGTCTATAGGTATGTGCCGACCCTGTATTTAGTCCCGGATAGTAATTAATGGTCTGTACATATTTGCCTACCCTGTATTTACTCAAGTCTAGTAAGTAACTCTATGGACATATATGCCGATTCTGTATTTAGTCAAGGCTAGTAAGTAACTGTAAGGACAGAATATTATAAAAGAAATTAAACTCGTCATAGTTTACGGAAGACATACCCCAAAGAAAAAAACATGGATAGGGACAAGATTTGTCATCAGGCAACGCTTATGGGCAGGCATTATAGAATTCGAAGCTACCAATGAAAACATTGGTAAACTATAACGAAAGGAAAGCGATAAATTTAAGGAAAAAATTCGTTAGATGGCGTAGAAGAATCCTATCAAAGAGCAACAATAACAATCACCAAATCATCAGAATAGTGAAAGACAAAAACAGAAAACCACGACACTGGGTAACAGTGTGACAACAAAAGAAGAAGAAGACGATACATATAACAATGATTAATGTATATGCAACTAACAAGAGACAAAGAAGAAGACGATACATATAACAATGATTAATATATATGCAACTAACAAGAGACAAAGAAGAAGACGATACATATAACAATGATTAATATATATGCAACTAACAAGAGACAAAGAAGAAGACGATACATATAACAATGATTAATATATATGCAACTAACAAGAGACAAAGAAGAAGACGATACATATAACAATGATTAATATATATGCAACTAACAAGAGACAAAGAAGACGATACATATAACAATGATTAATGTATATGAACTAACAAGAGACAAAGAAGATGATATTAAGGAATATATGTGCAACAAACGTTAAGATTGAATAGATAAAACATTCAAAAAGATATATTGATTTTGCTAGATTTTAATGCAACAAATAGATATAGAACATACTTATGAATATGAGTACGGATGGAGAGTAATCAACTTTGCTGTAGCAAAACTAAAGGGCAGATACTCAGCACCAAATTCCAAAGAAATGATATATAGAAATATACGAGCGAGTCATTCGACAGAAAACACAAAATAAAACAGACAATTATTTAATAAATAATAGAGATACAAGAAGTATACAATTGTAAGTTATATAGTATTAAAACTAGATTACGAATTTTCAATTCAAATGTTGTATCAATCCTAACATATGCTAGCGAGACTTGGAAAATGACTAAAGATATAGAAAGCAAGTTGAATGCATTTGAAAATAGAAATTTGCGAAAAATAATGAATATAAAATGGAACAAATTCAGAAGTGATGAAATCAGAGACATGTCTGGTCAACCACTAGTGACAACTGTTATAAGAAAGAGAAGATGGAGATATGTTGGAGAAATGATCAACGAATATCAAAGCAGGCATTGAATTGGTATGCAAAGGGTTCAAGAAGAGAGGTCGGCCTAAGGAGACCCTGAAACGAACTTTACTGAGAGAGGCAAGAAATATCGGTCTCAGTTCCATGGATGAGATTGAGTGGGTTGCCCAGGATAGAGCGGTATGGAGAAATTACTTGCAGGCCCTATGTAATGTATAACGGTACGAGAGGAATTATTATTATAAGAAGTATACAACAGATCAAACGTTATCTAGGAGCAGTGATCATTTCCTGGTTTGATGCAATATTGAAGATAAAGTTTAAAATCATGTTACATTCAAACACAAATGTCATCATATCAAGCATATCACAGAATAATATTTTAAAGAAAGAGATCAAGGAAAAGTAAGAAGAAGAAATAAAAAACAAACAAATAAAACTGAGATTTAAAAAAAAAAGACATCAGAAAGAAAAGTTGATCAGATATGGATAGATATGGATAGATAAAGAGAAAAATACTACATACGATTTCCAAAGATGGGCTTTCCTTAAAAACAAAGTCATATGGTTCAATAAAAATGCAAGAAATCCGTTTTAAAGAAAAAAAAATAGAGCAAGACAACTTTGGGCTGAATTGCATTAAAAACAGATTTGAACAACAAAATAAAGTAGAATGTCAAGAAGCTCATAAAAAAGTCAGAGAAGAAAAGCGTGAGTACATAAAGAACATTGTCAGGGAAATGCAAATCAACTACTACCACTACTACTACTGCTGCAACTGCTGATGTTGTTGCTGATGTTACTGCTGCCGTTATTTGTTTGCTATTACTACTACTGCTACTTCTACTACTACTACTACAACTTCTACTACTACTGCTGTTGATGTTGATGTTGGTGGTGTTTTTCTGCTACTTCTTCTACTGCAATTACTACTACTGCAACTACTACTATTGCAACTACTACTATTGCAACTACTACTATTGCAACTACTACTACTGCAACTACTACTATTGCAACTACTACTACTGCAACTACTACTATTGCAATTACTACTACTACTGCAACTACTACTACTGCAACTACTACTATTGCAACTACTACTACTGCAATTACTACTACTGCAGCTACTACTACTGCAACTACTACTATTGCAATTACTACTACTACTGCAACTACTACTACTGCAACTACTACTACTGCAATTACTACTACTGCAATTACTACTACTGCAACTACTACTACTGCAGCTACTACTATTGCAACTACTACTACTGCAATTACTACTACTGCACCTACTACTACTGCAACTACTACTACTGCAACTACTACTATTGCAACTACTACTACGCAACTACTACTCTGCAACTACTACTACTGCAACTACTACTACTGCAACTACTACTCTGCAACACTACTACTGCAACTACTACTACTGCAACTACTACTACTGCACCTACTACTACTGCAACTACTACTACTGCAACTACTACTACAACTACTACTACTGCAGCTACTACTATGACTACTACTACTGCATACTACTACTGCAACACTACTACTGCAACACTACTACTGCAACTACTACACTGCAACTACTACTACTGCAACTACTACTACTGCAACTATAACTACTACTGCAACTACTACTACTGCACTATCTACTGCTACTACTAGCAACTACTACTACTGCAACTACTACTACTGCAGCATACTACTGCAACTACTACTATGCAACTGCTACTCGCATAAATACCATACTACTATTGCAACTACTACTACTGCAATTACTACTACTGATACTACTTCTATTACTGCTGCTACAATTACATTTTAAATCTAAACGTGTCTTTATCATCATCATTATCATTAATCCTCTCCGCTCCTCGTGGAGCATAGGGCCTCAACAGTTGTTCGCCACTCTTCTCGGTCTCTGGCTGTTCTTTTCATGGTCTCCCAGGTCAATTGAGCACTCTTCAGCTCCTCAATAAGACCTCGTCTCCAAGTCTGCTTAGGGCGTCCTCTTTTTCGTTTTCCTGCGGGTTACACTCGAGTACCTGTCTAGTGACACTCGACTGTGTCTTCCGCAAGGTATGGCCTATCCATCGCCATCTTCTCCTCTTGACCTGTGTCATCATAGGTTCCTTATCCACAGATCCGTGTTTGTAACTCTATCATACCATCTCAATCTGAGAATCCGCCGCAAACATCCGTTGACAAAGGTCTGGATCTTATTTGTATTTGCCTAGTGACTCGCCAAGTTTCCGAGCCATACAGCAACACCGACTTCACATTTGAGCTGAAAATCCTGAGCTTTGTTTTCGTGGAGATGGCAGCGGACTTCCACACCATGTGCAGGATCGCAAAGGCCTGTCGGGCCTTCCTAATCCTAGCATTAATGTCCTCATCTGTACCTCCTGATCTGCTGATCTTACTTCCAAGGTAGACAAATTCATCCATATCTTCTATGTCCCTTCCCTCAATCAGTATTGGATCTTGCTGTATGTTGTTGCTACACATTACTTTAGTCTTCTCTTGACTGATTTTAAGACCGACTCGTTGTGCCGTTTGTGTCAGAGCATCCACTTTTTCTTGCATGTCTTGTAGTCTATGCGAAAGCAAGACGAGATCGTCCGCAAAGTCCAGGTCTTCTAGCTTTGACATAAGTGTCCACTGTATGCCTTTTCCAGACCTTGCGTAGGCTGTGCGTGTGACCCAATCAAGTAGCACCAAGAAGAGGAGGGGGACAGCAGGCATCCCTGTCTAACACCAGTAGTGACCTGGAACTCCTGGAACTCCTCTGACAGTCGTGTCTTTATAGATATAGGGAAATATGTATGTCAGCAACAAATGATTGAAGATGACTGAGTAGTCGATGAGACTTCTATCAAACTACCACAACGAATTAGTAAACATTTACAACAAACATATGTTTCTCAACCATCTACTTTGTAGCGCTTAGCTTTACAATATATTGATAACTTATCTCTGCGTCGATCTTTTTACATTTCTATGTATTTCGCCTGCTGTTACTCTTTGCTCGCCTGTTGTTACTCTTTGCACAACCTCTGTTATACTTCTCTGCATAACCTCTGCTTAGATTGTTTGGAGTGACCTTAGACTGGGTGATGAGAAAATGTTGCAGGGGTAAATTGGTATCAATTGGGTAGAAAATATTCCGCTAGAAGACTTGGACTTTGCAGATGATATTGCCTCTTTAAGTAAAGACAAGCAAGATATGCAAAGAAAAACAGACACCTTGTCATCTATAGCATCAAAAGTTGGACCGCAAATAAGCTATTAAAAGGCACATATTATGAAGACACCAATGGCAAGTAATGCAGATTTCACCATGGAATCCAAAATGATAAAAATAACAGAACAGTTCACCTAATTACGTAATAATTTTGATTGCACTGGAAATATCCCCCAAAAAAAAAAAAAATATGATGCTACGCATTGTCAAAGCAACATTAGCTTTTAAGATTATAAATAAAATAGGGAACAGAAAATTATATAGTTTAAAACTAAATTAAGAACGGCCACTTCCAATGTTGTATCAATCTCAACATATGATAGCGAGAGTTGGAAAATGACTAAAGATATAGAAATGCAAGTTGATTGTTTATGAAAATAAATGTCTGCGAAAGATAATGAACATAAAATGGGACTAATTAATGAGAATGGATTAAATCAGAGAAATGGCTGGTCAACCACAGGTAACAAGTGTCTTAAGAAGGAGAAGATGGAGATATGTTGGACACACCTTGAGAAGAAATCAAATAATACCAGAGTAGGCATTGAAGTGAGAGCCAAAGGGTACAAGAAAAAGAAAACGTCCTAGGGGAACCCTGAAACGAACACTGCTGAGAGGGGCAAGAAATATCGGTCTCAATTTCACGGAAGAGATCAAGCGAGTTGCCCAGGACAGGGCAGTATGGAGAAATTACTTGCAGGCCCTATGTAAAGTATAACGGTACGAGAGGAATTACTATTATTCTGATTATATTATAACATCTGCTATACTTCTCTGCTTCTCACGACTTTTACTTATTTCTGTACCACCTCTCTTGTTTTATTCTGCACCACCTTTATTATTTTCTGCACCAACTGTGTTTGTCAGCTCTGCATCACTTTGTTATAAACTTGGTACGAATTCAAGAGAGTTGAGGTAATCAGAGAAATGTCTGAGCAACCACTAGTAACAACTGTCATCAGAAAGTGAAGATGGAGATATGTTGGGAATACTCTAACAAGAAATGATTAAAGAATCACAAAGCAGGCTTTGAAGTAGGAGGCAATGAGTTCAAAAAGAAAGGACATCACAGGAACACTCTGATGCACACTTTACTGAGAGAGGCATGAAATATTGGACTCAATTTAATAGAAGAGATTGAAAGAGGTGCCAGGATAGAGCTTTATGGTAAATGAACGCGCCAATAGTCTTGCAGGTATGACTGCTGTAAAAAGTGGGCGTGCAATGGACCAGACAGATATTCTGAATTCCCTAAGGAAGAGAGGACGCGTGTAAATGACTCAAGTAAAGATGGTGAATCTGCAACCCAAACCAAACTGCAAGAATACCAAGTCAAATGTGGTGTAGCTAGAAAAGAGCACTATACTGGAAGTCAAAGAAGAATAGTAAAAAAAACATAGAACTGCTGTTATTAGTTTCTCCACATTGTGAGATATACTGAGAAGGAGATCGGAACACTTATGGGAGATCGGTACACTGATTTGATGTGCAGTGGTGATGATTCTATAACTAAACTAGAACGTTGTAGGGAAAATTGCATGCATGCCCTACGTAACGTATACTGGTACGAAAGAAATATATATATATGTATATATCACATTATAGACTATATATTGAAAATCACCTCAAAATATATAAACTTATTTGACTGTTTGTTTTATTTTTTTCCCACTAGATTCCAAAAAGAAATGAAGAAACTGATATTGCTTTTCATAGCTGCTGTCCTAGTCAAGGACACAACTTCATTTTTTTTAAGTAAGTGAAATCTTTTTCCAGATGTGATGTTTTAACATTATATCAGTTCATTCTCGTGGTCACAACACAAGTATTGCAAGTTCCCTTTCTCAGTCATAAATGTTTGAAGTTGCAAAGAGGTACCTTAAACAGATGTATCCATTAGTCAATAACAAAATATTAATAGTACATCATTCCTTAGTTCATAATGAATGTAAGAACAAATTACAGAGAATAGCTCATTAAAAAATTACAAACGTCCTTCCTTAGTCAATAACACTAACATATTAACAATTACATTCTTGGCCATTATTTCAATATATTACTGGTTTCATTTCTTAGTGCATAACAAAGTATAAACAATTTTTGAATCTCTTAGTCCACATCAACATATTTTTTGGACCTTTTGCTTTGTATCCATGTATCGGAGTAGCGTTGCTCTTTGAGACGCACTGTCTCTTGGTAATCTGCTTATGTGACCGAACCATTTAATTTGTTGTTTTTGATGAAGTTCAGTACTGATGTTGTACCCACTTTTTACCTGATGTCTTAATTTCTAAATCGATCTCTTCTTGATACTCCCAGCATTTTGCGTAAACACTCATCTCTGTCGTAACTAGTTTTATTCTATCTTTTGATGCCTGCGTCCAGGTTTGGCACTGGTTGCATAATGTAGGGGGAAAGATTGTGTTGTACAATGATCTTTTAGTATACATGGTGATATGTTTGCATTTCAAAATTTGTGCCATTTGTTCCATGATTTTATTTGCTTTATATTTGCGTAACTTGATGTGTAACTCGCATAACTGGAAGGTAATCCTCTAAAATAGCTGTATCTGATAAACTTTTCCCAAAATATTCTGCATATAGTTTGCAAAATAATTAATCACTTTTTTCAAAAATCATTATTGACATTCTAACTTGTCTGTTTGTAGGTTTAACAACATGACATATACTTTATAACTCACATAAATCTGGTCATCTGAGGTCATTATCCTCTAGTGGTGTGGGGTAGCATTTGCGTATCTCAATGACCCAGGGAACTATGTTGGCAGGAACATTGTTCTTGATAGGGTTATCCAAGCCAGACAGTGCAAAGGAGAGAGGTCAGATTGGATGTGGCCCCTGGTCCTCCAGGTTGGGAGTTGTGTGCGATGAGTTAAACTAGAGCTACACACCGGAGACAGATGACTAGATTCTCGGACGAAATTAGAGATACATTTCGAAAACATATGACTAGATTCTCGGACGAAATTAGAGCTACATACCGGAGACAGATGACTCGATTCTCGGTCGAAATTAGAGCTACATACTGGAGACAGATGACTCGATTCTTGGACGAAATTAGAGCTACATACTGGAGACAGATGACTCGATTCTTGGACGAAATTATAGCTACATACTGAAGACAGATGACTCGATTCTCAGACGAAATTAGAGCTACATACTGGAGACAGATGACTCGATTCTTGGACGAAATTAGAGCTACATACTGGAGACAGATGACTCGATTCTTGGACGAAATTAGAGCTACACACCTAAGATAGATGACTCGATTCGTGGACGAAATTATAGCTACACACCTAAGACAGATGACTCGATTCTTGGACGAAATTAGAGCTACATACCTAAGACAGATGACTCGATTCTTGGACGAAATTAGAGCTACATACCTAAGACAGATGACTCGATTCTTGGACGAAATTATAGCTACACACTGGAGACAGATGACTCGATTCTCAGACGAAATTATAGCTACACACTGGAGACAGATGACTCGATTCATGGACGAAATTAGAGCTACATACTGGAGACAGATGACTCGATTCTTGGACGAAATTAGAGCTACATACTGGAGATAGATAACTCGATTCTCAGACGAAATTAGAGCTACATACCTAAGATAGATAACTCGATTCTCAGACGAAATTATAGCTACATACTGGAGATAGATGACTCGATTCTCAGACGAAATTATAGCTACATACTGGAGACAGATAACGAGTATTATTACCAAATTGGTGCTCTGTATCAACATATCTCTTCGGCAGCAGATAATATTATTAAGATGGTAGAACAAAGTGCCAAACACAAACATGTGAATAAGAACATGGCAGGAACTCATGATCACCCAGGTCAAGAGGAAAAATTAGCTGTGGGTCGAGCATACCATGCGGAATACATAGTCGAGTGTAAATAGACAAACATTTGAGTGGAACCCGCAAGAGAAAAGAGAAAGGATACGTACTAAACAGAGTCGTTTTGGATAACCGAAGATGCTGGACTATCCTGGGAAACCATAAAGAAAATGGTCAGACATATGGAATAGCGGAAGACAACTGTTTTAGTCCTTTACGCCAGGAGAACCAAAGTTGAATGGAAAGGTATTGATCTACTTATCAGGTAAGTATTTTGTTGATTAAACAACGTGCATGTACTTTAACTCATAATCTATTCATCTAACAAGTTCTGTTTGTTTCTTCAGCCTACGTATTTGTTAAATAATGTCAGCACATATATCATAGCTATATTGCTGTATATAACAAGTTTGTTGTTTCTTCCTCAGCCTGCGTATTTGTTAACCAATGTCAGCACATATATCATAGCTATATTGCTGTATCTAACACGTTTGTTGCTTCTTCCTCAGCCTGCGTATTTGTTAACCAATGTCAGCACATATGTCACAGCTATTGGAAAATGACTAAAGATATAGAAAGCAAGTTGAATGCATTTGAAAATAGATGTCTGCGAAAAATAATTAATATAAAATTGAACAAATTCAGGAGAAGTGATGAAATCAGAGACATGTCTGGTCAACCACTAGTGACAACTGTTATAAGAAAGAGAAGATGGAGATATGTCGGGCACATCTTGAGGAGAAATGATCAACGAATATCAAAGCAGGCATTGAAGTGGAATGCAAAGGGTTCAAGAAAGAGAGTCGACCTAAGGAGACCCTGAAACGAACTTTGCTGAGAGAGGCAGGAAATATCGGTCTCAGTTCCATGGAGGAGATTGAGCGAGTTGCCCAGGATAGAGCGGTATGGAGAAATTACTTGCAGGCCCTATGTAACGTATAACGGTACGAGAGGAATTATTATTATTATTATATTGCTATATCTAACAAGTTTTTGTTTTGTTTCCTCAGCCTGCGTATTTATTAACCCATGCAAGCACATTTGTCATAGCCATATTGTAATTGGGTTTGTGTGTTCATGTCGACCTGGTTACATCGTCGACCCGACTAACAGCAACAACTGTATAGGTACAATTGTCAATATTATGGATAACTTTAGCAATATATATATTTAATGTTAAATTTGTGTCATCATATATATGGTGTTAATGTTCAATATTTACATGTTTGTCTTATATTAATATCTACAATGAGCATCAGGTGGTGCCATGGAGTTCATGTATTGTTGAACGGTCCTCCAGCGGATCAAGCAAGGATGTATGCATGTAGATGGATCATTATGCATATCTTTCGACATCTGTTGGTGGAGACTGAGCACCTATGGGTCTGTCCGGAGTGTAAGGACATATGTTGGTAGAGACTGAGTACCTATGGGTCTGTCCGGAGTGTAAGGACATATGTTGGTAGAGACTGAGCACCTATGGGTCTGTCCGGAGTGTAAGAACATCTGTTGGTGGAGACTGAGCACCTATGGGTATGTCCGCAGTGTAAGGACATCTGTTGGTGGAGACTGAGCACCTATGGGTCTGTCCGCAGTGTAAGGACATCTGTTGGTAGAGACTGAGCACCTATGTGAGTCTGTCCGGAGTGATGTGACATATGTTGGTAGAGACTGGGCACCTATGAGTCTGTCCGGAGTGATGTGACATATGTTGGTAGAGACTGAGCACGTATGAGTCTGTCCGGAGTGTAAGGGCGTGGATTCAGTAACATATACCCTTAAGTTGCGTTTTATCTTTATAGTCCTATGTTTATGACAAATACGTTGAGTATACTTTTTAAGGAAGAAATACTAGAAACACTTATTTATATATACACATATATCTTGGACATATAATACAAGAAGACGGTACATATGAAAAGGAATTTCGGAATAAAAATAGAAATGGTCAAGAACATATTTAAAAACATGATATATGTATTAACATCCACACAATGAACACATACAGAAAAATTAAGACTTGTCAAGTACAAAATACATTTATCATTGCTGTATGAAGCAGAAATATGTACAATGAACCAACAGTTAAAGAGAACGTTTGAAGATTGTAAAATTTGGATACATAAGAAGAATAGGGCGAGTGTAATGGAAAAAAAGAATACAGCTAATAAACAAATACTTCAACAACTAGGAGTGACAAGAAAGCTGCTCAGGATAGATAGAAATAATTATCTTAAGGGAAAGTAGAAGGCAAGAGAGAAAGGTGAAGATAAAGATACAATTGAGAGGGAAACATTGGTGGTGAGCAGGCTTCTGGTAGAGTGTACCGTTGTGGGAAAGTACATAACTTATTGACGAGCAGCTGAAGCTAACCTCCTATACAGAGATCACACATATTGATTGATTAATTGATTGATTGATTCACTGATTGATTGATTAATTGATTGATTGATTCACTGATCGATTGTTGTTTGTGGATTCTATCATTCATTGTTTATGCTTCCGTTTTATGTTCTAAACGATAACTGCGTAAACACAAACTTGAGAAACATGTAGCTTATATGACGACAACGACATTATAATTAGAAATAAATACACTGTTAAGAGCCATTCATTCTGTTATCTGGAGTAGAACAATGTTACATCTTGTCTCTTCTCTCTTATTAATAATTTATCTGAAGCAGGACAATGTTTCATCTTGTCTCTTCTCTTATTAATAATTTATCTGAAGTAGAACAATGTTTCATCTTGTCTCTTCTCTTATTAATAATTTATCTGAAGTAGAACAATGTTTCATCTTGTCTCTTCTCTTATTAATAATTTATCTGGAGTAGAACAATGTTTCATCTTGTCTCTTCTCTCTTATTAATAATTTATCTGAAGTAGAACAATGTTTCATCTTGTCTCTTCTCTTATTAATAATTTATCTGAAGTAGAACAATGTTTCATCTTGTCTCTTCTCTTATTAATAATTTATCTGAAGTAGAACAATGTTTCATCTTGTCTCTTCTCTCTTATTAATAATTTATCTGAAGCAGGACAATGTTTCATCGTGTCTCCTCTCTTATTAATAATTTATCTGAAGTAGAACAATGTTTCATCTTGTCTCTTCTCTTATTAATAATTTATCTGGAGTAGAACAATGTTACACCTTCGTACACTCCTTGAAAACTACGATGATCTCTTTGTAACTACAAAAAACAGTGAGCATTGATCAAGAGACAGCATTGAATAAACAGACAATAGTTCACAAGATTAAGAAATCAACAAATACAAAGTAGACAAAATACTGACGAAGCCAGCATTCAAACAAAAGGAGATACTAAAACTAGGAAAAAATAGAAGACATTCTGATGAAGACATAACATAGAAGACACTATAGCACAAATAAGCTAGACACAGGGGTTATCCACACAACATTCAGACAACACGAGACAGTACAATCCACACAACATTCAGACAACACAAGACAGTACAATCTACACAACATTTAGACAACATGAGACAGTACAATGCAGACAAATTAGACATACGACAAATGCAATTATATACTATGCGACAGCAGAATAAAGTCAAACTAGATAAAATATATGCAGACAGTATTTAGAAATCTGTGACCACTAGATCACAGACAAACTAGATAAAAGGCTATATCTTGAGATGTACTTTTTTCAGAGATTCCCGCTGTCTGCCCAGCTGGTCTAGAGAATAACCCCCTGAATACAAAAGTTTGTCAAGGTAACATTCATGTACATGTTGTCACGGTAACAGTTATGTAGAAGTTGTCAAAGTAACAATTATGTAGGTTGTCACGGTAACAATTATGTAGTCGTAACAATTATGTGCCAGGAACATTAATGCACAATTTTGTCGAGGTACCAGTTACAGTATGTACATAACTGTCAAAGTAGCAAATATGTACAAGTAGAAATTATGTTCAATAAATGCTTAAACACGTCACTCGCGATCACTATCTGTAGCTCAGGGATAGAGATGAATAGAGAGAGAGAGAGAGAGAGAGAGAGAGAAAGATTCCGTAATAGTAGACTGTCTACGTTATCAGTGACATAGAACTGAATTCCAGTTAACGGTCTACATTATTTGCGACATAGAATTGACAGTACCAATCGACGGTCTACATTAGTGACATAGAATTGAATTCCAGTACCAGTCAACGGTCTACATTATCAGTGACATAGAATTGAATTCTAGTACCAGTCAACGGTCTACATTATCAGTGACATAGAATTGAATTCCAGTACCAGTCAACGGTCTACATTAGTGACATAGAATTGAATTCCAGTACCAGTCGACTGTCTACATTAGCAACATAGAATTGAATTCCAGTACCAGTCGACTGTCTACATTAGTGACATAGAATTGAATTCCAGTACCAGTCGACTGTCTACATTAGTGACATAGAACTGAATTCCAGTACCAGTCGACGGTCTACATTATTTGCGACATAGAACTGAATTCCAGTACCAGTTAACGGTCTACATTATCAATGACATAGAACTGAATTCCAGTACCAGTTAACGGTCTACATTAGTGAAATATATAATTAAATGTACGTAGCAATGAACGGTTTAACCCAATGCAAGTGCTCTGACACCAAAGATTCAGAAACAATGGGAAATCTCTGTGTACATATGCGGTACTGTCACTATAGTTACTCAGACAAAGCGAATTACCTCATGTCAACAAATACTTATTCGATTCAATTGTAAATAAAAATACTACAATAGATCAAAGACTACTACTTAATATCAAATAATACTACTTCGTGTCAGTTACTACTTCTATGACCCAGATAGCATTACTTCATTTTTAAAAGTGCTACTTCATACGAAATACTTTCTTCATCTTAAAAACTTATTGAAGACAGAAGAGGGATCAAACAAGAAAGCTTGAACTATGCAGCAGGAGGCAAATAACAATTGCAACATCGGTAAAAGAATAAACAATAAAGCTGCAAGGAAGAGAGTTCGACACGACAAAAGACAATACATGGACGGAAAGTGCAAAAGAAAAGCAAGAGGCAGAAGACATATGAGTTTCAGGTACGTTGTATAAAAAAAGGAACCCTTTCATACCTTGTGGTATATAGGGCAATACAGTGTTAGGTCTGTATTATTCATTGACCGTCGGCACACGTTGGGTGATGTGGTCAGCATCACGCCGGCCGTCTTTACTTTCCCAGAGCATGTCTGGTACCCAGTTGAGGCTGGGTCGACCTGAGAGCCGTCGCGGTCGGGAAAAATTTCCACGCGCATTGCGGGAGTTGAACCCGGACCACCAGCCTTGCGAAGCGAGTTCACTAACAACTACGCTACCGCGGCTGTCACAAAAGTATATAACGTTGTATAAGATAGATACCAAAAAAAAGTAGCCTAAGGAAACTTCAGCAGCAAGATGGTTATTAAAGATCAAAATGGAAATACACTTGCTAAGGAAGAGGATCAACTAAATAGATGGTCGGAGCAACTTTTCTTTTGGACAGAATAGAGAAGAACCAACAGAAGAAACCCAAACAAGCAGCTAACAGTTAATTGCATATCCTTTACAGGACTTTGCGAATCAACCCCAGCTTTTAGCGCTGTTTGTGATTTTCAGACATTATTACGTTCAGTAAGTTTTGCCATTGCTTTCTGAACGGGTGGTACCATCGTCCTTTGTTAAATCCACGAAAACAATTTGCAACCAAACTGTCCGCAGCGTGATTCAGGCTCAGAACGTCAGGGTGGTTAATAGACCGAGGTAATCCTAGGCCACGGACGCCTGTAACCAATTTACATACGACAGTGGGGGTGAGCGAGGCCCATCACAGCCGGCTCTGCGCGCCAGGCTGGGCCGGGCTGTAACCCATCATGCCAGAGCTAGAGAAACCATCATAGTTTTAAAAAGAAAAATTAGTTGATATTGTTAGGAGTTAAGTCTGCTGAACAGGTTAAAGGGTAGATCTATCCTCAGAAGGCTATAATTGTTAATATAGTTCCCAGCTTAATTTAAACCACACAGTTACACTTAATAGGGTTTAAAAATCCTCTGATGAAAAAAATTGTTTTTCTTTAATATGCAAATTAGATTACAATATGGCCCATGCGTTACTAAAAATAGATACTTTTTCAACAAGATTACTCGAGGCCAATTGTTTGAAAGCCTTCATTTTTAGCATACATGTTCATAACAGTCCAGTTTAGTTGTATGAGTAAAATATTTAGATTCATAAAAGAACTTTTTTAAATAATTCAATGATACCCTCCCAAAGTGATAAAAATTTCCATCGATCAAACTTGCTTAAATTTAAGAAAATATAGCTATTTTATTGGTTTGAGATTATTTTACTTCACATTAGTATTGTATATCTAAGAATATGTAATGTGCCAAATTGCAAGTCAATTAGACAAAAAATGTTTGAGATATCATGCGAAAGTTTGACAACAACACCAAAAATACAATTGACAGGAAACTTGAGAAAAAACAAAACTTTTCACTATTTTGCTGAGTGCTATAATGACCACCTGTTGTGTACATATCTCCTTCTCTGGCTTCTGTGGTATCAGAAGCCTTTGGTGGCTCTCAGTGTTTTCTTCTTTTCTGTATTTGCTTTTATTCGAATAGTGTCATTGATTTTACGGCTTTCCACAGAGATAGTATCCACTAGGAAGCCCAAGTTCCCAGAAAAATCTCGTGTTTCTTCCTTGAATATTTGTTGCCTGAGATCTTCGTTTGTTTGATCTACCAGACTTCTGTTTGTTACCCATTCTACTTTTAATTAAATATGAATATCTAGCTATTATAATTTACCTTCCAAATAATGAATCAACGTTCATTTCAAATGACAAAAGCAATGCCTCAAAAGTTTGAAAAAAATATTTTTACATTCAGAAATGTCCAGTGGTTTCATTTAGTCTCCGCGGGAACTTTGGCGGGAATCTAACATTATTAGAGTGAGTGTCCTTGGTATTGGATATGTATCGTTCTTGTTATAAATCAATTTTCATAATTAAATCATGACATTTTATGTGAAGGGATTTGGAGTGTAGAAACATAGTAACTAAGTGTGAAGCAATGGTTGCTTCTGGGAAAATTGTGAGAGGTGATCACATAAACATGCATGTAATGAAAACACGAAGGCATTTAGACGTTCAAAAACAATTTGAAGTTGTAGTCAAATGCATGTAGTTTCTAAAAATGCAATAAACTAAAAATGGCAAATGTCATTTTTTTCGTCATTTGGTGAGGATAGATCTGTAAACTTTTATCTCGCAGAAACTGAGAAACAATGCCTTATCATTTCTTTGTTTATATTATCGTGTTTGATAGAGCTTTGCTGTGGTAATGTCGCTTGTATGTACTATTGTCATTTATCAAAAGTATCATTACAGTTTGTCATGTCTAAATTTGACTCCCATTAAAGCAGCTCTAAATATATCACTGTTCTATATGAGTTCGATGCAGTCATATTCCTCGCCAATGCAATCGTGTAAAAACTAATATCATTAGTTGTCCTTTACCACATCTGCTCCATTATAGTAAGAAAAATAAAAAAAGAGATCCTTTTATGCTAAAAATTATATTGGGTAATACAGTGTTGGGTCATTATTTTCATTGACGCTGCCACCTTTAAATTCCCCAGTGCTTTTCCTGGTACCCAGTTAAGGTTGGGTCGACCTGAGAGCCGTCACGGTCGGAAAAATATTCCACGTCAAATACAGAATTGAACCCAGATTATTAACCTAAGATGCGAGTTGACTTACTACGCTACTGCGGCTCTCGACCGATCTGGTGCGTGCTGCACGGCTCTCGACCGATCTAGTGCGTGCTACTGCGGCTCTCCAGCCGATCTAGTGCGTGTTACTGCGGCTCTCGGCCGATCTAGTGCGTGCTACTGCGCTCTCGGCGATCTGGTGAGTGCTACTGCGCTCTCGACCGATGGTCGTGCTACTGCGGCTTTCGACCGATCTGGTGCGCGTGCTGCCGCAGCCTCGGTGATCTAGTAGGTGCTCTGCCGGCTCTCGACCGATCTAGTGCCTTCCAGAATTGTATCTTCTTCCAGAGAATCAGCATGTCGTTGTATGTCAAAATATTTCATTTTTCTCATTTCTTCTCCTTTATCAACCACTTTTGGCTGAAATCAGTTACACATGTCCTAAATGTGAAGTCTATGAGTTTAAGGGCCTACCAAACCAATGTGCAACGTATACACGTTCTTGGCAAAGATCAAACATATCACAAAGAGTGATTAAAATTGATCGTAAAAAGTACGAACGCAAAAGAAGAAGAAGAAGATCAACCATATCTTCAATTTTAAACTATTGTTCAATCGAAATATTTCTTTCTTCTGTCACTTAGTATTCTGACTACTTTTCTCTGTAGACTTTCCATTAGAAGGAATGAATCTATTTTCAGCTGTTTTATATACAATCCATGCATCCACAACCCATACCTTGCTTTTAGAAAAGAGTATATAGTGTTCGTAAAATCAAGTTTTGTGTTGATATCTCTTTCATAGATTTTGTGGATTCTTTCATTCCCACTTAAACCATGCTCGTTTGTTTATATCCTCTATAACATTTCCGTCGCTGTTAAGTAATGAGAATTAAAATATTCAAAGTAACATCTCTTTCAAGTTACAAGTAACATTACTGTGTATTATAATGTGATTTAATATAAGACAGACAACATATACTTACCCATCTAATGTATATCTTAAATGCTGTTAAGTTGGGGGTTTTTGTGTAAAGTTCCACATAACTTGCTCTGAACTTTATTCATGAAGTCATGTTTCCCTATCGTTGGCGTATGTATATTAGGTAAAGACTGCAGAATGTTCTCTGAGTCTGTGTTTCAGTCTTCTTCTTCTTCTTCTTTTGCGTTCGTTCTTTACGACCAATTTTAATCACTCTTTTGTGATATGTTTTATCTTTGTCAAGAACATGTATACGTTGCACATTGGTTTGGTAGGCCCTAAACGCATAGACTTCTACGTGTTTAGGACACATGCATCCGATTTCAGCCAAACCTCCTTATAGTCGCCTCTTGTTTATATGGCAGGTAACAGTGGTTCTATTCTTTACACTCAAATTTGAATTTGTTAACCACTCAGGCGGTGTTTCAGTCTAACATGCACACTGTGCATTCTGCGAAGACAGTACTATGTTTTGATAGTTTAGCTTGCGGTGTTCTATTCTAAAACAGACGATTGTTGTGGATCTGCCTAATGGGATCTTGTGTGTGTTTGCTGCTGGTCTAGCCTTTATACAACTGATTGTATTTCTGTTTGATATGTGTCTTGATATAGTGACAACCCACGTCTCATGCTAACCCACACCTAAGCGTATGAAACCAATCATAAAAGAAGAAAACGAGACAAAACACAGACTCCAGAGCACATCTTGCATTCACTAATCATACCTATGTCAACGAAACAAAACATGGCTTCAAGAAAGTCGCCCTCAGAGCAAGCCATGAGGAACGCCCAGGAACTAATGACGTGCAGCTTCTTAAGTCAGCGCATCTCATACTCCTAAACTGAAACGTATTTGGGTTTTCGATCCAGAAGCGCTTGAGCTGTAAAAAGTTCTTCGGCTCGGTAATGTGGATCGTAACTCTTCGGCTCGGTACCACGAACACCGTAAATCTGGGGAACCTGTAGCTTTTCTGCCAGTCGCGGAGTTTAACCTGCGCCACAGAGGACTAGTGGACTAGTGCCCGTAGTCAGTGCGCTACAGGCACGACAAACTGAGCAATATAAAACCAACAACGAAAAATGGTAGACGATATTCTATACTGAGCTTTTTTAAAATGCAGTTTTAATGTGTACTAAAGTTCATTGCATATCACTTTGCATGACTTTATAGATCAGCCTAGATTTGAAACCTTGTTTTGTGATTTTTGTGGAGGCATCATTACGTTCAGTCGTTTGCATTGCTTTCTGAACAGTTTGGTGCCATCGTCCTTTATTCAAAATCCACGAAAAACAATTTGCAACCAAACTGTCCGCAGCGTGATTCGAACTCAGAACGTCGGGGTGGTTAATAGACCAGGTCACTGCCCCTAGGCCACAGGCCCTTACTGTACTACATTTTCAGCCTGTTGATGCGGTCCTCTACCTGTAACCCAGATGTGAATGTATTGTGTTTGTTATCTAGAATCTGTGATTTCAGATGTTGACAGGTGTGACAGGTTTAGACCAATAGTGACCACAACTGTAGAAACATCGAGGAAGTTATGTCTGTTCCTGCCGTGAGGTTTAGTATAAGTCTTGAAAATAACCGTAGATGTGTCCGTAGTATGTGCATGTAGCATGTCATTGCCCAACCCGATAGTCACAAAGCTATCTATACAAATATTAAAATCATATTCTTAGTTTTTAAACATCTGCCAGTAAACACATATTGTTCTCATACACAATAGTGTGTAAAGCATCTACTAGTGCACACATATTCTTCTCCAATACAATAGTGTGTAAACATCTGCTAGTACACACATATTCTTCTCCATACAATAGTGTGTAAACATCTGCTAGTACACACATATTCTTCTCCATCTATTGTTATAAGCATCTAAGTACACATATTCTTTCTCCAATAATAATTAATGTAAGTATCTGCTCTTTAGTACACATATTCTTCTCATAATAGTGTAAACATGTCTATAGTACACACATATTATTCTTCCTCCGTGTTATGGTGTGTAAACATCTATAATACACACATATTATTCTCCATACAATAGTGTGTGAAGCATCTGTGCTGTTTGCACATATTCTTCTCCATATCATAGTGTGTAAACATCTGCTAGTACACATATTCTTTCTCCATACAATGGTGTGTAGCCTCTGTAGTACACATATTCTTCTCCATACAATAGTGTGTAAACATCTGCTAGTACACACATATTATTCTCCATACCATATTGTGTAAACATCTGCTAGTACATTTCTTCTCCATACAATAGTGTGCCAAACATCTGCTGAATACACACATATTCTTCTCATACTGCTGCTCGCCCTTCTGGGAAATGCCAGAGCAGCACCATCAAACCTCTATATGATCTTTGTCGATCTGACAAGGCTTTCGACACAGTTAACAGGGAGGGTCTATGGAAGATCATGGAAAAATTTGGATTCCCAAGGAAATTCATCAGATCGTCCAACGATTCTGGGGCATGATGGCACGTGTGCCGGCGAGGAGCTGTCTGAAGCCTTCCATGTCGCCAACGGCGTCAAACAGGGCTGTGTACTGACCCCAACACTCTTCAGCATGATGTTTGCTGCCATGTCACAGTGTCTTTTGGGAGGCGACGAACATGGGGTAAAAGATTAGATACAGGACAGACATTAACATATTCAATCTTCGAGTTAAATCCTCCACCAAGGTAAAAAAGTCAACTATCTCAAACCTGTTGTTGCTTTATTGACATGCCCTCGCTACCAACTCTGAGGAAGAAATGCAGACTGCATGGACCGTTCATGGCTGGCCTAATGATAGGTTTGGCCTCACCATTAACAAGAAACAGAGGAGGTCTTCCAGCCCGCCTAGAACAGTATTACGATCCCAGTCATCAACATTAAACACCAGCGTCTCCAGTCCCGGCGGACGCTTTGCTTGTCTGGCCTCCTATCAGATCGCAAACATAGATTCTGAGTCACAATAGGATATCAAAGCCAGTGCTGCGTTCGGAAGGTTACGTGTCACTGTGTGGGAACGGAAGGGATAAGCATAGTCACAAAGCTGAAAGTTTACCAGGCCATAGTGCTAACAACGCTGCTGTACGCCAGCGAGACATGGACAGTGTGTATAGCAGACGCAAGAAAGATTAAACCATTTTCCTGAAGCTGTCTACGCAGAATACTAAAATAAACTGGCAGGACAAAATTCCGAACAGCGAAATCCTCCCACAGAGCAGATCCCAGCGTCAACACCCTGTTGCAAGGCGCCCAACTGAGATGGGTCGGTCACGTTGCTCAGAATGCCTGATAAACGCATCAAACAGTTGATGTGGCGAGGCGGGGGCGGAACGCGTTTGGCTAATTGGACAGATAAAACAACACAGGAACACTCTTAAAGTGTCTCTGAAATCTTTCGATATAGACAATGCGTGCTGCAGGAATCGCGCTTGCACCAGATCGCCAAATGTGGCGCTGTAACAACAAAAGGAACCCGAATAGCTGAGAATCATCGTATTGTTAGTCACCAGAGAAAACGAGCAGCGCGAAAGACAAACACACAACACATGTGCCTTGATCTCATGTATGCCCCACCTGTGGTCAGTTCTGTTCTAAGATTGGACTCTACAGTCACCTCCCGCACACACCAGAGATGTGGAGACAGTACACGTCTGAAGATTGTTGTCATCATCGCTGGCGATGGACAGCTAGTATTATATTCTTCTCCATATCACTTAGTGTGTAAACATCTGCTAGTACACATAGTATTCTCCCATATCATAGTGGTGCAAACATCTGCTGAGTACACACATATTCTTCTCCCATATTATGGTGTGTAAACATCTGCTATTACACACATATTCTTCTCCATGTTATCAGTGTGTAAACACATCAGCTACTTTTACATATTCTTCTCCATATTATAACATGCAATAATAATAGTCTATCGTAAGCGATAATGTGCAGCCTCAAACGTGTTGTTGCTACCGATATTGCTGTTATAAGCCCAAACACATCATTCTTTCTTTCTTTCAAAATTAGTGATTGTTCTCTTATTACCTGTGATTGTTCTCTTATTACTGTGATTGTTCTCCTGTTACCTGTGATAGTTCTCTCTTATTTACCTGTGATTGCTCTCTTGTTACCTGTGATTGTTCTCTTGTTACCTGTGATTGTTCTCTTGTTACCTGTGATTGTTCTCTTATTTTCATGATTCTCTTGTTACCTGTGATTGTTCTCTGTTACCTGTGATTGCTCTCTTATTTACCTGTGATAGTTCTCTTATTTACCTGTGATTGTTCTCTTGTACCTGTGATTGTTCTCTTATTACTGTGATTGTTCTCTTATTACCTGTGGTGCTCTTGTTACCTATGATAGTTCTCTTGTTACCTGTGATTGTTTTCTTGTTTACCTGATTGTTCTCTTTTGTTGCCTGTGATTTTCTCTTGTCCATTCTTCATTCTTCTTGGTCAGTATTAATTTGACAGGTATAAAAGTTAGCTGTGTTCTATCTGTTCAGTAAAGGCACCAACTTGTGGGCCACAGCCCAGACAGACCCTGTACCCAAACACCTGTACAGAGTAAGCCTGACATCTCTAACAATCATCATTTTGTTTTCAACTCTGTTTCTCTATAAATACACTTCTATTTTTAGACAACACCCTAACTAGGTATCTCTTTTGTGTACGAATCACTCACTAGTAGTGGGACTCGTAATTTACAGGAATAAATATTTAACAAATACATATTACATGACAGATTCTTACAGATCCTAGGAACAGTGTTCATATCCATAAAACACATGACCTTTGCAAAGAAATATGTCACTTGTAGAATTTTTAAAAAACCTAAAACATCAAGTATTGCAAGGTCAAATATTTCAAGTTACCAACTAATAGACATGCTATTATAGTACATACATTTACAAGGGTGCAACCAACTAGACATAGTATTTTATAGTTCATACATTGCAAGTTACCAACCAACTAGACATAGTATTATATAGTTCCTTACATTTACCAGAATTACCAACCAACTAGACATGGTATTGTATAGTTCATACATTTTACCAGTTACCAACCAGCTAGACATAGTATTATATGGTTCATACATTTACCAAGTTACTAACCAACTAGACATAGTATTATATAGTTCATACATTTACCAAGTTACTAACCAGCTAGACATGAAGTATTATATAGTTCATACATTTTGCCAAGTTGCCAGCCAATGAGCACTTGGTATTATATAGTTCAATACATTTACCAAATTGCTAACCAACTGGGCATAGTATTGTATGGATTCGACACATTTACCAAGTTACTAACCAACTAGACATAACCTTATTATAGTTCCTTACATTTTACCAAGTTACTAACCAACTAGACATAATATATAGTTCATACATTTAGAAGTTACTAACAACTAGACATAATATTGCCCTGGATTAAGCGCATTTTGCCAAGTTACCAACCAGCCAACTAGACATAATATTATATGGTTCATACATTTTACCAAGTTGCCAACTGGCCCAACTAGATATAATATTATATAGTTCATACATTTTACCAAGTTACCAACCAGCTAGACATAATGTTATATAGTTCATACATTTGCAAGTTACCAGCAACCAACTAGATATGGTATTATATAGTTCATACATTTACCAAGTTACCAGCAGCTAGACATAGTATTATATAGTTCATACATTTGCCAGTTACCAAGCAACCAACTGGAATATAGTATTATATAGTTCATACATTTTAAGTTACTAACTAACTAGACATAGTATTATATAGTTCATACATTTACCAAGTTGCAGCCAACTGAACACTTAGTATTATATGGTTCATACATTTGCCAAGTTACTAACCAACTGGAACATGGTATTATATAGTTCATACATTTGCAAGTTACCAGCCAACTGGGCATAGTATTATATGGTTGTACATTTGCAAAGTTGCTAACCAATAGACTATAGTATTATATATAGTTCATACATTTACCAAATTATAACCAACTAGACACTTAGTATTATATAGTTCCTTACATTTACCAAGTTCACTGTAACTGGAGCATTATTATATAGTTCCTTACATTTACCGTTACCAACCAACTGGACATAGTATTATATAGTTCATACATTTTACCGATTTAACCAACCAACTGAACCATAGTATTGCATATAGTTCATACATTTACCAAGTTGCCTAACCAACTAGACATGGTATTATATAGTTCATACATTTACCAAGTTACCAGCCAACTAGACTTAGTATTATATGGTTTATACATTTGCAAGTTGCCTAACCAACCAACTGGGCATGGTATTTATATAGTTCATACATTTGCAAGTTGCTAACCCAGCTGGACATAGTATATAGTTCATACACATTTGCAAGTTACTAACCAGCCAACTAGACATGGTATTATATGGTTTATACATTTGCCAAGTTGCCAACCAACCAACTAGACATAGTATTATATAGTTCATACATTTGCCAAGTTGCCAACCAACTAGACATAGTAGTATATAGTTCCTTGTTTACCAAGTTATCAACCAACTAGACATAGTATTATATAGTCCATACATTTGCAAGTTACTAATACAACCAACTGAACATGGTATTATATAGTAGTATATAGTTTATGCCCATTAATTGAATTAATCAATTCTTTCATTTCTTATTAGATTCACACGGTGGCGTGATCATTAAGACCAGTGGGGCCGAACCCCACAAATAATGTATAACATTTTTATTATTTTATAATTAAAAATATATAGCAACTAAAACCATGATTTATCCGGATAAAAATGTTGTCTGGCCCCACCAACAAAATGATCACAGGCCGCCACTGGATTATATTCTAAATGTACAAATTATAATTAATTATTTCCCTTTGCCTGTTGTGCAGTCTTGTGTTGATCATTTACTGTTCGTATATTGGAATATTGTGCTTCTACTCGCAACAACTTGATATTAAAGAAACTTGGCTATTAAAAGAGCACAAAGTCAAGAAAAATTTAATATTTCGGACACATCAAAGGACATAAGTGCCTAGAGAAGATAATTTTGGAAGAATACTTCCATGGAAGAAGACTTGAGGAGAGATTTGACCTAGAAGACGATGGGTACCAAGATGTCATTGACGATCTGAAAATGACTGCTGTTGGGGCTGATCAACTTGCGCAGAAGAGAGTTTTCAGGACTTTTTGTCATGGGGCCAAGTTCCGGAAGGGGCAAGCTATGATGATGATGATGCTATTCAAGATATAAATGTTAAAGGTTCTCTTAGAAGAGAGAAGGTAGCCATTAAATTAGGTTCATATTGAATTTTCATTGAATTTCCTCAAATTATTTTATTAATTAGTCTCCTACAGAAGGACATTACTGTGACGGAGTATCTAAATAACGATTGTGAATATGTTTTGTGCAATTATGGACAGTCAGCATAACTCACTACCATTAGCTTTGCTATATTAAAGCAAAGGTAGAATTTAGCACAAGTCACCAGCCTATTCCCTCACCCCCCTCCCTTAAAACACTTTATGATAAAACAGGTCTATGTGACTCTGGTCTCCTCCATCAGCAAATGAAGCAGCAACTACATTTTAAATATTTGTTTCCTCCTCCTTCTGGTAATATTGATGTGAATGTCCTATACTCCTACCCTCGTTAGTGGATCTAACAACATGCGCGGCATGTTTTGTCTTACTAGATTCTTGACTTCATATTGAAGTCTCTACCACAACACACAGGCCAGCAGCTTTTCATTCCTTTTCAGATTGTTTATAATATATTCTCAGCTTCTTCTTCTTCTTCTTCAGCGATCTCTGGTCATGCGCTTAATTTACTGTGGACCACAAACGGGCAGACAGCTTCAGGTCTGTCAGGTTTCCCCAAAAAGCAGTTTTTCGGTCGACTGGGTGTGGCCACATGGTATCTCAGCTCACAGAAGAGGACAGTCTTGGGAGGATATGCTCTGGTATCTGTTCTGCCTGCTGACACTGGCAGAGAGCTGTTTGACTTATTCTTAGTCTGTATAAGTGTTTGTTGAGTCTGCAGTGTCCGGTGCGTAGTCGAATATAATGACCTGGTCTGTTCTACTTAGTCATTATATTCTCAATAATAGTAGTCATTCATTATGTAGGGATGTTTCATTGGATTTAAGTTCATATTTATATTTTTCTTTGTATTATTGTACTTGATAAAGATTTTAATATGAAACATTGTTTGTATGGTGTTATACTTTATAAATCTACGCAACTTTGTGTTTTTGATTTTTGCCACCTTGTGTTGTAACATATAATATAACAATGTCTTCTTGCTAATGTTTATACTAAATAGCTCTGTTATTTTAGTGTAGATTTGTCACAAACTGTTATCACTTAGATTGTGTGTTGATCTTCTTCAATTTATGAGTTTGTATTGTTCAAGATTTATTGATGCTATTTCAGATATCTGACAGATATCTTAGACCTAACCAATGCCCATAAGTCTGCGTTAACACTGGGAGGCTATAAATGTGGCTGCAGTGCTGGTTTTAAAATCAGTCCCTGAAAGATAATACAAAGATGTGTGTCAAGCCAATGTATGTGCATGGCGTGTTGTGTCAAGATAAAGTCAATCCTTGAAGACAGCACTAGTTGTGTCACAAGATAGCAACATGTGTCTAAGATAGCAACACATGTGTCCATTATGTGTGTGTGCATGTAACGTGTTGTGTCGAATAAAGTCAATCCTTCACAAGATAGCACTTGTTGTATGCAAGATAGCAACACATGTGTCCGTATGTATGTGCATGTAACATGTAGTGTTAATGTTCAGTCAATCCTACACAAAATATCTTAGAATGTGTGTCCGTATGTACATGTAACATGTAGTGTTAATATGAAGTCAATCCTTCGGCTTTTGATTCTCTAGATGTTGTGCTCCAATTTAATGTCACAAGTTAGTTACAAAACTATTGTTATTTATTTGTAGAGTTTTGTTTGTTTTGTTTGCCATATGGATTTAAATGTAGACGCAGCACCTAATATGTCACCTCTTACTGGTTTTACGTGAAGGCTTGTTTTCCTTAAAAATAATAAATACAAAAATAATAAAACTGAAATCAATTGTATAACTTGTATGCTGGTACATATTCTGCTCAGTATTATAATTATTGTCAACGCTGTTACACATATATTCTACTCCAGTATTAAAGTGTGAAACATACGCTGTACACACATATTCTATAATATTATAGTGTGTAAGCATATGCTGATAGACACATGACTGTCTTCATATTATATTTATGCGCTTCGTTCTATTAACCTACTTTTAATGTCAGATCCAGCTTTTTCCTTCGTGGCTGATAACACTTCAAGATATGTGACAACAAAACAGTTGTATTTGGAGAGTTTTTTTGTTTTTAGGTGGACGGGTTCTGGTGTGAGTCATGTTCAGTGTCATTATATCAGTTTTTTCTGCGGATTGATTCTCAGCGCAAACATCTGGTTGTACTAGTTAAGACTGCAAGTCATTTCCTGGATATATTTATGTCTGTGAGATATAAGTTGATGTCAGCGAAATCGAGTCTTCAGAGAGGTTTTTAGAAACTTGTCTTGTAGACCACTGAATTGTTCTTTTGAAGTTGTTGACTGTTCTTTGTATCAAAGTGCTGTTGTTCGCCTGCTTAATTTTTGCTCTTATCTACTGTATTGAGTGATGATTGTTCCTACTTAGATTTTGCTTAGTCTGGCTCCTACATGTATTTGAGGCTGACTGTTCCTTCATAATTTTGTAGTCTCTTGTCCTGTATTGGTGATGATTGTTCACCTGTAATTTGTAGTCATCCTGTAGTAAAGGTGCTGACTGTTCGCCTACTTAATTTTGCTTACGATCTCTTGCACCATCTGCATATATTGATTTTTCACAATTGACTTTTCTATTAGTATATTAAACAAGGCAGCTTTTATGAAATGAGACACTATGCGCCAGACTCACTACCAATGACACTGCGAAAACGAGTACTCAATGCTATATTGAACCAATACTTATGTATGGCGGCAGATCATGGGCCACTGAACAAACAATCAATACGATCATTGATACAGAGATGTGGTTTACAGAAGAAATGTTGAAAATTCCATGGACAGCAAAGAAAACAAACGTGGAGATTTTAAATCAGGTCTGCACAAAAACCTTATCAAAATAAAATCCGACAATCAAGGTTCTTCGGGCATATAATGCGAAGAGAGGTTTGGAGCCTTCATGTGGTGACTACATGTGTAAAATTCAGGGAAGGAGAATCGTAGAAGACAGAGGGAGGAAGATGTTGGATGGCTGACATCATGGTTCGACAAAATATCGACGTCAGAACTGATTATGCACCAAAGCAAAAGAGAGTTGTGGAGAGAGACATGATCGCCTACGCCGGCAGGCATGGCACTTGATTGATTAGTATATTATTTTTAATTATGCGTTGAGTGATGATTATGCATTCGCCAAGTCTTTGCTGTTCTGTGCTTGCAGGTGACTGTTCTCCTGTTCAACATTTATTTGTTTTCCTTGTTCAGAGTTGATTGTTCTTTCGTTTGTAGAATTGATCTAAATTTCAGTGTTAAATTCTTTGCCAGTATTAACTTTTGTCCTGTTAGTATTATTTATATTCCATCTGTACAGCCAGAGGTCCAGTTTGCAGCTTGAGTTCAGCCGGATCACAAGGTCTGACAATGTATTGGTAAGCCTTACTTCTTAGCTCTTCATTCTTTCATCATCTTCCTGTATTCTTTATCACACAACAAATCTTTCTTTCACACGTACAAATATAATTTTATTGTCTCAGTACACACTTCTTATGTATTATCCCAACATTGCCATCCCTCTCTATTATAGCGACATTCACATCTATCTTTACTTACTATCAGCATATCTCTTTTATATTTTATATATGTATATATATAGAGAAACCACATATGAGATACACAGGAAAAATGTTAAAGTAATCTACTTGAAAACACCTGCGCCTATCATGGAATCTGGTTTAACAACCATAAATAGGATTTCGAAAGAACAGAAGGCGTACTGACTTGATGTTGGCCTCGGACGGTTAATGGAAAGGAATACTACAGATTCAGTAACGTTTAATACGTTTATCACCAAAAAAAACCATTCGACCACTTAAAAGAAGAAGGAAAAATTAGAGGAAAAAAATTGTCCAAACTATAGATTAACGATCACTTAATGTATATATTCCAGTCACCTCTACGTAATTAGCCAGTGTCCATTTTAGAACAAGAACCAAGACTTTTAGAATAGTTCTATGTCAGATCTAGCGTATGATAAAATGCGATACTCATATTGTTCATCATATGTCAAAAAATTTGTAAAATAAGCTAACACACCAAAAATATATGTTAGTCTGAGGACATTCTAAGATCATAACCTTTTAGCTACTAAGGACGTATATATAATTTTTCATTCACTTCTAAGACGCATAAACACGTCTATTATTATCTCTCCTCTATGGGCTAAAAGGCGTGTTAATACGTTATACATTGCTACTGTCACTGCAATAGGCGTACATTCACGTTTGCTGACCTAAAGAAACAGGTAATATTTTTAGCTAAGCCTTCAGAAAGTATGTAGCAGCGAAAGGGTTAATACTTGATCATTGTCCTAGTGTTTACCAAAATCCATTAGCTTGGTGCCTTCTCTTGGGGTACTTCAAATTCCTTATTCACATGTATTTATTATGTAATGATAGCGTATCTGTTAGTAAAAGGAAAGTAATGTAGAGCGACATTATTTCATTAATCATAAAAAACATTTGAAAGAACATCGAGGATCGTCTGGCCGAATAGATTAGAGCGTGGCTCACATGCAGGAGACTCGTGTTCTAATTCATGCCCAGTAAGGCCAAGAGTTTTGCTGTTGTGGGCGTAAAGGAAGGCGAGAGGAAGACCGAGAGCGGTGGATGGATAACAAAACTGATTCTGCCAATGGACTGAAAACCATCACACAAGTCACCAGAGAAGCGCAAGACAAATATATAAACCGACGCTGTGTTAACAGTAGTAACAGTGTGCTGACAAAACAGAAAAGTGGGCGTAAATGAACAATTGTAGCCTGAACAACGGTGTCCTTTGCACTATCCATGCGGTGTTAAATTACTCAGGCTCTCATCCCACCTAGTATAGTATCGCATGATTGTAATTGTTATAACACAACAAGTATGGTATTGCATGATTGTAATTGTTTATGCCTAGGAAGTATAGTATTGCATGGTGTAATTGTTTACATGCCTGAGTATAGTATTGCATAATTGTAATTGTTTATGCCTGGGAAGTAGTATTGCATGATTGTAATTGTTTATGCCTGGGAGTAAAGTATCACATGATTGTAATTGTGTATGCCTGGGAGTATAGTATTGGGATTGTAATTGTGTATGCCTGGGAGTATAGTATCACATGATTGTAATTGTGTATGCCTGGGAAGTATAATTATCATGATTACAATTGTGTATGCCTAGAGTATAGTATTATGATTGTAATTGTGTATGCCTGGGAGTATAGTATCTTTATGATTGTAATTGTTTATGCCTAAGAAGTATAGTATTGCATGATTGTAAATGTGTATGCCTGGGAAGTATAGTATTGCATGATTGTAATTGTATGCCTAGGAGTATAGTATTGCATGATTGTAATTGTATATGCCTAGGAAGTATAGTATTGCATGATTGTAATTGTGTATGCCTGGGAAGTATAGTATTGCATGATTGTAATTGTGTATGACTGAGAAGTATAGTAATACATGTGTAATTGCCTATGCCTGGAAGTATAGTAATGCATGATTGTAAATGTATGCCTGGGAAGTATATTATTATGATTATGGTATATATACCTGGAAATATAGTATTGCATGATTGTAATTGTGTATATCACAAGAAGTATAGTAATACATGATTGTAAATGTGTATGCCTAGGAAGTATAGTATTACATGATTGTAATTGTAGCGCACAGTATAGTATTGCATGATTGTAATTGTGTATGTCTAGAGTATAGTATTGCATGATTGTAATTGTGTATATTTAGAAGTATATTAATGCATGTGTAATTGTGTATGCCTAGGAAGTATAGTATTGCATGATTGTAATTGTATATGCCTAGAAGTATAGTATTGCATGATTGTAATTGTATGCCTAGAGTAAGTATTGCATGTGATTGTAATTGTATGACTGAAGTATAGTAATCATGTGTAATTGTGTATGCCTGGGAAGTATAGTAATGCATGATTGTAAATGTGTATGCCTGGGAAGTATAGTATTGCATGATTTGTAAATTGTATGCCTGGGAAGTATAGTAATGCATGATTGTAATTGTGTATGTCTGAGAAGTATAATGTGCATGATTGTAAATGTATACCTAGGAATATAGTATTGCATGATTATAATTGTGTATGCCTAGAAGTATAGTATTGCATGATTGTAATTGTGTATGGGGAGTATGTGTGCATGATTGTAATTGTATGCTGAGAAGTATAGTATTGCATGATTGTAATTGTGTATGTCTGGGAAGTATAGTATTGCATGATTGTAATTGTATGCCTAAGTATAGTATTGCATGATTGTTAATGTGACCTGGAAGTATAGTATCATGATTGTAATTGTGTATGTCTGAGATGTATAGTATTGCATGATTGTAATTGTGTATGCCTGGGAAGTATAGTATCGCATGATTGTAATTGTGTATGTCTGGGAAGTATAGTATTGCATGATTGGTATGCCTGAGTATAGTATTGCATGATTGTAATTGTGTATCTTGGAGTAGTATTATGATTGTAATTGTATGCCTAAGAAATTATAGTATTGCATGATTGTAATTGTGTATGTCTGGAGTATAATTAATTGCATGATTGTAATTGCGTATGCCTGAAGTATAGTATTGCAGGATTGTAATTGTGTATGCCTGGGAAGTATAGTATCGCATGATTGTAATTGTGTATGTCAAATAGATATTATAGTATACGCCAGTTATGTTAATGTATGCCTGGGAAGTATAGTATCGCATGAAGTTGTAATTGTGTATGTCTGGAAGGCGTATAGTATCGCATGATTGTAATTGTGTATGCTAAGTATAGTATTGCATGATTGTGGTGTGTATGTCTGGGAGTATAGTATCGCATGATTGTAATTGTGTGCCTAGGAAGTATGATACATGATTGTAATTGTGTACCTGGGAGGTATAGTATCAACATGATTGTAATTGTGTATGTCTGAGATGTATAGTATTGCATGATTGTAATTGTGTATGCCTGGGAAGTATAGTATCGCATGATTGTAATTGTGTATGTCTAGAGTAGTATTGCATGATTATAATTGTGTATGCCTGAAGTATAGTATTGCGCGTTATAGTATTGTGTATATCTTGGAAGTATAGTATTGCATGATTATGGTGTATGCCTGAAGTATAGTATTGCACATGATTGTATTATTATGTCTGGGAAAATGTAGTATTATGATTGTAATTGCGTATACCTGAAGTATAGTATTATGGGATTGTAATTGTGTATGCCTGGGAGAGTATAGTATCACATGATTGTAATTGTGTATGTCTAGGAAGTATAGTATCATGATTGTAATTGTGTATACCTAGGAAGTATAGTATTGCATGATTGTAATTGTGTATGTCTGGGAAGTATAGTATCGCATGATTGTAATTGTATGCCTAGGAAGTATAGTATTGCATGATTGTAATTGTGTATACCTAGGAAGTATAGTATTGCATGATTGTAATTGTGTATGTACAGGAAGTATAGTATTGCATAATTGTAATTATTTATGCCTAGGAAGTATAGTATCATGATTGTAATTATTACTATGTCCTGGGAAGTATATAAAGTATTACATAATTGTAATTGTATGTGCCTAGGAAGTATAGTATTGCAGGACTGTAAATACGAAAGAACTATTTGAAAAATCCATAAAATTTATCAAAACTTTTGCAATTCTAACAAATTATAAACTGCCAAATGTTGAAACTGTAAAAACCTGCAAACTTAAAATATAGAAGCAGTATCATGTAGTGTTATTATACAGTAGTGAGAGCTGGAACATGACTCACAACATCATACTGAAGTTGGAGACATTTCATAATAAATATTTCAGACCCAGATCCTGTACATTTCTGGTCAAATATGATAGCACGTAAAGTTTTTAAAACAACAAATTGTTTATCATTGGATACCAAACATTAAAGGATGAAGATATGCGTGAGTTGGGCATATATTTTGTGTATCAGTAGGAACATAGGCTAACACAACTGTTTGATGGACAGCGGATAAGAAAGGAAGGTCTGGACGGCAAAGGAAAACATGGAGAAGAATAATGGAAAGATGGTTTGAAAAGATGTGGCCTGACGTACAGAAACAATTTATTAGACAGGTGGCAGAAAGGCAACAAATACAAATCTTTTGGAAACCATACATGTCAAACTGGACAAGATAAAAGTATACAAATATAGATTGTCTTGCATGTACCTGCTCGTTCCATCTACTCTCTTTCAGCTGCCCAACACATGTCATATGTGTCAACAGTTTCAAAGACTTATCTAGAGTTTTCCAGACTCACAGTTCCCTTCACTTATTCTCAATCAATTATATACATCCATAATTATCTTGTGGACCATATTTTCACTTAGTTACATTCATCCACAGTTTCCCTTTACATTTACATACATTCATCCACAGTTTTCACACATTTATATACATTCATCCACAGTTCCACACATTTACATATATTCATCTGATTCCCACATTTAACACCATATTCATCCACAGTTTGCACATTTACATACATTCATTCCCACACCACACATTTCACACATTCATCACAGTTCTACATTTACTTACATTCATACACAGTTTCTGCACATTTTCACACATTCATCACAGTTTCATTGTTCCCATACATTCATCCACAGTTCCACATTTACATTCATCCACAGTTCCACATTTACATACATTCATCCACAGTTTCACACATTTACATACTTTCATCCACAGTTCCACACATTTACACACATTAATCCACAGTTCACACATTTACATTAATCCACAGTTCCACATTTACACACATTCATCCACAGTTTCCTTACATTTACACTGTTCAATCCACAGTTTCCCACACATTTACACATTCATCCACAGTTTCACACATTTTACACCTTATTCTATCCACAGTTCCACACATTGCACATTCATCCACAGTTCCACATATTTACACATTCATCACAGTTTCACACATTTACATATTGATCCACAGTTCTACATTGTATACATTCATCTACAGTTCCACACATTTACATACATTCATCACAGTTTCCCACATTTACACATTCATCCACAGTTTCCCACATTACATACATTCATCACAGTTCCACACTTATCTATTAGAGACTAATCTTGATATTGGTTCCTTATCTTAATCATGTTTTGGAGTGTGCGGACGGAGTGTAAAAGCAACGTTTGTGACCAGATCTGCCAATCTTCCAGGGCGGTTTACAGGTGTTCTTGTCGTGAAAATTTCCAGGTCAATTCTCTCGACAACAGCAGATGCAGTGGTGGGTTCCCAAGACCAGAGCCACTTACATAGAAGACATGCTTTGGCAAAAACACATCACCATGATAAATACATAACTATGATATATACATCACCGCGATGTATACATCACCCAGTATCATATATCATTTCAACAAATACTACAATTCAGAATAAATGTAAGCTGGACAAAGACAGGCAGTTACAATAAATGTAAGTAAGCTTGCCCTGTGCAGAACAGTCGTTCAGATAAAAATTTATTTCTCCTAATTGTTGAATTTCTCGCACTCTGCAACCGTCATACCTAAAATCATTAGTTGAAGTTTCTCGCCTCTGTAGCCGTCATGCTAAAATCATCAGTTGCATCCTGAATCCCATCTTTGGTATCTTCCTCTACTCATTTTGCATTGATTCGACCTTCTATGGCAGTTTTCCTGACGCTGTGAGGCAAACATGGTTAAGACAGAAAAAGAAGAATAGTAGTCTTCTCTAATAATGTATTTTATTTTCACATGTCAAATACAACAATTTTCTCATTCTTATTTGTAAACATGTAGCATAGGTCAGGTTTCTTTGATTTTGATTTCTTTCTGCATAGATCAGACTGTACTTGAGATATAGATGATAATAATATAATATTAAGCCAATGGCGCATTATAACATGTCTAGGAAGAATCCTGCAAATTTTATGGCCAAATACGATAGCAAACAGAAGAACTTTTGAACGAACACATTGTGCATCGTTGAATAGTCACCTAAAAGAATATGGTGGAACGGCATCGTTATCTGAGAGACAATTGGTTTTGTATATCGCCTAGTGTGCTCTGTGCTGAATCACATCGTTTGATGTGGCTGTAGTAGTCTATTCTGGGTGACAATCTTGTCACATTTCCCTAGTGAAACATAGTTGGAGCTTCTGGCCCTCAATTTGACCTCAATATGCGATGATGTTTCTTGTTTATGTTTTAAGTTATCGCTCTGTCTTTCTCCATACGTGTCTGTTTCTGGCCAAACAGTCAAGTTATCTTTATCTATGACTCACGACGTTAGACCTCTTGAAAGTATTCAATAGGTGTTTATATGGGCAATGCCGTCTAAGCGCTGGTGCGAGATGGCCATATAGAATGTCCTTTCGGATTCTATTATGGCGCATGCAACATGTGTCAGCCATCTCTGACGTTGCTGGTTCAGCAAGGTAATACATACATGTTGTTATATTATAAAGCAACCTGCCAGGTGCCGTGTCGGCTGGCGTATTCGATCATGAATCTCCACATCTCCATCTCAGTGTGTGGCGCTCTTCCGTGTCCTTGAAGTCAGGCTGTTTAATGTTATCTCTCTATATTTCTCTGTCTCGTCTCGCTATTTTACAGTTTGTCACAATGTATTCCTAAACCTCCCTTCTCATCACATTTCCGTACAATGTTGACTACTTATTTTGTATGTTAGATTACTTTCATGACATCTTATACTAATTCACATCAATATTAACTGTACTTAACATTTTATAATACTAATTATATATCATCTAGCCATTTGTTCCCATTAATTTATTTCAACTCATACCTACTTAACTCATGCAAACAACTCTGTGCCAAAACAATTCATAGTTCGGCAATATCTCTTTCAATTTTACATTAACTTAAACATTTCTACACTGTTTCACTGACTTAATTTCTTTATCATATATTTTAAAACAGACATTAAATTGTGTACAGCTACTTCAGACATTATCTTCCTGCTTGACTCCTCCGGAAGTATGGGGAAGAAAATAATACACTCAATTGTCGTTCGCCTCAAAATCGCTACTCACTTCGTTGTAGCACCAGTAATTCTGATTTGGCGCAGTTTTGTTTAGTGATATTCCTGAGAAGATTTTTGATCTCAATAAATTGACTCAAATTCTAAAGGCCTAACTAAGGTGATTCACTTCTGCATACAGGCAGCAACGTTCTCTGACCTAAGTAGGTACAACTTGCACATAAACACTACGTCTACTACTGCAACTATGATTCGACCTACTGCTCTACTGAGCTGATACTATTATTACCCTTGGCCATTTATATTTCTACTGTTATTTGATATCTCTGAAATTATTAATATTAATTTTACTGTATCTACAACTACTATTACCACTATTATCACAACTACTGTACCACTATTATCACAACTACTATTACCACTATTATCACAACTACTATTACCACTATTATCACAACTACTATTACCACTATTATCTGCTTTCTATTACCACTATTATCACCTTCTCTACCACTATTATCACAACTACTATTACCACTATTATCCACAGCTACTATTACCACTATTATTTATACTACTACCAGTATTGTTGCCATCTTTGCGGTTACTAACACTAACTTTAATTGTACAACAACTACTATTACCACTAATATTTATACTATTACTATTGTTGATATTGAAAGGAATGAAAATCTTGGCATATCCTTTACAGGACGTAGCCATCAACCGCAGTAAAACAGGTCCGTTCGATTTTAGGCACCACTTATACGTTCAGTAGTTTTGCCATTTACTTTCTGAGCAGTAAGGTCTATTTACCTTCTGTAAAAATCACGGAAACAATTTGCTTCAAACTTGCCCACTCCGGGGTTTTGAACCAGGTATGTTTGGGTTTTGTGATCGAGCTCACTGGCCACTTCAGCTACAGACGTCCCACTTGTTGATATTACCACCATTAAAGACGAAAGTGGAATGGTTTCGTCGTGTAATGTAAACCAGTAAAGAGCTCTCCGATAGACAGCGGATGTGAAGAAAAAGCCTAGATATAAAAGTAAACATGGAAGAACAGTGGAAAGACAAATGAAAGAAGATTAGGGACTGACGTAGAAACAAGTAATAGAAAGTCAGCAGAACAGCAACAATGGAAATTTTGTGTTTGAAATTTTTGTCCTAAACGAACTGGAAGAATATATGCCATATGTTGTTGCTATCGTTGTGATAACTAATGCTAATGCTGATATTTGCTGCAACAGCTACTACCACTAGTATTTGTCCTAATTGCTATTGTTGCTACCTCTAGTATTATCCTGGTACTGTTGTTTACTACCTTCAGAGTGTTGTCTACCAGTACTATTGTTACTGCCTCTGAGTATTTGTCCTGAAATTGCTATTATTGCTACCTCTAGCATTTATCCTGTACTATTGCTCTTCTCTAGTATTTGTCCTGGTACTATTGCTGCTGCCTCTGGTGTTGTCCTAGTACTATTGTTACTACCTCTAGTATTTATCCATAATTATATTGCTACTACCTCTAGTATTTGTCCTGGTATGCTACTACCTCAGTATTTATCCTGGTATTTATTTAACACTACCATGCTGTGCTCTTGGTCGTTCTAATTTTATTATTTTTATAACACCTACTACTACTAAATCTGAGCTTCCGCATACAATTTTGGAAAATCGTGGAGTTTGTCTTCAATTTACAAGCCAAAACAAGTAATACTCTGTCAGCGACATTGTATTAACTATAATCCTTAACTTCAAGAGTGACTTTAGTTCCTAACTTGACCTCGATACAGAATCTATAATTTTGAAGGTACAAATTCATAAGGCAAAGCATGAATACACATTCTACGCTTTTCTCTTGTATATAAGTTGGTTTATGGCTTGGAGATACCTCACAATGTGGGTCCAATCACTGAGTGAATTTTCATGTTTTAAGTTTTCTTGATTTTGATGACGCGTTGTGGGAAAATGTGGAAGCTTTGATTTTGACTGACATAAAGATTGCAACGGCATAAGATTTTTGACTGACGCAAGTTTTCGACTGACGCAAGATTTTTGTGACATTAAATTTTTGGCCCGACATAGGTTGCACTGACTGACATAAGATTTTTTGACCTTTGACAGATGTGCACATAGGTGATTCAAAGCGATGTGATCAGTACTGCAATCTGAAGAAATTTGCATCCACCTATAAAAATCAAGTATCATCTAAAAACAAACATATTTGTGTTCATATTGAAACTGTAAGAATACTCAAATAACCTCTGAAATCATGAAATATCCACAGTTCTTCTTTGCTATTTCTGCAAACAATGCTTCATTAGAAAAACACTTTCTTTAACCTTTGCCCAATGGATGAATGAGATAAATCGTTTAGTGTGGATTCCAGTCAAATCAATTTCTTATAAAAATTTATTACAGCATTTCCTTAAGGAAATTGTATGGACATTTTGATGATTTGGAGATTTTTTTTAAAAAGAGCAGGCTATCCAGACAAAATATACATGAAATATTCTGCTATCTTGGGTCCATGGTCACTGCCAGCCGCTCTCTTGATGGAAAATCAACTCGTATAGAATTGCGGCTACTACATTAAGCGCCACTATACAAAGCAGGCATTGGGACAACCTAAAACTGACATACCAGACGAAAGATTCAAATATATCGAGCCTGTGTATTAGTTCTTCACTATATGGCTCAGAAACATGGACAGCCTACTCAAGACACGAAAGGAGACTTAACATCTTTCACCTTCGATGTCTCCGCAAGATTATGCACATCTAGGTGGTAACAGATAACCAACTCTGAAGTACTGCAGCGTGCCGTCCATCTGTGTGCATCCTTGGGCATGCTCAGCAGTAGACTGACTAAGATGGTTGGGGCATGTGAAAAATGGAAACTTGTCGCATGCAAAACAAATGTTCTGTGAACTTTCAGGAAGGGAAGAGGCGCAGCACAAGACCTGCTCCAGATATAACGATGTCTGCAGCCCATTAAAACTTGTCTATAGGCCCCAGCACATGGGAAAGACTATTTGATGACAGAGTTGTGTGGAGAGAAGCAAAGTGCGAAGAAGGCGCAGAGATCTACTACAACTACACATCTACTCTTCATCTACTGCAACTACATCTGCCATCACCTACCTTCCATGCCACCTTCATCTACAGCTACATCTGCCTACCTTTCACATCTACACCATCTACACATTCATCTTTTTACATCTGCTACAGCTACATCTACTGCAACTGTCTACTGACCACATCTGCTGCAATACATATGCTACCTTCATCTGCTATGGCTTCTCCCTACCATCTACTACAACTACAACTACTATAGCTACATCTACTGCAACTCATCTACTACAGCTACATCTACTACCTTCATCTACTACAGCTGTCTACTACAGCTACATCTACTACAGCTACATCTCTTTCTGGCTAAATCTGCTACAATCATCTACTACTGCCACATCTACTACAACTTCATCTACTACCAACTACATCTGCTACAACTAGAAAATCTGCTACAGCTACATCTGCTCTGGCTTCATCTACTACAGCCATCTACTACAACTCATCTACTGCAACTACAATATACAACTGCATCTGCTGCATTCATCTACTACATTCATCTACTACCAGCCTACATCTACTGCAAGCTCACGTCACTACAGCTACATCTGCTGCAACTACAACTACTACAACTACGTCATGCTGCTTCATCTACTACAGCTACAACTACTACAGCTTCACATCTACTGCAGCTACATCTGCTACAACTACGTCTACTACAACTGCATCCTGCTACCTTCAGCTACTACCTTCATCTGCACTGCAACTGCCACCCAACTGCTGGCTCATCTGCCAGCTCATCTGCTACAACTACATCTACAGCTACAATTACTGCAACTACATCTACTACAGCTACGTCTACAACTACATCTACTTTGCCAGCTGCATCTGCTACAACTGCATCTACTACAGCTGGTACTGCAACTACATCTACTACCTTTCTGTTCATCTCTACAGCTACATCTACTACAGCTACAACTACTGGCTTCATCTACTGCAGCTACATCTACTGCAGCTACATCTACTACAACTACATCTGCTGGCTACCATCTGCTACAGCTGGTGCTCTGACATCTACTCTGACTCTGGCTACATCTGCTACAACTACATCTGCTACCTTCCACCCAACTACATCTACTACATCTCACTGCAACTTCACATCTCTACCTTCACGTCTGCTACATTATTCACATCTCTCACTACTGGCTTCTGGCCTACATATGCTACAACTACATCTATTTCTGGCTACATCTACTACCTTCTACATCTACTACAGCTAAATCTGCTACCTTCCATCTACTACTATTTCTGACTACATATACTAGCTACATCTTTCTACAACTACATCTACTACAACTACATCTACTACAACTACATCTACTACAACTTCATCTACTACATTCCTTTCTGCAAGCTACTACAACTACGTCTGCTACAACTACATCTGCTACAGCTACATCTACAACTACTACAAACTGCATCTACAGCTACTACTGACTACATCTGCTACCCAACTTCTGCAGCTAAATGCTGCTGCAGCTACTACAGCTACATCTGCTACAGCTGCATCTGCTGACTACTACAGCTACGTCTGCTACAACTACATCTCTGTACATCTACTACAACTACATCTACCTTCGTCTTCTCACGATACAGCGCTACTACAACTACAGTCTACAACTACATCTACTACAGCTGCATCTACTACCTTCTGACTACTACAGCTACAGCTTCTGCTTCATCTGCTACAGCTACATCTGCTGACTGCATCTACAGCTACAGCTACTGCAACTACACAAGCTATAAAACTGCATCTACACAGCTTCGTCTACTACAGCTGCATCTCTACCCAGCTACAACTGCTACAGCTACGTCTGCTACCAACTGCATCTGCTACCTTTGTTCACATCTGCTACAGCTGCATCTGCTGCAACTGCATCTGCTGCAGCTACATCTACTACAGCTGCATCTGCTGCAACTACATATGCAACTACATCTGCTCTGCTTCATCTGCTACTATTTCATCTACTACTGCTTCATCTGCTACCCAACTACTGGCTTCATCTACTACGCTTCATCTGCACTACAACTACTACAACTACGTCTACTACAGCTACTACAACTACATCTACTACAACTACATCTGCTGCAGCTACGTCTGCTACAGCTGCATCTCTTCTATTTCATCTACCTTCACATCTACTACAGCTACATCTACTACAACTGCATCTACTACAACTACCATCTGCTCTATTCATCCTAACTGCAGAGCTGCATCTTGCTGAAGCTGCTGCAGCTGCGTCTACTGCAGCTTCATCTGCAACTACAGCTACCTGACTACGTCTGCTGCCAGCTACATCTACTACAGCTACAGGCTTCATCTGCTACAGCTACATCTACTACGCTTCATCTACTACAACTGCATCATACTGCTTCATCTGCTGACACATATACTACCTTCATCTGCTGTGGCCATCTCTACAGCTACATCTGCTACAACTACGTCTGCTACAGCTACCTTCATCTGCTACAACTTCCATCTACTACAGCTACTACCTTCGTCTACTACAGCTTCTGCTGCTTCATCTGCTACCTTCATCTGCTGCAACTACATCTCTACAACTACATCTACTCGGCTTACATCTGCTACAGCTACACATCTGCTACCTTCACATCTGCTACAACTACTGCAACTAAAATCTACTACCTTCATCTGCTACAACTCTACAGCTACTACAGCTACCTTTCTAACTACATCTGCTACAACCATCTCTACTATGGCTGCATCTACTGCAGCTGCATCTACTACAACTACATCTGCTACAGCTACTACAGCTACACATCTGCTACAGCTACATCTGCAGCTACTGCATTTGTTTCCTTCGTCTCTACTACAGCTACAATACTGCATTCATCTACTACAGCTACATCTGCTGACTACATCTACTACCAGCTACATCTACTACAGCTACATCTACTGCAACTACATCTACTACCTTCTGTCTACTACTGTGCTTCATCTACTCTGGCTTCATCTGCTACAGCTACATCTACTGCAACTGCATCTACTACAGCTACGTCTGCTACAACTACATCTGCTACAACTACATCTACTACAACTGCATCTGCTGCATCTACTACCAACTGCATCTGCTACAGCTACATCTGCTACGGCTTCATCTGCTGCATCTACTACTGTTTCATCTACTACCTTCGTCGCTGCAACTTGTTCTTAACATAGGCTCTTGAATTGCTAATACTACTACCGCCTGGATGTAGTGCTACTGCCACTGCAAGATGCTGCTACTGCCACTACAGATGCTACTACTACTACTTTCTGCTACTACAAAACTAATTATAGTTAAATTGCTATATAATGTTTCTTGCTTACTGAGCCCAGGTGAAACGCGCTGTGAAAATAGTGAGACAGTGCGTCTAATGATTATAGGTAGTATTTACTTAATCATTCTGTTATAAAACAAACATTAAGCAAAGCATCAAATCTTATCATATTCAAAGTATCACAGAACTGATTGTACTCAGGATAACCAAATACTATCTTAGTCAAAACATTCTTTGGACTGAATCTTTTCAATAACATGTCATTTTTGTTATTCGTAAATTCAGAGTGTATAAAATCATCAAATGGTATTCTAGTTATGAAACAAATATCAAAGGATAAAGTGGTGTTCAGCTGGGTTTCTTTTTACACATTTATCTTGCGTGTTCATGTGGTTGTGGTTATTAGTTGCTAAACGGCGATCATTGCACTCCGTACAAACCCATAGGTGCTCAATTCTCCCAAGCAGATGTATCGAAGGTATGCATACTGATGGTTCATGTGGCTCGTTGATTAAACACACCTGCCGCTTTGCCTCTCAGGCATCAGTTCGACGAACAGTGGAGTAACTCAAACTAGCCGTCAGCGATCGATTCAACATCGATTTTAGTGTCACTCATCCAACAGAGTCGCGAAGAGACCGAAGGAATATCCCATATCCATCTTTAACTCCCAACAATCGATGATGTTGATGCAAGCGTGTTCATAGCACTAGTGAATGAATTTCTCTTTATTTCGCATAAAACGCATTTTGAAATTTATCACGAGTTCGACCTAATATTGTACGAGACATACTCTTGAAGGAATAAACTTGCCAAGCGCAGAAATGATGAGTTGGGTAAGTACGTATGTCAACATAGTCATCGAATGTTTTTATATTTGCGAGAGCATTAACATCCGCCGACTACTACAAGGTACAACATATACTAACAAAGGGCTGGACTTTATCAGACAAAGGGAGTCATTCAGTGCATCTAGCGGAGGGCAGGCCTAACGCGCAGGACATTGTCATCGTGTTTACTGATGGAAGGTCGAATCTTCCAGACCAAAGTGAGCAGCTTTATTATTTTCTAATCTGTAACTCTTCCAGTCTGCGGCAGGTTTGATAACTCGGTCTATTAACCCGACGTTCTAGTTCGAATCACGCTGCGGACAGTTTGGTTGCAAATTGTTTGCGTGGATTTTGACAAAAAGGACGTGCTTTCACCCGTTCAAAAAGCAATGGCAAACTACTAGACATGTAATGCCTAGAAAAATCACAGCAGCGTTAAAAGCTGGGGTTGATTCGAAAAAGTCCTGTAAGGATATTAAATTCTTTTTCAAACTGTTTCTAGTATTAATTGCACAACATGTGACTTTATAACCTGTGAATATGAACTTGTATCATCATTTCTTTTTAGAATAGTATATATATATATATATATATATATATATATATATATATATATATATATATATATAGGCCAGTGCGGTATATTTTCTCAGTATGATGTAAGTCTTCAAATTGCGCCCCTTAATTAAATATTTTCTTTAAAATAATAACTAATTGTGATATTATTTCCTATTTTATGCCGCCCTTACGGTGCCGCCTGATGCAGCCACTTACTCTCTGTATCATAATAAAATGCGGCTTTGCCAGTTGTCTGGTTAAGATCCACTAATACTAATATTTCCCCAGTTTGTCTGACAAGTTCACTAAGACTAATATTTCCTGATTTGTCTAGACAGAAGTTCATTAAGATAATATTTCTGGTTGTCTGAACAAGTTCACTAAGACTAATATTTCTGATTTGTCTAGACAAGTTCTATAATAATATTTCTGATTTGTCTAGGCAAGTTCACTAAGATAATATTTCTGATTTATTCTAGACAAGTTCACTAAGACTAATATTTCTGATTTGTCTAGACAAGTTCACTAAGACTAATATTTCACAGTTTGTCTAGACAAGTTCACTATAACTAATATTTCTGATTTGTCTGGACAAGTTCATAATACTAATATTTCTGATTTGTCTGAACAGAGTTCCTTTATAAACTAATATTTCTGATTTGTCTAGACAAGTTCATAAGACTAATATTTCTGATTTGTCTAGACAAGTTCACCTAAGACTAATATTCTGATTTGTCTGAACCAGTTCACCTAAGACTAATATTTCTGATTTGTCTGAACAAGTTCCTAAGACTGTAGCTACAGTTTGTCTAGACAGAGTTCTGAATAATATTTCTAGTTTGTCTAGACAAGTTCTTGCACTATAACTAATATTTACAGTTTGTCTAGACAAGTTCACTAATACTAATATTTCTGATTTGTCTAGACAAGTTCACTTCTTCTTCTTTGCGATCGCTATTTTGATGATTATACCGTTAGACGTGTTCTTATGATGTGAAATCTCGACTGTTGTCTAGACTCATCTCTAGTGCCCATGGTTTTGGTGATGATGTTGTGTTGTAGGGCCAGCATTCCCCTTTCTTTGGAGGACCTGGGGACAGTCTTGCAGAACCTGTTCTGTGGTTTTGTTCAGCAGTGCCACCGAGGGGCTGGGGATGGACAATCGTAGCCTGTGTGAGTGTTTTCAGTCTGTTATGACCTATATCTGAGTCAGAAGATGATATTCTGTCCTTGTCTGTCAAGTGTGTGGTAGTCATCGTTGGGTGGTTTAGGTTCTTCTCTAATGTCCACGATAAGCTTTTTCAAAGTATCTTGATTTCATTATCTATTTGTTACATTCTGCTCCCTTTTTAGCAAGTGTGTCTACTTTCGTTCCTCTAGCCTCCGCAGTGTGATGTTACCCACTAGTGTCACTTTTGTTAGTAGAATCTTGCTGAGCTCTTCTCAGGGATGGATGGTTACTCTGTGGACACCAAAGCAGATGGTGCGTCTGTGCAAATACCACTTGTTGGCAGTCAGAGTTGGAATCATTGATCATGGTGCAGCCTGTATTAGTGCTTGAGCCTCTGCGGTGTAGTTTAGACAAAAAATTTACCAGTTGGCATACTTTGTATCAGTGTGATTGTTGGGATATGTAATATAGATACCAGCCCTCCGTTCTTAATTGCATATGTTGCAGATCCATCTGTGTAGGCGTGGATCAATGACAAGTCCACTAAGACTAATATTTCGTCCATGCCTAGACAAGTTCACTAAGACTAATATTTCGTTCATGCAGAACAAGTTCACTAAGCTAATATTTCGTCCATGCCTAGACAAGTTCTGGAATAATATTTCATACATGCTGAACAATGTTATGTTATGTTATGTTATGCGATCGACGTCATGGCACGTGGGCATTCCATTCGTGCTCTGTCACTCCGTTGCAGCAGCCATCCCAAAGTCCATTGCCTTCTAGTACCCGCAAAAGTTGATTTATATCTTCTCTCTCTTCTACGAAGACGACACTTTATCTGGCATATGGACTGAATGATGTACTTGATCTCGCTCTAATTGTCCCCAGGAGTTGAATGCTATTGCCGCTGGATGTTCTCAGACACCATAGCATTGATCATCTACCTTGTGCAATACTGGTAAAAAAATCAGCTAAGATGAGAACTCAAAATCGTGCCCCAACTCCACTATGACGAGCCGCAACCCTAATGTCATCAGTCAGCTGCAGTAAGGTACATTGTTCTAATTAAAGCAAGAACTTCTTTCCAGCAACCACCATGGTGGACACCTGAAGTTGCGCAGGCATGGAGCCAGAGAAAAAGGATGGCGACCAAAGCGTGGGGAAAAAAGCCAGAAATCACAAAATCTCTCCGAAGACGTGAGTGCCTGACAAAAGAAAAAAGAACAGTCTGGCTATACATTTCAAGCAGATTACCAAGAAGTAAGCACACTATATGGGAGAGAGATTCTGCGTTGAAATCCAGAGCTTGAGTAATCACTCATAAAATTCCTGGAGATTGCACCACCAGCATGAATGGCGGCGGGGCCTTTTTCAATGGTGAATCTCGACAGTGGGAGTAATTTTGAGAGGACAGATGAGAGAGGGTGAGGCGTTCTGCATAACTGTTACTCCAGACAGAAAGAAAGACAGAGAGGAACGTAAAGGATGCCCTGAACAGGTCATAAGACTAATATTTCGTCCATGCCTAGAGAAAGTCCACTGGGACTAATATCTCCTGATTTGTCTAGACAAGCTCATTAAAACTACCATTGTTCCCTTGTTTAGACAAGTTCACTAAAACTAATATTGTTCCCTTGTCTAGATAATCTTATTAAAACTAATATTGTTCCTTGTCTGCACAAGTTGACTAAAACAATAGTGTTCTCTTGTCTGAACAAGTTCTTTAAAACTAATAGTGTTCTCTTGTCTAGACAAGTTCTAAAACAATACTGTTCCCTCGACGGGAAATGCATAAAAATTTAAAAAAATAATAGATGGATAATTTGATCTTCATAATTTGTTCATGAGAAAAGAAATAAACTTATAATAGTAATTCCCGGTGGAACCTAAAAAACGAAAAGGACGTCATAAACAGACCTGGAGATGAAGCCTTCATAAAGCAGGAAACTGCTGTACTATTCTGGGAAGACATTTTTTTAAAGACAGTCAGAGACAGGCAAAGTGGCGAACAAATGCTGAGCCTATGCTCCACGAGAAGCGGAGAGAAATTAGTAAGATGGGTAATTTGGTTTTCTGTACTTCCACACGATGGTGTTTCTTCTTCTTCTTCTTTGTCGTCACACTGCTACCGGGTTGTTGCCCAGTGTCGTGGTTTTCTGTTTTGTCTTGCGCTGTTCTGGTGGCTTGGGGGATTGTTATCTTTGCTCTTTCACAGGATTCTGCTACGCCATCTAACCATCTTTCCGTGGTCTTCCTCTTGATGGTGTTTAGTTAAGTAATTGATGAAAATATGGGATGTATCTACGATCATCAATCCTGTGCTGGTACTTCCACACGATGGCAAGATATATCAATCGTGAATTGCTTTATCCTGATTTATTTTTAGATCTCATCTGCCCTCATGCCAGTTTTTGTATTTGCTTTATTTCTGTGTCTATCCTTGCAACAATTGACACAGATGATATAACTTAGTGCAGTGTTGCTGCCAAATGTCATTAGAACCACCAGGGTGTTTTCTTTATGCAAATATATTTATATCAGGTCACCGATATTATTGATGCAAATTACAATTCATATATTATCATTATTTTAACATTTATATTCATCATTTTCTGTAACGTAGAAACATTGACACTGAACAAGCGGTTGAGAGATCAACTTTCCATATTTTTGTCATGTGTCCGCTGTGAACTTGAGCAAAGTTATAGCGTCTAATATCCTCTTACTGATGTTTTTGTGTGTGTGAAGACTTGTTTTCCGTATCATTAATGTCCCCTCGCTATTCAGGCCAACTTGACTTTGATTTCAAAGTACTTTCATTTAGATTCCCAAGTAAAGGTCAGAGTGTCATTTAGCTTCTTCTTCTTCGTACTCTCCAAATTGAGCACTTATTAAACACTCTGTGTGATCTGTATGTGATCTGAGCCTAAGAGCGATTGTATGTTGTGCCAGTTATGCGCCTACAAGTAGGCCAGCACATCCAATTTCTGTGACACATTTTATTTACTAGGTAGCTTCCTAGACCCTAGCCAAGCGACATGCCTTGTAAGTGGGAGTACTATTCTTTGTTTCCCCTTGTGGGCCCTGGCACCACACGGGCATCTCTTTTAGCAAAACAACGTACAGTGCGAACATTGAGAAATTTTGGCCAAGCTAGACTTGACCTGAATTTCGACTAAAGAGGTCATTGCCAGAGTGTTAACAACTTCGTTATCTGGGACCCCACTTTCCACATTTGAGATGTGCATTTAAAGAAGAATTGAGCGTATGTTATCAACACAGAAACAAAATAGAAGTCTTGAGAACAGATTAAAGAAGAAATTGTTGAAAAAGATAAAACAATGGGAAATAACATAACCTGAACAATTCAAGAGACATGACAATGTTGAACATTCAAAATGGAAAAAAATAGATTGAAGATAAGTGACAAGAGGAGGGACATCAATATAATTAGAAGGGAAACATTAAGAGATAGTTATATAATTTTTTTTTCTAGAATGCACTACTATGGCAAAAGATTTATTATTAAAAAAAACAAATAGTATTATATAATAAAACAGATGTTCTTATAAAGTAAACGTAAAAGTTGATATAATTTATATTACAATCAACGTCCCACAATGAGTTGATATAATTTATATTACAATCGACGTCCCACAATGAGTTGATATAATTTATATTACAATCGACGTCCCACAATGAGTTGATATAATTTATATTACAATCAACGTCCCACAATGAGTTGATATAATTTATATTACAATCGACGTCCCACAATGAGTTGATATAATTTATATTACAATTGACGTCCCACAATGAGTTGATATAATTTATATTACAATCGACGTCCCACAATGAGTTGATATAATTTATATTAATCAACGTCCCCAATGAGTTGATATAATTTATACAATCAACGTCCCACAAGAGTTGATATAATTTATATACAATTGACGTCCCACAATGAGTTGATATAATTTATATTACAATCGACGTCCCACAATGAGTTGATAAAATTTTATATTACAATCAACGTCCCACAATAAAGTTGATATAATTTATTTTACATTCAACGTCCCACAATGAGTAGATTTAATTTATATTACAATCGACGTCCCACAATGAGTTGATATAATTTATATTACAATCGACGTCCCACAATGAGTTGATATAATTTATATTACATTCAACGTCCCACAATGAGTTGATATAATTTATATTACAATCGACTTCCTACAATGATTGATATAATTTATATTACATTCAACGTCCACAATGAGTTGATATAATTTATATTACAATCGATTTCCCCACAATGAGTTGATATAATTTATTTTACAATTGACGTCCCACAATGAGTTGATATAATTTATATTACAATCAATGTTCAACAATGAGATCATGTTGATATTTACTAAAAATCATAACAAGATAGAGGGCGCTTTTAAATCTAGTGTTCTACATATAATGTCAAGAAATATTATGGTGAGTGTTCTGTCGCTGACCAAGACGCTGCTCCACCTCAGCGTAGTTACTCTGCATACAGTCTGGCTTTTAGTCGGGCAAAGCGGGTAGGGATCGAAATGTAGATACCATGCAATTAGGTAGCAGTATACGTGCAACTGCGAATAGTATGCCATTTTTCCCCACAACAGATAAATAGTATCTCAATGAGTCTTCTAACCGACTTCTTGAGATTGATAACCGATACAGAAACGTACATATTACTGTTGACCGTACCAGAATTACCCGGTTTTGACGCAACTCGAGGGAATACAGTTTCTCATGTACTCTACATGCAAAACAAAAAGCGATTTGTAAAAATACACTCTACTGACTGCTCATGTCAATATGGCTGAAAGAAACATATATGCGTTGTGTCATATATATACTGCAGTTCCATCTATTTTGTGAATATACATTGTGTCATATTATACTGCAGTCTCATCTATTTTGTGAATATGCATTGTGACATTATATATACTGCAGTCTCATCTATTTTGTGAATATGCATTGTGTCAAACTTTCTCTTCTCTCAAAGGGAAATACGGAGTGAAAATTTCCCAAATCTTTGAAAACAAAATGACATCATGTCCCAAAGCAGTTGAAAATGTTTCTTTTTCGATACGACCTCACCGAGTCAGAAAAATGTGTCAAAACAGACTCTTTGCCTCCGGTCATACACAGACTGCACTGCGTGGCTCAAAAGTAATCAACTAATAGCAGATATTTAACACGAGAAAGAATAACAGTTTTAATCGACTGGTCAGGCAAACCTAAGCATCTCCTTGAGTTGAAGTTGTACGTTATTGCCAGATCAACAAATCTAAGCATCCCCTTGGGTTGAAGATGTAAGTGAATTGTCCTATCAGCAAATCTAATCATCTTCTTGGGTTGAAGTTGTAAGTGAATTATCCTGTCAGCAAATCTAATCATCTCCTTGGGTTGAAGATGTAAGTGAATTGCCCTAAATAAATCTAAGTCTCTATTATGTGAACTCCCAGTGCAAATCTATTTTGGTTGGAAAGAGTAATTTTTACAAAAGTCTAGCATCTTTTTGAAGATTAAGTAAATGACAAAATCAGCAACGTTTCGAGTTGAAGAAGGCCTATCAGCAAACAAAAACAGGGATTTGGACTGAATCACAAATTAACATCAAATTGGGATATCCTTAAAACTAAGCGTCTCCTAAGGAAGTCTGGAATAAAACCTAAGCACCCCGGGGAAATTTAAATGTCACACAAAAACACTCAAAAAACTTGAAATAGAAGAAAGAAAAATCTAAACCCCTTGGTTAAATGTATAATTGAATATCAGCAAATCTAAGCTCCATAATTGATTAACAAAAAGCAGGGATAAAGAGTAATTCCTAAGAAATCTAAGCATTGGGAATTAACTGCAGATCAGCAATCTAACATATCCCTTAGGTTACAAAGTATGGGAAGAGATGACTTTTAAGAAGCATAAGAAATCTAAGCCCCCGGTTAAAGTTGTGGTGAAGGTCCTATACAAATAAATCTCACTTAAATTCTCCAGAGCAAATCGCATCTCCGGATGATCTAAGGAACCTATGAATCTAGATGCCTGTTAAACCTGGCCATCAGCAAATCTAAATGGCCAGGTTGAAGATGTAAGGGGTTTACAGGTCTAAGCATCCCCTTGGCGTTGAAGAGAAAGTGTTGTCGAATCGGTCACTCCTCTTGATGTCTGCCGATAAATAAGCATCTTGGATAATTGTTAAGATAATGGCAGCAATTTAAGATCTCGGACTCGCATTGTGACTCCAAATCGAAAATAAGATCTCCTTGGGGAAAGTACAGTAAGTCTTATCAGCATCAAGCATCTTACTTTGTTGTGACGCCGAGACCAAAAACTAGACATCTCCTTGAGTTGAAGATTAAGGCGACTGTGTACCAAGCATATCTAAGCATCTCCCGTTTGTCCCAGATCAGCTCTAAGCACCCGGTTGAAGAAGAAGGAATTGTCTATCAGGAAAATCTGCATCTCTGGAGAGAAGGATGACAGCAATCTAAGCATCTCCTAGCGTGAATTGTGACTGCAAAGTTTAAGAAATTTTACTCTCAGAGTTAGTGTAAGTATTGCTGACTGGTAAGTCTGTTTGGGGAAAGTGAATTTTCAACCGTAGCATAGCTTGAGCCCCAATCACTCACTCTCCGGGTAAATTAAGTGTGCCTATCAGAAATCAAGCATCTCCGAGTTGAAGATGTAAGTAAATTGTCCTATAAAGAGCACTTGGGCTTTAAGAGCTGCTGAAAATCAAAATCAACGCATCCCTTGGAGTTGAAGATGTAGAGGGAATTGCCTATCAGTCAGTCTCGGCTTGAATTTATACTGATGTCAGAAGTTTAAGTTTGGATAGGAAGATGTGATAGTAATGCCCAAGAAATTGACACTAGCGTAAAGTTGTGACTGCCAGTCAGCGAATAGCAGGGTTAAAAAAATTAATAAAATTATCAAGTGACAAATCAGCTTCAGGATTAATCAGTGATGCCAATCAGCAAATCAATGTCTGGTGATGAAGAGTAAGTGGGCCTATCATATGTAGTCCATACTTGGTTGTTCCAGATAACTCATGAAAAGAAGAAGCATCACTCTAGGTCCCATTTTGTACCCATGGCTAACCTCATTTGGGTTGAAGATGAAGGAATTGTCTACATTAAATTTTTGGGAAAGATGTAAGTGAGACTATTCCAGCAAGACGGGTGAAGAGAGCGAATTACACAGTGGATTAGCATCTCCTTGGGAGAAGGAAGTGAGAGCCTATAAGCGTCAAGATCTAGGTTGAAGTTGTACAATGAGCAAACAACATCTCAGGGGAAGAGAGGTGGTTCTATCAGCTTAGAAATCTCCTTGGTTAAGAAAAGACAAAAACAAAGCTTTGGTTTGTATCCAGTCAAAAAATCTACGGGAAGTGTGTGATTGTCTTAAAATCTAACATCTTACGTGAGATTGTGTGCCGTAGGCAAATCAAATCTCGGTGAAGATTAATGTTTTATCCAGATTTTCCTAGCTTTAACTTTTGTATTTGGTCGTCCATTCTTGGGTTGAAGATGTATAATTTGTCACTCTGCTCTTTGTTGAGTTTGCTGCAGATAAAGCCTTCCTTGGTCGAAACGTAAGTAATTTTATCAAATTGTTTTTGAATTTGTACCAGAAGCAACAAGTACTTTGTAATTACGTGTAAGTGAATTGTCCTATCAGCAAATCTAAGCATCTCTCTAGCGTTGAAGTTGTGACTGCCAGATCAACAAATCCTAAGCATCTCCTTGGGATAAAGTTGTAAGTGACTGTTAAATCAACAACTCTAAGCATACCTTCTTGTTGAAGTTTTTGAATGCACTTGTTATAAATGCCGTTGGTGCCTACAAACAATGGCCTAATGTATCACGTTCTTATTGCAATCACACATACCACAAAAAGTAGTTAACTTGTTTTCTTATAACTAACGCAAAGAAGAAGAAGAAAAGAATATGTGTTAGATAACAAGTTATAATTATTTGTTCACTGTCATTTTAATATTATATTAGAATATTACTTTACAAAACTACAAATGTGTACAATTTTCACTTACATGTTTACGGCCTCAATACCACTATCAAATTAAGTATGACAATTCTATTCTAATGTGTAGATCATCCCGCATGTTTTCAGACCATTTGACAGATATCACAGTCCTTTGTGATCATTAAATATCCGTTTTTATTTCTTGATTCTTCTGTTTATTATTGCATCAACCCGAAATATTGATTCTCCCTCATTATTTACTCATCTATGAAATATTGATTCACCCTCATCGTTTGCTAATCTATTACGCAATCTCCATATATTTACACCACAGCTAAACCTATTTAATCTCAACAGATTTGACTGTTTATTTGTATCTCTGACTGCCGATATAGCATCAGTACCTATTCAGACTGTACTAGAGACTTGAAGAGGTATGTATTCATTATTCGCATTTAGTATAGACTTTTCCCGCAATATTAGTAGTACTTACAAGCTGAAATGAGATATGAAACTCAAAGTTATATAGTTTTAAGACTAAACTACAAATTTTCAATATCAATGTTGTCTCACTCTAACATTGTCAGAAGCATTGAAAGATAACTAAAGATATAGAAAGTAAGTTAAATGGGTTTGAAAATAGATGTGTGTAGAAGGCATAGTGAACATAAAATGGGATGATTTCAGAAGAAGTGATGAAATGAGAGAAATATCTGTGTCCCGCTAGTAACAACTCTTAGTATAAAAGAAGATAGTGGACATACTCTGCAACGTAATAATAAAAGAATTACAAATAATCAAAAAGACATTGAAGTAGGAGGCAAATGGAACCAGCACAAGGGGATGCCCTAAGCATTGAAACGAACTTGAAATTTAGAACTTCATTTATGGATGTCCGTACATACAGTAGATCAGTGGCGGCTCGTGCTCAGTTTTGTTGGTTGGGCCAGACATTTTTTTCCGGATAAATCATGGTTTTGGTTGCTATATTTTAATTTATAAAATAATAAATACATGTTATACATATTTTGGTGGAGCCTGCCCCACTGGCCTTAATGACGAACCGCCACTGCAGTAGATGCAGATTTAGGAAGCGATCATAACTTATAAGTAGCTAAATTGAAAATCAAAATCAACATTTAATACTAAGAAAGAAAGACTGCGTAAAGAGATTTAAAAGCTTCAAATAAAGAAGTAAAAGAGCAATATCATCTCAATGTTAAGACCAGGTTTGAGTCAATTGTTGGGAAAAATAGGCACAACATTGAATACAAATGGAATAAGACAAAAATCACTGTTTTTGAAATGGCAGAAGTTGTAGGCAGGATTACAGAAGATGAAAAGGAAATTTTGATAAATGATGACACTTTGAAATGTATTCAAAATAGAGTGAGGATACAACTTGATATATACAACACTAAAAATGCATCAGACGAAATCAAAGCTAAAGAAGAATATAGTTGAAGGGCAGAAGTACATAGAGCTGATAGGCGAGACAAACGAACATAGGACGATCGGCTGGCAGAAGAAGAAGAAGAACAAGGGTAGCTAGGTTGGAAACAGTCAATATCTCTACAATACAATAAAAGAGAAAACTAAAACTTGTATTTCAAAGAGTCGTCCAATCAAGAATAAAGATGATAAAGTGATCATACCAGATAGAGAATAAAAAGATGAACAGAATATTTTTAAGATTTGCCAAAAGATCTAACCCATCAAAACTACTTATGTTTTGACGAAGAGACAAAATACAATGCTGTACCAAAAATACGAAAATTGATAAATGCCCATTGAAATCGAGGTGAAATGAAAGGATGAAAACAAGCTGCAAAGATGTTCGACACGTATTTAGTATCGAAATGTATCGAGATTAGTCGATACAAACAGGTATTCGTAAAGATAAGAATACTCTCCATAGGTTTGCATGCCCTTTCTGCGGAAAGTGACTGAACCAAATTTGAAAAACCAGTGGAATGAAGCTAACTCTTCGCCTTTAGACCCCTTCTAGGTACTCGAGTAACGAATAGTTACTATTCGTACAGTAGTAGTGAAGACAAACCTTATCCTCCCTGTAACCCTGAGTAGCGACTGGAGAATACCAGAATTTTGATAACGAAGGTACTTTTGGTTTATCATGTTTGCCAGATTATCCAATTTAAGCTAGGAGACTATAGCTATGATGAATGACTTTTAGAACAAGTAAAACAAAGTGAACTTTTCAACCATGATACTATCTTTGCTAAAATATGGGGTCAATCGTTAGTTCTTGAACTGAATAGTTTCATCTTTGATAGAGTAGACCAGTGGTGACCCGTGATCATTTTTGTTGGTGTGGCCAGATACAAATTTTCGGAAAATTCATTGTTTTGGGTTATGTTATATTTTAATCTATTATATAATAAATACACGTTACAAATTATTTTTGGTGGGGCCCGGCCCTCTGGCCCTAATACGAGCCGCCACAGGTGTAGACTGTTACATTAGGTGTAGCATCATTAATGTCAGAATGTAAAGGCATGTGCCAGTGGTTGTCACAAGGGTCTCCTTGTGAGTGTTTTGTGCAATACTCTCAACAGGTGGCGTGACATTTATACAGATAATAACAGTTTCATATGGGGTAAAACCCGGTGCAATGAAGTCAACCCTTCGGCTTTACACCATTTAGACACACCAAATCTAGTAAAAAAATCGTCTGGTATGAATTAACCAGACATTAACTATTGCTGAAGACATACCAATATAAAGTACTGGATCGGATAGACAAGAAATAGTTCAAAATATTCAAGGGATAGCATATACCATCTCGTGTTGGTGTAAGAAGTCCTGTTCTCACGTCTACCCTGAGAATGCGTGCATATTGTTGCGGTGCACTTTGAATAATTATGTGGTCAATGGTGATCTACCTATAGTCACCTGTGATAGGTAGGTTATCTCTCGTGGTGATAATAGCATTATATTGTTACCATTTGATCACAGGCTATCTGAATAATCAATTTGAACAGACAGTGCAATATTTCAAACGCTGTCTCTTGGCTCTCATAGTTATGATAAACGTAAACCACCAGCAGTAAGTCGTTGTCTCCCGTTTCATCAACTGGTTATGTTACTAATACTACGTATTAGTTATATAGAACATAAGACGAACATTTATGTAAGAGATCAAATAAACAACCTTGCAAGACGACAAGTGCCTACCTTGACAATAGTGAAAGGCGTAAACTTGCGTGGTTCAGGCATGTGATGAGACATGACTCACTCTCCAAGATTATCCTACAGGGAACAGTTGAGGGTGGAAGAAGGAAAGGAGGGCAGAGAAAATCCTTGTTCGACAACATCAAGAGATGGTCAGGACAGAGTTTCTTCCCACTCGCTCGAGGGTTGGGAAAATAGAGACTCGTGACGTGCTTTTGTGCTGATGTCTCACAGTGACACCCCTACGACCCTAACGGGTTATGGTTTTATATTATTATTGTATGTTAATGGTAGCTTATGAAATTTTACAATCTCAAATACTAATGATGGACACGAGAATCAAGCGTGGCATGTTGTGAGTGAGTCAAAGCTAATTAAATCGGACAGACGACCATAGTTTCAATCTTACAAAAAGGAAAAATGGATCACGATTGATTAGAGATTTGTCAACTTATACAGGGTTATTATTGTTGCGGTTGGGAGAGAATGTAGAAATGTAGGCAATATAAAACTGGTCTAGCAATTAAACAACTCACAGCAAATAACGTAGGGGATGAAGATGGTATTGTATATACAAATGAATATGTGCATTGTGGCTAAAATTGTGGCTTGTGGTTTTTTGATTTGTGTACACACATGGTTGTTGTCGAACGAGGTTATTTTTCTAGATACTTTGCAATGCAGGGCTCTTATCAGGCGAGTGTTTGTTTCTAGTTAGCATGTACTTTAAAGGATGTTTCAACAAAATGGATCATACAGAATACCTAATTCAATTTAAGGCTAAAAGGTGACGTCACTACTCATCATCAAATAGCTTGTCCTAGGCAGAACTTTGCCACCCCAACAGTCCTCCGGAATTTCTCTCTCTCATAGGCCAGATGTCCTGCCTCTGCAGCCGTCATGTTCAAACCATCAATTACATCCTGAATCCATCTTCTCAGTGGTCTTCCTCTTTTTCTCTTTGCTGGTATGCCTCCTTCCATGACGTCACTACTGCTTCCTCAAATCTCTCTCCCTGGGATTCCGATTACTGGAACCATTATTGTATCGAACTCTCAGTCTTCTTGTTTTGTGCTACAAACTACTTATTATATCGAACTCTCAGTCTTCTTGTTTGTAAGCTCAAAACTACTTATTGTATCCAACTCAGTCTTCTTGTTTTGAAGCTACAAAACTACTTATTTATCCCAAATCTCAGTCTTCTTGTTTTGTAGCTACAAAACTACTTATTGTATCCGACTCCCGTCTTCTTGTTTTGTAGCTACAAAACTACTTATTGTATCGAACTCTCAGTCTTCTTGTTTTTTAGCTACAAAACTACTTATTGTATCCAACTCTCAGTCTTCTTGTTTTGTAAGCTACAAAACTACTTATTGTATCCGACTCTCAGTCTTCTTGTTTTGTAGCTACAAAACTACTTGTGTATCCGACTCTCAGTCTTCTTGTTTTGTAAGCTACAAAACTACTTATTGTATCCGACTCTCAGTCTTCTTGTTTTGTAATTTTGCTGCTTTTTTAGCAAAACTACTTATTATATCCAACTCTCAGTCTTCTTTTTGTAAGCTACAAAACTACTTATTTTATCCAACTCTCAGTCTTCTTGTTTTTGTAAACTACAAAACTACTTATTGTATCCAACTCTCAGTCTTCTTGTTTTGTAGCTACAAACTACTTATTGTATCCAACTCTCAGTCTTCTTGTTTTGTAAGCTACAAACTACTTATGTATCCAACCTCCAGTCTTCTTGTTTTAGCTACAAAACTACTTATTGTATCCGACTCTCAGTCTTCTTGTTTTGAAGCTCAAAACTCACTTATTGTATCCAACTCTCAGTCTTCTTGTTTCAGCTCAAAGCTACAAAACCCCACAAGCTACAAAGCTTATTTTAATATTTTTTTAACACACCGTGATTGTCAGGAGGAAAACTTGAAATTAGGATGCTAAAGGATGTTCTTCGGTGACTTTAAACCCATTCGCATGTTGAATGAAGACACCAAAATTGATTTTAAAGAATTTTTTTTATTAAAAACTTTCTGTATGCTCTCATGTTAAACAGTTATAATCTATCTTCTTGTTTAGGAATACGAATTGTTTTTTGAAAAACTTTACAAACTCATCATTGTTTTCATAGTAGTATCAATTGTTTTGTGTTTACAAACCATCCATCTAGTTTCTTGAGTACAAAATGCTGTTTACACAACTCTAGATCTTCTTGGAATAAAATGTGTGATGTTTTACAAAAAATAATCCAGATTTCTTATGTTTAAGTAAAATATGTGATGTAATATAAACATCAATTTTGATTGAAATAGATGTAGAATGTTTGTGAACTTGATGTTATAAGACACCAAATTGATTTCATTTAAAAAATGTGAGAAAGTTTAAACAGCTAATATATTTCATAGAATAGAATTGTGATGTTTACAAACATCAATAGATTTCATAGGAGTAGAATGTGTGATGTTTACAAACACCAATAGATTTCATAGAAGTAGAATGTGTGATGTTTACAAACATCAATAGATTTCATAGGAATAGAATGTGTGATGTTTACAAACATCAATAGATTTCATAGGAAGAACGTGTGATGTTTCAAACATCAATAGATTTCATAGAAGTAGAATGTGTGATGTTTACAAACATCAATAGATTTCATAGAAGTAGAATATGTGATGTTTACAACCATCAATAGATTTCATAGGAAAAGAATGTGTGATGTTTACAAACACCAATATATTTCATAGAAGTAGAATGTGTGATGTTTACAAACACCAATATATTTCATAGAAGTAGAATATGTGATGTTTACAAACATCAATAGATTTCATAGGAGTAGAATGTGTGATGTTTACAAACACCAATAGATTTCATAGAAGTAGAATGTGTGATGTTTACAAACATCAATAGATTTCATAGAAGTAGAATGTGTGATGTTTACAAACACCAACAGATTTCATAGAAGTAGAATGTGTGATGTTTACAAACACCAATAGATTTCATAGGAGTAGAATGTGTGATGTTTACAAACATCAATAGATTTCATAGAAGTAGAATGTGTGATGTTTACAAACATCAATAGATTTCATAGAAGTAGAATGTGTGATGTTTACAAACACCAATAGATTTCATAGAAGTAGAATGTGTGATGTTTACAAACACCAATAGATTTCATAGAAGTAGAATATGTGATGTTTACAAACATCAATAGATTTCATAGAAGTAGAATGTGTGATGTTTACAAACATCAATAGATTTCATAGAAGTAGAATATGTGATGTTTACAAACACCAATAGATTTCATAGAAGTAGAATTTTGATGTTTACAAACACCATAGATTTCATAGAAGTAGAATATGTGATGTTTACAAACATCAATAGATTTCATAGGAGTAGAATGTGTGATGTTTACAAACACCAAGTATCTCAAATCACCAGCGTGTTTACACTCAATCATCTCTCGGGAAACTGAGTACCAATTAATCATTAGTTATTGCTGTGTGTGAGAGAATAATAGACAAAGAAGAGGCTGGAAAAGTAAAGTGATTATTATATTTGTTAGGCTCGAGATTTGTGTTTGTCGTATACTGAGTCATTGCTTCTTTTTCTGTCGCTACTTATTGTTTAATTCGTTATGTTTGTGAATATTTTCTCTTGTTTTCTGAACACAGAGTGTGATGATGTCGACCACAGTTCTATTGCTACTGTGTCTCCTCGTTGCAGTGGCACACTCGCATTTTGGAGGCGGTAGACAACAAGGCAGTTTTGGAGGCGGTAGACAACAACACAGAGAGGATGGTAAAGGAAAAGGTCAAGGGAAGGGGTAGGCATACACAAAGGGGGATGGTCATAAACACGGAGAAGGTCATAAACACGGAGACGGTCATAAACACGGAGACGGTCGCAAACACAGAGACGGTCATAAACAGGAGACGTCATAACACGGAGACGGTCATAAGCACGGAGACGGTCATAAACAGGAACGGTCATAAGCACGAGACGGTCATAAACACGGAGACGGTCATAAACACGGAGACGGTCATAAACACGGAGACGGTCATAAACACGGAGACGGTCATAAACACGGAGACGGTCATACAGGGACGGTCATAAACACGGAGAGGTCAGGAAGGAGACGTCACACAACGGAGACGGTCATAAACACGGAGACGGTCATAAATACGGAGACGGTGCCAAACACGGAGACGGTCATAAACAGAGACGGTCAGCTAAACACGGAGACGGTCGAGACGCTGCAACACGGAGACGTCATAACATGGAGACGGTCAAACACGGAGACGTCGACAAACAGGAGACGGTCATAAACACGGAGACGGTCATAAACACGAGACGGTCGAAACACGGAGACGGTCTAACGGAGACGGTCATAAACTGCGGAGACGGTCCAAATGCAGGAGACGGTCAGTAAACACGGAGACGGTCCAAACACGGAGACGGTCATAAACACGGAGAGTGCAAGCGGTCAAACACGGAGACGGTAAATTAGCTGGAGAGTAAACACGGAGACGGTCATAAACACGGAGACGGTCATAAACACGGGAGCAAACCGAGACGTAAACACGGAGACGGTCTAAACACGGAGACGGTCATAAACACGGGGGACGGTCATAAACACGGAGACGGTCATAAACATGGAGACGGTCATAAACACGGAGACGGTCATAAACACGGAGACGGTCATAAACACGGAGACGGTCGAAACACGGAGACGGTGCAGTAAACACGAGACGGTCAACACGGAGACGGTCATAAGCACGGAGACGGTCATAAACACGAGACAGTCATAAACACGGAGACGGTCATAAACACGGAGGACGGTGCATAACACGGAGACGGTCATAACACGGAGAGGTCAAAAGCAGGAGACGGTCATAAAACGGAGAGGTATAACAGGGGAGGGAACAGGGAAGGTGAAACAGGGGGAGGTGGAAAAGGGTGGATTTTTAAAAAAGGAGAGGTCATAAACACGGAAGGGATAACAGGAAGGGGTTGGGCCCCCCGGGGGGCGGAAGGGGGATCATAAGCCAAAAAAGGCATAAAGGGGGCCGGAAAAATGGAGA